>OX637394.1:45798141-46998141 GCA_951799425.1 Ilex aquifolium
TTGTAGGTTTCGGCAGATGAACAGATCTGTACCTTACAACCTTATCTCCACTAGCCCACTAGTGCTAGTGTTGTAAGTATTGCTTGTTTGTAATTTCATTTATATATATATTTGAAATTTGATATCTACAGCTTGTGATTCTCATGGCTATTTGTCTTTATAAGATTCCTTGTGAATTTGCTATGCCCTCCAATGACTATGTTGTAATTGCTGTTACAGTAAGATCTGATAATTTGCCAAATAATCCTCCTCAATCCTATGTATTCTGGGTTTATTCCTTCTTCGTTAATTTGTTTGTTTCATCCTAAATCTTCTTCCTTCCGCTTGTATTTTGGTATACTTTCTCTAGTTTCGTATTTGTAATTTTAGTTTTAGATCTGAAAAAAAAAAAAAAAAAAAATTATTTTTTTTTGGATCGCGTTTTTTTTAGTATTTGTACCTGTATTTCATGATCACATCGGATGCAGCTTCAACTGTCTTTGTGACTGGCAGACGTTAAAGAACCAGATAGAATGTCTTTAGTCTTAGCAAGCATGGATCCTAAACTTTTTTGGTTTAGTCTAGGAGTTCTACGCATTTTCCCATCTGATGTGCATGCTGTGATAATGAGAAAAGTAAGGGATGTGAGAAAAATTGAGATCCGAGAGAAACAACAACAACCATTGTGTGGCAGAAGCAATTTTGCTAAACATCGTCGTTCCAAACGACTGGGTGCTTGTTACCATTGTGGCAGGATATTTCATATGAAAAAACATAATCAGTGTTCTGAACCAATTTCGGGTCGTGCAACCGATCGATTAAACTGGATAGTGTATGGGCTGAGTAAGGATTATCCTGACACACCATCTTATGCCAGTCCGGGACTTACAAGTTATGTGCGACAAGAAGTTGGAAGGGTCACTGATAATGACATAGATCCAAGCGATGACTCGGATTAGATTTTGACTATAAAAACAAAGCTGTGGAAAAATGTGTTTTGGAATGAAGGTTAAGGGTCTGAACTCTTTTGTAAAATATTTTTGTACAAAGTCTGGTTGTTGAAATAAAAATATGGGCCGAGTAAGGAACGTCCCGAACTACCAACTAACAGTGTAGGTAGGGATTTGATCCTGAGACGCCATAAATTTCCAAGTTCAATTTGTGCATTTTATCTTCTTTCAATTCTCATAGATAAATGAGTATGTGGGCGGAGTAAGGAATGTCCTAAAATGCCAACCTGTAGTGTGGGTAGGGACTTATCCTGAGACGCCATAGTTTTTCAAGTTTAATTGGTGCATCTAGTCTTCTTTCAATTTTCATAGATAAATGAGTATGTTTATAATTTTGAATTTTATTTTTCTTGTTTTCTAAAAAAAAAAAAAAAAAAAAAAAAAAAAAAAAAAAAAACCACTTCCTTGAAAAATGGTATTTTCTCTATGCTTAAATGTCAAATGTATATTGCTATTTGTTATTCTTAAGGTAAAGAATGACCAGACTCAAAAATAGAATCGGTATATAACCGACATTCCATGAAAAACCTGACATTACCAGTGGAGATGATAAAGAATACCATGGTAAGTTTTGAGCCTTATCATACTTTTGAGAGATAATTAACATTTATTCAAGTAAGGTCTTTCATTCTCTATTTTTGAATAATCTCATTAAATTTGCTTTGATTGACGCAACTAAGGTAATCTGTTGACATATCCCCAAGAAATCTGTTCATACGACACATACATGTTCACATACTTGAGAAAGGATTTTAGGCCATCTTTGATTTGATATTGAGCCTTAGCCATTTTTTCTGCAAAATTATTTCCCTAGTCAGCCATGTTTGAGCCCTCAATGTATGATTTCTTCTTTGATAAACCCAAATATTTACCAAGCCACAAGAAAACATACTGGACACACCATTGCTATCTAATTTTCTTGCACACTCTTATTAATTAATATGACACAGAAATGCAAAGAAATGGGAAAACTGTGGAGATTACTTTTCGATGATAAGGAGAATCAATGAAAAAAAAAAAAAAAAAGAAATCATTTCTAGGCAAAATGTCGAAAAGCTAGAAAGAAGTGTGCTACATTACAGAATGAAAAGATAGCTTTTGAAAACCTCTGACGTCATTTCATTAGCCACTGACCTCTGGCCACGCTACAACCTATGAAAAGCCCTAATTGATCTCAAGTCTGTTACATGTGTGTGTTGTTAATCAAAATTAGGGTATGGTAAATAGTATTTCTTTAAATTGCATCAATATTCTTTCATGAGATTATGCCAAACATGATTAGTTTGTTTCCGTAAACTTCACTTCCTTCCTAATTGTGCATGTGATTTTTCGATTGGCCACCTTCTGATCACATGCCCCGTGAGAGACAAGTCACTATAATCGGAGTGAATTTTTGCTGAGAGCATTCTACGAGAGGTTTGTGAAATCGAAGCTATCCATGGAAGGTAGTAAAGTGGAGTGTTTGTTATATAACAATTCTTGTTGCTAGAATGATCATTCTTACTACATAGGGAATTTCAAATACCAATATAACAAGTGTTTATTTTTGCATATATTACGTACCAATGACAGAGAAGTGTTTTATTTTGCTAAAAAAAAAAAAAAAAATTCGGCGTCTCAGCTATCATGGTGCTAATGCATATACACATTTTTTTCAAATGGAGTTTGTAGGTAGCTTCACTGAAAACCTTCACGAGACAAAACTCGTCCACTAGGAATCACCTAGGGGTTTAACGGCTTATTGCATATGCTAAATGCAATCGTGTTATCTACGAAAGTGATTTTGTTATGCTGTTATTTATTACTAGGGACTAGTAATGTTTAGGTTGGGGGGTGTGATTAACCCTAATTAATGCAAAATGTAATTAAATTAAAAGGTCAATTGTGTAATTAAATAAAGTTAAACTAGTCAAAATAAATCTAATTAGGGTTAATGTGTGAATTAAGGATAATGCATTGAATGTTGTTCTTTTCAGGTTTTTATGCGTCAAAACGACGGGAGCCAATTATCAAAGCATGGAGAGCAACTTATCAAAGCATAGGGTGTAAATTATTAAAGCTCAAAACAAAGGGAGATCAAAGTGTAAATCAAGATCTTCTTGATATTTGTAATTAAATATCTTTTAGGATAAATATCTTTTAGGATATTTGTAATTAAATATCTTTTAGGATAAATATCTTTTAGGATATTTGTAATTAAATATCTTTTAGGATAAATATCTTTTAGGATATTTGTAATTAAATATATTTTAGGATAAATATCTTTTAGGATATTTGTAATTTGGATGCCTATAAATACCCCCCTTGGGGGCTTGTAATGGGCATCCTTCTCTTGTTTCATTTTTCTTGTAAAGAACATTTCTTCCTAGTGGAAAACACTCCAAAGGTCTTGAATCTTTTTCTTGAATCATCTTTCAAGTATTATTGCTTTATTTACTTTCTTGAGTTATTGTTTTCTTTTTATTAGATCTTGGTTGTGAATTAAACACCAAGAAGTTGTTGTTTTCTTTTTATTAGATCTTGGTTGTGAATTAAACACCAAGAAGTTGTTGTTTTCTTTTTATTAGATCTTGGTTGTGAATTAAACACCAAGAAGTTGTTGTTTTCTTTTTATTAGATCTTGGTTGTGAATTAAACACCAAGAAATTATTGTTTTCTTTTATGTTTTTATTATATCTTGGTTGTGGATTAAACACCAAGAAGTTGTTGTTTTCTTTTATGTATTATCATCTCTTGGTTGTGGATTAAACACCAAGTATTTATTGCTTTCTTTTAATTTAAGTATTGTTTTCTTTTACTTCCATTGTTGGAGCTTCCTTCTTCCCCTTAGAGGAGTGAAACTCTTCCACTTTTCTAGAGCTTTACCAAAGCCGTGAAGGGTGGAACGTGATTCACTCATTCTTTGTCGATGATCGGCTCCTTGTTTAGCTATTTTACTTTAAAGCATTTCACTTCTAGTGCTTGAGCATTTTACTTTGTAACACCTTTTGGGGATGAGTACCATTCATCATTCTAGCTTTACCATAGCTATGAAGGGTGAGTAGTCCTCATTCACTCTTTGGGAAGGGATGATAGATATGTAAAAGATTAATCCGGACATTATGTTTGTGTATCACCTTTATGCTTAAATGTTCTATACTCCACTTGATTTTTGGGTGATTGAATGCACCTAGCAAAGTAAAGGTACTTTGTATAATCAACGGATCTTTCTATGATAAATGGATGACTCCTACATGGAAAGATCCATTGATTCAAGGCAAGTACCCTAACTAACTCTTCATGACAAACTTTCAATGTCCACCATTATTGCACTTCATTCCTATCTTCCGATTAATTTGCCGTTGACACGGGAGTTAATTGAGTTATAAAGCATAAACATAATGCACCGGATAATCAACTACATATTCTGATTCCTGAACCAAAGAGTGTTTGTTACATTTAATCATCTTATATTTTGTCTAGAAAAATACCCATTGGAAAGAATTTTACATTCTATCCAAAACTTCCCACAACTTCAAAATCATAATATTTCCAGTTACAAGTCTTTCTCACTATTTACTTCAAAGAACACCAACCATAGTTCCCTGAGGATTCGACTCTGGACTCAAACCAGATTATTACTACAACTTGACCGCCTGCACTTGGGTGTACACATTTCGGATCAAGTCAAAGACACCACCCTAACTCGCCCTATCAACAGGACGCCTGCAATCAAAGACAAGGTCAGCTAATGACCAAACACCAGAGAGGCGCCGCCCATAGCAAGACTCAAGGCGTTGCTCGAACATAGCAGCGCTCAAGGCCTCTAGCGTTGCCCAAGGCACCCTGCCAACCCCTTGGCGACACTCAAAGCACCCTACCAGCCTCCAAGTGGCGCCCACAGCAGCTCTCCCTCTGGCCCAAAAGAGGCACCCAAGTCTCCTCGCCCACAAAAAAAAAAGGAGGAGTCTAGGAGGTGGCGCCCAAACCAGGGAGCCAAAGAAAAAAAAAAAATTGGAAAGGGGGCAGCGCCCAGGAGGCGCCAACAAAAAAAAAAAAAAAAAGGGAGAAAGAGAGCCAGCGCCCATGTGGCGCCAAGAAGAAAAAAAAAAAATTTGAAATGGCCAGCGCCCATGTGGCGCCAAGGAAAGAGAAAAAAAAAAGAATTTTGAAATGGCCAGCGCCCATGTGGCGCCAAGGAAAGAGAAAAAAAAAAAAAAAAAATTTGGAAAGGGGGCAGCGCCCAGGTGGCGCTAAGAAAGAAAAAAAAAAAAGTGAGAAAAGTCAACAATAGTGGGCTAAATATATATATATATATAATTTATTCGATATCGATAAATTCAGCAGGTCTCCGAAGATGAAAAAAGACTGTGGGAAAAAAGAAAATTTCTGCTCACTCCAGCAAAGACGAAGCATGCCCTCGACCCCTTCCTTTCGAGAAAGTCAGAGCTCGGAGCATGGGGGGCAAATGATGAGCCCAAATTTGACTGGGCCAAGCCCGATAAAATAAATCGAGAAAAGCCCATATATTAGAAGCCCAAGTCACTAAGACCCATTCAGTTGGGTCGACCCATCTTAAAGGAGTCCAGAAGGAAGCCAAATGACCAAGGGGCGCCAACAAGAGGTCATCTCTTGGGCGCCGCCCACTAGGGACTCATCACTTGGACTCATCACTTGGGCGCCTAGGAGGTCATCACTTGGACCTGGTCACTTGGACCTGGTCACCTGGACCTGGTCCCTTGGGCGCCTACATATTGCTCTTGCCTCGGTACACCGATACGAAATCCAACCCAGCTCAAGAAGACAACTCAAGTCCAACCTCCTCCGACAGAATAGAGACACGAGGGAGAAAATATCAGGATACGCACCGGAGATCGAATCCTACCATGAGTATACTTGCCAAAGTGGAGGAGTCCTACCTAAACTGTACTTACTAAATTGTAGTCACCGCCTCAACATAGCTATATAATGTAAGCCCTCTCAAGGGTAAAGAGACGCTGAATACACCATATACATCTCAAACACCCAGAGGCAAGCTTCACTACACACTTGCTCTCTATCCTTATCTCTCTCTCTCTCTCTCTAAAAGCTCTGTAACACTCCGGTGACCCTTATTCATCAATAAAGAACACCGACCATCGCTGCCATTCCAGAGAGTGGACGTAGGTCATCCGAGACTGAACCACTATATTTTTCTGTGTTGATCTGTTGTTTATTGCTTTAGGTTTCATTGATTGCCATTGATTATTTGTTAATTACCCATTAATTACATACTTGACTGTTGATCTTGCCAAAAACAATTTTGTGCATCATCAATAACATTTTCTTTATTTTTGCAATTTTTAAAGGGTGTTAATTATGTCTATTATTTTTACTTTTTAATAGAGACCTAATTCAAAAAAAATTTAGCGAGTGAATTTTTTTTAAAATTCTATTGGACCTAGGGACCAACCTCTAAACCCCTCTAAAAAAAAATCCAGTTGTAATTTGACCCTAGAAGTAAAACAAGGGCCGAAATGATGATGCAATTGTCACTTTAAATTGGAACATTAAACCCCAAGCCCAAAGATAATGAGCCTAAACTAAAGCCCATTTATAGAAAGCCCATCAGTTTGTTGGATTGACTGGATAGGATCCACAGAAACCAAGCAAAAAAAAAGGGGGCTTAGGGAGGCCGGTACCTCCCAAAAAACTTAATAGGATAAAAGTACATTTTTAAAAATAATTGGGATAGAAGTACATGTGCTAAAAAAAAGTCATAAAAGCCTTTTTACCCCTACCATAAATAGTGCATACCTAATTGAATGTGAGACTTTCAAGATTCCTTTTGATATTTGTGTATCATTTGAATTTTGAAATTTCATATATATATATATATATATATATATATATATATATATATATGTATACACACACACACACACACACACATATATATATATATATATATATATATATATATATATATATATATATATATATATATATATGTACAAAGAGGGGGTCGAAAAATTGTCATGCAAACAATGTCACCAAAGAGAGACACGATATAATGACAATGGGGTCCAATCAATGCAAACAGTGTCACCAAAGAGAGACACGATATAATGACAATGGGGGTTCAATCAGTGGCATCATGTAATGCCCCCTTCATAGTGCCCAAACAGTGTCAGTAAAGAGTGACAACAGTAGATTGTATTTAAATGATGACAATATATATTTTGCTTACTCAAAGAGTTGCACCTAAAGAGGGAGTCGAAAAATTGTCATGCAAACAGTGTCACCAAAGAGAGACACGATATATATATATATATATGAAATTTCAAAATTCAAATGATACACAAATATCAAAAAGAATTTTGAAAGTCTCACATTCTAATCTTGAAAGTCTCACATTCAATTAGGTATGCACTATTTATGGTAGGGGTAATTATGGAATACAATTTAGAAAGAATTTGAAAATGTTTTAAAATGTGTACTTATTGACAACTATTTGATGAAAAAGAGGATTTAAAGGAGGATAAATTTGGAGGTGGTACTTAAAGCCAAATAAGTTTTGAAAAAAGTACTCACATCCCATTAAGTTTTGCTTTTTTTTGATTAGTAAGAGTCTTCTCCAATTCTAAAATAATTGACGAATCATCCAATCTATTTTGAAGGGTGTGGATCGCTCCATGTCAGCATATTTAATTCATTTTGAATTTCAAATTTTCAACTGCTTTGTAAATAAGATAAAATTTGATGATGTGGAGGGATCCTCACCCTTTAAAAACGATCGGAGGATCCTCCAATTATTTAAAAATTAGAGGGGAGGCCAAACCCTGTTTTGACATCCTCCAATTATTTTATATATATTCAAGAGCCAAATAATATTAACAAGAAGGAAGAATTGCACCAAATTATATTTTGCACCCAAAACAATTTAAAATTTCATACTTTACATCGTCAAATAAGATTAAGTTTTTTATATTGCACTCTCAATATATTAAAAGTGTTGTAATATGATTTTTTCATTAGTTTCCGTTACTCATTTCGTCAATGTCAATTAGGTGATTTTTTACAGACTAAGAAACAAAAACTAACGGAAGGACTGTATTGAAACACTTTTAATACGTTGAGGGTGTAATGTAGATAATCTAATCTTTGAGGGGGAAAAATAAAAAATCTTAAATCTTTTAGGATACAAAGTGAGATTCTCCCCAACAAAAGTAATATTTTTCCCCCTAAATATAACCATGATCCAAAACATGAGGAGTGTAATCAAGTGAATACCAATTCCATTATCAACTATTTCTCTCATTTTTTTGTCATAAACATGATATGTTAATATCAAGGCAACTAATATGATACTCAGCTATTAAACACAAAAAAGGCACTTGAGGATGATGGACTGAACCAACATGATCCTCTGTAGGCATGGTAGTGGACTAGGGCGGAGGAGTAGTTTCTACTATGTACCCTTTTCAAAAATATTCATCCACTTTGTTAGAGGGAGAAATTTTAATCTCAGTTCGCGTTCGCGTCCTCGCTCATAACAATTAGTTTCTATGATTTTAAGAATTTTAAAAAAAAAAAATCATAAAACCTTACAAATAAATTTGTAAGAATGATGAAAACTCATTATATAACAAATGGATCAAATATAAAAACTCACAAAAATAATATGTATAAAAAATGTGTGTTTCACTTAATTATTTTATTTGTTATATATATATTATTGATTTAGAGAGTCGGGGAGGGGTGGGGCAGGGATGAGTTTCAGTTCATCCCCGCCTCCATCCCCGTATGAGTTTATACGGATATCTCTGTATACGTTTACCGTCCAATATATAATGTCAATTCCCGATCTAAACAGAACTGTTTTGGACGAATACCAATTTTTTTCCGGTCCACTACTATCCCTAATCCTGTGTAGTCCTAAAATAGCCTGTGATAGCCATAATTAAAACGCATCTTGACTAAAGGATATGCTATATCAAAATGGTATATGTATCTTATGCATTGGAATAGAATGTATTGTAGCTGTTTTCTGGCAATCAATTTCTTATCAAAATCTCAATACCTAGTGATCTACGTGGCAATAAGAAAAAAGATACATGAGACCTGTAAATTCCTAGTGATCCAAGGACTAGTTCAAATAATAGCAAGGGCTAGTTCAAATAATAGCAAGGATGAGTTGTAAATTTAAATATCTTGAGTTTGAATTTTGATAATTTTTTGGGGTCAGGCTTGAGGGATTTATCCCTCATGAATACCTTAATTCTGATGTGAATGACCTACTTTTAACCGGATTGAAGAAAAAATTAGTCGAGATGCGTGTAAATTTATCCGGATATCTCTACCCGTTGAACTAATAAAAAACATATACATGTGTATGTGTGGGAGGGAGAGAGAGAGAGAGAGGGGCACAACTCTAGGACAAAGAAAGTAAGAAGTGACCCCTTTTGGCCACTTCCCACATGCATTAGCTGGAGATAGGGATGGTAGTGGACCAAAGCGGGGGCGGGGGGTGTAGTCTCTATCCCCGTACCCGCTTAAAAATACTCCGTCCATCCCCGATCTACTTCCGTTAATGGGTATATTTTTCATCCCTATCTCCGTTTGCGGGTTAATTTGTAATCCCTGCCAAGTACCCCGCCTTCACTCCCGCCCTTGTCCACCTTACCTGCCCCAGCCCAAACCCAAACCCAAGCCAACATAATCTAAAATTCTAAATAAATCTAACATTTTAAATAATTCAACATAATTATAGAATATTATAACATAATTAAAAACTTGTGATTTACAACATAATCCAATATAATATAATTAAAACATTGTCTTCCATGTAAATCTAACACAAGATAATGCAACACAACATAATGTAACATAACATAATCCAACATAAAAAAATACAAAAACATAAAGATCTACACTTTTACAAGTCAAAAACATGAAAAAAAAAGTCAAAAAACAACACAATTTTCAAAAAAAAAAAAAAATCATTCAATAGTATGTAGATTTATATTCACAACAATATATATATAAAATAATAATAATAATAATAACGGGTAAAGCAGGACAGGGAGGGGAGGGGCGGGGGTAAGTATCAGTTCATCTCTGCCTTCATTCATGCACGAGTTTATACGGGTATCTCCGTATACGTCCATCGTCCAATACGTATGGTCCATCCCCGGTCCAAACGAGACGGGTTTAGACGAATTCCTATTTTTACCCGGTCCATTGCCATCCCTAGCTGGAGATGTCAAAAGCAAGAGAAAGACATGAGTGCAGGTTGAACTACGGTAGTAAAAAATTATTTTTTGGTATTATACTCCCAATTTTCATCAAATAAAAACAGAACAAGTGCAAAGTTTTCTTAGTTTTTTAAACTTCTTGTTACTTTATTATTTTTTTATAAAAAATAGTCAAAATAAAATCTATAATTCTAAATCAAATTTCAATACGTAGCCTTATCTGAAGAATAAAACCAAACAGGATGACTCTCCTCTTCTTGAAAGAATATCATCAACCACCTTCCATAGTCGCAGCCATATGTGTCCACTACCGCTGTGAACACCACCATCAACACCAATATGCCACTAAAAAGAGAGAGAGAGAGAGAGAGAGAGAGGACAACCCTATGAAAAATGCTCTATGACAAAGCAAATAGCAATATTGATTGCTCGATTTAGAGAGGGTCCATGTCCATGAGATGCGAACTTATCCAACCCTCGTACATGCTTGTTTGAAATTTTGGTCTTTCAAGAAATGAAACAAAACAGTACAGTTTTGTGAATTGACCACTTTATTCATTATGGATAACTCCTCACTCTCTCTCTTACCCTATACTTCCAAGAATCCAAACCAAGTTCTTTAAGTGTACACATGATGGGGAACATGACAATGACCACACATCAATGAGTAGTTGAGAAACATGGCTAGGAATGACAGTGGACCAAGGCGGGAGAGGGGGAGTAGTCTCCACCCATTCCGCTTAAAAGAAGTTTGTCCATTTCCGATCCGCCTCCTTTAACGGGCTAGTTTTAATCCCCATTTCTACTCCGCAGTTAAATTCTAATCCCCGCCTTGCTCATAACAAGGTTGAGATACTGAACTAACAAGGTTGGGATTGCTTTATGTAGCTTGTCTTTGCTACAGTGACATATGAGGCTATACGATGCATGAAGTTCCCTGAAAACACGTCTAATCACAACTTTGCATTGTTAAACTTCTGTTTCCTATCTTTCTAAACCTTCTGTAATTCTATGCATCATGTCTTCTGTATTTCATAGACTTGAATCGTTGAAAGCTACTTTCTTTCATGGTGTCATGATCTTAGAATACTAGAGTTCAATCTCTCACAGGGCTTTTCAAAATTTTAACTTCTTGCTCATGCCCCTTCATCTGTCTCAAAGAAAATGTCTAGTCTGAGTGGTTCTAAAATCCAAAATCATTTCACTTGCTACTAATGATTTGTTGCTCACTTGTACTAGTTGGAAGAGGATTGTATTCTCTTAGAGAGAGAGAGAGAGAGAGAGAGAGAGGGGAAGGGAGTTACCTGGTCAGCGAAAGAGAGTGAGAGAAGGCAGCGGGTTTAGTGGGGCATGCCGGGGTAGAGGTAAGTTTCAATCTATCCTCGCCTCCATTCCCGCACGGGTTTATACATATATCTCTATATACGTCCACCACATAATACGTATGGTTTGTCCCGATTCAAAATAGAATAGATTTGGACGAATCTCCGTTTTCTGGCCCACTGCTATCCCTAACCATGGCCTATTTACCCATCATCCATCAAACTTATCTATTTCAATGGCATGTCCTGTAGGCACTTGTTTCTGGTGGCATTGGTTTGTCCAAGGTAGCTTACCCTTCTAAGCAATTAGAAGAGCGCAGAATTTGACCTCTTCTATAAGCTCAAAAAAAGAATCATAATCATATATGCATAAAACACTAAAGATTCATAAGCTCTTCTCATCTATTATATCGGGCTAAGTCGAGCGCATTGGTTATATGCTTGTTTTGATAATTTTTACAATGGGAAGGCAGAAGAATAAAAGGGTCATCAGAATAAGAGAAGACAGAGAACTACACAACAGCAGAGGAAAAAACACACTCTGCTAAGTGACTTGTCAGCCTGCATTACATGCCTTCTCACCCTTGGACTACTACTACCAGCCATATGATAAGAATTTGGATAAGTATGAAGAGTTGTTTCTGAGTCACCAAAAATCCTTGCGTAAATCATTTCCCCAAACATTCCAATCATTGGATGGAATGAAGTTGTCGTTGTCGTGCCACCAAGGCCATGCATGGGTGTGTCAGCATAGCTGCCACCATAAGGGTCGTGCATTTGTGGCTGTTGTCGATAGCTTCCATGTTGTGGTCGCGGACTAGTGTTGGTTGTAGATGCTATCAAGGTGTGTGGTCCGCACCTAGGACTGGGTGGCCTCCTTGGTATAACTATACCGAGATGGGGAGCCTTGCTGTCGGAGGGTTTTGTAGTTTGGCCACGGCCATAGAGAGGAACTAATGTTTTTTCTGAAATTTCAGCCTTGCATACAGGGCACTGCAGCTGTTGCTGACTTTGGTTTTCATCGGAGATGCTCTGGAAATGAATCCATTTGTAAATGCAAGGCCAGCAGTAAAGGTGACCACAGAGTGTCACTACAGGGTCCTGCACAAAGTCTAGGCAGATGTTGCAGTCAAAACCACCGGATTGAGTATTTTCACACTCATCAACAGCGGCTGGGAAAGATTTCCACTTTGCTACGGAAGTATCATCTTCTATGTTGGAGTCGTAGTGTGCCAGAGGTTCTGGAATGTATTGCTCCATGGCCATTTTGGTCTGTTTCTTAAGAGTGTTTATCTTGGTTGCCAATGCCTGAAGTACATACGTCAGAAAGAAAAACGGTTAGGATCCTAAACTTTTGTACAGAGCTCAGAAGCACAGTTAACGAAGAAAACTTCACTTATTTGACTGTTATACTTGAGAAAAGAATATTCAAATGGTACAGTTTGCAGAGGTTAAGTGTAACAAGACACAGGATTCGTTTCGGTTCAGAGCTTGCCTACTGAAGAAAATTTAGGTGAAGTCTTTAATCTCGAATCCATATGTCACTAGTAAATTGGGAATCCTCAAAGTTATGGTCCATCAATTAGGAACTTCAACCGATTTACCATCAAAAATACCTTAGACAACACCATAATCAAACAAGCTGATCAAATAACCTATCCAACACCTTCATATCTCAAATAGTTTTCCAGTATTCATCAGAAATCTGCAGATTATCAATTATTTGATTGCTAAACCTTGGTTTCTACAGTATACTGATGCTCTATCTGGTAAGAAATATGAGGTAAAAACACTAAACTAAAAATTTAGATTATCGATCAATGGTTCGATGCTTCAAGCAAAACCGATTGAGTAATCCTATTTGGACCTAAAAATCTAACTTAATTTGCTGACATAATGATGTGGCTTCATAGAAATCATTGGATCAACACCAAGTTCCAATGTTTGATGAAGCCTATAGTCAATCCAAAGGCCGGCCACAGTGAATTAAGTCAGCAAATTATGTCAGTAAATTAGGTTCCAATAGCATTGCTCAAACCGATTACCAAGATGTGACGGACAGTGTTAACAAGGAATGAATGATTTGCGGATGAGTATGGAAGTCCTAAAAGCAGATCAACCAATCCTCTCCATTTTGTAAAAACTTGAAGCAAGAAAGCATTGAAGTTTGGTAGGTGGAAAATTTGGTTAGAAATAAATTCAACGACAAAAGCATCTAAACAAATTTAGAAAAACTTCCACTATAGGCTTATCTTCTCAAATGCCCTGTCTACCTATCTACTATTTCTGATTTTAATAGGTGGGACACCTAAGGATGGATTTCTTCTCAACGCTAACCAGTTACCCCCCTCCAGTGGACATCCAAGTAGTAAGCATTAACTGAGAAGACCTACCAAGATACTTCTAGAACACATACTATGTTGGAGGAAGAGAAGAGCACTCCAATTCTTTTAAAAATTTAGCATTAAATGTAAAGAGAAAAAAAGTGCATGGCCGCCCAATGGTCTAGACCCTTGGTCTCAATATGAAGTAAATATTCAACAGAGTTCCCCATCATGTCATTAACGCCATGGGTGTCACCATCCGATAAGAAACAACCAAATGAATAAAGTGGGTGGGTAGTTACGGAATTGTATAGGATCAACTTGCTCACTTATTTTTTTATCTAATGGTGACACCTCGTGTGGTTATAATGTAGTGTCAGCGTTATATTGAATAATTTCTCCACAATCTGGCTTCACCACTGCATGAAACATCCTAACTGGAAGGCTAACATCTTCTTGCCATCATCTGCTCTTATCGAGCAATCAAACCAAGAACAATTCCATAATGAAAAATATCCCGATCTAAATGGAACTCCAGAAAAAAACAAATACTTAACTCTTAATTGGTATGTCTTTTTCTAACGGAGAAGGTGTTTATGCTCAACTGAGGAACAGTAGACACTACTTTTCTTCTTCCTGGTCTTTTGTTAGGGAAAAAACTGTTGACCCAGTCTAATTCAATATATGCCATATCATTCAATTCAATTATGTACCTATAATGAGGTTTCAAAAAGAAAACATATCAAGTTGTAAGAGATCCATGGGTCAATGTAGAATATATCTTAGCAAACAGAAAAATAGAGTTCTACATAATTTTCAGAAAATAGATTATCAATTAATAAGATTCAGAGACAAAATCCTTCATCAATTATAATGCCTCATACTTGGATGTTTGACCACTCAACAATAAAACTACTCAAATTTTATCCTAATCAATCTATAATATAAAACGGGACAAACTTCAATAAGTCCATCCGACTGTCTCAAATAGACTCATCCATTGATCACTAACATCCTTATCAAAATCATTCACATTACACCGTGGCTTCAGGTATGGGTTACCCCTAGTTTAATATAAACTAAGATATGATATTCCTATCCTGTCCAAATTCCAAAAGAACAGCAGTAGAGCCTTTGGTAGTCAATAATGAAACTTTTTACCCTTGCCCCCAGTTAGACTATACTACAGAAAAACAATTGAAGATACACGTACAATCTCTAAAGATCTCAAGTTTGAGCGATATAAAATGCCATCATCAAACAAAAAGAAGGAAAATCTGATTATGGACCAGTTATTAATTTACAGAAAAAAAAAATAGGAAAGTCTCTGAAATTGGAGTACTTAATTTCAGAATATTTGTGTGGACTCCTAGATTTATTAAAGAGGTATGTCAAGGACCATCACAAAAGACTGCAAAAAAAGCAAGAGCTTGAGAGTGACTTAAGGCCACACAGGACTAGGTGTGCAGGGAAAAGGGTACTTTTTCAGAACAAAAAGCAAATCGGACATTTTTGGGTAGGCACAAACAAATCTTTGCCATCGAAGTGCTCCAAGAACCGAATTCACAGGGTAAGAACTGGATTGAAACAAAGATTTGGAAGCAGAAAAAGGTACCCATAGCCATAGTCTAGAAATTACAAATAAATATTTGTGTGAATTCTGTTACAGATCAAGCTGAATATCGGAATAATAACGCCAAAAACCCCTACTGGTTTTCCAAAGTAAAGAGACATAAAAGCCTTGAAGTCACCCACAAAACACCTAGAAAACCAAGTACCAGAAACCAATTATAAATAGCCAAAAACAGGTGGAGAAACGAACATACAGATTATATCTCATCAAAAGAGAGAAATCCACTGACCCAAAAGGGGAAACAAAAAAAAAACCAAGAACATAAGGTAGAAACCCGGTCCAATTCAAGCTAGGTGAGCACATACATCTAAACCAAACCTGAGATTTCTTGGATTCAAAAAGACCCAAAACAGAGGCCACTACTTATAGAGAGAGAGAGAGAGAGAGAGAGAGAGAGAGAGAGAGAGAGAGAGAATTACATACCGAAATATCAAGGCTGGCTTTGTAAATCTCAGACGTATTAGTATCGTAACTCGGATGGCGAATGTAATGGCTTCTTACAGAGGAAATGCTTTATAGAGAGAGAGAGAGAGAGAGAGAGGACAAAGGAGTATATATATAGAGTGAAAAGAGAGTTTCAGAGATAGATAAAGGGGTGTGTTTATGGAGGGAGAGAGAGAGAGAGAGAGAGAGAGAGAGAGGAGTGAAGCAAGGGAAAGAGAATTGCTTGGGAATGGCTGAATGAAAAGATGCCTTCTCGCATTATGTACATACAAACACACACACACACACACACAGAGACAAGTAGTCGGAAAGGAGGGATGTATACAAGTTTTGTATACTTGCGGATGAACATTTCTTATACGGCGCGATACCCTCCTCTCCCCTCTCTCTCTCTTTCTTCTCTAACGTGGTAGCTTCTCGTTACCGGGTTGACCGTTTACCGTGTTGAGTTCATCTCTTTTAACCTTTTTCCCCTTTACCTTTTTGGAAAGTTTATTTTATTTTTTTTAATTTGATCATTAATAATATAAATAAATTTAAATTAAATTAAATCTAAAAACTCTAAATTTTATTTTTTGGGATACAGATAAAAATAACTTAATTGAATATCTATGATAAAAATTATTTGAACAATAGACTTAATTAAACTTTCATAAAATGAAATCGTAATAATTCGGTGCCTAAAACCCCGGCTTCAAAGATTATGCCATTGAGCCGGCCTTGAGAGGAGGTGTACCCGATGTATACCGGCCTTCAAAGATTCTCTATTTTTTTATCACACAAAAGATAAATATTTCATTTAAGCAGGGAAATTTAGATTACACTCTATCAAAATAAAAACCTTAACCTTCGGAGGGGGAGCCTATCCAACTCAGTGGAAGCAAGTTGTTCATAGCTACGGCTGCTATCCAATAAGTAGCCTTGGTGCAGGTTCTAGGCTTGTGTAAAAAACTAAAATTATGTAACCTAACATATCATCTAATTTCTTCCATAAAAACATTAATTTCCCACGGGGGAAAATCTTCTGTTGAACTTAGTTTGACAATGTTGAGACAGTCGCTCATAAAATATTGGGGTTGAACTCGGTAATTTTTTGGAATCAGGTCATGAAGATGTATCCCTCATAAATATCATAATCTTGAGGTGGATGACCTACGATTAACCAGATCGAAGAGA
Organism: Ilex aquifolium; assembly: GCA_951799425.1. Taxonomy (NCBI): domain Eukaryota; kingdom Viridiplantae; phylum Streptophyta; class Magnoliopsida; order Aquifoliales; family Aquifoliaceae; genus Ilex; species Ilex aquifolium. The sequence continues at coordinate 45,815,245 of OX637394.1, forward strand.
AGATTAGTCAAAGTACAAGTAAGTTGGTCCGGATTCTTTCTAGGTGAGCTCGGTACATGATGGTCCGCTGACTTGTCCACTATTTGAACTATTTACATGATATTTTCATCATTTGAACTGACATTTTCTTCTTGTATCATTAAAATGCTACACTATCCTAAATAGATCCCCAATGATACGACACTGACTTGTTGAGAAAAAAATGAAATTTCAATTGTGTAAACGTGTGATAAAAAAATTATTATGTTATTGTCATATCGTTTGGTTCTTGTTGTTTTTTTCTTCTTCTTTTTAATTAATCTAGAATTATCCAATCGAGAATGTATAACACGAATAAATATACCAAGAAAAATAAGGTAAACCACAAAAAAAATAAAACAATGTAAAGTAAAATTCTGTTGGATTATATTCCAGTGGCTTCCAATCAGTTTGCTACAACCATTGTCCAAACCTTCAGTCTAATCTTTGAATGGACATTTTCGAAGTCCCATTCCAGATTTATGAATTTTTTTTTAGTAGAAATTATCACGATGGTAACAACTTTACAAAAACATGATCGTAGATTTTAGGGAGACTCGCACTTTGTACTCCAAAAGATTTAAGAATTCTCATTTTACACTCTCAAAGATTAAATTTTTCATATGTCATCTTCAATGTATGAAAAGTGTTGCAATGTAACATTTTCGTTAACTTCCGTTACTCATTCCGTTAAATTTTATCATTTTATATTTTGTCCTTTTTGGCAAAAAATTTGGCTTCCTTCCTATTTTCTTTTCTTCATTATTTTAAATGATAGACGTTTATCCTAAATGTCTTTAATGAAAAGACAAATATATCCTGTTTTGTTTCAAAAAAATAGAGTAAAGAGTCTATTGGAATTTTTTTTTTTTAAAAATGACTCTCTATAATAGAGAATTGAATGGAAATAGATAACTTATTGGAGATGTTTTCACCATCAATCGACGAGGTACAATAAGTTTTAACAATTCTCGTTGGATGCTTTTTTTTTTAACCTAATGGTTGCCCCCACAGAAGTCTTGGCTCTGTCATAAAATGATAGATCAATTCTAAAACCAACAATCCTATACACAAAATCCCAACCCAAACAGTAAAAAAAAAAAAAAAAAAGTCTCAAATGTTGCTCTGAAAAAGTATGAAAACAGCATATAGTGATAACAATGTAGGTATTAGTTAAAGTGTGCGTAAGTTGATTCAGATATTTTAGATCATTAAAAAAAAAACAATGTAGGTATAGAATACATTAGCCTGACCCATAGAGCGGAACGTAGGAATCCGTTTAGTTAAAAAGAAAATAATAATAAAAAGTAAAATAATACATTTTTCACTTTGTACAACACTCTTCCCCATTTAAAACAGAACTTGAAAACCCTAATTTTCACTACCCAATTGTTTAAAATTGGCCCTAATCATTTTTTTTTTTAGATAACCTAGATGGAGCAAGGGATGAGTTTATTAATTAACACATGGAAGATAAACCCATACCACTTAATTGGAATTACATTACCATGAAAGATATAACCTAAAAATCAAGTGATGCACCAAAATGGATAAGGCTAAGGAGACTACAAACCTCCAAATGTTGCCTTAAATTTGCTGGGCAGTTGACCCCTATTAGTCTTAGGGACTAGACTATGAATTTTGGTACCATACCGCGATAAAAATACCCACAAATATAATAAAAGTATCTAAAAATAGTTATCACAATGGTGGTAAAAATACTTATAATAGCGGTATAAAGATCTACAAAAGTGGTAAAAATATCAACAAAATGAAGTAATTTTTTTTGTACCGAAGAAAAATGGTAAAAATAGTTACTACAATATTAATAAAAATATCCACAATAGTGGTAAAAATACCCACAAAAGTCGTAAATCATCCAGAAAAGTAATAAAAAAATTTAGTTGTAAAATGATCCATAAAAATTATAAAAACACTCGTTGACGTAATAAATTTTAGAGTTACGGTATCAAATTTTATTTTATTATACGGTAGTCAAATCCTAATCTTAGACTCCATAACTTTTAGTTTTGGAGAAAAAAATGCCCTTTAATTATGGAAATGGGTAGCGGATGAGGTGGCGATAATGAAAGAGGAAATCAAGGAAAATGACTTTTTTTTCATGATCATCCAACACGTCCACTAAATATTGGTTTTGACTTTGGACCAAAAATTCCTCTGTTAGCCTTTAGAAAATAGTAATATTATTTAAATTTAATTTATTAATCTAATTTATTAATTTAATTACTCAAAACTATTATATTAATAGTGAGCTCCAATATTTGTTAGGATCCATTAGTAATACAGTGGTTGTGATTTGTGAATTGTGATAGATTAGTTCAAGAAATTATGTTAATAAATTTGGTTCAAATTGTATTATTGTTCATAAAAATGACTTTAATCACTTCGTTAATGCTAAAAGTCTCTTAAACATCAGATTTAGATTTTCTTCAATACATTTCGGAAAACATTTTCGTCCATTAATCAATTTTGGATTTATAAATAAAATCAATCAAATTTTTTTTTTATTTTTTTGTGGTTCAATGGACAAGGGTGTCTAGATTAGTTTATGCATACCTCGACTAATTCCCTCTCCGGTCCGGTTAAAAGCATGCTATTCACTTCGGGATTAGGGTATTCATAATAAGTAAATCTTTGATGACTTGACTTAAAAAATTATTAAGATTCGACCTCAACATGTCTAAATTTACAACTCGCCGTGTTATCGCTTGACTTTTCCTTAAAGTTAAAATCAATCAAATTTTGTGTAATCAGTGGAGATATCAATGCAACAAATCAATCTAAAAAATCTTCACTCCAAGATCTATCACACAAAGATTTCTCTTGGCTTTCCTACCACATATATTATTGGAGGCTGTAGCATCACATATTGACCCAAACCTTACCTTAGGGATTTGATTTCTAATGATGAGACAAAAAATGCTGATTTTAATTAATTGGACTTAGACTATGGTGTTGAAGAAAAAATTTTAATACCGTACCTCTAATTTTTATTTTATTAATGGGTGTTTTTATAATTTTTATGGGTTATTTTATAACTCAAAAATTTATCATTTTTGTGGATATTTTTATTATTGTTGTAAATATTTTTATCACTTTTCTTTGGTACAAAAAGATTTATCACATTTATGAGTGTTTTTACTACTGTTATCATATTTATGAGTGTTTTTACCATTTTTTGGATACCACAATAGTGATAAAAGAATTCACAAATATTATAAAAGTAATCATACTATAAATAAATGGAAATATAATACCGAAAAAATATATATTGATACCATTGTCAAGTCTTAATTAGAAGATTCTTTAAACAAGAGCCGTGCACATTTTTAAAAGGGCAACCATGGAGAAGTGACACTCACGATGATCCCTCCACTTCTAGAACTTTAAAAGCTAGAAAATGGGCAGGCCGGTGTTATGTTTTTCCACTCTGTCTCGCGTCGTAAAATCCAATTTTTTATTGTTTAGTTATAAAAAAAAATAAAAAGAAAAGAAAAATTAGAAAGAAAGTGCTTCCCTTCCGTCAACAATTGCGGCTATGACCTGTAAAAAGACAATTGTAACCTTGTAACCTTAAAAAGACAATTGTACATGAGGGCATTTGTGTCAATTTGTATGTTTGTACTTAACCTATGAAAATAATATCAGGGGAGGTGGTATTCAATAATACCATCTACAAGACATTATGGGCTCGTTTGGTAGACGTATTATAAGGGGATTAAATATTGGATTGTACTATTTTTTATTTAATCGGGGCTAATACTTTGTTTGGTAAGTAAATTTGATACCGTTTTAATTTCAAAAACGTATACTTATCGTATATTTTTTATACGATAGCTCTGTATTATAGAAGTTTTTTAATACCACCAAAAGAGGTGGTATTATAATCCAACTCAAACGTATTATTTTACACATTTACTATTACAACCCCCTAACTGATAAAATCAAGTTGTCATCAATGTAACAAATACTGATTGAGGATATTTTTATTAATTCAACATTAATACGATGAAATAATTCTCTAACCAAACAACCGATTGGATTAAATAACTACTATCCAACGCTTATATTGTGTATTACCAAACACTTGATAAAATTACGTATTATTCTAATACCCTATTTAATCTTGTCTTTTGTCATTTCGTATTGTATTAGACCGGATTATTTTATCTAATCCATCCATTTCTAATACGGCAACCAAACGAGCCCTATGACTACTATTCATACCGGGTCGGTATTACAACCCGAAAAATAATACTAGCTATAAAATGCTAAACAAACAAGTTATAAGGTAGGTTCCACGTACTATTTCTCTAATACCACCCTCTTGTACCACTCTTATACTCGAATCAAACGGGCTAGGGATACCATTTACTTCCCACCTGTCACGGAGTCACACTCTGTTTTTTTTTTTTCAAAAGTAAGTATGTGGGTGGGAATGCGGGAAGTGGGACCCACTTTATCACCGGCCACGCACTCACCTCTCCTCTTACAGTCTTACATAATGGACGTGGAAAATGATGTATGAAAGCACACATTTTTATTTATTTATTTGATATAGTATCGAAATTTTGAATTTCGATATTATAGTTAAGTCCTATCATTAACAATGCATCTCACTTTGTAAAATCGAAATCAAAAATCGCATTATTAATAATGCATTTAAAACCAAAAATTGATTGTTCTATCGTTCTCTAACGGCCTAAGACTGATTCATTCGACTCTTTCTTAATTTTTGCTATTATTTGAGTTTCATAAATCGTGTTCTTTTGATTTACCATCCAAGAAAGTCGAAAGATAACAAAAAAATGTAATATATCTAATGTAGGTATAAACTGACCTCTCGCCTTAAAAGTAAACGATTGTGTACCTCTTGCCAAATAAAAAAAAAAAGAAACTCCAATTATGAAAATGAGTAGCGGATGAGGTGATGATAATGAAAGAGGAAATCAAGAAATATAAGGGCGTGTTTGGTTTGTGTTTCGAAAACTGTTTTTTGTTCTCAAAATTTCAAAAACACCCAAAACCTGTTTGTTTAGCTTTTTTGTTTTCCAAATTTTAGAAAATTTTGAGAATTGAGTCAAAGAAACAGAAAACAAGTCTAGCTTGTTTTCGGAGTTTTCTTTGAAAATTTTGAAAACAAGGAGAACAATTTTGGACTTTAATGAGGTCTGTCCTTCGAGTCTCCTTAGGAGCAAATTTCTTCATTCTTTTTTTTTTTTTTACTTCTTCCTCTCTCTCATAATATATAATATATATATACTAGTTATAGCCTGTACCTGAAGGCACATTGTAATAAAAAATGGTAACAATAAACATATTTGTATTCATATCCAAAATTTAATCACAAACATAGAGAAGAGATAAAAGAATTTAAGTATCGATTTGTAGTGAGGGTGAGAGGTGGTGGGTGGCAGTGGTGGTGATAAGGGACGGTGATAGTTGTGGTGGGTGGCAATGACTGTGGTAGCGGTGATGACGGCGATGGTGGTGGTGGTGGTGGCGGTGGCGACGGAGGTGGTGGCGGCGATGGTGGTAATGGGGTGGCAATGGTGGCCGTGGTGGTGGTCGTGGTGGTGATGGTGGCGGCGGCGACGGTGGTGGTGGTGGGGGTAGAGGTAGTGGTGAAGCGGTTTCAAACACTATTATTTTTTTTAAAGTATTTATGAGAAATATTTTATAGAAGTACTTTTAAAAAATCACTTCAAACACACCCTTAAGCCCCTATTTTCCTATTAAATTTAGGGTGTTAATATTAGCCGTTAGATTAACTTTAAAGTAAAATTTAAAGTGATCTCAACCACGAATAGCAAAAGTCATTTTGTTTATCTTTTGAGATTTGAATCGTAAGCTACTTTATTATATATATATATAATAGATATTATAATATAATATATTATATAATATTCTATTATATTATATAATATTATTAAAAATCGTATATATATATACCAATTTATATATATATATACGTATATATATACACATAACTATAATATAATAGAATATTATAATATATAACTATTATATAATATATAATATAATAGAATATTATAATATATAAATATTATATTAATATATATATAATAGAATAGAATATTATAATATATAAATATTATATAATATATAATATATTATATTTTAAAGTTTGGTTTATTGAATTTTTTTTTTATGAAATTATCAATCTAAAAAAAACTTTCTTATATTTTTTTATTAATGTTTGAATTAATGTTCAAACATATATTTAGGCTGTCCAAACAGGTTTTACTATTTTCTGTTCTGTAAAATTGTTTTTGAAATCATCTAACCAAACAAGTTTTTTATCTCCAAAAATATCAAAACCATTTTCTTAAAACTATTCTCAAAAACTGTTTTCGGATACCTGTTTTTGAAACGCAAACCAAACAGGCCCTAACTTTTCCCCATGGTTGCCTTTTTGGACCCAAAATTCCCCCATTACCATTAAGAAAAATGGCTAGCTCCGGCCACTTCCTTAATGCCAATAAACCTGCTGAACACTTTAGACAAATCACTTCTTCATATAGATATGGGAGAAGAGAGGGGCCGAAGAGTGAGAAAACGTGTGATTGAAGGACTGGAATCTGGATATGAAAATTTGTGAGCCAGAATGAAATTTCGAAAATTATTTTTGTCTATCGAAACAATTTCGAGTTAAATTGAGATATTTTTATAATAAAATGTTACAATTTAAAAATCATTGATGGGATCATGAAACTTTTGACCGTGCCTGCTATTTTTTTTAAAAATAAATTTAATTAAATTAGTATAACGGTCAACTTTCGAACCCTAATATAAATTCCAACGGTCAAAAGTCCAACTTCTGAGTGAAATATTGGAAGGTTCTACAAAGAAGAGCCGTGGACATTTTTGAAAGGGCAACCGTGGAGACGTGACACCCATGAACCCCGTTCTAGAAACTTTAAAAAAGAAAAATTGGAAAATGGCTTGTCGGGCGTCATGTTTTTCCACCCTCACTCACGTGGCAAAATTCAATTGTTTAAGAATAATTAATTTAAATATTTAATTTGAGACCTAATAATATGACTTTAATGTAACTATTAGATTAATTGTGAGGTTCAATATTTGATAGAACTCACAATCAATCCAATAGTTATATTGAATTAGGTCCCAAATTAAGTCCAAATATCATTTTTCAATGCTTAATGACCCAAAAAATCTCTGCGTAATTACCAGAGTTCCCTACTTTTGAACCGTCGATCATACTTTGTTTCGTACGATAAACAAGTGAAATGATGAAAAATCAGACAAGTAATACTAGGGGAGTCAAATTTGTCGGGTTGGATCATTTCGTGTCTGGTTGATTTCGAGTTTGTGTCAAAAATCCCAAAATTTAAACTTGACATGTTTAATAATCGTGTCGAGATATGTAAACACTAACATGACCTAACTATTAAACGGATTACCCGAACCCGACCTATTTTGATACCTTTAATAAACATGTTGTTTTCACATTATCTCTAAAGTAGGAAAGAAGTTTCCTCTCTCCTACCTTTCTTCCACTCAGAAGACTATAACGGCAAGACCTCATCATATGGTCCAGTAAAATATACTCATCATATGTCTAGTTTTTTTTCGCTTATTCTTCGAGTATACGTTGCTAATTAACAAGAGATAATACTATTAGAGGTTGACCAACATCGAAATTATATGGTTTTTTTCCTCAATTTACCATGTTAAACTTATCGATATCTATACTCATCGCTTATTAGTTTCGTGTCCAATGCTCTGACAATTCTTTGTTGGTTCTTTCGCTAAATGTACTTCTAAATCAATAGTTCTTGGAAGTAATAGCCAAACATTGAAATTATATCTGTATCTTACTAAATGATCAAAATTTCGTTTCGAAATGTATGAAACGTTTTTGTTTCCAAAGAAATCCGAAACGAATCAGTGATGAAATCGAAATTCTAATACTTCGAGATGTTTCACAATGTTTTGAAGTGTTTTGTAATGTTTCAATACATTTTACATATTTGTCTCGGAATATTTCACAGTATTTTAAGATATTTTGATATATTTTAAGTAATATTTTGAAAAAATAATTCTTAAATTTTTTATTTTTTTCGTTTTGTTTCCAAAAATAGGTTGAAACGTTTCTGAAATACGTCAAAACATTTTCATTTCTTTGGTGACCGAAACACAATGCACTGAAACAAAAATTTAATCCTTGATCCTACTGAACATGGGTAACAAAAAATTTGTTTAATCACAATAACTTGCATTGGTTTGTGTAATAATCATTCTAATAACATCAATACCATCGGTAATAAAACTACAATCCCTCGATTAGTTGGGTCGGCTACACAAATCAACCCATTAAAACCTTTAACTAAACTATTTGGGATCGATTAAATAAATTCTTTAGTTAAACCTTGGCGAAGCGAGGTGCGAGGGCCCTTTCTAACACAATCACCAATAAAATTTCGTTTTCAAAATAATTGATTTTAGCCCCATCTGACCATCAAATTAAACAAAATAATTGTAAAATAGTTGGATGTATCCTTGTTAGGAGTAGGAGTTGCTACATCTTGAATCAAAACTTCATATAGGACTAGGAGTTGCTACATCTGAATCAAAACTTCATACATGACTAGGAGAGATGTATTTGTACTTATCTTGATATTGGTTTCAACTTAGACATTGAACTTATATATCTATCAGGATATGCTCCAAGTACCTATCAAGTTGCGTAGGGATTTTGGCCTGTTCCCTGACCAAAACTAAGCTTTCTTAAGCCAATAAAATATTAAACTTGAATCGTGTCACATCAAAATTTCTTTACTATATGTTTTGTTCTTTCGTAGATATGTACTGTCAAGGTAGTGTGTGCCGTGTGTAAGTCGTTTTTTAATTGATTTCTGTTATGTTTAGACAAATTTATGTCGACTCGTTTATTAAATGGGTATAATAACTTAATTTGTTTATGATTTGAATCTCTTTTAAATAGAATTCACACCCACTATAATAGAACCCATATTTATGCAAAGTGGAGTTCTGAGTTACCTTTGGTTCACATGGAACAATGACAATTTTAGGTTGCATTTGATAACATGGTGTTTTTGTTTTTTTTTTTCAATTTTTGGAAATAATAAAAATAAAAACACGTTCGGTGAATATTTTGTTTTTTTTGTTGCTCTATTTTGAAAACAATGACAAAAATTGCAAACATCCAAAATAGTGTTTTCAAAAACAAGAAAAAATGGAAACACAAGCACGATAGAATGAGACTTTAATGAGGTCCACCTATGGAACCCCATTAGCAACAAAAATTCTATTTTTTTGTGTGGACGTATTTAAACCCTCACAACCATCTATTCTCTCTCTCTCTCTCTCTCTCTCTCTCTCTCTCTCTCTCTCTATCTCTCTCTCTTGTGCGTTGCAAACCAATGCTCCATCTGTCTTCTCTCTCTCTCAGTTGGAAAACGATCGAGGGATTTTGGTGGTGGATTTTCGGTGGTTGGATGGTGATTTTCGGGGGTGTTGTTGGTGTTTTTTTGGTGTGTTTGGTGGTGGGTTTTCGTGGGTTTTTTGGAGTTTTGAGTAGTTCGGTGGTGAATTTTCAAGGGGTTTGGTGGTGGATTTTCAAGGATGGTGATTTTTGGGTGGTTGGTTTTCAAGGGTGGATGGTGGTGGATTTTTAGGGGGTTGGGTGGTGGGTTTTCGATGATGTTGACGGTTTTTGGGTGGTTGGGTGATGAGTTGTCAGAGGGTTTGGTGGTGAGTTTTCGAGGGTGTTGGGTGATGGTTTTTCGGTAGTGTTGGTTGGTGGTTTTCAGTGGTTGGGTGGTGCATCTGTAATTGTATTTTGAGGAACAACTTACTTGGGATTAAAAAATTAACTAAAATAACCATAATACCAAACATGTTTTTTATTTTTGTTTTTATAATTTTTTAAATATAAATGACTACCAAACATATTTTCTATTTTTAGTTTTTATCAAAGCAAAAACAAAAACTAGTTCTATGTTTTTTTATAAAAAAAATATAAAAACGAAAACGCTACCAAACCCATCATTAATAATTATCATATGCTTTGAGTTTGTATATATATATATATTTATACTTTCCATTTTATTGCACTCAAAATGAATATGAAACAATGTATTAATTTAGTGTGATCGAGCTAGTCTTGTGGGGTCTAATAGGACTTATGCACCCTTTCAGCAGTGGTGTTTTTTTCGGATAATAGCCACTGAAATTTCTGTAAAATAAAATTCTGAGATACCTTTTGGACCCCATGGGACAATAATGAGAATATTAACCATCTTTACATGTGCTGTGAGACTGCACTTCCACTTCCTACTTTGTTGCAATCTAAATGTATATGATATGAGTGTGATTTGAATTTGAATAGACTATTGAACTAATCTTGTGAGGTCCAATAACACTTATGGACCCCTTTATGCAGTTGGATTTTTTTGGAAAACCATCAACAACACATCCTCAAAACTTGTGGTTGGAACGTAAACTCTGGATGTGACTAATTACCATCATCATATTTATTGCGACTGCACTTACATCTCCCAGTTTATTGCACTCTAAAATCTAAAGAATACAATGTAATAATTAGTGTGATTTTAATTTAAACAGACAATTGAGCTAATCTTGTGAGGTCTAATAGAACTTATGGACCATTTATGCAACTTTTTTTTTTTTTTTTTCTGGGAAGGGGGAAGGCGGGTTGTGGTAATCAAAACGCATTCTTCATACTCGTGGTTTAATGTAAATTCGAGAGGTGCATAATGACTTGCAAACCATTTATATCAGGGTGCAATGGATTTTGTTGTGTACGATGCTAATGGTACCATTATACTAAAATGGTAAAGAAAGGATTATAGGATTAAAGAGGCAATGAAAACGATGCAAAATGCATTTCTAAGCTATCTTTGGTCCAAATTGGATAAGGAGAACATTAATCATCATAGTATGTGTTGAGACTGCCTTATACTTCCCACTTTATTCCACTCAAAATGCATATGATATTGTTTTGGCGTATTTCAAATTGTGGGGTGTCAAAGTCTAGACAGACTTGAGAGCTCAAAACACTACGATCTTATTTATTTGAACAAACGTGAGATTCTAAGAAGAGACTATTCTCCTAAGAGGAGGCTAACAAACTAGAAATTAAAAAGAACGAAATGGAATTGGAGCAAATAGTAATGTAAATAAAAATGCAGAATTGATGTATAAAATTCTATGCTTCAATTTAAACTAAAAGAAGTCATCAGAGTGATGATGGAACTACAGAGTAAAATAAAAGGCTATAAACTAAACAGTGCAGAGAAGGACTCTACTATTTGTAGTAGTGTTTACCATGGATCCCGTCCGAACATTTGTATTTATAGGTATTGACTTCTAACCGTTGGAATCATCTTTTCCGATCATTACATAGGTGCTCATGGCCTCTTTCTCCAACAATTACGAACGTGTTATAATCGACGGCTCCACAACGTCACATCGACACACCTCTTTATTTTCTGGGATCCTTGGAAATCTTGTCTCATAACCGCCTTATTCCCTTGGCGTCCCCTGACTCAATTCTATCCGTTGGATCTTACCACGCGTCTTTCTCAGATTTTTTAATACTTTGGTGTAAACAAATATAATGTGATAATGTGTTCGGAGATGACACTTCCCACTTTAATTATTGCACTTGAAATGCATTGGTTGTCATGTAATAACAGGTGTAATTGAAATTGAATAGACTATTGAGCTAATTTTGCGACGTCCATGAGTACTTGTGTCCCCATTGTGCAATGGGTGTTGTTTTGAATGTCACTCCTCATCATATGTTCGGAGACTAAACTTCTCACTTTATTGCACTCTAAAAATGCATATAATACAACATGTGATGTCTTATTGAGTGTCGCCTTCCTACACTGATGAATTGAAAACTCGAGTTTCATTCAAAAAATTCATCATTAAAGATGGAAAATAAAATTAGTATCTTGTAACTATTCATAATTTTTCATTATGAAACAAAAGAATTTCTCAAATCAAATGTGTTTTAATAAAATTAGTTTCTATTACGTTGTAACTTTTCATAATTTTTCATCTAACTTTCCGAGTGACAGATAAGGGCAGGAGAGGGAAAAGCGTGAGGAAGGAAAATAAGTGTAGTCGTAAATCTCATGCATTGAAAGGCTTCGGATTGTTATCTTCTGCATTACACTTTCTCTCAATCTTAGTCAATGGTAAACCTCTCATCCACACACACACACACACACACACATATATATACACACACACACACACACACACATATATATATATATAATAAATGATCTATCATAACTTAAAATTAATTAAAATAGTAATGAAGTGAATCTGGATTCTCGTTTAAATAATTATGTCACACCTCTCTAGTTTCGTAAGATTTAAATGAAATGGTCCACAACAATAATCATAGTTGGCAAGCCCAAACCTAATTAAGACTGCAATTTTCCCTCGAAAATACTACACAATTTAAATGAAATCAAAAAAATATAACCGAAATGCATATCAACCCTTGAATTAGTGTTGGATAAAAGGATCCCACTGAAAAAGTTAATGTGACCCACTCAGTCAAAGAATGATATGTGTTTTGATTGCAATTTTTTTAGATTTTATTTGGGTTGTGTAGCATCACTTTTTTTTTCTTTGTGTAGTATGGTCAAAGGTCAGCCCTTCATTCCCTCACCACAACAAAAACAAAAGCAGTTAATATTATAAGAGATTTAGACTATATCACAATGTCGTAGAACTCTAACGACTCGTAGTTAACTAGATGATATCAACTCGTCGTAAATTAGATGACTCCTTAGACGACTCAGTTAAATTGTTGAAGATTCGTAGTTTACACAAAACGTGAAAACAACATCAAATCGAAAAGTGACCAGCCACATACGACTCGGCGGAATCATATCATATGCATGTTTTGTGGCATTGTACATGAGAAGTGATATGACTACAATCTAGTCCCTTGTTGGGTAATACATAGTTGAAGAACTGGTATCATGTTCATTCAAGCTTTATTTTCATTTGGTTCTCAAGCTTTTTCTACAGGTAATGATGATCATTTCATGCTTGTTCTGGTTCAATTCATCATTCAATGCTCTAGCCTCTTCCCCTTCGAATAACCTATTCCAACTTTCCAAGTATTAGTTCTAAGCAAGGAACAGTTTTCCTTATATTGTAAACTTGTATGCACATTGATCTGAAGCATTTTTGCAGCATAGAACTCCATTGATTTGCACATTAAGATTTCTGTGGGCTGGTCTGAAGTCAGACCCACTCGACCCCAATAAAGGTATTCTAACTATTAATTAAATGAGATCGATTTACGGAGAGTAGATTGATGAGTTGCTTCTGCGGTTTGGTAAGAACGCCTACGGAATTCCCGTCTAGGCCCCTTTGGAGGACTTCCCAAGTGGAAAAGGGCTGCTATGGTCACTTCCACATTTAGTCCACCCTTACCCCTTTTTTCATAGCCAAAAAATAAAAACCTTGGTTGTAACCGATCTGATCCCTAGTGATTCACTGGTATCATGTGGAAGCCTAATTTATATTTGCTACTCAAACTTGATGAACTGTTTTCATCCAGTGCTCTACACTTCTTCCAAACATCTCCTCCTTTTTGGCTTTTACAGACAAACACTAGAAGTTAGCAGTTGACCTTACGACCACTGAGATCACAAGTTTGAACCTCGTTACCCCCGTCCCCTCTAATAATGCATGACAAGAGAGAGAGAGAGAGAGAGAGAGAGAGAGAGACTAAAATACATTTGGAAGCAAGGGGGCCTTAAAATAATTGTTGTGGCCGTGGCTTGACCTTTTGCCCACTTGAGGATTTTTTTTCTAAAACAACCTTGATAAACGTTTGGTTTTGGGTCAATGTGCGTGAGACCAATTCAAACAGTTAAGGAAACAATGCGACCAACTGAATAGTTGAGGGGCTAAAGTGAGCTCAAAGTCATAGTTGGGGGTTGAAGTGTAATTTAGAGCTGCCGGAAGTATGAGCCCTTTCCTGTAGTAACACTGAACTTGATGAAATGTCCCCCAATTTTATTAGCTTGATACTTTAGCCCCATTCTACAATACGAAACATGCTTCTGAATGTCTTTTCACCCTCACAATTTTAAATTTAGGACGGGTAGAACATAAAGTCCTTAGACAATGGGACATTCTTAACTGCCACAACTATTTTTTTGAAGGTCAATGTTTCTCTCTTTGCCTACCTTGTCTCACAAATAAACAATCTCTTTGTTGTTATTTAGAACTAAACAAAGTAGTAGTAGTCAACATGAAACATGCTTCTGGTTGTCTCCTTAGACATGCAAACAACTACTTATTTGAAGGTCAATGTTTCTCTCTCTCTCTGCTTACCTTGTCTGAAAAATAAACAATCTCTCTTTGCTGTTATTTAGAACAAAATTAAAGAACTAATCAAATGTGGTAGGAAAGGATCGCAATGGATTTGACACACCTTAATTGAAAGTCCATCTGATTGTGAAAAGAAGCTGACCTAGGAGTTGAACTTCTCTACTTGGAAAATTCTTTGAAAAGAAACAAGTTCTGACCAAAGATTTTTTTGCAAATGAACACAATTTTACATTGATAACTGCCCGGTTTAGGTGAACGAGGACATTGCATGTGTTCGAAAAGATTAGTCACGTATCCTAAATGATCAAGATACCGTGCGGTTAGCAACAAAGAAGAAAACATTAAGATTGGTCCTATTTTACAAAAGTATAAATAGCCGAGCTTTAAGTTGAGAAAATTTTAACATGACACGACTTAAAATATATGTAACACAATACAATGCATTGAAAACCCTAGTATCATTCCTTTAATATGAGGGTGTGGAAGGGATCAACGGGATACAACCTTATGTGTGAACGCATATTAATTAAGAGGTCACAATAAGACACATCATGGTGATAATAGAGCTAGTTGAGGTAGCAATGCGAAAAACTCAATACTTGAGAGGATAAAGTAAACTTGCGGTCATAGTTGAAGGGGTTAAAGTATAATTTGCACTATATAATTCATCAACTTGAGGAAAAGTTCGCAACTGCCCCAACTATTCATTTGAAGGTCAATGGTTCTTTGTTGTTCGCCTGCTCTAACTAACAAATAATCTCTCTCTCTCTCTCTCTCTCTCTCTCTCTCTCTCTCTCTCTCTCTCGTCATTTTGAACATGAAGTATGAGTCAACGTAGTAGGAAATGAGTTATGGTGGCGGCTTAAAGCTCGTGGGAATAGTCGATACAAACCTGAACCACTTTATAACAAAAAAAAAAACGTAGTAGAAAATGATATTGATGGATTTGAGATGCCTTAACAGTCCATCGGATTGTGAAAATAAACTGACCTAAGAGTTCAAATTTTCTACCAGCTAGAAAGTGCTTTGAAAAGAAATAAGTTCTGCCCAAGATTTTGGACAAATGAATAAGATCTCATCCGCTTAATTGCTCGGTGTATGTTGAACGTGGTTATTGGTTGTGTTTTGAAAGATTAATCGTGTGTTCTAAATAACTCGGATACTTTTTAGCTAACCAAAAAAAAAAAAAGGAAAAGAAGAGGAAGGCCACTTTGCTTCTAAGTAAAATATTGAGAGCGATTGCTACGCAAGTTTATGTACAGATTGTAGTGATTATCTTGTGATTTGTATAGAATCTCATTTAGTAGTTCTATATTTCACATCCAATAGTCCACCCAGCTACTATTATCAAGGGGCCCTGCCTTCAGGTGCATGCATGAGGCAGCCCATCAAGTTGGGTTTAAATTGATTTATTAACAGAAACCACATATGTACCAGCAAGTTGACCAAATAACTATGGATGGTGGAATAGTGAACCCTATTGATAAAAGTAAATTGGATTCAGCGATCCAACTATCCACATTGATTTAGTTAGCTCGATATGGTAAATTTTTTAGGAAGTGTAACAGTGTCGATTGTGAAAAGACGTCTCGTCCACACTCTTTTAGCTCTCAAATGAGCTTTATTGACCATATATATACCACCTATTTAAGATTGACTACATCGATCATCTTTCTCTATTATCTCTACTAACTACTAAGGGATATTTTCCGCTAAACCAAGTGTTATTATCTCTTTTTTCATTATCTCATTCAAAGTTAATTTTCGTCATCTCTACCTTTCACATTACCTTCGATGTGTATCAAATTGTATGTCGAAAAGATCATTACGCCATCCGTCCCCTTAATTTAGGGGTGTTGGAAGGAATCAACTAAAACCTAATCTTTATATATCTCCTTATGAAACATGAATACAATTGTTATTTTTGGTCCTGTCTGAACACACATCATTGTGATAATGGAGTTTGTTTGATTAGCAATTAATACTGACGAGTCCAAATTCAACTGGGCTAAGCCCAATGAAGATAAGTCGAGAAAGGCCCGAATACCAATGGGCCCTGGGATTAATCCAAGTCTCCAAAACCTATCAAGTCGGGTCACCCATCTAAGGAGAACGGAGAAGAGGCGAAAGAGTCGAGGGACAGTCGAAGTCCTATGGGCGCCGACTATGGACGCCGACTAAGGGCGCCGACTATGGGCGCTGACTATGGGAGCCCTATGGGCGCCGACTATGGACGCCGACTATGGGCGCCGACTATGGACGCCGACTAAGGGCGCCGACTATGGGCGCCGACTATGGGAGCCCTATGGGCGCCGACTATGGGCGCCGACTAAGGGCGCCGACTATGGACGCCGACTATGGGCGCCGACCCCTTGGTTGAGCTCCCCACTCATCATCTCAACTCCTCACTTACCCTCTCCTCATACCATGATATCCCAAGGAAGAATGCACTAGAAGGTCAAGGCCTAAGAAGACACCAATGGGATGACCACCATTGGGCGCCAACCATGGGGAGCCGACTACTGGGCGCCTACCCCCATGGTGCTCCCTTGCCTTGGTACTCCAGTACTCCTACTCCAACTCAAGGTCCAAGCCTAAAGTCCAATCCAAGTCAGGAATCTCCTCCGATTGAATAGGAACACGAGGGAGAGAATGACGGGATGCGAAGATCTACTCTTACCTTACTTGTGCTTACCAAAGAGGTCTACTCCTACCATGATTGCACTTACCAAAATAGTGGAAGACCTCTTCCTCACGGCACCGCCTCACCGCCTCACCATTGCTATATAATGTAAGCCCTCTCAAGGGTAAAGAAGGACGGAAGACATTGAATACACTGGAAACATCTCCAACATACTTGCTCTCTCTCTCTCTCTCCATACACTGTAACTCTCCGGAGTACCCTTATTCATCAATAAAGAACACCGGCCATCGCTGCCATTCCAGAGAGTGGACGTAGGTCATCCGAGACCGAACCACTATAAATCCCTGTGTTGATATTTTGATTCATTGATTGCCCTTGATTGCCATTAATTACTTGCTAGTTACTCATTAATTGCATCACTATTCACACTTGACTGTTGATCTTGCCAAAGACAATTTTGTGCATCATCAGTTTGGCGCCGTCTGTGGGAACGACAAATTTCCTATTACTCTATTTCTGTACTCATTGAATCCATGGCAATCACCACGAGATCAAGGTCTCAACAACCCGGAGAAAACAATCAGGCTCACCGGGAAGAGGCTCCTCCCATCGTACCTGGGGAACCTTCTACTACTGTTACTCCCGCCACTGGACAACAACAACTCCTCCAGACCATGCAGCTGCTGGTGAGCCAGAACCAGCAGATCATCCAACTCATGCTCTCCCAAGGAGGAGCCCCACTCCCTCCACTAGGAGAGGAACAACCTGTCCCTTCTGGACGCCAGACTACCCCCCACCATGGGGTCCCTCACCATAATACTCCAGGGCCACGCCAAGGAGCCCCTCGTCCGGCAGTCCCTCCTCAACACGCAGGGAGTTCACGCGTTCCCCCTTTGCATGTGCCTGCTCAGGAGGACGCAGGAGAGAGTCAATATGGAAACCACGAAAGCCAATACCTGACCAAGGATGTCCCTAATCAGTGGGACGAGAAGATTAGAGATGTGCAAAACCAACTGGGTGATGCCCTCAATGCTATCAAGGCACAGGCGCCGGAGACCTTGGACTACCTGGTAAGACGTACCGACACTCCTTTTATTGCTGATATAGTAAATTACCCTCTGCCCTCGAAGTTCAAGATGCCTACCATCGAGGTCTTCGATGGCGCCAAAGACCCTCTAGACCACTTGGACACCTATAAGTCCCTCATGCAACTCCACAACGTGCCTGAGGAGATCATGTGTAGAGCTTTCCCTACCACCCTCAAGGGGTCCGCCCGCCAGTGGTTCTCCAAAATCAAGCCTTCCTCCATCCACTCTTTTGCAGAGCTGAGCAGGTCATTCGTTTCCCACTTCATTGGGGGACGTCGCCATCAGAAACCAGTAACCCACCTGCTCACTATCAAGCAGGACAGGGATGAAAGCCTCAGGGGCTACCTTGCCCGCTTCAACGAAGAGGTCCTCCAGATTGAGGAGCCGAATGATAAGGTGGCCTTAACCGCTTTTATCGCTGGACTTCGCTCCTCCAGTTTCATGTTCTCCATACTCAAAAAATCGCCCTCCAGTATGCCCGAGCTGCTGTCAAGGGCACAAAAGTACATAAACGTCGAGGATGTCACCAAGGCCAGACGAGGTGAGTCCTCATACGGGAGTGAGAAAAGAAAGGATACCCGCGAAGACATGAGAGAAGCAGATAACAAAAGAAATAGGACAGAGAGAATCTCTGTTAAGGACCGCCTTGGTCCTCCACCTCTGAGAGAGCAGCAAGTTCTCACGCCACTCAATGCCTCGGTGGAACACATCCTGTTTCAGATACAGGATGACCCCGCACTCCGTTGGCCCGAAAAAATGAAGTCCGCCCCAAATCACAGAAATCCTAGCAGGTACTGTCGCTTCCACTGCGACCATGGCCACGACACTGACGACTGCTTTGATCTTAAAAGGGAGATCGAAGAGCTCATACAGCGTGGCCACTTGAGGCAGTACGTTGCTGGCAGAGGACAAGTCCCGCCACCTGGTCGGGACCAGGATGATAGAAAACTCCAGCAACCCCTCGGAGAAATCCAGATGATCGCCTAAGGGCTAGGCCGAGGTGACTCCAACTTCACCAAGGAAGTCTTGACCCACCTACGGGACACCAAGCACCTAAAGATTTTATCTATCCTTTATTAGTTGATTTACTTTGTTATTTGTCATTTTATGAAATAAAATTCTGTTAAGATTATTGTGTCCTGAATTATTTTGCTTTCCTAAAATTTACAAACAGCTCCCAGCAGAGCAGTCGCCCAGACGAGGGGTCTCACCCTCTCCACCTTGGGCGCCCTCCATAATGCCAACAAGGGGTCTCACCCTCTCCACCTTGGGTGCCCCATGATGCCGACGAGGGGTCTCGCCCTCTCCACCTTGGGCGCCTCCCATGATGCCGCCTAGACAATGGGCCTCGCCCTCTCCACCTTGGGCGCCCCCACGATGCCAACGAGGGGTCTCGCCCCCTCTCACTAGGCACTCAGCAGCAGGCGCCCACTCTCAGGCGTCCAGCAGCAGGCACCCTGCCTCAGGCGTCCAGCAGCAGGCACCCTGCCTCAGGTGCCCAATCTCAGGCGCCCAGCAACAGGCGCCCCATATTAGGCACCCAGCAGCAGGTGCCCAGCACCAGGCGCTCAATCTCAAGCGCCCATCTCCTCAGCATCATCTCTCCAATCTCCTCCATCTCTATGGAGTGAGCCTCTGGCCTAGTAGCTCTCTCAAGTGCTACTCGAAGGTCAGCCTCAAGTTGAGCAGCCCTTTCATGCGCTAGCCTGAACTTCTCAGCGGCATCCTCTCGTGCCTGCCGCTCGAGCCTTAACAGTTTCACGGCATCCTCTCGTGCCTGCCGTGCAAGCTATGCGGCATCCTCTCGTGCCTGTCGCTCAAACCTTAACTGCTCTTCAGCAGTCTCATGTGCCCGCCTCTCCGCTGCCTGGACATAGACTGCCTCCTTGATCTTCAGCGTATCTATAAGCAGGGCAAAGCAGCAGCCACCTATAGGCATTCAAATGCAAAAGTATAAAGAAAGAAAATCAAGTACAAAGCCAAAGAGGAGTGCGGGACACACCTTGTAAGCCTCTGCTACGGCAGCCATCTCCCGAGACTATACGTAGCTCGGCCTCTATGACTCTGCTTTCGCGCAAGTAGTCAGCATTTGCTACGGCAGCCATCTCCCGAGACTATACGTAGCTCGGCCTCTATGACTCTGCTCTCGCGCAAGTAGTCAGCCTCTGCTACGGCAGCCATCTCCCGAGACTATAAGTAGCTCGGTCTCTATGACTCTACTCTCGCGCAAGTAGTCAGCCTCTGCTACGGCAGCCATCTCCCGAGACTATACGTAGCTCGACCTCTATGACTTTGCTCTCGCGCAAGTAGTCACCTTACAAGCCTCTGCCACGGCAGCCATCCACCGACGTTATACCTAGCTCGGCCTCAGCTCATGCGGCCCTCCCTCATAGGACGTCCACAACTCTGACTTTGCTCTCATGCAAACAGTCTACCTCTCTCCAGGTAATCATGTTAAGATATTTTAATGTTTGGAATAACATTGTTTTTGCCAGGCACACCTTTGAAATTCAGGCCGTCTGAAAAGACCGCACTGGAGTCTCAACCCCTACAGCAGTACAACAGCTAGCTCTGGTACACACATGAGCCACAGTCTAGGAAAGACTGGGGGCACCACCGGGTCCCTTCTCCCAGGAAGCAATCTAGTCATCGGACCTTAACTGAGAAGCTTTGGGGGCATCAAATCTCGCCCTCTTGGGAGGAGGAGAAGACACCACCCAAAAAGTACAAGGAGTCTCCATCATCGCCCTATCAACAGGACGTCTGTAATCAGAGACAAGGTCAGCCAATGGCTAAACACTAGAGAGGAACCTACATAGCAAGACTCAAGGTGTCGCCCAAGCTGCCTACCCAGTTTCCTGGCGTCGCCCAAAGCACCTTGCCAGCATTCATGCCACGCCCTCAAGAAGCTCATGGATCATCCATAGAATCTCCCATCAGCAGGAATAGGAAGCTGACGACTAGAAGCACCATGAGAAACAAGAAAATTTCTGCTCACTCAAGTGAAATCGAAGCACATGCCCTCAACCCCTTCCTCTCGAGAAAGTCAGAGGCTTGGAGCATGGGGGGCAAATGACGAGTCCAAATTCAACTGGGCTAAGCCCAATGAAGATAAGTCGAGAAAGGCCCGAATACCAATGGGCCCTGGGATTAATCCAAGTCTCCAAAACCTATCAAGTCGGGTCACCCATCTAAGGAGAACGGAGAAGAGGCGAAAGAGTCGAGGGACATTCGAAGTCCTATGGGCGCCGACTATGGGCGCCGACTATGGACGCCGACTATGGGCGCCGACTATGGACGCCGACTAAGGGCGCCGACTATGGGAGCCCTATGGGCGCCGACTATGGGCGCCGACTATGGACGCCAACTATGGGCGCCGACTATGGACGCCGACTAAGGGCGCCGACTATGGGCGCCGACTATGGGAGCCCTATGGGCGCCGACTATGGGCGCCGACTAAGGGCGCCGACTATGGACGCCGACTATGGGCGCCGACCCCTTGGTTGAGCTCCCCACTCATCATCTCAACTCCTCACTTACCCTCTCCTCATACCATGATATCTCAAGGAAGAATGCACTAGAAGGTCAAGGCTTAAGAAGACACCAATGGGATGACCACCATTGGGCGCCAACCATGGGGCGCCGACTACTGGGCGCCTACCCCCATGGTGCTCCCTTGCCTTGGTATTCCAGTACTCCTACTCCAACTCAAGGTCCAAGCCTAAAGTCCAATCCAAGTCAGGAATCTCCTCCGATTGAATAGGAACACGAGGGAAAGAATGACGGGATGCGAAGATCTACTCTTACCTTACTTGTGCTTACTAAAGAGGTCTACTCCTACCATGATTGCACTTACCAAAATAGTGGAAGACCTCTTCCTCACGACACCGCCTCACCGCCTCACCATTGCTATATAATGTAAGCCCTCTCAAGGGTAAAGAAGGACGGAAGACATTGAATACACTGGAAACATCTCCAACATACTTGCTCTCTCTCTCTCTCTCTCTCCATACACTGTAACTCTTCGGAGTACCCTTATTCATCAATAAAGAACACCGGCCATCGCTGCCATTCCAGAGAGTGGACGTAGGTCATCCGAGACCGAACCACTATAAATCCCTGTGTTGATTCCTTGTTTGTGATTTTGATTCATTGATTGCCCTTGATTGCCATTAATTACTTGCTAGTTACTCATTAATTGCATCACTATTCATACTTGGCTGTTGATCTTGCCAAAGACAATTTTGTGCATCATCAAATACCATTGAGCATAAGGTTGAAAGAGAAATGGAACCTAAGCACATTAGGTTCTATTAAAACACTACTAAGCTAATGATTGAAGAGTAACTTGTTTTGGCTTGTAAGGCAAATATCATTTGACAAAGAACTGGCAAGCAACCTTACTTTTCTCTTATGGAAAATGAGGCAATCCACTATTAAATAGTTTTTGAGAGGATAATCTATTCTAAGTTACAATGACCTGTTGTCTTGAATGGAACCATAGAGAATAATCTATTCTAAGTTACAACTTGGAGTGGCCACCATTGGGACAAAATAGTTAAATAAAATAAAGGTGGCATAAGTGAGCTTCCTAGTAATGGGGCACTACTAGACCCCAAAAAGAATGGGGTCCTTTGGAAGTCGGTATACCAAATTAGACATAATTGTAAAAAAATACACATAAAAAAAATATTTTGAAAAAAAGTACACTATTGAGATACAAAGACATAAATGTCCATTTTATAAAATTTTCTTTCCTAAAAACTGTAACAATGCATTTATCTTAATAGTTGAAATTTAGGTATATTTATTTCAAAATCTCTTCATCTTCGGTAATCGTTTTGAATACTCTTTCTTTCTCACAAAAAATCGGTTCATCTTCTTCGGAGAAACTTCCCAACTCTCTGTCTTCCATAAACAAGGAGAGGGTTTCGACTGTGAACTGTACATCGATTGACTGAGGATTTGAGGTTTGATTGGCACAAACTCAAGAATGGTAAAAGTTTTGTTCACGATTTGAAGAAACTTTCGAACTTCAGCATTTGTAAACTTGAAACAAGCGTTGATTGTTGTTCATTGGCCTGTGTTTAATAATGTGATCGTTGAACTTCGACATTCCATGTACTTTTTTTTTTTCGTATTGACATCATGGGTTATCCAAATCAAAATATTATTTCATTTATTTTAATTTTGGTGTTTTTTTTGGCAGAAAATTTTTGTTCCCTGAACATATATAGAGTTTTGTTTTTGAAGGAAAAATCATACTATTCAGCCCATTTGATGTAAGATCGTCAACAACAACTATTTTTTGAAGACTTTTTCGCCATTTGAAGATACGTACGAACTTCAGCATTTGAAAATCAGAATCAATTGTTGAAAGTTGATCGTTGGCCTGTGTGAAATACGATGTTTTTGTCATGTGTTTATGTCATATTAATTCATTGTGTATGAATAAATTGTGTGTATCTCCTAACTACTAACGGTGTTTCCCTCGCAGTGTAACAAAGACAGTGTAACAATACACCGTAACAAAGACAGTGTTCAGTGATTTTGTGGATGTGGTAGCAAAACAGAAATTGAGCGTTTGAATGAAATTATATGCAAATATATGTTTGACAAAATGTAATAGTACAATATTTTGTATAAGTGTCTTGTTACACTATTATTATTACACTGATATGGTGTTCGCATATTAAAAAACAGAATAATCACCTTTAAAATAACAAAAGATATTGTTACAAAATTTAAAATTCAAACCAACTGATTTATCCTCACAATAAACAGAAGAATCAAAGAATCAAATCTTCTATTAAATTAGAAGATTTTTAATGCATATATTTATCTTCAAAAAAAAGGAAGGATCAAATCTTCCATTAAATTAGAAGATTTTTAATGTATACATTTATTCTCACAAAAAAAAAAAAAAAACAGAAGGATCAAATCTTCTATTAAATTAGGAGATTTTTAATGCATACATTAATCTGAAAAAAAAAAAAATCAATTTCCAAAAATTAATCGCATGAATTAAGGGAGCACAAATGTCAAAGAAAAATCCGAAAATTTTAAATTATGTACTTGGACACAAATAAGAACTAAAATTAAGAACTTTTTTCCTCTACATTTTTTTTCTGTGTATTTTTTTACAATTAACTCCACAAAGACAGGATTTCAAATTTTGAAATTCAAACAAAATAATATATCCTAAAACTAGGAGATGTTTAATGCATAAATAAACGGAATATTAAAATAATCTCATAAAACTATGAGATGTTTAATGCATAAATATAATTTGAAAAAAGAACCATTTTCTAAAAAAAAATACGCGTGGATCAAGGGAAGATATAAAGATCACAAGAAAAATCTGAAAATTTCAATTAATGTACTTTGACACACAAGTAAGTATCAAAATTAAGGACTTTTTTACTTTATATTTTTTTCTATATATTTTTTTACAATTAACTCTAATTTTGTGTAACTTGTAATGAACCCCTCATCTACTGTGGTACTGTAAACAGTATTAAGCCCAACCAAGTGCACACTAGAGTCCACGATTGCACCCACCCTAAAGGGCCCATCACCCTTGTGCGGATCTAGGCCCATTCCCAGGACTGCAAACAAAGCTGAGTCCTACAAGAACAAATTGAGATCGATTTAAATAAATCGAGACCCAACAATGACTTATTCAGCTTGTTGGACTCGCAAACATACAACTCATCTCGGCAAAGTTTTTTTTTTTTTTTAACGGTCTTGAGTGTTTAAGCCAGTTTATGCATATTTTGATTAATTTTTTTTTCGATCTGGTCAAAAGCAGGTCATCCATGCAGAAACTAGGGTATTTCTGATAGTCTTGCTCCAAAGAATTGTCAAGATTTAAACTCAGGACGTTTGAGTTTATAACTCGTCCCTATTATCTCTTGAGCGACTTTTTAAAGTCAACTCAACAAAGCTTTTATCTCATTTATTTAGAGTCTCTCACATGAATCTTATTTATCATGCGAGAGACAATGGTCGAAACTAATTTTAAATGAGATTATAAATAATAACATAGGATTTTTTGTATTTTGTACCCTAAAAAATTTTAAAATTCTCACTTTATACTCTCAATGTATCAAAAGTGTTAGTAACGTGATCATTCTGTTAGCTTCCGTTATTTTTTTCGTCAAAAGTCAACCCATTGACATTGACGAAAAGCTAACAGAATGGTCATATTGAAATACTTTTGATACATTGAAAGTGCAATATAAAAAAAATTAATTTTTTAGGTTGCAAAATAATAATTTTAAAATCTTTTTAAGTGCAAAGTGCAATTTGTCCAATAACACATGATAACTTACGGTTTAATGGGTTTCTGTCAAAATTTCTTTAGTATCCAAAATGGAATATTTTCCTTTTGTTTAGATAATCTCAAATGATGAAGATGAAATACATCTACAAATAGCATAATAATTCTTATATAAAAAAAAAAAAACTGTAATATACTGGGTTGGGTTTGGGGTTGGACTGGATTGGATTGAGCCCAATGAAAAGTCCAAACTCGGCTCAAAATGCAGTATGAAAGCATAAAGAGCTTCGCATTCACCGCCACGAAGACAATGCTCTCTGTCACTAGGGCCTTGAGTTTCATATTCTCACCACCATACTCTCCATTCCGCAACAAGACCCACATGGACTGCCGTCCCAGAATCCTCCATGGCAGTAATGTCTCGAGGTCTACTTCTCTTTCTCCTCCAAGAGAAGCACACAGAGTGATCAGTGGTGAAGCCACCATAAGCCTCCCAGAATGGCAGGCTTGGGGTACATCTTCTCCAGTACCCGCCATGGTTACAGAGATTGTTGAGGACTTGAAGGTTTTGGAGAGAGAGACAGATGCCCAGATGAGTTTTGGAAGCAATCATGGCAAACTCCAGGTAAACGATTCAACCCCATTTCAGTTTTTTCTCTTCCGTGTGTGGGGTGGGTCTCTTTATCTATTGTTAGTCTGTTAAGGTTTAATTTATGAATTTGGGTGATAAATTTCTATCTGGTAATTCTTAAATCAGTTGTATTTTACAAAATGTTGTTGATATATATTGTAATTTGCAGGAATTTTATGCTAAAAGTTTTTAAAATTTTCTAGCTATATTTTGTTATTATTTATTGTAATTTGCAGAAGTTTGATTCCAAAAGTTGATTAAATTTTCTAGGAACCACGTTGTAATCTGTTCTTTACTGTCGAAAAGAACTAAAATGAGTTTTATGTGCTATATTTGCTGCAATTATTATTATTATTATTATTATCTTTTGCAGATTAGTAATGATTTTTGGTGAGTTGTATATTTTGTTGTTGTTGAGATTTTCTAAAATCTGTTGCATTTATGAAAGAATTCATAGTTTTTAAATATCACCCATAACATGTGCCTTGTTTCACTGAGTCTGCGTTTTGCCTTGTGTCTCACCCCTCTGCCTCAGGAAACATTGGTGCCTTGGTGTGTTTTTCGCTTTAAATGACATTGCACCAGACACAAGAACACCTCCCCTTCCAACTATCCCAACTAACCCCTCACCACTAACCCACTACCTAACACCATCATCAAATCCATCAAACCTCCAACCATAGATCGAATAGAGAGAAATAAAGTGCTTGGAGAGAGATACAGATGTTTATATGTAACTGTGTTTGTAGGTGTGATGCTCTGTGTAACTCTATATGTGGGGGGGGGGGGGGGGGGGGGGGGTGGGGTGGGGGGGGGGGGGGGGGGAGGGTGTTGTGTCAGCTTTGTGCATGTGCTTGTGAGAGAGATGGGTGAAGAATAAGAAAGGACGAGGTGTTGGTCGTAGGGTTAACTCCACTCCAGTAATGAATTAATTTTGAAATACAATTATATTGTTCTAGCTGGTAATGCAAAGTAATGGTGGCATTTTGAGCATTATTTTGCTAACATAATCATTTCCAGTGGTAGAGGGGGTCCGACTTTGATACACCTTCAGTCTCATTTGTGAAATGTCAGGGAGGGGATGGCGGCGTTGTTTTTTCAAATGTCAAGAGATGTCATGTCATTGGTATTTCTATAAAATTTATGGTGAAATATTATCGAGACCATGATGTGGAGGCCTTTGAGGGAAAATGTAGGATATAGGCATCTTAGTTATTCATTCTCTTTCATAATGGTCGAGGTTCCTCCATGGATGATGCGTCCTGGGCTGAAACCTTTTATTAGTAGAGCCCTCGTATTTGAACCCTGTTGGCAATTATTATATCAAATGATCAAAGTAAATGAAGTTCAAATGACACTAAAGCTTGCTTTTTATTTAATTTAGTTTTTTTGCGTTTGATATGTTTATAGTTTGCTTTTTTAATTGGAGATTTTGTTATCTGTAGCCTTTTACCATTTTGGGCCTTGAGTTTTTACCAGGTTGCTTGTTATCAAACATCACCATGTCATTTACTAATGTAAGCTCAAATGGGCATGGCTCTGGCCTGGAAATTTGGTTTTACTTTATCTTGAGTCCTCTATGCTGAACTCCAGGGAGACTTCAAGGTGCAAGAGGATAGGAAACACAGGGCAAAATATCAGGCTTTAGGTGATTCTGAAAAGAAGCTCCACTTTTTTGCAGCTCGACAAATTGCATGTCGTGTACTTGGAAGTAGGGGATACCTTTGTCAGAAGGTAATGTACAGGGGCGGAGCCAAGAATTCTGGTCAGGGTGGACACTTTAATTAAGTACTCTAATTTTTTTTCTTCTAATCAATCACACTATATAATATATTTATATTTATTATATTATATTTGATACATAAAGTCCATTTAACATAAAAAATGCCCAAAAAATATATATATATTGTCAGGGGCGAAGCCATGAATGTCTATGAGGGGACAAAATATAACTAGTATAAAAAAATATTTAGCCGAAATTGATACAAAAAAATTCAGTTCAAGAATAACAAAAAAATAAGAATCAAAACAAAATTATTGTGAAATAGTAAATTTAATTTTTATTTAGTCGAAACAAAATCCTAACAAAAAGACACAAAAAAAAAAAAAATTTAGTACATTTTTAACCTAATTATATATTTCAATAAAATATAAAATTTTTAAAAATCACTAAAATTTTGTATATGAATTAAATGTAAATTAATTTTTCACTAGTTTTCTATCAATGCGCACAATCAGAAGTCCGTAGTAAAATTATTCTTTATTTAGTTGCAACTAGGGATTTTATACTATTTTCTCCCCTTAGTCAAGTGGGCCAAAAATTTTGTTTTTTAATGGTGGGTGGGCCAAAAGTTTTGTTTTTAATGTTGGGCCAAAAATTTTGTTTTTAATGTTGGGCTAAAAATTTTGTTTTTTTAATAGGTTTAGATGGATTGTGATAGGTCAAATATTTGATTTTTTAATAAGTTTGGGTAGATAATAGTGGACTCAATTTTTTTTGTTTTAAATGAGCTTAATATTTTAAATTTTTTGGATAAATAATGTGGGTCTAATATTTTTATCTTGGATTTTGGGTGGGCACAAATAATATATTATACAAATTTATAATATATATACTTAACTAAAAATAAAAAATTTTTTTGAGGGGGGGGGGGGCACGTGCCCACCCTTGCCCTAGCCTCCCTCCGCCCTTGGTAATGTAGGTTATTTGTGAACATAGGAATTGCAGAAGATTTTGTGTTCGTTCTTATGATTTTTCCTTATACAAGACTAGGCTCTAGGCACTGCAGATGAATCCAATATGTATTTGCTTGATTACACATTCAGATTTTGATTTTTGCTCCTGACATTTGATAGTGCTGGCTTCCTTTGGAAGATTGTATGTGTCTGAAAGTTAAGCCCTGCTATTTTGGATGTGGCATACGGTTCTGGTTGTATATGCATCCAAAGGTTTGAATATTCTTAATCGTTGCATGTGTCATTTCTGTTCATCCATAGAATACCTTATCCAATGACATGCATTCTTTGCCAGGATTTTCTGCGGCAGAACAACACAGGGAAGTTGTTATGGCAGGTATTTGGCATCCAAGCTGCCACATTATGCCTCTTTGGCATTGCTGAACATGAAGAGATAATGTGGAATGCATTCAAGCTTGCAGGTTTCCATTTATTTCTATATGAATTACATCTACTGGTCAAATTCTAGTTCTCCAAGATGAGGAAAAACAATTGGCATGTGCAGAATGGTAGGTGTACATATGTTTTGTCAGATTTACCTAGTGGTTCCACCAAGGTTAACGTCCCAAGTTTCTGAGTCCAGTTGAACATGGATCGCCTGACTTGGCTTCACTCCAAATGCTTGAAACTCTGTTTTTAAAGTAACAGGTTTTATCCCATCGCAAATTCAAGTGTAGGAAATGACTGATTACATCTTGTGTAGATGGCCTATCTTAAATGAATACCAGCATAGAGCTAGCAAACATACCAAATATTATTGAAAGAAGTGTATATCAAACAAAATCATGGTCCTTTGGTACCTTGTTTTGTGTATACACATTAATACGGCTTTTCTACCAGTGCTACATGAGAGCTCTTATGCAGGCTAATTGCTAGGTGCTTTGTTAGAACATACCAAGTGTAAGAATGCTGTTTCATTCTAAGTAATGCCACTTCAGGGAAGATAATGCCAGAAGTCAGGTCTATACCTAGACCACTTCCCTCGGCATGGCATTGGTGGGACCGAGACCAGAGAGTGTTATTTTTGTTTTTGGCTTCATTTTTTCTTCTTCTGCTGAGAAGATAAGAATTTACTGTACCTGAGGGTTACTGACAATGGCTTTCTGATGTTGTAAAGCACATGGTATAATTCTGGAAATTCTTATTCTTGTCCTGCTACATCATAAATATTCTTTTTCCTTCAGAAACAGATAATGGGCGAAATGATATTTGGAATGGTCATCCAAATTAAAAGTAACCAAACTGAGTAGTTAGAGAAACTTGTAGCATTGGCTTTATGATTAAGCTGTAGTATATTGGAACTTGCATTCAAGAGTGGGTGCATTTGTAACTTAAAACTGGATGTTAGGATGCGATTTATATTAATGAATGTATGAACTGAGTTTGTGTTTTTTGCCACTGTTCGTATGAAGCATTTAAGCCTCTGGAATTGCAGGCTTCTGATTGCATTGTACATCATTTTCAGGGAAAAACAATGTCTGGTGCCTTTATCCTAATAAGAATGCAGTGACGAAGTCTGTTCAGGATAGCTTCGCTAGAGATCCTTCAACAGGCATAGATTTCCGTCCAAAAATGGTATTCCTTTTTTTTGAACTAACCAATAATGCCGATTATTTGTTTACCGGTTTTCCAATTGCTACTGGTAAAATATTTTATCCACTCAGATAGTGACTGTCATTTTTTGGCTATGGATATGCGTCAAGCTTTCAACAATGTAGAAAGCATTTTGGGCGCTGTTAAAAGGCCTTGGTTGCTCAGTTAAAACAAGTACATTTCTCATAAATTACAAGTGAATTCTCTTTCACCATCTAGTCAGTCAATGGTTATATGCCTTGTTAAATTACAAGGTA
Source organism: Ilex aquifolium (assembly GCA_951799425.1). Classification (NCBI taxonomy): domain Eukaryota; kingdom Viridiplantae; phylum Streptophyta; class Magnoliopsida; order Aquifoliales; family Aquifoliaceae; genus Ilex; species Ilex aquifolium. The sequence continues at coordinate 45,845,918 of OX637394.1, forward strand.
CCATTGCTTTCTAAACTATCTTACTCCATATTAATTTTGGTCTTCCCCTTTTTCTCTGTATATAATTAATGATCATCTTGGGGACATATTGATTTTGACGTCCTGTCTGCTTTTTTATAGGCCCTCATATTTGCATGTGCCTTGATACTTATGTATCATTTGCTCATGAAAGATAAGGCCCTCTCCTACCAAATGGATGCACTTGAGGTGCCAAATATGCTCTATCTCTGTTCACCATTCTAAGTTGAGTCAATTTCTTGGACTCCTTTTGCATGAGTATATTTGACCATTGCAAATGGTTCTCCCACAACTTGCCCCTTTGGATTGCAACCTTTAAGCCCACCCCACCTTCTAATGAATGCAGTGACTCTTCTGGGTCTGCCCATCTATATCCTTAACATCCTAATTTAAAGATGCTCAGTTTACTGATGGTTTGATGTTCTGCATGCAAAAATTAGATTTGTTATGGGCTCATTTGAAAATGTTAGTTTTTGGAATCACTAGAATCCTGGCCTTGCCCATTTGTTGGTGGCAATGATCCAAAGAATTGGCCGAGTTGTATCCAACTCAACGCTTTTATTCTGATACTGTCCGGTGTTCAGTGTGAACCACGATTGTTGCTCAACTTGTGGTTGACTCAGGATGGCTTGGCTGTGTCGTTTGTGTCATCGACTCGCAACGTATCGCCTAATATCGTTTTGTGATGCCACAATATGCATGGTTTAGGGTTACAGTACCGATGATGGGCTCAGAGGACACTAAGATTGAGATGCATTTGCAGCATTATGATGTCGGAATGGAAATTCTCAACTCAGATACTACTTGTTCAAGTCGTATCATACTCTGCCAATTATTTGAACAGTGCAACCAGTAAAGGGGCACGACAATTGACATATCTAATTTCATTTGCTATCTATCATTTTGTATCACCCGTTATGGTGTCGTGACGTTGTGACTTGTGACGACTGCATCTTAGTCCTCTCTAAGTCGATGATCGATTATGTGGCTTTGAAACATCGTCGGTGGTCACTTACCAAATCAGACAACTGAAATAGTTGAAGCATTTGAAAGCAATAGCAACATATCATATTAGAGTCATATGATGGTGAATGTAAAAGCGATCAGTCTTCTTTCATTCTTCTTCAGTTTCACTCCTCTTAAATTATAACCAAAGACATCATATTGACAAAGAAGTTTCTCATGATTTGGAATCGTGTCTTTTAGAAAATTGATATGATGACAGGAGAGTGGAAGGCTCCTATTTCTTTGAGTACCGGCTTTCCTGCTTGCTATCCATATCTTTTTTATGCTACTTACAGTCATGAATTGAGAAAGGCATAATAGTGTCAGCTCCAAATCATGAGAGAACTGATGTTTGCCTTTAGTTGAAAAGTACATAGGGTATTGACGTGGATCAACATACTGACAGTACCAATATCTGCTGGGAGTTATGAGTCAGGATTGTCTGGCATTTTGAGCTTTTGTCCCACATCTAGTATGCAACAGGCTCTCTTTACTTATTAGTGTTACAACGTTTACCCAAAAGGCAGCAGAAAAGAAAATTCTTCATTAGTTTGTATTGTCAATGTGATCATACATTGATCGCCTCCACTATTTTAACTACTTGCCTTATTCTTTTATGTTTCCTCCGTCGATCCTATACCTTCTTGCATTATGAACATTTAAGCATGGATGCATAGAGAAAGAAGGTATATACTAATCTCCATATGGACGGCTTTTTGTTCTTGGTGTTATTAATACAATCCTATGCCCCTTCAATTGGCGGGGGTCCCTTGCCAGTTGCCACTCTATTTCACGTTGCAAGGTGGGCCATGAAGACTTAATCCCTAAAACACCAGGACGAAAGAAAACTTAGAAGAGCAGTATCTTCTGTTTCCAACAAAAAACAATGTGCTTTACTGTGGTATGCAGGCAGTAGAAGCCATTTGTGGGTCATTTTTGAAAAGGTTAAAGAAGGAAAAAAAAAACATTATTCTGGGGTACTGTTTGAAAAAAGCAGCCAAATGTACGAGGTTGCCTCAGTGTGGGAAGGGTCAGATATAAACAATCTTACCACGACGTGTGGAGCTATGAAGTACGGACACTTTCGAGAACGTGACGTATCCGTGTCGGACACCGACACGTGTCGGACACCAACACTCTTCGGACATTCTCGGACACGTGTCCGATACTCTTTTATCCGTGTCCATAATTAAATGATAAATTTTTAATTTCGGACACTTCTTTGGTGACATGTCCGACACTTCTTTAGAACGTGTCTCCTACTAAACAATAGACATTTGTTGAAATGTGATTAACAAAACTTAAAAATTTGAGAACATATAATTACTAATACTAGACATATTAAAGTTGTACTCCAAATATAATAATAAAAACAAAAGATGCATAAAGTTTAAAAAAAAAAAGAATTGAAAAAATGAGAGCAATTATTTAAATTATATATTAGGTACACATTGTCTACAAAAAAAATTGATAATAATTGACTATAATGAGGATGTTTTAGTCTAAAAATTCACACAGATGACTAGACATTAGGTTTTCTTATCATAAAATACTGATTTTTTTATGAATTGTATATCATTATCACTATATTTGTAATAAATTATATAATGTTATATATAAAATATAATTTTTTTGTAGCGTGTTCCCAACGTGTCCGTGTCTTACTTTTTTGAGAAATGCCGTGTAGGCGTGTCCGTGTCGTGTCGTATCCGTGTCCCGTGTCCGTGTCCATGCTTCTTAGGTGTGGAGAGGCTGTTTCCGTATCTCGAACTTTCTTAACCCTGCACCAAGGCCAGCCCTCAATTATTCCTGGCCATTGTGCAGGTGGCACAATATTTAAAGTAGTAACAGTTTTCGTTGTCTAGAGTTAGTTGATCCATATCATTATTATGTGCTCTTTCTTTGTCGAGATAACTTATGTTTTACTTTGAACTTACTACGTTTCATTTCCAATTCTGCAAGGTGGTAATTTTCTTTTCGTTATACTGCACAGACCAATGGTGATGAAACTATGAACTTTATTTTGATCGATGGTACATGGAGCAATTCTGCTGCTATGTTCAGGCGTTTGAAGGTAGTACTGCAAAAGACGGTTACTCCTACTCTTTTTACCCCGTCATATTGCATTTTGGTTGGATAAAGTTGCAATCTGTGTTCAACTAAATTATGTGGTTTTATTTTTCTTAGATATTGATTAGTGTCACATTTTATATTTTAAAGGGCAAACTGCTTGTAACCCCATATGATGTGGCATTCAAGCATTTCACCCCTTATTGTTTCAAAATAACCCCTTTGTACTTTTGGACTAAAATAAACACTTAACATGCTAGTGCCAGGGACAAAAAGACTTCAATGCCATTATCCTCTACCCTGTCCTCGGACAGCAGACTCTTTCTGTCTTCTTCTTCACTTTAACCCACCAACATCTCTGCACCACCACCACTGTGCACCCCCCGCAATTATCTTGACCTTCCTTGGCTAAGCGTAGAATGACATCAATTATGTCTTTATATTCTGGTTTTGGCCTAGCTGGATGAAGAAGCTAATAAAGCACCTTTTCAAAAAATGAATCGAACTTATGGAAGCATATCTTAAGCCTCCGATGGAGTTTTGTGAGTAAGTCAATAATCCAACCCATATTGGATGAAAAGAAGTCTGAAGTCGAGAAACCATTGAGCAAAGGTATGGCATTGTGAATAGTTTCCTTCAACTTTTCACTGTGGATTTGACCCTTTTTATTGAGGAGCTCAGCATTGCTGAAGAATTCTCTGCTTTATTAAGCCTAAGGAGAGTAGGCCATTTCAGTGCAAAAGTTAACCCACCCCACTATAGATGTATATATAGAGAGAGAAAGAGAGAGAGTGAGTGGGGTGAAGTATTTGCAGGCCAAACCACAAAGGGGTCAAAAGAAATTTGCCCAATTTTAGAAGTTAAACTGCTGGTCTCTGTATTACTGAATCATTCACTTTGAACCTCACTTATTTTTTATGGGATGATACCCTTCCATTTTGCTTTGCCCTTATCCAGTTTTTATATATTTGGAAAATAAGCTGATATGGCTGAATGTCAGCTCATGAAATGGAGAAATCTTGACATCATTATTATGCGACTGACAATAAATACCTGGATAGTTTGAATTACCTGCCAGGCTGCCACGGACTGTTCACTTCCATTGTGAAATCCATGTCCCATGATCCCTTAAATTACTGGTTTAATGTGGAAGCCACCGAGGCTTCAAAAATTTATGTTGCTTTTGCTAGTGTTCAGCAGTGCCAAAGTTAAATCTTGGAGTTGTAAAAGATCCCCCTATTTGAAAATCCCTAATTTTTAGTGTTCACCTTCAGCAGTGCCTAGTGTTCCAGCAGTAGAAACATAAAACGTTTAAATCCCTTGTTTCAGTGCAAGTTGGGGAATATGTTATGACATGAATTTGCTTTATTTGCAGGAACAAGCAAAGTTGGTTTGGGGAGACGACCTTCCTTGCATCTCACTCTCTGCAGGTGCATCTGCAATGCACAAACTTCGGTGAGATGGACTATACAATTTTATAGCGTCTTTTTCGCATGGGCTTCTCTTTTTTCAATTTTCCCGCTAAGTTCTCCCAATACTTTTGAGGGCAGCCCTCAACCATCATGGGACCGTACCTGTACAGCAGCAGCAGCTATTGGCCTTCTCTGTGAGCTGCAACTTCTTCCAGCATTTATCTCACTTGGTTTGGATAAGAAAGCTGAAGCACTTGAGGATGCTCTGGAGGTTTTGTTGCAAGCTCTTACAGACCGACGTCTTCGCATGGGCAGGTCCATTACTCGCAGAGAAAGACACAACCGTGACATCTGCTAACAGGAAACCAACAATACAACAACCACTATGGAAGGAGGGAGTTTTTTGAGATCTCTCCCAACATATAAACGGCTTATCATTCAAATAGAACGTGCTTAATTTCTAGCTGCTGATGACACATTGAGAATTCTGGTGACTATACATGAAAAAATTTGCATTCACCATGAAGCATTTCAAAACAACAGTAAGAATTCTTACCTGCGGATTCTGATTAAAGTTCAAACGTTGGTGATATTAATTCCGTTTTTGTTATTTACGATCTGTTTTCAAAATATTCTGATCAATTGATTCATACTGTAATATGTCTGAGTCACCATTTGAAACTCAGAAGTTTTGGATTCGACTCTTGTTGACAATTCTTTGGCACTGTTGTCAATGGTTTATGGGTGATTATAGATATTCGAAGTTTACTCCATTGGAATGGATTTGCCTTGGAAATTGGGGTGTGACTTAAGTGTGTTAACTCGATTCCAACTTGAAAAAATCAGTGTTTTGGTTGAGTTTTTTAGAATTTAGGTTGGGCCTTGGCTAAAAATTATCAACTCGAGTTGAATTCGGTCTAGATTCCAGTTGAGGCTTCGGGTTTATTATGGGTTCAACCCAAGTCAAGACCGAATTACTAAAAATCGGGTTCATCTATCTTCCTACATATGGATTACTTAAACTTCTTGTGTATTATTGCTTGGAGTAACATCGAGAGTGGTATTTCCACTTGTTTCATTAGAATAACTGTAAAACCACTTAAGATTGACAATGATTCACTGCGACAAAGAACAAAACAAGTTTGTTCGAATATGACGCATGACCACCTTAACTAACTCGACGTTCAAAATGCAAAAACCCTAGTACTGACAATTCTCGAAGAGAACACGATTTTGTATAAATTTTTTTTTTTTGTAAAATCAAAATTTTATGAATTTCAAATAAGTTTTGTGTTATAAAAATTTGAAATGAACATTTATTTTTTGAAATTTATCAATTGGTACGAAGGAAACTAACCGTCGCGTTCTCGATGATTGGGGCAATATCCTATAAATTTTAGGAGTTTTTGGAGTCCGATCCCTTCGTATGACTAAATTTTAGACTTTAGACCTAAAAAATTTTCAGCGTAGATCTAATCATCTAAAGCCCAAAAAATCACCAAGTAGGCTTATGTCTTTTTTTTCCCTCCTAATATAGCCAATAACAGAAAGCTGACAGCCTAACACGGTTTGTAATTCCGCCATTATTTCTCGGCGTCTCTCTCTCTCCCTCTCTCTCTCGCTATTTTTGGTCATTTCTTTACTACACCAAACCACCCGAAAAATAAAGGGTTGGTTGTAATTCTGAGAACAAGGCTACGAAGTGATCATCAAAGAAGAAGAGAACAATGGTGTCCAACAGTCTCTTCCATTTGGTTCTCTTCTTCATTCTGGCTGGCTTGTGTTCTTCGACCTCCATTTCATGTACTTTGTCTATATAAATCATATTTAATTGTTCCTTACCTATATATGCATGTTTTGTATATGTATTGTATTTTAGTATATCAAAAAATTATTGATGTTTTTGTGTTTTCGTTTCGTTTATGGGCAGATGATGCGTTTGAACCTCGGGGGCCTACGGGTCGTAACCTTCTTCAGCAACAAGCAGGTAGATTTCAAGCTCCTCTTTAACTTGCTCTATGTTTGGTTCCCGAGAAAATGTAGGAAAAGAAATGAGGTTGAAATTTTGGGTCATGAGATAGTTTACCAATTAGGAATTCCAGAAGACAAAACCCTTGAACCTAATGCACCCCTCTATCAAGGAAAAAAAAAAAACCTAATGCAGTCAATTGGCCTTGAGAAAAAACTTTTTGATTGTTTGGAAACGAAAACAATTGAAATTTGGTACTTAAATTATATTTATATATTTTTTTTTTGGTTTCTTCTTTATGTATGCATTTAGGTGTTTTTGGGTATCAGAATTTATTTTGACATATTCAGAAATATATGAGCTCAAATCTGTCTCTGTTATGTTCTGTTTTTTTGCCTGTAACGTATTGGATATAGGAATGCATACTGTTTTTGGGTGCAATCAGCGTTTACATCTATTACATAGTGTTTGGAGTCTAATGTTTTATGTCGATGTTCACACATGGGAAGGAAGGGGGCTAACAATAGGCAGACATCCAGCATTCTTGTATGCACACGAGAATTACAGCTTAGAAGGACTGGAATAGTTGAAAGAAAGAATTGGGATGAGGCTTTGTTAGTTGAATAGGCGTGCAACTTTTCAGTTTCTATGCCTTTGGGGAAATATTCCTCCTTTAAGTCATTCATATTAACACAATAATTTTAGAAGAGATAAAATAAGTGATTAGTTTGGTTGAGGTGACAAGTACTTAGATTATATCTATATATTATGCTCATGGTCCACATGACTTTGTGATACTTCAAACATTTAATGGCACTCCAAGATCTTGAGTAAACGGGAATTTTGGGTTTGACATTAAGATGGTCATGTTTCTCATTATGCTTGGCTTAGGGTAGGAGATGGCGGGATCACAGTTTTGATTTTAGGTTAAGTTCTAGTCCATGCTTCAGAACACTTATCCTGATACACAGTGTTACGTATAGCATATCTGACACAACATATGGAGCAAACTACTACCAAATGTGCTACTTAAAAATCATAAAGAAGGAGGAGGGCATTGATGAGAAATCCCAAACATGTACTAATTATTCCTCAACCTATGAAAAGAAGAAACCGAAAAAGGTTAACCACCCCAACCTCTACCCACAAGGAGAGAAGAAAAGGAAACAACAACTGTACATACATAATCTATGTACATGAATTCAAATGCTCTGTTCAACTTAAATCAAAGGAAAATTTTGTACTTTCGGAGAGAAATACTGTCATGGTCCAAGTTACAAAATCCATGATCCCTCACAACCATCACGAACAGCATTAGGCAAAATCAGGTTGTGCTAAAGAGCTATCAAAATATCATAGCATGCACATGTCTAAGGTATACCATGATACATATAGATTAATCTCTATGTTAGAACAATGCACCTTGGGGTAAGGTTAGAACAAAACAGTTATCTAGGAAGAATGATTGGCCGATTCTGGAGGATTTCTATAGTGCCAGGACCAGGATCTGGTTTGATCTTCATAGACAGGATTTTGCTTCTGATAACTTGTGATTTCAGATTTGACAACAGCTGCATCCTTTATCTCATGCCTGAAAATTCTGTTGTTCATTTGTCTCCACAAAACATAGACAGTAACTGCTAGGCATTTCTTTAGAAATGTAATCCTAAAAGATTTAGCCTTCCATTCCCTTGCTACCCTCAGAATGAATTGAGACCATGTGGTGGAGTATTAGGTAACACCAAATTTTAGCAGCACAAAGCTCCAAATTACGTTTGCCAATATATTGCTCATCACAATTTTCTTAATATTGATACCAGATGGTATTTGAATTATCTTTCCTTTTTGAAATGGAACTTTTAGGAACATCTAATATTTTAAGTTTTAAGTTTTAAAATATATCATCAATTAGAAAAGGTTAATCTCATTGGTAGCTTTCGAGGTATTGTCAGCAAATTTTCAGACAATTCAAACCGAGCCTTTGCCCACTAGCTTTTCCAATGACATAATGCAACAATTAAATGCATTTTGAAAAGCAATAAAAAGTGATTAAAGACAAGATAGATGACAAGAAATTGATGTCCTTACTTTCTGCGTTTATTCGTTACAAGAAAGAAATTTGAATTGAAACACTTCAATTTTGTTGGGATGCAGTTCAAAGCTGAAGTTTGTTTTGTTTTGTTATTTGTTGGATAAGTTGGCTCGTCTATGTCTGAAATGGTATTTTCTCTTTCTGCATCAATCAAAAGGTCATTGATAGACCATAAAGAACTATAGCTTAAAGTTCATTGCCATGGTTAGATGCTTGAGTCAGCTCTGAAATAGTATTTTTTGCCTCAGTAGAAAATACTTATATAGCTCTGAAATAGTACTATAGTCATCTTTCATCCTAATCAATATGCAGGGTGCCCTGTGAACTTTGAGAACCAGAACTACACAATTATCACAAGTCAATGCAAAGGACCCCAATACAATGCCACAGTCTGTTGTGGTGCCTTTAAGGAATTAGCTTGTCCTTTCTCCGACCAGATAAATGACCTGAAGAATGATTGTGCTTCAACCTTGTTCAGCTACATAAACCTCTATGGGAAATATCCACCTGGACTGTTTTCCAGTCTGTGCCGTGAAGGCAAAGATGGTCTTTCTTGTGCAGAAACTTTGAAAACACAAGCCAAAGCTTCCACGGAAAAAAGTGCGGCTCCAGATAAATATATTCAATCCCCAGTGCTGATGCTTACATCTGCTCTCGTGATTTTACTATTTAAGTTGTTCTGAAGAATCATTCTTGATGGCTCCAACACCTACAATGTCTTCTACATTCATTTTTGTGTATCTAAAAAATGTGATTCACTCATAGGTTAATTTTATGAGCGATGTCTCTCAACCGCGAGTATTCTCCTGGAGTGGGCATATTTTAATTGAAGCTTATTAGTCAATTTCTGTTATCGATTTGTTTAGTGCTCCCCTATGTTCATGTCCATCACTTTGATCAACCCAGCTTGATAAAACTCTTATTCTTTATATATCTTTTGTTGTTTTATTCTTTATTTTATCTCTCTATGTGGATCTGATTTGGCACACTTTACTATCTCCTTTTTCGGAATGCCACATTGTAGAGGTATTATTTTATTAGGCAACTAAAAAACCAAACATTTCGCAATCCAAAAAGAATCCAAACGTTTCTATTCAGATGGGTGGCAATGGAAAACCATTTCTTCGGTCAAGATCTCCAAGCACAACCAGCCCGGCTGCCTCATCATCAGGGGAAAGGTATAATTCCGTTCACCACTTTGTATGTCTTACGAATCTTATTTGTGATGTGTTTGGTTATTGCTATCGCATCCCTGATTGGTTATTGCTATCACATGCCTGCACTAACAAGAAGCGTTAAAGATTCTACATTTGATTTTTTCCTTCTTAATCTGGTTTATTGATTTTGTTGTGAACTCAAGGTTTTTTGGATGGTATGATGATTTCATAATTGAATTAGGCAGAGTTGGTTCTATTTCCTTCATTTCTTTGGGCCATAACACTGATGGATTAGTTATCAAAAAAATTATTTTCTCTTCTGCTTTGCTACATTTGCTTAGATATGAATTGGACCCTTTTGGAGAGTCTGGGGGTGAGTGATGAGCTTGGTTTGAGTTCATGATTATTGCAGGATGAGAAATTCATGCACTTCACTAGAAAATTTTAGTCAAGAAGCTTATGGTTGAACTTGAACCCATTGGTGCTGATGTTTTAGATGAATTGTATGAATGGTATGATGGATGCTCTTGGTATTTCAACTCTTTTTTTTTTTTCTTCCAAAAGTTAAATTTATGCTTAACAGTTGCTTTGGTTTTCATGAATACAGTCTAGAGGTCTCTAGCTGTCCACCGTTAAGGAGGCAGTGGTTCCACTCTAGTGTTCACTAAACTTCCTCACAGTAGATACTGGGTATGTATTACTGCCATCTAATATTGATTGTACTAATTTGTTGAGTACTGCCATATACAGTAGCTCCTTGTATGGTTTCTATTTAATAATTTCTAATGGATACTTCTCTATTGCAATTAAAAAAGAAAGGAGGGAGGGGTTGTTATTCTTCTTATATTTGACTAAATGAATTGATTGGAATGTGAACAATAATAACTATTGAACCTATAGTTAGAAAAATCATTTTGTTTGAGGACATGAGACAGATAGCCCAGTGTCGACTAGATCTATCCTACTCCTACCCACATGTGATCACAGGTTCAATACAAAACAGGGCATAACTGTAGATAATTGAATTTGACCAATGACATGAAAATTTGAAAGGGGGGTGTTTGGGTTTTTTTTTTTTTTGTGGGGGGGGGGGGGGGGGGAGCGATAGAAAGTGATATGCAATTGGACTAGCAACACTAAACTGAGATTTTTCGTGGTGATACGTAAGTCAAGATTCTTTTTTTTAGAGGATGTCATTGTTAACACTTTAGTTTAGTGGAACAACATACTTGTGGTAATGGTACTACATTGCGTGTAAAATGCAAGTTGCTCAATGATTCTCTTTTTTTTTTTTTAGTTCAACAGTTATAGGTGTTTAGATCAGTTTACGTACACCTCAACTAATCCTCTTCCCGGTCCAATAAAGGGTAGGTCATCTACGTCGAAACTAGAGTATTTATGAGGGGTAAATCTCTCATGACTTAATCCTAAGATGTTGTCAAGATTCAAACTCAAAACGTCTGGGTTTAGAGTTCGTTCTTGTTACCACTCAATCATCCTCTTTTGACATGCACATTTGCCTGAATGATATTTTTAGTATCATAACAAGTACCCGACTACGTAACTTTTATGAATAACGCTATACAAATTCAAAAATTCACATTTTTTTTTATCGATTATGATGTTTTATATTTTTCTTTTCTGCCAATTTTTTTCTTATGAACAACTATAGCTCAATTACAATTATTGAGTAGTTAGTGAAACCACTAATCCAATGGGTCATGTGGAGTTGGTAAAGAAAAGTTGTATCGTGCCCATGGATTATGACAAGTCTACAAATAAAACACGTATAAAATTTGTATGTTTATATCTTTTTTCAACATTAATTCGATCACATTTTTCCTATGAATAACACAATCTTCTTCATCTCTCTAACGATGTCATAGGTCAAAAATTTACTCAAACCCAATCCAAAATGATGTAAAAACCTTGAAGCATGCCACCAGTATTGGTTGAAAATTTTTAGTAATTTCTTCAACTATGCATACGTAGCTGAATACTTTACTGTCCAATTTGGCTGTCTTGACTAGTATTCACATACTATTGTAATAAGAGTAATTCTGTAATAATTCGTGTTCAACACAAACATGCTACCGTTCAAAAAAAAAAACATAGTCAAGCTTCAAACTTTCAAACTGGGTTTTGAATTGAGATGTTCTCTTTTCCTACAAGTTTATATGCCCAAACAGTAGGTCTACGTCTGTTTTCACGGCAAACAGAGTGAAAACGGGCCGATTGCGACTTTTTTTTCTAAATTTAAGATTTTTTTAATTCTTAAGTGTTGAAATTTCTAGTTTTTGTCGAACTCTCCAATTAGGTCTTGGATCGAGATTATGTCTAGTGTAGAATGAAAATTCTTTATTATTGTCATGTTATAATAAACAAATGGTTAATATACAACTTTATTAAGATGAATTGAATCTTATGTAGAAAAAATGCCTGTTTTGGTGCATGAATATCAAATCACCCAATCATTCTTTTTCATTATAGAATTTAGTACAATTTTTCTCAACTAAATTTTCATCTTATTTATCCACACATGTAATCTAAGTGTGTGGCGTTAACTTAGAATAAACAAAAACTTCGAATGTCTGAATGACTCACGAATTTAATCAAATACTTATAGTTATCGATTAATTACAAGAATTCGAATGAACAATGCAAAGCGAGTACAATATGATCTTTCTTTCGTGAGATTTTCCATTACCGTAAAAGCAAAATTAGATATTCTCGGATTAGACCATCTATTATTAAACATGCAACTTTGAATGACCAAAAAGATAAAAAAAAACATGCGACTTTAATTATGAACGGTACCCATTAAAGCTAAATTCATAGCCGTGCACTTCCCGTCAAGTTGACGTGTTAAAAATTGACTACTAAGTTTCATTAGGTCCCTCGTCTATATATTAATACCATGCCAAAAAGATATAAAGTATTATTAAACCTAAGGAGAGTAGGCCATTTCAGTGCAAAAGTTAACCCACCCCACTATAGATATGTATATATAGAGAGAGAGTGAGTGGGGTGAAGTATTTGCAGGCCAAACCACAAAGGGGTCAAAAGAAATTTGCCCAATTTTAGAAGTTAAACTGCTGGTCTCTGTATTACTGAATCATTCACTTTGAACCTCACTTATTTTTTATGGGATGATACCCTTCCATTTTGCTTTGCCCTTATCCAGTTTTTATATATTTGGAAAATAAGCTGATATGGCTGAATGTCAGCTCATGAAATGGAGAAATCTTGACATCATTATTATGCGACTGACAATAAATACCTGGATAGTTTGAATTACCTGCCAGGCTGCCACGGACTGTTCACTTCCATTGTCAAATCCATGTCTCATGATCCCTTAAATTACTGGTTTAATGTGGAAGCCACCGAGGCTTAAAAAATTTATGTTGCTTTTGCTAGTGTTCAGCAGTGCCAAAGTTAAATCTTGGAGTTGTAAAAGGTCCCCCTATTTGAAAATCCCTAATTTTTAGTGTTCACCTTCAGCAGTGCCTAGTGTTCCAGCAGTAGAAACATAAAACGTTTAAATCCCTTTTTTCAGTGCAAGTTGGGGAATATGTTATGACATGAATTTGCTTTATTTGCAGGAACAAGCAAAGTTGGTTTGGGGAGACGACCTTCCTTGCATCTCACTCTCTGCAGGTGCATCTGCAATGCACAAACTTCGGTGAGATGGACTATACAATTTTATAGCGTCTTTTTCGCATGGGCTTCTCTTTTTTCAATTTTCCCGCTAAGTTCTCCCAATACTTTTGAGGGCAGCCCTCAACCATCATGGGACCGTACCTGTACAGCAGCAGCAGCTATTGGCCTCCTCTGTGAGCTGCAACTTCTTCCAGCATTTATCTCACTTGGTTTGGATAAGAAAGCTGAAGCACTTGAGGATGCTCTGGAGGTTTTGTTGCAAGCTCTTACAGACCGACGTCTTCGCATGGGCAGGTCCATTACTCGCAGAGAAAGACACAACCGTGACATCTGCTAACAGGAAACCAACAATACAACTACCACTATGGAAGGAGGGAGTTTTTTGAGATCTCTCCCAACATATAAACGGCACGTGCTTAATTTCTAGCTGCTGATGACACATTGGGAATTCTGGTGACTATACATGAAAAAATTTGCATTCACCATGAAGCATTTCAAAACAACAGTAAGAATTCTTACCTGCGGATTCTGATTAAAGTTTAAACGTTGGTGATATTAATTCCCTGTTTGTTATTTACGATATGTTTTCAAAATTTTCTGATCAATTGATTCCTGCTGTAATATGTCTGAGTCACCATTTGAAACTCAGAAGTTTTGGATTCGACTCTTGTTGACAATTCTTTGGCTTCACTGTTGTCAATGGTTTATGGGTGATTATAGATATTCGAAGTTTACTCCATTGGAATGGATTTGCCTTGGAAATTGGGGTGTGACTTAAGTGTGTTAACCCAATTCCAACCTGAAAAAATCAGTGTTTTGGTTGAGTTTTTTAGAATTTGGGTTGGGCCTTGGCTAAAAATTATCAACTCGAATTGAATTCGGTCTAAATTCCAGTTGAGGCTTCGGGTTTATTATGGGTTCAACCCAAGTCAAGACCGAATTACTAAAAATCGGGTTCATCTATCTTCCTACATATGGATTACTTAAACTTCTTGTGTATTATTGCTTGGAGTAACATCGAGAGTGGTATTCCCACTTGTTTCATTAGAATAACTGTAAAACCACTTAAGATTGACAATGATTCACTGCGACAAAGAACAAAACAAGTTTGTTCGAATATGACGCATGACCACCTTAACTAACTCAATGTTCAAAATGCGAAAACCCTAGTATTGACAATTCTCGAAGAGAACACGATTTTGTATAATTTTTGTTTTATTGTAAAATCAAAATTTTATGAATTTCAAATAAGTTTTGTGTTATAAAAATTTGAAATGAACATTTATTTTTTGAAATTTATCAATTGGTACGAAAGAAACTAACCGTCGCGTTCTCGATGATTGGGGCAATATCCTATAAATTTTAGGAGTTTTTGGAGTCCGATCCCTTCGTATGACTAAATTTTAGACTTTAGACCTAAAAAAATTTCAGCGTAGATCTAAAGCCCAAAAAATCACCAAGTAGGCATATGTCCTTTTTTTCCCTCCTAATATAGCCAATAACAGAAAGCTGACAGCCTAACACGGTTTGTAATTCCGCCATTATTTCTCGGCGTCTCTCTCTCTCTCTCTCTCGCTATTTTTGGTCATTTCTTTACTACACCAAACCACCCGAAAAATAAAGGGTTGGTTGTAATTCTGAGAACAAGGCTACGAAGTGATCATCAAAGAAGAAGAGAACAATGGTGTCCAACAGTCTCTTCCATTTGGTTCTCTTCTTCATTCTGGCTGGCTTGTGTTCTTCGACCTCCATTTCATGTACTTTGTCTATATAAATCATATTTAATTGTTCCTTACCTATATATGCATGTTTTGTATATGTATTGTATTTTAGTATATCAAACAATTATTGATGTTTTTGTGTTTTCGTTTCGTTTATGGGCAGATGATGCGTTTGAATCTCGGGGGCCTACGGGTCGTAACCTTCTTCAGCAACAAGCAGGTAGATTTCAAGCCCCTCTTTAACTTGCTCTATGTTTGGTTCCCGAGAAAATGTAGGAAAAGAAATGAGGTTGAAATTTTGGGTCATGAGATAGTTTACCAATTAGGAATTCCAGAAGACAAAACCCTTGAACCTAATGCACCCCTCTATCAAGGAAAAAAAAAAACCTAATGCAGTCAATTGGCCTTGAGAAAAAACTTTTTGATTGTTTGGAAACGAAAACAATTGAAATTTGGTACTTAAATTATATTTATTTATTTTTTTGGTTTCTTCTTTATGTATGCATTTAGGTGTTTTTGGGTATCAGAATTTATTTTGACATATTCAGAAAAATATGAGCTCAAATCTGTCTCTGTTATGTTCTGTTTTTTTGCCTGTAACGTATTGGATATAGGAATGCATACTGTTTTTGGGTGCAATCAGCGTTTACATCTATTACATAGTGTTTGGAGTCTAATGTTTTATGTCGATGTTCACACATGGGAAGAAAGGGGGCTAACAATAGGCAGACATCCAGCATTCTTGTATGTACACGAGAATTACAGCTTAGAAGGACTGGAATAGTTGAAAGAAAGAATTGGGATGAGGCTTTGTTAGTTGAATAGGCGTGCAACTTTTCAGTTTCTATGCCTTTGGGGAAATATTCCTCCTCTAAGTCATTCATATTAACACAATAATTTTAGAAGAGATAAAATAAGTGATTAGTTTGGTTGAGGTGACAAGTACTTAGATTATATCTATATATTATGCTCATGGTCCACATGACTTTGTGATACTTCAAACATTTAATGGCACTCCAAGATCTTGAGTAAACGGGAATTTTGGGTTTGACATTAAGATGGTCATGTTTCTCATTATGCTTGGCTTAGGGTAGGAGATGGCGGGATCACAGTTTTGATTTTAGGTTAAGTTCTAGTCCATGCTTCAGAACACTTATACTGATACACAGTGTTACGTATAGCATATCTGACACAACATATGGAGCAAACTACTACCAAATGTGCTACTTAAAAATCATAAAGAAGGAGGAGGGCATTGATGAGAAATCCCAAACATGTACTAATTATTCCTCAACCTATGAAAAGAAGAAACCGAAAAAGGTTAACCACCCCAACCTCTACCCACAAGGAGAGAAGAAAAGGAAACAACAACTGTACATACATAATCTATGTACATGAATTCAAATGCTCTGTTCAACTTAAATCAAAGGAAAATTTTGTACTTTCGGAGAGAAATACTGTCATGGTCCAAGTTACAAAATCCATGATCCCTCACAACCATCACGAACAGCATCAGGCAAAATCAGGTCGTGCTAAAGAGCTATCAAAATATCATAGCATGCACATGTCTAAGGTATACCATGATACATATAGATTAATCTCTATGTTAGAACAATGCACCTTGGGGTAAGGTTAGAACAAAACAGTTATCTAGGAAGAATGATTGGCCGATTCTGGAGGATTTCTATAGTGCCAGGACCAGGATCTGGTTTGATCTTCATAGACAGGATTTTGCTTCTGATAACTTGTGATTTCAGATTTGACAACAGCTGCATCCTTTATCTCATGCCTGAAAATTCTGTTGTTCATTTGTCTCCACAAAACATAGACAGTAACTGCTAGGCATTTCTTTAGAAATGTAATCGTAAAAGGTTTACCCTTCCATTCCCTTGCTACCCTCTGAATGAATTGAGACCATGTGGTGGAGTTTTAGGTAATACCACATTTTAGCGGCACAAAGCTCCAAATTACGTTTGCCAATATATTGCTCATCACAATTTTCTCTCTCTGCATCAAGCAAAAGGTCATTGATAGACTATAAAGAACAACTGCTTAAAATTCATTGCCATGATTAGAAGCTTGAGTCAGCTCTGAAATAGTTTTTTTTTTCCTCAGTAGAAAATACTTATATAGCTCTGAAATAGTACTATAGTCATCTTTCATCCTAATCAATATGCAGGGTGCCCTGTGAACTTTGAGAACCAGAACTACACAATTATCACAAGTCAATGCAAAGGACCCCAATACAATGCCACAGTCTGTTGTGGTGCCTTTAAGGAATTAGCTTGTCCTTTCTCCGACCAGATAAATGACCTGAAGAATGATTGTGCTTCAACCTTGTTCAGCTACATAAACCTCTATGGGAAATATCCACCTGGACTGTTTTCCAGTCTGTGCCGTGAAGGCAAAGATGGTCTTTCTTGTGCTGAAACTTTGAAAACACAAGCCAAAGCTTCCACGGAAAAAAGTGCGGCTCCAGACAAATATATTAAATCCCCAGTGCTGATGCTTACATCTGCTCTCGTGATTTTACTATTTAAGTTGTTCTGAAGGATCATTCTTAATGGCTCCAACACCTATACTGTCTTCTACATTCATTTTTGTGTATCTAAAAAATATGATTCACTCATAGGTTAATTTTATGAGTGATGTCTCTCAACCACGAGTATTCTCCTGGAGTGGGCATATTTTAATTGAAGCTTATTAGTCAATTTATGTTATCGATTTGTTCAGTGCTCCCATATGTTCATGTCCATCACTTTGATCAACCCAGCTTGATAAAGCTCTTATTCTTTATATATCTTTTGTTGTTTTATTCTTGATTTTATCTCTCTATGTGGAACTGAGTTGGCACACTTTACTATCTCCTTTTTTGGAATGCCACATTGTAGAGGTATTGTTTTATTAGGCAACTAAAAAACCAAACATTTCGCAATCCAAAAAGAATCCAAACGTTTCTATTCAGATGGGTGGCAATGGAAAGCCATTTCTTCAGTCAAGATCTCCAAGCACAACCAGCCCGACTGCCTCATCATCAGGGGAAAGGTATAATTCCGTTCACCACTTTGTATGTCTTACGAATCTTATTTGTGATGTGTTTGGTTATTGCTATCGCATCCCTGATTGGTTATTGCTATCACATGCCTGCACTAACAAGAAGCGTTAAAGATTCTACATTTGATTTTTTCCTTCTTAATCTGGTTTATTGATTTTGTTGTGAACTCAAGGTTTTTTGGATGGTATGATGATTTCATAATTGAATTAGGCAGAGTTGGTTCTATTTCCTTCATTTCTCTGGGCCATAACACTGATGGATTAGTTATCAAAAAAATTATTTTCTCTTCTGCTTTGCTACATTTGCTTAGATATGAATTGGACCCTTTTGGAGAGTCTGGGGGTGAGTGATGAGCTTGGTTTGAGTTCATGATTATTGCAGGATGAGAAATTCATGCACTTCACTAGAAAATTTTAGTCAAGAAGCTTATGGTTGAACTTGAACCCATTGGTGCTGATGTTTTAGATGAATTGTATGAATGGTATGATGGATGCTCTTGGTATTTCAACTCTTTTTTTTTTTTCTTCCAAAAGTTAAATTTATGCTTAACAGTTGCTTTGGTTTTCATGAATACAGTCTAGAGGTCTCTAGCTGTCCACCGTTAAGGAGGCAGTGGTTCCACTCTAGTGTTCACTAAACTTCCTCACAGTAGATACTGGGTATGTATTACTGTCATCTAATATTGATTGTACTAATTTGTTGAGTACTGCCATATACAGTAGCTCCTTGTATGGTTTCTATTTAATAATTTCTAATGGAGTCTCTATTGCAATTAAAAAAGAAAGGAGGGAGGGGTTGTTATGCTTCTTATATTTGGCTAAATGAATTGATTGGAATGTGAACAGTAATAACTATTGAACCTATAGTTAGAAAAATCATTTTGTTTGAGGACATGAGACACAGATAGCCCAGTGTCGACTAGAGCTATCCTACTCCTACCCGCATGTGATCACAGGTTCAATACAAAACAGGGCATAACCGTAGATAATTGAATTTGACCAATGACATGAAAATTTGAAGGGGGGTGTTTGGGTTTTTTTTTTTTTGTGGTGGGGGGGGAGCGATAGAAAGTGATATGCAATTGGACTAGCAACACTAAACTGAGATTTTTCGTGGTGATACGTAAGTCAAGATTCTTTTCTTTAGAGGATGTCACTGTTAACACTTTAGTTTAGTGGAACAACATACTTGTGGTAATGGTACTACATTGCGTGTAAAATGCAAGTTGCACAATGATTCTCTTTTTTTTTTTTTTTGTTAGTTCAACAGTTAGAGGTGTTCGGATCAGTTTACGTACACCTCAGCTAATCCCCTTCCCGGTCCAGTAAAAGGTATGTCATTTACGTCGAAATTAAGGTATTTATGAGAGATAAATCTCTCATGATTTAATCATAAGATGTTGTCAAGATTCAAATTCAGAACGTCTGGGTTTAGAGCTCGTCCTTGTTACCACTCAATCATCCTCTTTTGACATGCACATTTGCCTGAATGATATTTTCAGTATCATAACAAGTACCCGACTACAAAACTTTTACGAATAACGCCATAAAAATTCAAAAATTCACATTTTTTTTTATCGATTATGATGTTTTTATATTTTTCTTATCTGCCAATTTTTTTCTTACGAACAACTATAGCCCAACAATAATCATTGAATAGTTAGTGAAATCACTAATCCAATGGGTCATGTGGAGTTGGTAAAGAAAAGTTGTATCATGCCTGAAATGCATGGATTATGACTAGTCTACAAATAAAACACGTATAAAATTTGTATGTTTATATCTTTTTTCAACATTAATTCAATCACACTTTTCCTATGTATAACACAATCTTCTTCATATCTCTCTAACGATGTCATAGGTCGGAAATTTACTCAAACCCAATCCAAAATGATGTAAAAACCTTGAAGCACGCCACCAGTATTGGTTGAAAATTTTTAGTAATTTCTTCAACTATGCATACGTAGCTGAATACTTTACTGTCCAATTTGGCTGTCTGGACTAGTATTCACATACTATTGTAATAAGAGTAATTCTATAATAATTCGTGTTCAACATAAACATGCTACCATTCGAAAAAAAACATAGTCATGCTTCAAACTTTCAAACTGGGTCTCCTATTGAGATGTTGTCTTTTCCTATAAGTTTATATGCCCAAACAGTAGGTCTACGTTTTCACTGCAAACAGAGTAAAAACGGGCCGATTGCGACATTTTTTTTCTAAGTTTAAGATTTTTTTCATTCCTAAGTGTTGAAATTTCTAGTTTTTTGTCGAACTCTCCAACTAGGTCTTGTATCGAGATTCTGTCTAGTGTAGGATGAAAATACTTTATTATTGTCATGTTAAAATAAACAAATGGTTAATATACAACTTTATTAAGATGAATTGAATCTTATGTAGAACAAGTGCCTGTTTTGGTGTATGAATATCAAATCACCCAATCATTCTTTTTCATTATAGAATTTAGTACAATTTTTCTCAAACTAAATTTTCATCTTATTTATCCACACATGTAATCTAGTGTGTGGAGTTAACTTAGAATAAACAAAAACTTTGAATGTTTGAATGATTCACGAATGTAATCAAATATTTATAGTTATCGATTAATTACAAGAATTCGAATTAACTATGCAAAGTGAGTACAATATGATCTTTCTTCGGTGAACTTTTCCATTACCGTAAAAACAAAATTAGATATTCTCGGATTAGACCATCTATTATTAAACATGCGACTTTGAATGACCAAACAGATTAAAAAAAAAAAAAACATGCGACTTTAATTATGAACGGTACCCATTAAAGCTAAATTCATAGCCGTGTACTCCCCCGTCAAGTTGACATGTTAAAAATTGACTACTAAGTTTCATTAGGTCCCTCCTCTATATATTAATACCATGTCCAAAAAAATATAAAGTATTATTTACTCACAATAAATCTCTCGGGTTACAAATTCAGACGCCGTGAGTTCAAATCTTAATAATCTCTTACAGTCAAATCACAAAAAATTTATCCCTCAATGAATATCCTAATACTAATATAAATAGTCTTTTTTTAATCAAATCAAATAAAAAATTAATCGAAATGTACATACACTAACCAAAACACCCCTTAACTGTTGAATAAAAAAAAATATCTCTAAATGATAACACTATGATACCAAAACAAAATGGGGATCATAGATGTATCTCTAAGAGTAATGCTATTTGAACTTAAAAATCTGACATAATTTATTAATGTAATGATGTGATTTCAGTAGAACCATTGAATCAACACTAAATTTCAATATTTAATAAGACCCACAATTAATTTAAAGACCATAATAAATTATAATATTCCTCAATGAATATTCTAATACTAATATAAATAGTTTTTTTTAATCAAATCAGAGAAGAAATTAATCGAGGTGTACATACACTAACCAAAACACCCTTTAACCGTTGAATAAAAAAAAAAAAAAAGATACAGTACAATTCATCTCCTCCCCCTCTCCAACTAACAAACTGACCAAAACTTCGAAGCTTCCCATGTTCTTTCTTTTCTGTGAACACTTCTACAATTAGGAATAAAGACAAAAAAGATTAACCCAATAATTATGGGGCCTAGCCTTGAAAATCAAGCTTTATCTGTGAGCTGTCACCAGGGTCTTAATAAACCTCAATCCATCGAATCTCGGCGCAAATTTTTCCGAAGAAACCGGTGAAGAATTTCCGCTGTTTTTCCTCGAATCAGAATCCTATAAAGAATCAAAAAGGATAATTTATAATTGGTTGAGCAGTCGAAACAAAGATTACGAATAAGAAAGAGAGAAAAATAGCTTTACAGGACAATTCCCCTGTTTGGTTGCCGAGAAAATTGAGGAAAAAAAGGGATCAAAACATAGAATTTCACGAAGGTGAAAAAGTAAAGGATCCTCATAAGAAACAGAAAGTTTACAAAGGTAAATAGTATTATCAAGAGAGAGAAATTCCTCGAATTCCCAGAAAAGTGAATGCCTAAAATTCTTACTCATATAAGTTGAAGAAGAAAGAGGAAAGACTGTAAATCGGTTTAAAACACAACCTTTCTGTTTGGTTGCCGAGAAAATAAAGGAAAAGGGGATTCTTTTTTTTTTTTGGGGTACAAAGGGGATCAAAACATAGAATTTCATGACCAGAAAGAACAAATTAGTGGTTCTGCTCGTAAGATTCAGTTTTTCAACTTGATTATGAGGAACCGATTAGGCATAAATCGAGAAAATCAACAAAAATCAATTCCAAAATAAATCGAATACTAGAAATAAGATTTTACCCCGCGAGAACTTTGACTCTTAGATGAGGAAGCAGAGACGGCACTGGCAGAAGCTGCTGCCATGGATGCGGCTAAGAATCCTGGTTTCTTCATGCTGTTCAGAAGCTGAAAATTCTGAACCCCCAGATCTAGTAAAAATTTTCTCGGGAAAGTGAGAGAAAATGTGGGGAGTTACGCAGAGAGCTGTCGGCAATTTATAGCAGGGTACCTGGTTAGTTCGAATATTTACGCGGCAACCATAGTCGTCAGTGACTAAAATTATATTACGGTCTTACCCCTTGTGGGAACTTGGATACCGAGGCCTTCTTTTCCTTTAATGACGCACTTAGATGACCAACATGCCCTTAGATTTTTGCTTTTATTTTAATTTATTAGTCTTCTTGGAAATTGACTTTACTTCCATTAATTTAATGAAATTGTTTCATTGGCTCCTTGGTTTAGGAATTCCGAAATTGAACTTTTCACTTTAATTCATATTATTTTAGTTCCTAATCAAATAATTCGTTAAATTTTTATAATAGAAATAGTCACGTCACACTTTGAGACAGTATCACGTGTCCAATACGTAATCATTCAGTTAAAAATTTAACAGTCATTTTATGTAGGAACAATTTTTACACGAATTGAATATTTTAATGATCAAATTGATAAAGAATCCAAATACTTCAAAAAATACATATTTTAAGGATTCAAATCTCTCTCAACTCAACCGTCTTTCAAAAAGCTCAAAGAAGATGGTTGATAAAGTCTCCAACAGTTGTACCTTGTCATGGGGCCTCTTTGGCTTTACCAGAGAAAGCTCAACGAAAAAAAAAAGTTTTTATCTTCCTGTCCAGGGTCATACTCTGGTGCGTCCACAAAAGAGGAAATTACAATGCATCTTGCTCAGCAGGCGTAGCTTGGAGTAAGAGTGTAGCGGGGGTGTGGTATTAAATCTTCAAATTGCTTGGAGGAGGGTAACTTGGTAAAAGACCAAATGTTCTTCTAGAAACTTTAATATGTGTGGGGGCAGTATCGGAATAAAAAAAATACATCTCAAGGTTTTCTGTGGCATCTCGGAAGTTGATTTTTTTATTCGAGCCGACTTCTGTACAAGTTAGTGCCGATAGGCTGATTGATCTTTAGAAGCTGCAATCGAATAACTGTGCGCAACGTGTATGGAGGAGATGAGTCCACGCCACTTCCATTAAGTTTCACAAGCTTATTTAAGGCGTAGAAATTCTGAGGAAGCTGGTGGAGTGACTCATTGCCAGTTAAAAGAACTTGTTGGAAGCTGGTGGTTGAATTTCCCATTTTACCCCTCATCCATGTAATGAATATGGACCACAATTGCCCGATATTTTAAAATATTATTGTAAGTTAAAAAAAATTATTAAAATTGATTAGAAATTATATTTATTTGATGCATTTATAAAAATAGGGTAAATTTCATAGTTAGTCCTTGAATTTTATCTCCAATTTTAATTTAATCCATGAACTTTCACGCATCTTATTTTAGTCCCTCAACTATAAATTTTGTTACAATTAAATCTTTTTTATTTATTTTCATCGTTAAATCAATGCTAAAATTAATCAAATTGGGTTAATCTCCGGTTGATCTAACGATGAAAATTAATGGAATGATTTAATTGAATTAAAATTTTAAGGACTAAATTAAAATCCAAAATAAAATTTAAGGGCCAGTTATGATAATTACACAAACAAATATTAATTAATTTATTTATTTATTCAGACATAGACATTTCAAGAAAGTCGGTGGAGTGATGTCGTTACAAGTTAAAAGAACTGGTTGGGCGTTGGTGTTTGAATTTCCCATTTTACCCCTCGGCCATGTAATTGAATATCGACCACTGGTGCCAGATATTTTCTTCATCAGCAGCATCCCCCATCAGAGGTTTGTATTAGGCCACGTTTGGCAAAATACAAACAGAAAGGGGAGGGAAATAATTTTAAGAAATGTCTTGGCTTTTTAATTTCAATTTTATGGCCTAGTTTTGTGCAGCCATACAAATCCTATACATGATAATTGATTTATTTTCATGGCCAATTAAATTGCCAGTCTGTATTATTATCTTTTTAAGCTCAATTTTTATTTATTTATTTATTATTATTATTATTGTATTTGCATATATGCTTTCTAGCACAAGTCAATGTCCAAGGAAATTGCTTTATTCAAGCGGTTGCAAATGGTCAACACTATGATCAACCACCCCAAATGTGACACGTGTTTAGGAACGTCAATTTTACCTAACAAAATTGATATTATCAATTGACACAAATAATAAATAAGTTAAATTAAAATTAGATACGAAAAATATGATTAATGGGTATTATAAATAAAAAATATATTTTATATTTTTTTAAGACTCATATAAATAATTATAGAATTAAATAATTTTTTTATTGATACAAATATTAACACGAACACAACACGCGTCATCCCAACTGTTTCTATCAACCACTCTTTTTCTGTCTTCCATGATATCATCTCATCACACACCAGCACTTAAAAAAGCTATTTCCACCTTTTTTTTGAATCCTTTTGTCGGCTTGATCGGTGCTTTTTGTGATCTTATCCGGCATGCTTGGTATTGGCTTTGATCGGACTAACAAAAATACGCAAAATAAACTTTGGAACAAAATTATTCAATTTTGGATTTAGTCTAATAGAAACCCTTTTGGTATGAATAGTTTATCGGTTTAGGCGTAGATGTTTTTATTTGGACATTTTGTTTGGGTTACTGAATTTATGTTATTAATTTCTTGGCATGTATTATAAATAAATTAGTTTGTCAAATCTTCTTAACAAATGTTGTTGAACACGAATTACATATGATATGAATTTGACATTTTATGACCTTAATCATACACAACACAACACAATCATAAATAAGTTAGTTGTAACTGAGTATATTTTATCACAATCCAATTTATATAAAACACTATTTCTGACAAGTAGAGACGTTTTATATCGTTTAGGCTCATGAGTCCAAATAAAACTGAGCGCAAACTTCGTATGCATAAACCAATCCCTCAACCTATGCACTAGTTAAATCAGGACTTGTGCTTACCTACACCAGATATTTTGATACGATTCATCCAATCAACAAAAGTCTGTCCTACAAATCAACTACGTTTTTTGTCACCCAAAATACGTGAACTAAGATAAAATATTCACAAGACAAAAGATACCATATTGGACCAAAAGGCCATCGAAAAACATCGTGTATGTTGAAGGACCTTTAGCATGGAAAGTAGAATTTTCCAAACTTGCAAGGGTGCAGGTCATGTGACTTGTCATTGTTTCTAGCTTTTTAGATTCACATTGAGAAACAGTGGGTGTGGGAGCTGGCAGGTAGTCGGTCAGTCCTATTGGAATATAGGTGTAACCAACATTCGGTGGTCACATTTACTCCAAGACAAACAAACAAAGTTGGAAAAATTCCACGAGTGGGATTGGCTTTCGGTACTCATTGTTTGCCAGACCATAACGAACGAAACCAGCTTTGATTTGGTCAACTAAAGAGATGGTCACGAATTTTTTTTGGTACATCGTCATTTATAACTTTTCGAGGCATTTATATTAATTTTGAGGCAGAGTTTATCACTTTTGAGGTCTGTTTATCTTTTAATTTGAATTCACTTAACCATTTTTTTAGGTTTTTTTTTTTTTTTTTTTTTGGGATGAAACTTACCAATTTTTGAGATTTTATTTTTTACTTTTAGGTGTAGTACCAAAAAGTGAAAAGGTTGGACCTTAGTCACATAATCCTTCAAAATAATCAACAATCTCCATGCGAATTTGCGCTCTCAGAGCAAATTCTCCGTGAATTTGCGCTCTTCCTTATATTTATGTTTATTCATTATTACTTAAATTTTTATTTAAAAAGTATTGACGTATAATGGTACCGTACCAAAAAATGAAAAAATTAAAATGTTATAAATTTTCACAAAAAAGTATAAATTTCACTAAAAAAGTGGTAAGCCAGCCTTAGAATTGTATAACACTCTAAAAATTAGTAAACTTCACTAAAAATAAAATATAAGTACCTAAAGAATAATAAATATTATGGTAGCGATTTACTTTTTGTTAAACCTGATGGTGATGTTCTATATGACTAAGCTAAGACGGCTTATCTAGAGACTTGGGAATCACTGGAATGTCCAGTCAAAATTTCTAGGTTCTTGGTGTTTAAGCAATGCAATATGAGGAATAATAGTCAAAAGGTTTATAGTGGTTCACTAGTTCCGAAGCTCGACTAATCCACTCTAATGGAGTCTCTTGTTACTTGAGAGTTTTCCTATTAATAAAGGGGGGAGATTACACAATGTAACACATGGTAATTGTGCTGATTATTTCCTAAATCTATTGTGAGGGGTTTGATCCCTCTTTATAGATTATAGTCTTTAGATGTCTGGCGTGATCCTTGTCACTTTCTCGTAACTGACACTCTCTTTACGCAATCAGCATCGATGGTGTGTTAAGGCTGTTGCGACTATTCTGTTAGAATATTGGCCCATTACGAGTTATACTCTCTGGGTGTGACATGACCTTCTGGAATGTGCTAACTGATGATGTTCTTAACAAGATTGAGCAGTGATGCAGATTTAAAGTGCATTAAACGGTGTGATATGGTTTAGTTTAAGCTCCAAGGCTCTTGTGAATAGGATATTTGAATAAGTAGGGGGTCACACAGAGTGTTTATAGTGGTCCACTAGCTCGGGAGCTCGGTTAATCCACTCTCAAGGGAGTCTCTTGCTCCTGAATATATTAATCTATTGCGTATAGTTTACAGAGAGTACTTTACAAGGCGACAATGGCTATATCCTTTCTTGAGGGCTTTGCCTCTTATTTATAGATATTCCTACGGTTTGCTTGATCTGGGGCGAGATCCTCGCCCCTTAGCTGTAACAGTTCCCCCTTATTGCGCAACGAGACTTGCGTCAGTTGGGTGATTGACGCCAGAAAGATGAGGGACTTTGAACAAACTTTCGTAAGGTATGGATACAGGGAGTTGAGGTTTGAGGTTGAGGTCCACAAGTGATAGTGCTGAGCTGAGCTCCCAAGTTGATTGACCTGAGAAGTCGAGCTCATCTTTAGATATTTTGTGGTACAATCACTAACTATCACTGTCATTGTTAATGAAAGATTCTTCGACGAAGGCTTCCAATCTGTGCACCTCGGAGCTGATCTGCGTAGTCCTTGCTCAATCACCCGAACTGAGAGTACGGAGCTAAGCCTTAGATTATTTTGGATATCATCAAAACCCAACATATAATGGTGGTACCAATGAGTCTTTGGTCCAATGGTACTCCTTACTTTGTAAAAGTTTTGTTTTCTTGAGGTCAATGGTTCAAGCCCCCCTCCCCCTCCCCCTCCCAAAAAAAACATATAATAGTGTATTCTTATTTATGTAATCACACTGACAATTTAATTATTTAATATAATGTGCTTATTCCTATCTATCAACACACTTGGCCCTTACTCTGTTAGAGTAAGTGGTTAGGTGTGAATTTAAAAAACATGCTTGAAGTCTGACCTCTGAATAAAATAATGTCATTCATGGGATCTGACCTCAAGATGCTCGCAAATCTTAATCCACTACATTTTTGGTCATGCAATTGGTTGCGCCTTTTTGGTCAAAAAAGTCAAATATCAAAGTTCACATCATAATCTATATATATACTATTATAAAATGTTAACGAAAATAAAAAACTTTTGATTAATCATAATAACCCTACAAAAAAATCAAAGACAATTATATTATTACGTATTTAATTATCCACTACCAATTAAATATCCAAATGACTCTTCATATACTTCCCTTTCCACATAAATTATATATATATACACACACATATTTATATTTATTTCTATACTAATAATGCACCACGTGCGTTGCACGTGAATAATTTTCGTAAACAAAATATTAATAAAAAGTATTAGGTATACATGTATTTACATTAAATATCATCTCAAGTTTATCAAAATTATATTTTTATTGCTTGTATTATACTATAGAATTCGAAAAATATTGTTTGTTCCCAGCGATACATTGTTCTAACTATAAGAAAAAAAGATAAAAATAATTCATTTAATTAGGTTTCATCTTATAATTCATTGAATAAAATAAAAATAATTGTCAATATTCTAATTAATGTTTACTATAATTAGGAATTAGTTAGGTCAATAAGAATAAAATATAGGGTTAATAACACTTTTGGTCTCTAAAATATGCATTTTTTGTTAGTTTGGTCCTCAATATTTAAATTTTAGCAATTTGACCCCTAAAATATTCAATTCTTGTTTAAATGGTCCCTAATCAGACGGTATATTAAGTTTTTTTTGGTGAAAGTGTGTCATTCTGTCAGATAGTATCACGTGACCAGCACGTGATCACTTATATCCAAAACTTAACAGACTGTCTGTATATGAATCATTTAAACATTAACTAAATATTTTAGGGAACAAATTGATAAAATTGATGCAATGAGGACCAAATTGACAAAATATGCATATTTCAGTGACCAAAAGTGATATTAACCTTAAAATATAATATACTACTCTATAATATATATTTTTAAAATTCAAGTTTTACTTAAAAATACACTATAATTTATTTTATATAAACTCTTAATAAAACATGAAAAGTTTATTGCGATTGAAGAATTATATTGATTTAACATAACTTATTTTTAAAAAACTACGTAAAAAATTATTTTTTATCTTAAAAATGAAATGGTTGAAATTTTGGATAAAAATACACATATATAAGCATAATGTTATCTTTATATTTGAAATGAGTAATATTAGATTGATAAAATTTTTTAAGATTTTTGGAATGCTTTATTGAAAGCTATAGATATGCATATATTTTTAAGGGTAATATAGTCAATTAAAAAATTTCATAAATACTGATATTTATATATAGTAAATAGAGAATTAAAAAAGATGTTATGGGTAATTTGGAGATTTAAACATATAAATATATGATGGTAATTTAGATATTCAACTACAAAAAGATAATATGATATTCAAAATTCTTTATAAGAATAAAATACTAAATAAATTTTTTTTCATGCTCAGGCAAAAGTTTCATTCTTTATAAGAAGTATAGATGGAAAAAATACATATATAAGCATAATATTATCTTTATATTTGAAAAGATTAATGCTCTACTGATGGAGTTTTTGAACACTTTATTGAAAACTATAATGATTCATATATATTTTTTAAGGGTAATATAGTCAATTAAAAATTATCATAGATATTGATATTTATATAAAGATAATATAAAATTAAAAGAGATGTTAGAGGGTAATTTGGAGATTTAAATACATAAGGATATGATTGTAAATTAGATATTTAACTATAGAAATATAATGTGGTATTTAAACTTCTTTATAAAGGTAAAATAGTGAATCAAAATTTTTTCACTTAAGGTACTTTTATTAGTAGTATAAATACACTACTTCTAAAAGCCTACTAAGCCAAAAAACTTTTGATTACCATAATTATCCTCTAACATTTCTTAAATATCCAAATTACCAATCACATGAATAAAATATATAGCACTAATTGTCCATTGTACTATGCATTTATTTCTTTCAAAAGTGTGGTGACTCTTCCATCTCTCCCTACTTTTTTTTCACCAGCTTCCAAATTTTTTTCAGAATAATGAATTATCATTGTGAGAATTTAATTGTTATTCATAAGTAAGGGAGAAAGAAAGAGTTAACTAAAGAGATCTATTGTATTTCAGTAGTCCAATAGCCGAAACCCTCCATCTTCTAAGCGTCCATTTATTTCCTCCTCAACCCTTTAAATCGTCGTCCCACTTCTCCCACTTAGTGTCTCACTTGCCCATCCACTTCATGGCTTACAATGTTTTCTTCATCTTCTTCACAACTTTGGTACATACATTTTTTTGTCATCCCACAATATTCACTAACCGCTTTCTCTCCGAAAACCTATTCTATAGTGTCCATCATCTCCTCAAACCCAATCCAATGTAGGAAGAAAAACAGGCGAGCAATGAAATATTTATTTTCTTAAATTTTACATTCAATGTATTTTCTTCCTCGAGTAACAAGAAGAGGAAAGCAATTCACCATGTGCATGTAACTGGAAAAAAAATTCTCCAGTTGGCGGCAAATTAACTTCTTTGTCATTTAAAAACATACGTGAACTCTTTGGACTAAGAAATATATAAGACTGAATTTGGTTTGTGGTGATTATGGTGTTGTATACATAGATTTGTTTGTACTAACAGTACATGGTATGTTTGTTGCAAGCTCAAGAATCATTGAGGAGTACAGAGTACCCTCAATTGTTTCCTCTCCCGCAAGAGGTGAGTGATTTTGTAGTTTTAGAGTTGGTAGGTAGCATGGTTATGTTGCATTTTTAAAGATAAACTAATGATCCTCTTGGTAGATGTTTTCATATAGGAGTGGATTCAAAGATCACACACTCAATGGGCTTATGCTCACTGAAGAAAGATCAGAGGAGTTTGCAGAAACACTCCTGATAGCATGAAAGTCATGGCTTGGATCTAAAACATGATATCATACAATTAAATTTTGATTAAATAGTCCTCAAATTTCGACTCAAAGGCATAAGTTCCATGCTTATGTGAAGAATGGACAGGATCATCAGGTTTTACTAACAAGTTTGTGAATTATTTCACTCAGTGCGACCAATCTCTTTACATAATCTTCTTAGTGTCGTAATGCTATGGAATTGGTTGATGGACTAATGATGAGGAAATGATTTCTTTATAGTTACTCAAAATTTCATTTGTAACCATGAGATTTTTGATATTTCAGGTTTATTTATAACGTTTCTTTGTGACCAGATTTCATTTTATTTTTGTTTCATATAAAAGGGAAAAGAAAGCATTTCATGTGTGCAAATATAATTCAAAAAAAAATAGAAAAATCTTACAACTAATTTCTTGTAGCCGCAAGCAATGTTTAGAAACATATCTTCTTCTAAATATATAAATGTGATTAAGTCAAGAAACTTACATTTAGTTTATCTAATTTGGTATTTGTTATAGTTTTTTTAAAAAAACCTATTTTGGATATATTTTTTTAATTCACAATATCTATATCTACAAGAATAAACGAAGGAATTAAGTAAAACATATTTCTCACACACTGTATAAGTTTTAGTACCTACAAGATTAGATTGGCCCAAAAGAATACTACTTTTTTTTTTTATAATATAGAATTCTAATATGTAAGGTCATGATTCATCATAAAAGGTAGTGTAATAAAACATTAATATTGATCCTTTCACAATTTAATTAATTTGCAAAAAAAAAAAAAGAAGAGCTTTAAGGCAGTAAAGTCTAAGAAAATCGACTCAAGAACAAATTTCATTACAAAGTTTCATTTAGGCCTAACCATCGTTAAGGTGGAGAACTGAACCAAAAATTTTCTTTCTTAATGATCAATCGAATTATTGTTCGCAACCCAGGATTCTATTTTATCATCAATCCAATCCTTGTTCACATTTTTTTTTCTTATCAATTGGTATGTCTTGGATATTCAATACTAAAATAAAAATATAATATTAAAATTTACTATCCACAATATAAGAAAAACTCGACAACTGCAGATTATAGAAATTTGACAAAAAAGGACAAGAAATAATTCACGTGCAACGCACGTGGGCACCAACTAGTCATAAAGATTAGAACTTGACTACAGTAACCAAAAAAAAAAAATTTATTATTTTAATAAGTATTTTTATGATTTTATGGGTAATTTTATAATAAAAAATTATTATTTTTTGTGGGTGTTTTTAATATTGTTATGATAATTATTTTTTACCATTTTTCTTCGATACAAAAAAAATTATCACTTTTGTGGATTATTTACTACTTTTGTTGGTATTTTTACCAATGTTATGGTATAACTATTTTTATCAGTTTTTTTGATATCACAACAGTAATAAAAACACCCACAAAAATAATAAATATCGATACGGTATCCATTTTTTTTGGGGTACTAGACAACTCCTAAAGATTATATTACACTGATGGTGATAATTGGCAAAGATTATAAAAAAGGTGTTAATTAACGTTGTCTTAGTGTGACCTAAGAAAACATATTTTTGGATCCTATTGTACTATACATCAACTGATGAATTCAAAATCTGCACGAATTGGTTTAGTGATTGCCTAAATTGTGACAAATACACAAGTTCTGATTTCAAGTCGCATAACCGCATAAAATTCAAGTTTAATCTATATGTGTGATTAATCGATGAATATTTATATTCGGCTGATTTGAAATTTTGTTACATTTTCTATCTTTTAAGGGAGGAATTTTTTATTCACTCGTTTGTGTTTGACAGGAGAAATGAAAAGTAAGAAAAATTGATTTTGTGTGTTTAGTATAAGGTGAAAAAGTGAAATGATAAGAAATTATATTTTACTATTATATCTATATATATAATTAATATATACATAATATAGAATATATATATATATATATATTAAAAGATATATAGGTAAATAACATACATTTTACCATACATAATTAACTTTTATCTAATTTTTTTCACAATTTTGGAAGAATTGATTTTGGCGAGTTGGAAGAAAAGTTAATCCATCCACATTTTCATCATTCTTATTTTTATTTCTTATCAAACATAATGTTTTATCTATCCCTCCAAATTTTCATTCCAACTTTTCATCATTCTATTTTTCATCGTATCAAATAAAACATTACTCCAAACAATGGTGGACATGGGCATGTACAGTACAATCTGCCTCTTATGGGGAGAGAGAGAGAGAGAGAGAGAGAGAGAGAGATTGCTGCAGCAATACTTAGAAGCTGCATTTCATGAAAATAATGAAATTACAAAAGTGAATTTGGCAGGGTGGCAAGCAAACCCACCAATTAAACAGAATATTAAGTCCCAAAACCTTAGGCAGTAGGTTCCAATTTCAAGAATTTGGGGTTGGTAGTAACATGCATGTGGTTTTGGCAGGAGTGGAGTGGGGTTTGTTCTGCAAAGTGCTTCAAGGCATGCATGTGCGTTAGCTCAATGTAGGGGTACCCTGTGATTGCTAGAATTCAATATTGTTTAATACATTAATGTCTTTTGGCTTCTTTAAGTTGGAAATTGAATAAATATAGGTGTAGCATGTAACATATGTTATCATCCAATGTTTCATGAAAGAAGGTGTAAATCCAATTTTGCCCCTGAAAGATACAAAAATTCTTATTTTATCCTTCGAATAATTAATTTTTTCACATTACTCAATTAAAGAATAAAAAACGGTACAATGTGATCCATCATCTTATTTTTTGTTTGGTTATCCGTCTGTTTTGTGTCAAATCAACCAATTAGAAATACATAAACAGACAGTTTCCCTCAATGTATTTTTTGGGGTTTTTTTTATTTTTAATTTTTTTTTTTGTATATATCAAACAAAATCAATGAATGTGAGTGTAATAATTTTAAATGACATATGAAAAAAATAATACGATAACATGCAATTTGTTAGATTATGTGGTCATTCGTAGAACGCAATGATAAATAAGGATTGATGGTAATTCCAAATAATTTATAAAAAAATTCAGTTGAAATTGAATTTCATAACAGCAAACCATATTAATCATGTACTATTTAGACTCATGACTATAATACAAATAGTTAATGTTTGCACAATTATTCACAAGTCACGTGCAACAAATCAACCGTAGGACGAACTTGTAACTTGGAGGTAATACATCTAAGGTTTCCAATTTCCGATATTGTTGATGATTTGTTAATGTTTTTTTTCCCACTTATACAGTATGGTCCCCCACCTACCAATTACTTCTGTAACGCCTAACACTTGCAAACTGTTTATTCATAACTGTAAAAAACATTGGTCAGAATTATTACGTAGTAAAATTTGCACAAGGGATACCCTGATGCATCAAGAAACAGAAAACCCGAAGAGAGAAACGAAAAAGGTGCCTCAGTTTAGTATATGAGACTCCCATCGTTGCGGAATATGTAGAGAATTAGATGTACGCAGCTTTTTCCCGAATGAGGAAACACTATTTTCGTGACTTGATTCCTTGACGCTCGGGTCACAAGGGAACAACCCAAATGTTGCGCCAAAGTGCCTCTCTAGATCCTACAAATCCAAATCCTTTCCTTTCCATTCCATGATAACACAAGAAGGCCAATGATACAACTTTGAATAAGAAAGTAAAACAAGAACTCTATTTGGATTTGAATCCCCTCCCACACACATTCTTTTCAATTTCTTTCAATTGTAGACCATTCACTGGGGGGATCCCTTTGAGACTGTGGATCCCACTTCAATTCAATTGCATTAGATGGGGCTCAAATCCACTCCACAAAACATCCAGAGAAACAAATAGAAGAATGTTCTGCAACGGTAAAAGAAGTGGAAGTTCATTTGGAGCATTTCTTTGGCAGGAAACAAGTGATACATACATAATATAGTGATGCCCTTGGCTTCAAAAGGAGATGATGGTAGAATTTCTATCTGAGTGAGCAGGGAGAGATAAGGTCACGACTTAAAGGAAATTGACTGTATAATTTTACGAAGGATAGTTGGTTATGGAAGAGGCATTTTAGTGACCAACATGCAAATAAATAGGTGAGGTAAAGGGACACCATGTGCAAGAGAAAGTCATACTCAAATGAAAGTTTCAAAGAAGTATGCTCCTAAAATAATTTGCTTTCATTGATTTGAGACGAGAGTTTGATAGCTGTAGTGCAAAGATAGAAAGACTCCTCCAAATAGGTTGTGGGTCAAGATCGCAAACTGAAAATGTGCATCTGCAGAATGTGCAATTCAGAAAGATAACCAGAGCGTAAAAAGAAAAAACAAGCGTAATCTAAAAAATTCGCAAAGGAAGACAGAAAAACGCATCATCTCCTACATCCTCAAAGGTATTGATATATTATTCAACTCATCCTATTCCTTCGCTTTGGGCATTCTGCTAGGATGAGACCATTGTCATCATATATCCAACAAATGTAATGTACCCAGTATGGGTTTCCAAGGAAAAAAAAAGAAGTTTCTTGTTGCCACTCAATCTAGGATCATCAAGCTAAATGATCAGTCCCATTATCCAATGAATTAGTCAGCCTGTGTGCATCTTGCATCAATCTGGAATAACCCATATCATAACGTCTCTAATAACCAAATTCATGTTACAACACTCAGCCCCTCGACACTTCCACAGATATGTCCTATGAAGTTTGTCAACAACTGCAAAGCTCCAAGAGTGTGACTCCTGCATCATCAGGATTTCACACATGTTGCTGCAATTGCACACATAAATCATCCAAGCACCATTGATCATTCCAATAGTTAGACAACCAAATTCATGATCAGTTGGAAACTGGACAGATTTATAAAAATAACCATCTGCTAACAGCTGTCCAAACTCCTAGCTGTGACAGATATGTCAAATCCGAATATCCGACGAAGTGCATGCATGCTAGCAACTGATTGTGAGGAGGAGCAATGCTGAGGTAGAAGTAAATATAGAAATACTATGATTCACAACTACACGCATACTAGTGAGGTCTGGATGTCAAAAGCCTCAATGACTTATTAGTTTGTAAGACGAATAAAAAATTATATATGGAGGAAAAAAAATAATTGAAAAAAAAAAGTCAGATGGAACAAATGCACCACCGGAGATTCCAGTTTTACGTAGGCGAGTTTGACAAGACATTTATGGATATGGCATTTGAGTATATATTGAATAACATAAGAAGGATGTTACAAACCAATTTCTTCACTATTTATTTCATTGTATTTTTCAGTTTCAGGATAAAGCTAACCAATACACAGAGACAGAACTTCACAAAAAAGATGTGACTTTCAACTTGGTATGGTGATTTATAATCTTTGTTGCATATAATGTACCCATGAATCATATAAGAGAAACTCCACAAAATGCACATATTCTGTCCAAACCAGCAAAAAAGACCAAAGAGTAATATCATCTTCTCGCTCTACAGTGGAAGTGTTATTAGATCATGAACATAAAAAGATGTATACTTCGAAACCAGATATTGCAGATCCCAAAAGTCCAAAATTCTTATTCATATTGCCAAGCAAATTGCCACAACATAACAAGGAAACACCACAAGTGACATCAAAATAGCAATACATTTTATTCAACAAGGGCCATAGAAATCAAACAACAAACAAAGATTACCTCAGGGTCAAGAAAATTTGGTAGAATTGACAAACCCACTGCTTAAAAGCCTCTCCACATATTTCCCAAGTATATCCACCTCCAAATTCACCTTCTGCCCAACTTTCTTCAAAGGAATCACCACATTCTGCTGCGTATACGCCACCAGCATAAAATTAAAGCACATTTCTTCATCAAACACATCCACCACAGTCAAACTAGTCCCATCCACCGCAATAAACCCTTTAGGCACAATATACTTCAACAACTCTTCATTAGTCCTAACCTTAACCCACAATGAATCGCCCTCTACCTTAGTCCCCACAATCTCCCCAGTCCCATCCACATGTCCCTGCACAAAATGCCCACCCATTCGCGTACTGGGCTTCAAAGCTCTCTCCAAATTCACCAAACTACCAGGTACTAATTCAATCAACGAGGTTTTTCTTAAGGTTTCCGGGGACAAACCAACCTTAAATTCGGACAACTGGGTGTCGAATTCTGTGACTGTTAAGCAAGTTCCGTTCACGGCAATGCTGTCACCGAGGTGGACGTCGTCAAGAATGGTTTTTGCTTGGATTGTCATATTGAAACTGTCGTCTTGGGTGAAACCCAGGTGCTTGATCTCGCCCATTTCTTCGACGATGCCTGTGAAGAGGGATTTGATTTGGGTGGGTTGGGTTTTTTGGGGTTTGTGGAAGTGGCCCATGTGGGTGTTGAAGAGGAGAGAGAGTGGTGGTGATTTGAGATTTGGAGGCAGCTTGAGGTGGGTTTTGGAAGGGATGGAGAGGAGGTTGAGGATTGGGGTTTTTGGAGGGGAGGGTTTTAGGGTTTTGGACAGAGAGGTGAGGGAAGAGAAGGAGGAGATCGCCATTCTCTGTCTGATTCTAGGTAAGTCAACCTTGTTAGCGATTTAACATGTTTCTTCCTTGTTCTGCAGATGTGGATTCATGCATGACTGCAGCATCATTTATCTTAAATAAAGTTTGCTTATAGTGTATTATTATTTAAATATTTTATTTTTAAAAAATATTTTATCAAAAAAATTTAAAAAATATTAATGGGTCATATATATTATTGATTGTCATAAATAAGTTATACATTGCTTTTGTACGCACACAAATATTTGTAATTTTTTAATAAATTATATATAATGTCTTTAGGTAAAAATAATTATTAATTTATATATATAATCGTAGATGATTTTGAAATCTCATAAATATATATATACTTCTTTTTGATAAATTTTTTTCTAATATTGTCTAATTAAATTATTTTTGTGAGGTTGGATTAAAATCTTATTACAACTTAGTTAAGAAAGAAAGAGATATCAGGATTCAGGAATATGACTTTACGGATTAAGTACAATTTTTACTATTATTGTATTTTTATAAGTTAAGAATTTAACTTTCTAATTGTAATGTTTACTTTTATTTTAAATTTTATAATTAAAGAAAAAAATAAAAAAAAATTACTATTTAGAATATAAATATTTCACGATCAATGCTCGATATTTGATATCACAAAGTCTTTTAAACCATGGAGTTATTGCTAGTCTATCTAATATTACAGGTAAAAAGTTGAATTCTCAACTTATAAAGTACGAAAACAATCAATATTGACCCAATTTTTATGTGTAACCTTGGGGCATGGATAGAAAATTATGCACAACTATTATTTCTTATGCACATGGATAGAAAATTAATTATGCACAACTATTTCTTGATATTTTTTAAGTTAGAATTATGCATAAAAATAGAAAATTTAATTATTTTAATTAAAATTAAATTAATTTATTTTATGCATAATTATTTTATGCACTGTTAAATTTAATTAATTAAATTATAAAATTATTTTTCTAATTTAATTAATTATTTTCTTGATAATTTTGTGCACATAAAAATTATGCACATGGATAGAAAATTATGCACAACTATTATTAGCATATGGGCCTTTATATTTTATTATTATTATTATTATTACTTGCAAAACCCAAAGTTTTAGTACTTTTACTGGTTCGTTGTGTAGCAATGGAAAGTGAAGCTGTTTTACTTCATCTTTGGAAGTTAAAAATATTCTCTCACTGCGTCACTTAAGGAAATTGGAAACTTGCCCAAAAGAAAATAAAAATAATAATATAATTGCATGACACTTTCCTTTATTAAATTTCTATCTATGTGCATAATTTTCTTGCTAAAAAACTGACTCATATAAATCTTGTGTAACCTGTTAATTACTCATCAAGACTGCAGAGTTTTTCTTTCCACAAGGGTTCTCTCTCTCTCTCTCTCTCTCTCTCTCTCTCTCTCTCTCTCTCTTATGATAATTATGTCCTTTTTACTCTTTTTTTTTTTGTGATTGGGATTATGTGACTTTGTTGCAGAGAACTGAATATATAACCTAATAGGTAGGAAGAACAACACAAAGAGGTGAGTGAATTTACTCTTGAATTTTATGCTTATTCTTGAATAATAATGCATATATAATATATTTTTTTATGAATAAAAAAGCCTTTTAAGAAGTTTCTAATGATCCTTGTTATTGATATGATCATCATTGTTGTTGTTAATTGATATTGGTTCCCCCTTTTTGTCTGTGCGCACGCACGGATATTAGCATATGTATTCCCTTTTTTTTGGATTAATTTTTATCTGAAAAAACTGAATAAGTTTCATATTTCTGTTTGGATTTGATCTCAAAAAGAATAAGCCTTTGGTACCGAAAATTTATTTTTGATATCAAATCAAAAATATATATATATATTTACCAGTCATATTTTATGTTTATTCACTTTTACTAACAATCCTCCTCTTATTTTGGTGTTGGGTGTGTGTGTGCATGGTTGCACTCAGACCCTTATTGCAGTAGTAATTCATGGCCAAGACAGTAGGCACTATTGCAGCAAGGATCCTAGCCTGCCTCACAGCCCTTGTAGCAGCCATTGTCATGTTGACAAACTATGAGGAAGTTGACTTTCTCACCTTCACTTTCGAAATTGGATACACACATTATTCAGTGTTCAAGTAATTCTCATCTCATATAAATCTCAGCCTTTTTCTCATTTCATTATATTGATTTTTTTTTATATATAATTTTTAGACGAATAATAATTTGTATCTCAAAAGTACTTTATGTTCTCAACTTATATCATAAAAGATTAAATTTTTTACATTACACATTTAATCATGTAACAAAAGATTGCAATGTCGTTTGTCTTAACAAAATTAAGTACAAAACTCTCACATAATACTTAAAATTGAATAACAAACAAACATAGTTATTAAAGTTCACTACACCTCTGACGATCTACAATCTGGGTATATATTGATCCCAAACAAGGTGGGTTCGGGATCTAGATCACCAAAATGTACGATCCCAAATTGTAATACTAACCGTAAATTAATTCGTTTTGGAACATGTAACACAAATATAAAATACATCTTAATTGACTACGTGTATATAGATTTATAATTATATATTATTTTAGATAATAAAAAATCGATGACAAATGTAAGATAAATAGTAACTGACTTAGTGTTTATAGATGTTCTATGATATAAAACGTTATGTAATAGTGAAAATGATCTAGATAAGAGTTTCAAAACGAATTGTGACCTAAAACACCGTACCAACTAAACTTATTTTTATCATATCGCGTACCTAATAAAGTATCGTACCACTTACCTTTACTTGTACCACGTATCAAAGTGACCCATGGTTCAGGTAACGTTGCATACAAATGACTGTGTAAAAATAGAAATTATTAAAAATAGAAAGAAAAGAATTTCGGGTGAAGTAAAAGAGATTTAGTTTTAGACCATGTTGCTTATATCGTAAAGGATGCAATGAGAGAATTATATGACTGAAAATTTCAAGTTTTTTAGGGTGCAAAGTGCTATCCAACTTTATTTCTTGATTTTTTATTTTTTATTTTTGGTATGTGACTGAGACCTTGGTGCAGGTTTTTTGTGATTGCAAATGGAATGGGAAGCTCTTATAATCTTCTAATTATATTTCTTCCTTCCGGGAGTATGCTTTGGCCATTGGTTGTTGTCCTTGACCTGGTACTGAACCTTTTTTTTTTACCTTCTCCTTTTCTTTGTACAATTTTTCTTCCTGATTATATGCTTGAAGTGTAATAAAAATTGTATTCAGATTCAGATAAACGAATAAAAATATTAGTTCATATTCGATTAAACGGATTCGGATTTGGACTCGGACTAAAATTCGCTCCATTAACAAGCCTATTCATAATACTAACGAACTGAACAAGCAATTGTCTGGGACAACTTGTAAAATTAAGCTCGACTTGAGTTCATTTGATAAATGATCAAAACCCTAATGGTAGCTTAAGTGGTAATAAAGACGAGTTATAAACTTAGGCGTCTTGAGTTCGAATATTGACAATCTCTTGGAGGTAAGCCATGAGGGATTTAGCCCTCACTAATAACCTAGTTCTGACGTGGATGACCTGTCTTTGACCGGACCGGGGAGGAAATTAGTTGAGCTGCTCGTAAGCTGGTATAGACACCCTGATTGTTTAACCAAAAAAAAAAAAGAAGGTAAATGATCAAACTTGAATGTGCTTTGAAGGCCCAATTGCATGTGGTATTGTAATCTTTTTCAACAAGAGTTGAACTTGAGATAATAATTTTCAAACTTTATTCCGTAAGAGTTTGATTGTTGGGTTCATATTTTCTGAACTAGGTGATCACCTTTCTGCTGCTAGCAAGCTGTTCAAGCACCACAGCAATTCTTCCTCTGATTTACAATGGAGACAGACATGTAGGTTGGGTTGCTGTGTGCCTCTCAGTCCCTGGTTTCTGCAGCCATTTATGTGGAGCTCTGGTCCTTGGCTGGATTGCATTCTTGATAACTCTTGGCCTCCTTCTTTGTTCTTTGCATTTTTTGGCAAACCCTCTTCTTCTGCCTCATTAATCCAGTTAAAATCAATGGATTTTTTTTTCTTCTCATTTTAGGGTAAATTGTAAAATCCACTCATAACAACACTCTAGTGGTTTTTTTGTCAGATATTCTTTTTAATTTTGTTTTGTGGTACCTTTTATAGCGAAGCAAAGATATTTTCTTACCAGTTAGCTACGTAATGTACCGATGCCGTAACTCCATTTTCCATCCAGTAAAATTGTGACAGGTAGATAGTTTTTTTTTTCTTCAGTATTTTATGTTATTTGATCATTTTTATTTTATGCAAAATGAAGCCACTATTCCATTAGTAACTTGCTTCCGACTGAGTGCATCAACAACTCGATGTGCATTGTCGTACTTGCAGTACAAGCACGACAAACTGGACAAGAAAATCTTGCCATCATGTCTATTTCAGTGTCAAATTCTTCATGGAATTGAAGTAGCTTGTAGCTACATTGTCGATCAAGATCAAGAAATGTTTCTTTAAAAGGTAGTGCTTCTAGGTGTTGACATAATGAACGATTGTTGTTATTTCCTTCTCGAATACTATTTTTTAGTATCATTGAGTTTCCTACTTTTCAATGCCCCTAGGTGACCGTTCTAAACCAGCACCCCTCAAATTGCAAAGTTTGATGCATTAGTATGAACTTCAAAAGGCACAACAAAGTCAGGAAGTCTTCAAATTAGGTTAGTTGTCACCACCACCTTCAAACGATCAAATGCCTCATGGCATTCATATGACCATTTCAAGACCTATGATCTTTTCTCAAAAGATCAGTTAGTACAACAATTTTCTTTAAGTAATTTGTCACAAACTTTTTGTAGTAATTCGCCAAAGAAGGAATGAACGAAGTTCAGTCAATTTTTTAGGGACATGCCAATTCACAATGACCTCAATTTTCTTAAGGTGCATTTTCACTACATCTGCATAAATTATATGCCCAAAGAATGTGATTTCCCTCTGGGCAAATCCACACTCTTTTAGGTTTTAAAAACAACTCTAGTTCTTTTAACTTAGTCAAAGCCAAAATAAGGTGTTCAAATATGTTACTCTAAGGTCTGACTATAGACAACAATATCATCCAGGTAAATCACCATAATATAATCCAAGTATTCCTGAAATACATTGGTCACCAAATTACAAAAATGTAGCTTGGGCATTTGTTAAACCAAAAGGCATAACAAGGAACTCGTATGAGCCGTACCTTGTTACTTAAGCTGTATTTGCCTTATTGCCTACAATAATTTGGATTTGGTGGAATCTAAGACGCAAATCCATCTTAGTGAAAAAAACCGCATTCCCCAATTGATTGAACAACTCATCAACGAATGGGAGTGGATAATTGTTTTTGGTTGTCATATTTTTAAGGGTCCGTTAGTCGACACAGAGTCTCAAGGAACCATCTTTCTTCCTTTGAAACAAGATAGGAGCTATGTATGCTGCCTTTGAAGGCTTGATGGATTCCACCTTCAATAAACCAGCACGCTACCTTAACTCCACCAATAAGGCACCTAGGCAGGGGGTTTCGCCCCTAGAATCAACTCAATGACACGGTCAATCTCCCGTTTCAGTGGCAATTTGGCTGGCAATTTGTTGGATGCCACTCTCTTGAATTTTGAGCAATTATTGCACTGGTTTAAAGACTTACAAAGCTTTGAACTCCTCATCCACAGTCAACATGACGAAGTATCAAATATGTCGCCTCTCCCCTTTGCAAATCATCTTTAACTTGCAAAGGAGAAAAAAATCACATTATCCTTGCCAATTATCAACTTTTAATGAGACATATGCAACACTGCCTACTGATTTTGCTTTTGATTTAACAGTTTTGATTTAGTTGGAATCCCGTGCCAATATCAAACCAAGATGTTGTACCTCCCGATCAGAAACAAATTTATGAGTTACGTCGATATCAACCATCGCTTTGATGGAGATATTGTTCATCCGAATTTGCATTAACCTCAAACCCCTCTTTGCCACAGACTCTTCTTTACTAATTGCATTTTAGTATTGCAAGAGATTGACTTGTGTAAGCTCTTTCGCACAATCAACGACATCCTCAATCACTAGGGTGCCTAGTTTCTCTTTCTCAGGGTAATTTCTGGCACGATAAGGGTTATTACAGATGAAATAACCCGAGTACAACACCTCCTTTTGACGTAAAGGGCTTATCATTTTATTTATCTGCAGTGTTGAACTTATCGACCTTCTTTTTGTTGTGTCTTTCTTTTGAAACTTGGTCTTCCCTTTAAACTCTTTGTCTAAAAAGCAGGGCCACTGGTTTGTCTCGAATCAATCTGGCCAATCAATCTTTTCATTTTTTTAGCTTAGTTCCAATTTGTACAAAACCATTTTCATTAATCAACTGTCAATACAACCTAAGTTTGAAACACCCCCGGGCACAGATTCAGATCCCCTCCATCATCCCTTCCCTTCAATTCTCCTGTGTTAGATGAGTGACATCACTGACATGTGCAAGATTCTGAATTTCAACGAAGAAGATATTTTTCTTGTGAGAAAATTTCTTAATAATGGTTAACACTCCACTAACAACAAAATGAATGAGAAAACATTTTATTCATTGAAACTTAAAAT
This sequence comes from Ilex aquifolium, assembly GCA_951799425.1. Classification (NCBI taxonomy): domain Eukaryota; kingdom Viridiplantae; phylum Streptophyta; class Magnoliopsida; order Aquifoliales; family Aquifoliaceae; genus Ilex; species Ilex aquifolium. The sequence goes on from OX637394.1 coordinate 45,890,079, forward strand.
CTTACATATGTCACTCATCTAACACTATATTAAAAGAAATTGAAGGGAAGGGATAATGGAGGGGATCTAAATCCCCCGAGCACCACAAAAAAAAAAAAAAAAAATGGAGGGTAACGTAGATGTCTCGGTATCTCTGTTTAGTGTTTATCACGTCAAACCCTCCATAAATTTAAGAAATAATGTAGAGGAACCTTCCTTCTTTTCTTTTTTCTTTTTCTATTATGACGAAAACACTCTCTTAAACTAATTATACAAAGATCCCTTAGTATTACATTAATAATATGGAAGCCCTTTCTTATTATTTACTATAATACAAATACCTCTCCAAGATAAAATTGATAACAACTAAGATAAATCACATGTATGAGGTGTGCAAGCTGTTCTGGACCTCTGGTATCCTTGATTTATGTTCTTGGCCAAAGTTATATTTTTATACATATAAATTTGTATAGGGAAGTATAAACAAATAAATATAAGTAAATTTTGGAGAAAATATAAATAAACTTTTTATTTCTGATAAATTAGTTTCATACACAAGGAATATGCTACGGATAATCTTCTAGTAGACCAATTTTTTAAGTTATGAATGATACTTTCTATGTTAATTTTTTTTTCAAAAAATTTAATTTATACCCTTAAAGATAAAAATTTTTAATTACGCCCTTAACTAAACAAACAAATAGTAATATGATCCAAATTTACACATTTGTTGTTTTGTCTGACAAATTTTTGTGTTGTAGTCTTTATATTTTTCTACTTATATACTTAATATATTGGGCATTACTCGATTTTAAGTGTTTTGCATAAAAAATTATAATTAATCTTTTTTTTTTTGATAGAAACATTAGTAATTTTATTAATTTGGAATATCTACGGCTAGAAAGGCATGATAAAATCATATGCCCCTTCCTACCATACTTGAAACTAAACGAGCATTTTTAACTAAGTTATGTGAGACTCTATTTTCTATCTTACGCACATTAGACAACTGAAAAATATCTAAAATTCAGCTTAATAGATTTGATGACCAAGAGAATGGCACCTAGAGGCGAAAAATCCTCATCAAAAGCATCAATGGATTTAATCATGGATATGTAGTCTCCTTTCAATATAATTTCATCGCATTCTTGTCTCTAAGCAAAAAAAAGTACTTCTCTTGTAGCCATAGTTTCAGCAACAAATTGTAATTAATTTTATTAAAACATAGAAAAATGCTACCTTTTTATGTAATTGAGGTGTAATTTTAAATTTTAATTTGTTGAGGTGTAAATTAAAATTTTAAAACAATTTCGGGTACAAAGTGTCAACTGCCCAATCAAATACGGCAAATGTACAATACACCAAAAGTTCAAGGACGTATCAGCAATAAAAAGTCGGTCACTTTTTATCCTTATCTGACCATTCTCACGATAAAAACGTTTCTTTTATCTCTCCAAGGAGCATGATGAACACATAAAAACGAGTCTTCCTCTTTGGCAAACGAAGCATCTCTCTCTCTAAATTATCTGCACCTTCTTTCTCTCAAACCCTATTGGAGTCCTTTTCATTGCCTTGTTTTCTGTATTTTACTTTGTTTCGATCGGTGATATTAAAGCCTAAGTTTTGTATCTTCTACTATGGCTTCTGGATCGTCGGGTACGAAGGGGTTCGATTTCGCCACCGATGACATTCTTTGTTCCTATGAGGATTATGCGAACCAGGAAAGTTCTAATGGAAACCACTCTGATCCTGTAATCGGAACCAATCCCACTAAGGTATTTTGCTCACATACTCTCTCTTCACTTTGTAATTCTTTTTAAATCTAAGGTAAAACTTTGATTATCTGTTGGGATTTAGGGGTTTTTAATTAATTGTTGTGATTATACGAAAAATAATATATATTTATGCTGTGATTGTTGATCTGTGGAAAATGTTAGTGGATTGAACTGTAGTTGAGTTTTAGAAGAGATTTGGGTGATTCATGTTTACTTCAAGTGCAATGGAATAATTCCGCGTTTCCTTGCAAGTTGGGTGACATGAGCCAGTTTTGATTTCTGTGTTCGCAAATTTGGGACTTTAGGGTGGTTCGAGACATTGGGTTCTTAAAAATGCAAGTGATGCAGTATGAGTGTGTACCCATATGCATTAGTGGTGTGCAATACTTGAGGTATGAAAGTTCTTAATGATAAGAACGACCGGAAAGAAGTTTATGGCAGTGGTGTGCTGTGAGAAGGATAATATTTATTTTTCGTACGGGTTGAGCTGCTTGTGGTGTAAGGAAGGTGAAACCTTTTGTTTTCTTCAATTTTATTGGTTTTTATAGGAGCAAACATGAGTTATGGAATTTTGCTTTGTTGCGGTTGAGAAGTGGGAATCTGTCATCTTGGTCTTTTTTAATGTGTTGAAATAGTGGAAATGTGATTTTTGCTTCTTATCTAAGATACATTGACAAATTGCGATGAAGAAAGAAGAAAAGATATAATGATAGGGTTTAATTTGGCAGAAGGGAAGATGGAAATGAAACGAATGAGGTGCATATATAGGCTATGATCATATGATCGTCTAATATTATGGTTGCAAGGTTTTGTGATCTTCAGATTTATTATCATACAATTGGATGCATGTGAAATTCAAGCTGCAGGTGTTGGGTGATGTTAATTTATTGTAATTTGAGTGTCACAGTTCGAATTATCAAAATAGTCTCTTTGCATGCAAGATTGAAGCATCTAACTTTCCCCAGAATCTGTAGTAGCGGAAGCGTCCTACATTGACTTCTTTTTATAATTTGATTTAAGAGCTAATATTCTTTCCCCTAAGTCAAAGGTGTGCGTGAACTTGAGGTTTGTTGCTTAAATTGATAGAAAGCTCTTTTTTCCCCCTTTTATAGTACATAAGATTGGAAGCCCTTTATATAGGTCCAACAAGACCCAATTTATAAGACAAATGGGTAAAAGAGTCCATTCATGGAATAGTTCTTAAGAGATATTGACGAGAACAAATGCATGTATCAGTGTGAGTTCGATTATATGGTTCAATATAGCTGTCCAACAAAGTGAAGACAATGTAGGAGATCTCTTATGATGCCAGGCAATAGATCTGTTGTGGGAACCATTATTGTTGGCCTCCGGAAAATCATACCAAGGATATGGGACCGTATGTACGTCAAGCTTCTCATGACTCAATACAAGGTGGGTTCATAACCTAGATTGCCCAACTAGCCAACTCCAAATTACAACCATTTTTGTCATACTAACCGCAAATTGTAACCACAACTGGTCTTTACTTCTTTATTTTGGTTATCTTTAAACTTATAGTTTTGATTTGTTGACAAATATTTTACCACTTTTGTTATTTACAACCATTAGCGGGTGCATTCTTTAGGATTACGGTTTGCTTTAGATCACATTATAGACAGACAATAAATCTTATATGTATAAATACCTTTAATTTCATATAACTAGTCATAACTCATGCCTGAAGGTACGATAGAATATAAAATTCGAACGTCCAAAAAATCGATCTTACTATATTAAATAACAATTTTTCTTTCTTTCATTTCTTTGATTATATCATTTAAAATTTATTTTTACTTATTATTTTTTTAAAAATATTAACAATTTTCTCAAAATACATAATCTGACAAAATTTTCTCAGTATACTATCGTGTATGGATAATGTCTAAAATAAAAACTATGTTAAACTACAAATTAATCAAATATTAAATGATTGAACATGTGATAGAAATGGGTGCTGTGATGTTTTTGAGAGAGAAAATATATAGGGGATAAAATTCAAGTTGTTAGGTGTTTTATTATATAGATAGAGAAAATAATCCGACAAGAGTTTCAAACAAATCACAATTCAAAACAGCGCACCATTTAAGTCTATCCTTCCGCACTACATATTGGAGTATCATATTGCATAACCCTACCCGCACCACATACCAAATTAACCACGATCTAGGTAACATTTGAATCAGAAAATGATAATAAAGCTTAATTTTGCATTAAGCCAAAATGGTGTCAATATTTTGGGAGAGATCATGATGTCCCTGTTATTTTGCTGTGTTCCCAATAGTACGATCGTTATTGGGTGAAGATTGGGATGATGCAGCAAAGTGGTAAAGCAATGAGGTTGAGGAAGTGTATTTGTTCCTGGAGATGTATATGCTCGAGGGATTATACTGATTCACGCCCTTATGTCTCTTATGATGGTTTCTTTTGGGCCCCTACATTAGATAATTGAATTATATATCCAGGAGAGCTCTTTATGATTTGGAGTCTTCAGAGGCACTCCTCTATGCATGCAGTTGTGTTTTGTACTTATTGTAATCCTTTTCATTAGCAACAAAGTGATAAACACTAAGCCATTTCGTAGCTTGCTGTTACTGCCCATTTTTGCTAAGCAAACGAGTGCTTTAAACACGAATCCACAGCATAGTAGAGGCAAATCAACCTTCTTCATCTCTGCATTTACATTTCTGTGTCTTCCATGGGTTTACTTCTCAAAGTGGTCCCTTTAATTACCCTTAAACTGATGTGCATACTTGGAAAATCCAAAGAGGCATTGGGACTACGAAAACTTGCAGAATATGATCAAAGGACGCCTGTAGGATGAGGAACTTGAAAACCAGTCTCAGAGTTTGAGGCTGATGGCACCAAACTGGAGGAATTAAGAAGTTCTAGACCCTAAATTCCAGATTGCTGATCTGTAGCTGGCATATAGTCATTTCCTTGTTCTAAATATCCAATGACGAAGACTTTTGTAGCTATTTTTCCTTTTGATTTCTTCCCAGAAGTATACCCCGCTCGTATTGCAGTGTGAAATTTCACTCCTTCAATATTTTTTAAAGCAAGCAACTCTTTAAATTGTTACTGTTATTGCATTTTCGTGTTTCCATTTTTTCTTTCCAGTTCTTACACAACTTCATCCATCATTGAAAAGCTGCTTACAAAAAGTAATCTAACTGTATTACTTATTTTGCATTAGGGCTTGATGTGTAAATTAGATAATCGTATTTTTGCCTCCAGAAATTTGATAGCGTTGGTGTTTTTTTGTTTGAAAAATTAGCTTTGAATCCAAACTTGAATGTTAATAGTAGCAAATAGATTTTAAATAGCTGACGACTTGTGTAGTTATATACTTGATGAAGCATCAAATGGTTGTGAATATTTTTTCTTCATGTTGAATATTTTTATCATCTGTGGTTTATGTAACTCTTATGATGCAGATGGCTTTGGTGGTTTTGTTTTGAGAGTGGATGAGGATGAGGGCTATTGATTTTGAGTTTGACTCAGTTATACTATAACATGTTAGGGGTGCAAAACTAAACAAAATAAACCATTGCAAACAAAATACAGAAAAGATGCACTATTATTAAGTAGAGTGGCTTCAAATAGACTACAAAAGCCTTATTGCTACAAGCTACTTTACTGGTAGGCTAGGGGAGTAGTTTTTGGTGTATTATACTATGTGGGTCTTGGGTAGGTGGGACTTCGATTTGATACATTCCATTAAGAGTTCTATCCTTAGAAGCTGTTGCTACCAGGAGCAATTGACCATCAACTTACGCTGTTACACAGCACCAAACTGCCTTACGGTGGTGAATTGTGATGCTGACATCCAACCACCCTTCATATTCATAGGCTTGTAACATAAGTCTTACAGCTAGATTGTTCTGCATAATGTAAATTGTATCAGTTAGTTGCTTAAAAGTTTCCAGCATATGGCTCTGATTTGATTAGCAAATTGATTTGAATTATTCGGGAGACTAATTTCTCTGTTCCTTTGCATAAGGGAACTGTAGTTCTCTGTATGTGCTGAGTTTTTCCCCTTGAAAGTAAGGGCTGTTACTGCTGATGCTCCCAAATTGAGTGGGTTTGATATCATAGGGAGATAAGAATTAATCTACTAGGTGAAAGTGCTGAAGCGCGGAAACTGTGTTGACTTCACCTAGCAATATATTATTTAGTGATAGGATCAGTAGAAGAATACGATGAATGGTAGTTTGTTTCCCCTTTTTGGGTTGGTTTTATGTTTCAATTAACTGGTAAAAACCTTTGATAGTCTTGTCATTAGAAAGGTTCGAGAAATTTAACTGTTTTAGTCAGTAGAACAACCTGCCAAATTTATGGATTGGATAGATTCTTGTGCTTTGTCCGAATGTATGCTAAGGCAGATAACTTTAGGCAGTTCTGCAGGCATTTTTGGGAGAATGATGGGTGGGAAAATTTTGTTGGGTTTAATTGCTGATGCAGTTTGCAATTTTATATCCTGTAGTAAAGCTTCTTTCTCAAAACTGGTGTTTTTTACTTTCCAGAAAACTGGTGTTTTTTGTGGAGAAATGATCTCGAGACACTTGTTTATGGAATTTGCAAACAGCTTCTCAGGTTTTGTTTGGAAGTTTTTACCTCATTACCTCTTTTGAAATTTTTTAGAAACAGAATTTATCCATTTTCTGGAGTTCAGGAGTGTAGACTTTCTTTTCTTGTTCTTATATATTGAAGGATCATTTCCATTGATTCTGACAAGCAAAGTAATTTTTTGTTTTCTGTTTGTACTTATAATACATTATGTCTCAGTTTTAGCTGTGATCGTGTGTTTTATGTTTTATTAGTGTATTTTTAGTCACTTATTAAGGTATTTCTTTGCACCGAGCAGGAATTCCATAAAAGCAGAATGACAAGGTCATCTATGTTTCCAGCTGCCGCCAATGGTCCGCCAGAGGAATCTTTCAACCAAGATGTGATCTCTACTGTTGAGATGACCATGAAGAAATATGCTGACAATCTCATGCGTTTTCTAGAGGGAATTAGCTCACGTCTGTCGCAATTAGAATTATATTGCTACAACCTTGACAAATCCATTGGAGAAATGCGTTCTGATTTAGTTCGTGATAATGGGGAGGCTGACTCAAAACTCAAATCCCTTGAAAAGCACCTCCAAGAGGTGAGTTTAAATGTAATCTGGTCTTGTTTTATCTTCTTTGATGTGAGATAGAATGCCACTTTCCTTTATATCCTTAATCGATAATCAAAGCTTGCCAAACATGGGCACATCCATCATTAAATGAGTTGTGAAGATTGAAATCGAAGATTAGGAAGTTATTTATACGTTATTCTATTATTTAATAATATGGGATTTATTAGTTTTTCTTAGGTGAATAATTTGTTGATGAGTTTAAGGTTTATCTTCTTATTTTGATTGTATAGTTCAGGATTCTATGATTTTCAAAGTTATTTAGTTAATTATATGAAGGGATGGATGTACATATGTTAGGCAGGCATTGAATTTTTTTATTTTTTTTTGACATGGCATTGATTATTGATTGATTGGATAATTGACTGCTGCTTTGTCTCTCTGATTTCTTCGTAATTATCAGTCTTATCTTCTTAATTCTCTGCATTTCTCCTTATCCTCTTTTCCCACGTTTCTTCTTCCCAATCCGCATCAGGCCTGCTGTGGCAACAATGTTTTCAGCCATCATAAAACCTCTTACTGGGCCACTTGAGAGACCGGTCACCTGCTGCCTTTTCAGAATATTTGATCTAATGCAGAGGATGGTTAAGTTAGCTCCTTATCATATTTGATGTTTTTTACTCAGAGAGTCTAAAACCCATGTAAGTTAACAAACATTGGAATTGCCCTTCTCTTCTTGAACCATGTGTTTGGCCATTCTATGGTTGAGTCTTCCTAGTCTTTGGCGGTATAAATGCATTTCTGAAAATAGAGCTCTAAATAAACTATATTAAATCACAATATGGGATGACAGAGGATTGAAAGCATGTATTATTTTGATTCTGGAATGATGGGGAGAATAGTATGGAGCAATCAACATAAATGCTGGCAAAAATCGACATCATATGCTATAATGTTTGTTTGGTAAGAAACAGAAATTTTATTCATAACAAGAAGATCCATAAGTGGTGGATAAGAATTCCAACCAAATGCATGGTGTAATGACTGCCTAAAGGTAATTGTAAACCCATCTAAGGACTCATTCGAAATGCAATAAGAAAAACAATGGGAAGTTTTGATTCTTTGAGGAGTCGCTGAAACATAACTTGGCAGTTTTCAAAAGACAGTTATGCATTGAACTTTCCTTAAAGACAGTTATGCGTTGAACGTTCCGTGTGTGTGAAAATTGGCTTTGTTCTTGTATGTTATCATGGATGTGTTGAGGATTATTTCATATGTTTCTTGATTAGAAGCCAGAATATGTGGTGCAGTTTCTCATTATTCTGCTTGGTTGATAGCAGGAGAGTTGGCATCTATTATGTTGTGTTCTTCATTGAATGTCACAATGTCTAGATTGTGGGGAATGGAGCAAGAAACATGTTTGTCAGTTGACATTTATTTCTAATCCTTGGCTCTTTTCAATAAGATAAATGGGTAGCTTCTGTTCTCTGATATTCCTGCTTGAGCTTTAGGCAATTCATCAATTTGGTCTGAAGGAAGTAGCTGGCTTTGGTGATGACTAATTCAACTTTATTCATGAATGCTAACTGGCTTAGTTTTATTTGCTTCTCTCTCATGGTTATATTGTTTAATCTTACTGTCGGTCACTTCTACAAGTGGTTCTGATAAGAGCATTTGTTTTATCCTGCCACTGTAGGTTCGCAAGTCTGTACAGATCCTAAGGGACAAGCAAGAACTTGCCGAAACCCAGAAGGAACTAGCCAAGCTTCAGCTTGCAAACAAAGAATCCTCTTCTGCAAGCAACTCTCAACAGAGAGAAGACAGAGCCGAGCCACCTGCTTCTGATCCCAAAAAGACTGAGAACACATCAGACATGCATGGCATGCAATTGGCTCTAGCCCTACCCCATCAAGTGGCGCCACAACCTCCACTTCCCACCAGACCTGTGGAGCAGCAGCAGCCTGCAGTGGCACCACCATCAATGCCTCCTCAGAGTATGACACAATCGCAGGCATATTACCTACCCGCATCCTCTATACCAAGTCATTCAGCTCCAATCCAAGAACCTCATGGTCAGTATTTACCATGCAATTCTCAGTATCAATTTCCCCAAATGCAAGACATTTCTAGGATGGCACCACAGCCAGCACCACCTCAAGTGAATCAGACATCACATATCCAGCCATTTCTGCAGTATCAACCGCAGTGGCCCCAGCAGTTACCTCCGCAGGTGCAGCAACCACAACAGCCCTCCATGCAGACCCAGATTAAACCTTCATCTGCTACAGTTCACCCTCCATATCTGCATAGTCAACCAGCAAATCCATCTCCCCCGGAGACGCTCCCAAGCAGCATGTCAATGCAGATGCCCTTTGCCGGAGTTCCTCAGCCGGGCGCAAGCCGGGCTGAACCAATGCCTTACGGATATGGTGGGGCCGGTAGGACAGTTCAGCAACAGCCACCAACTCAGCATCTCAAGCCTGCTTTTGGAGCACAGCCAGGGGATGGGTTTGCAGCTGCTGGGCCCCACCCTACACTTTCCCCGGGAAATGCATATATGATGTTTGACAGTGAAGGGGGAAGGGTGCACCATCAACCCCAGCAGCCTCACTTCCAACAAAGTGGTTATCCTCCCACGAGTGTCCCTATCCAGAACCCACAACCAGCCAGTAGCTCTAATGTTATGATTCGCCCTCCACAGCTCATTCGCAACCATCCCTACAATGAGCTGATTGAGAAATTAGTGAACATGGGATATAGGGGCGATCATGTTGTGGGCATAATTCAAAGGCTGGAGGAGAGTGGTCAGCCTGTTGATTTCAATACTGTGCTCGACCGGTTGAATGGACACTCTTCTGGGGTTTCTCAGAGAGGATGGTCCGGGTAAGCAGCTGTTCGCACTATTTAACTTATCCAGTTGCAGCAAGATCACTGGGTTTTTTAAGTACATCTTGCGTCGAATAAAGGCTGTTATGATTTGCAAGGTAATTTGGTATGTATATGTATTAAAGATCTATTGTATATTTGTTATCTCCTCCCAAGGTTTTGTGATTGGTGGTTAGATAACATGTTTTTCATATATGGCAATAGGAAAACTGTTTGGACATCTGTGTTATGAGATTGCTGTGTTTTTACCTGACAGCTAGTGTTGGGCTACCCATCTTTTGTTGCGTCTGCTAAAAACACTTGGTTCCTCTAAATCAGTCAGTCAGACATGTAGATTGAATCCCAGAATTTCTGTTTAGTAAAAAGTCATTTTCTTCTCAATAGAAGAATTTCCTCCTCTTGATGTTCCTTTCGGTTTCTACGCGCTGAGAACTCTGGCTTCCTCTTAGGAAGGGGAAAAAGAAGTTTCTTCAAATTTTGAGGGTGTAATGTGAAAAATTTAATCTTTTAGATACAAAGTTGAGAATCTTAAAATATTTTTAAGTTACAAAGTGTGAGGAGCCTTCGCCCCGCCCTCCCCCCGGGGTAAGAATTCAAGTTGATTGTTATTGTCGGTCAATCTGAGTGCTTGTTAGAGAATTGCACGTACTTTGAGTTTATGTAGTAGTCATGGGCTGGAAAACAAGTGGTTGGGACTTGGGACAGTTCGGCCATTAGCAAAAAAAGGCAAGTCATGAATATCCAATGGGTCCATATAGAAGTTTAAGAATTTGATCAGAATTGAGGTAACAGAAGGGAAAGCTAAATGATACACAAAGGTATACGTAATTTGACACAATTTACTTACATTTAAGGATTAAATGTTCAATGGGTTGTATCGATGTATTACTGCTGGTGAACGTTTGCATATTACTCATACTTATCATCATCTATAGTTATTCGGAATATATTGATATTGATAAATCTCGACGAATCTTATCATATTTCTCTACTAAACAAATCATGATGAATTTCTTTTGATCCTAACATTTCTCAATTAGACTAGTCCATCATGGATGAGTCAAATTTCATGGGTCCGAGTTTGTGACAATGTTGCTTTTTTCTGGTCATGATCGATAGTTCCCAATAATGGCCTTGGGCCAGTGTATGTTTTTTTTTGGAGGATCTGTACGTGGCAAATCTATAATGATAGAACCAAGGCGGTTGGATGGGAAGTGGAGAACAGGGTAAATAATGCTGTGGGTTGTCTCTGTCATTGGAGATTCTCTAAGCTCTTTAATAGACAACAGTGTTAAGACAACATTGTTAAGGTCATTTGATATTTTCATGCCCACCACAAAGGATAAAAAAAACTACTACTATTGTCTTCATCTTCATGGAACGTATCATGGGAGCCCCAAGGTCGTCGTTTCGATTCTAATGTCTTATTGGGTGATGCTAGGTTGACCAAAAGATTTGACAAAAAGAATCAAATGAGTAGCACTAAGATATTGAACAAAATTTTAATTTTAATTTTAAATAAGTAAAAGACGGACTAAAAGTGCCACTATACCAATACTCTTTCATTTAGTTAGTCTAGCATTGACCTTAGTCATATCTTTCAGTGTTTTGTGTCTAGTATTCTTTAATTAGGATCGGTGATTAGGCTACCTATGTATAACCCCCACCAACTGCAAAATGAAAGAACTCATTATTCAAAGAGCAATGCTATGCAACTTAAATCTGTAACTCAAATTTACATCCCAAACGAAGGGGGACCATTAGATCAATGGGTCTCATTTTAAAAAATTGATAGGATCCATTCATCCAATAATCTCTCTTCATTTGAGATATAAATTTAAGTTACAAATTTAGATTACAAAAGGAGAGTGAGGGCTCTTCTTTGCACTTCCATTAACCAAGTGGAGTGAAAGAAAAAATATAACCCCCTCTCTCTCTTTTAAAATATGAGGAGCTTCCATTGACTTACCTTATGACACATGTAAGGTGCATATTTTTTCCGAATCTTTTGACCGTTTGGTAAAACTTTACGGAGGTAACTTTTTTATTTTTAAAGCAACTAAGTAAATTTTTTCATAAAATTAAAAAAAGTGGTTTATATGTGTCTTAGTATGTATACAACATTTATACATAAATGTATATATGTACAATTATATGTACATTTAACCTTTAGAGGAAAGGAGGGAACAATCATTGAACCAAAAAAGTTATATATTTAAATCGATCCCTTTTTTTTTTTTTTATGTAAATAAGCTTAAAAAATTTGTATCTAAACTCATAAAACTTGACGGTACAATACCGATTTTTTTTTCTGAGTAACATAATCTGCCCCTTTCAATTATTTGGCCCTAATTAATATGTTCCCTATCAGGGTAAGTGGGACACTGACCTGATCCATCAAATAATCAATCCTTAGTCATCTTTAATGTAAATCTATCTACCTTGGCTTGAATTTGGGTGTCTTAAACCATATAATAAAACTGAACTGCCTTGACTTGTAAGCTCAAGTTGTTTTTCTTTTTGAACAGCTGACTTCTAAGCTCAAGTAGGCCAATAGATCTAAATGCGTGACATTGTACGAAAAGTATTAAAACGACCTTATTGTATTATAATAAGACTATTCATTTGGTTTAGTTTTAGTAGGTTCATCTAAATAGTACCAACTTTTAATACAAAAAAGACATAGTATACTATGTATAAGTGTAGCGGTCAGGTTATGAATCCAAACATCATAAGTTCGAATTTTAACAATTTCTTGGGGTAGACCACGAGGAATTTATCTCCCATGATCTGCTTTTGATTGGATTGAGGAGATGATTAGTCGAGGTGCGTGTAAGCTCACACGGATACCCCTGACTGTTGAACAAAAACAAAATTTAAATATAAAAACTTGACGAATTTAATCCAATAAAATGAATTTGGGACTTTTTTTTAAAAAAAAAGTTGAAGAAAGAAACAAATACCCCCAAAAAATATTATACAAAAAAGTAGTTGTTTTGTTTCCTTCCTCCCCCCACATTGCTTTCTTCCTGTTTGGGGAAAATTGAATGTTTACTTATGGTTTAGATAGTTTACTTATTGTTATATTGATACATTAGTTATAACTCGTGTTTGAAGGCACGATGGAACATAAAATTTGAGCGCCCAAAAAATCGATCTCACTATATTAAATTTTTTTAACATGTGTATACTATCATAAAAATTCAAGTTGCTATGTGTTTTATTATATAGATATGTACAAGTCGGTGGGACACGGATGAAACCTAGAACCAGGAGCATGAAACCTCCCTTATGTATTCAAATGCAAATTTCCCTTTTCATTTTTATGTGGCCCACCAAGAATGTGACCCTCAAAGATTTTCTTTTCTTTTTTATTTTGTACATTTAAAAATTAATTTATTTATATTATACTCTTAATATATTAAAAATATTATAATGTGATCCTTCTATTAGTTTTCGTTATTTATTCAATTAAAAATTACTTTATTGACATTGACATAATAAATAACAAAAGCTAATAGAAAGACTATATTATAACACTTTTAAACATTCATGATACAATGCTAAAAATCTAATTTTTAAGGATATAAAATAAAAAATTTAAAAATTTTCAAGGTACAAAATAAAATTCACCCTAATTGATGATTCAAAACTAAAACTTAAGACACAAAAACTCGAAGGGTTAGCTCACCGATCAAACAAGAGACGAGACATAACCCCCTTAATCACATAAATACTTGGATTCAACCGATGTGCGTGCTTTGCATGTCGTTGTCTCTATCTAAGATTTGCATCATAGTCATAAATCTAAAAAGATACATAGTTGGGCCAATTCTCAGTTTAATTAAAATAAAAAAAAGAAATGGATTTTTTTAACAGTACTAACATGATTCCTTGTACTTGTTATCCCAAGGATAACGGAAAAAAAAAAAAAAAAAACAAATGTGAAAACGACCTAGGGGATTTGTTGTGAATTGGTCGGACCACACGGTGTGCATGACTTTGGGCTTTGTCTTCCAACGTACGTCAAAGAGTGTTTAAATTTGCGATTAGTCGTAATTTTTTATCCTATATGACCCTATTAGACGGTTAGTCGAAAAAATCGGGTAGGAATGCAGAAAAAATTTTAGTCTTCCAATTAAATCGGATAAAAATACGGAATAACCATTAATTTATGTATTCCTATCCTATCATACCCGCATTAATTTATATATATATAAACTAAAAACCCTAATTCATTAACCATATGGTTTAAACTTAAAATAATTGTTATTGTATTTGTGCAACAATTATGATGGATTGATGTTTATACTTTCTTGTGTTTTATTGTAATTGTTGTTATAATTGTTTTAGGTTTTAGTGTTATTGGTTTATTATGTTGTTAAATTGATGCATGTTATTTAATTGAATTGTTAAAATGATTTAAGAATTAATAACTACAAAAGTATTCACCCGACTTCCTACCTGATTAATTTGGCCGGAAGTCGGGTAGGAATACCACACTTGATCAGGTATGGTAGACCAAGAAAAAATTCTTCCACAAAGTATCGGGTAAGAAGACAAAAAATCATATTTCCTACACGTAGGGTAGGGTGAACACCCCTACCTACACCACACGGCCGTTCAATGTCCGCGTCACTTTCATTCTCTCCATGGAATGCCACGTCAGACTACGTCGCAGGGAAAACAACCTTTGACATTGTTTATGGGGAAGAGGCTACCATGTCGCAGCAATATGATATTAAAAATTATTATTTTTTGAAGTTAAATTATAATTTTTTTAAAATATAATTATAATATATAAATAATGTAATTGATCAAAGAAAGTTCAAATTAATATTGAAAGTTACAATTTTCAAGGTGAAATTACAATATTTCAAATGAAGTTACATTTGATAAGGGAGAATTTATAAATGTTAGCTGCACTCATCATGACCATTTCCTTGGTATGGTAGGTTCAATGTGGTCTAATTGGACTCGGTATATGACTGTGTAGGCGTGCGACGGGTCTGGTCCGCTGCCACCACCAACCCACTCAAGTCATATTTTGCAAGTTTTACTTTTTTCAGGTCTTAATTTATTGTATCTACATTGAATTAAGTTTTATTTATATTATATTATTAGTAATAATTTCGTACCTGAAGATAATATATAATATTAAAATTAAAATAAAGAGAGAAGAAATGTTTCTATGCGGGAAAAAATTTTGGTATAATTTTTGTATTATTGGATAAAAGTAGATGAATATTAGATCAATTTTGACAATTATTGTACTTATATAAATTGAGAATTTAACTTTCTAACTGTAATATTAGATATATACGAAGCCTTAACTTATAAAAGTAGCTCGGGGGCGTGATAGCCAATAGATCTAAATAAAAAAAATATTCAAAAGTGTTGAAATTGCCATATTGCAATTATATAATTTGGCATAAAATTGTTCTTTTGATTATTTTATAGTTGAGGGAGGTTATTAAAAACAACATTTTTCTATGCAAATTAATTTTCTTCATTTGGAACCAATTGTCTCAACTTGAAAAACCGTTTCGCCGTGAATTTCGTAAACTCAACTTAGCTATCATTATATATTAGGGACTTGACTATTGAACCGATAAAAAAAATTCGGTATCATATATTTACTTATCTTTTGGAAGTGACGGTTTCGGTCTAAACCAAGTCCAGATCACAAATGATGGGTCCATACTAAACCCAGTTCAAATATATAGGTCAAGCTCACCACATGATCAAGCAAGTTCAGTGGGGTCATTCTCGTCATCTTGAGAGACTCAGTCCACAACTAACACAAAAAAAAAACTCCGTGTAATGCAGTCATTGGGTGCACGTCGCCACTTTCATGCAACTGCTTCGGAGAATGATGTCACATCCACCGAACTATTTCACATATTACGAGAATAACGCCACAATATGTTAAAAAACGCCTATAAATTGTAAGCCCTACTTACACAAGAGAGACATTACTCACATCTAAGCATTCTCTTTGAGCAATAAAACACTCAGGCCACCGTAACCTTTCATAGTAGAGTAGATCATCTTGAGCGAACCACTTAATTTGTGTTTACTTGTGTTGAATCTCCTTCTTAATTACTGCATTAAATACTTGACGTGTAGTGTATAAACACATTTTATACATCATCAGAAAATATTCCTTAATTACTATTCTTCTTAGCATATAAATGAAACACTTATATTTACACCTTTATGGAATGCTTGATTACCGAAGAGCTTTTTTCGCTTACAACTTATATACTAATTGGCATTTTGACTTCTAGTTCTTGAGAACAAATTAGCTGACTTCTTATGTCAAGATTAAGAGTGTGTTTGGATTGACTTAAAAAAAAGTGTTTATTGGACTTTTGACTTATCATAAGTGCTTTCATAAAAAAAAAATAGCGTTTGGGATAACTTATTAAAAGTACTTTTAAAAAAGTAAAAACTATTTTACCACTTAAATAAGCCCAAAAATAAAAGTTAAAAAATAAGGCTTTTACTTTTTCAAAATCACTTCTACCCAACTTTTATTTTTTTTTTCCTCCCAACCCGTCGAATCTCTCTCCATAGCTCATCTCATCTGGTCTATCAACAAACCTTCTTCCATTTTGGTGACCATCGACAAGGACGATGTCGGAGAGTTAGGTGATCACCGGCGATATCTTGACGACTCCCTTCTCTCTTCATTCTTCTAGTTGTTGTAGATCTGACCTAATCCACTTCGAACAAGTATGAACTCTCATGTTTTCTTTCAACTTTTATTTCATCTGATTTTTCTTGGATTTATATATATGTATCATAGATTTGTCTCTATCTCTCTATTCATCTCTGTTTATTCTTTTGGGAACCTAAATTTCTACTAAATAAACTACTATATTTTTGTTAGGAATGGAGTGCTCATTCCTATAAACTGTTTGATAAAATGCCTCTGAGAAAATTTATATTTGATTTGTTGAAATATAAATTGTTTGATTTGTTTGTTAGTGAAAGAGAATTGTTGAAGTTGGTAGGATCTTGCAATGTTGAAAGTTAAAGCCTCAGTATATTTAGGCTCCTTATGGGAGTTAAGAGAAGCCTTTTCAAGTTCGAATGGCTATTGCGCAGGATCTAAGAGGGTTTCCAGTTTCTAGAAAGAAGAAAATTTTGGTGTATGATGATAAGGGTTAAGGTTGTTGTTTTCTGGGTGTGAAGGGATGGTGGTTGTCTGCTGTTTTGCTTATGGCAGAGTTGAATGGCTTCTGGAATTTTAGCAGGGTGCCAGGTAAGGCTTGTCTAGAAGGCTGTCTTCTGATGTTTGCTGGAAGAATAGGAAAAGGTGGAGCTTCTGCCATTGTGCTGCCAACTGGTTTCTTTGGTTAATTTGTTTTTGTTTAGTTATTGCTGAAATTAGGAAAACTTTATGGTTTTCCTTTTATTTACTTCTTGTCATTACAGCTTTTGTGAATAAATAATTTTAAAAAAAAAATGTATAGAAAGAGAGAACTTATTGCTTCAACAATTCTAAGAGACAATCAAGCTTGATTTTTGATTGTATTTACTATTAACATGTATTTTGCGAATTTAATATGTCATCGGAATAGTTGGATTATGTAGTTTTTTCGTATGATACATTTATTAATATGATATTTTTGTGTATCATTATATGTGGAGTGTATGTTTGTATATATTCATTCAATGCTATTAACAATTGTGACACAAATAATTGTTTTCACATCAAAACGTACTTTTTATAAAATACATTAATTTAAGTATTTTAAATTTTGAATATCCAAACAATATTTATTTAATAAAAGTGTTTTTCTTATAAACACTTTTGATAAACATTTATTAAAAAAGTATTTTTTGGATTTAATAACTGATCCCAAACACACTCTAAATAAGGTGTATGAGTGTAGACAAACAATGTAGTAATGCTTATTCTAGAGAAGTGTTTCAAGTCATTTGATTAAAGATACTAACTACCTTTTTTTTAGATTTGACGGATCAATCCCTTATCAACGAATGGAAAATCTAAGTTTTGTTTGATTCTATTAGAAAGAGAAAATCAAGATAAGAAAAAAATTAATAAACAATACAAAAAGAAAACTACTAAAAAATTAAAAAAAAATCAAAAGCACAAAATATCTAACGGTATCCAAATGATTTTTAAAAGGTGATTAATTCTCAAAGGCAAAAAAAAAATACAATTCACACATCCCAAGTTTTTGTTATTTAAAAAAAGGATGGAGGGAAATGAGAGCGTCCAAAGATCACTCAGACAAATCTTTATTGGTGGGATCATGAGAACTCTAACCCTCCTCGTTATTTCTCTCGAGAATGAACTTAACTAAATTAACATAACAATCAACCATCAAATTCAAAATAAAAAATTTGGCTAATACCCCCTCTCGGTGGTCCACACATCCCAAGTTAACTGTCCATTAAAAAGCCAAAAAACAAAGGGTCGGCCTGGCCAAAGAGACAAACAAGTCATCTAAGTCGGGATTAAGATATTTATGAGTAATAAATCCTTCATAATCTGACTCTATGAATTTCGTCAAACTCCCATTTATGAGTTTTAATCAATTATTCACTACAGGACAGATTCATTTACCCTATGAATTCTGAATCACAAATTTTGAACTAAATACAGGTTTAAAAGGTGTATTAAATTATTTTCACAAAACTTACCTTTTAAAATCTCATTCAAACCCACATACCAACATGTTCAAGAAATTGTCAAATTTTAAATTCAAAATTTTTGAATTTACAACTTATCTTTATTACCACTTGAAATATAATCTCTTTCAATTTGAAAATGTCTCCGATTTATAATTGTCGTAAGCGCGTCCAAATTGTTTTTTTTTTCAAACGTGGAGAGACAAAGAGGATCGACACGTTAGACGTTACTTAGTGCTATTCTGCCAAAAGAAATTACTCTGTCCATCTTATGCGGCCGACTTCAATGATTAAAAAAATTCCTTCTGTTTAAATTATATAATCAACCCTCTCTTTTTCGAATTTTTACAGCTTCACCCTCCAAAGAAAACTTTCTAAAAGAGATTTAGGGGATCTGTTTCTTAAGCGTACCTCGACTAATCTTCTCTTTGATCCGGTCAAAAACAGGTTATCCAGGCCAGAACTACAGTATTCATAAGAGATAAATCCCTCATAGTCTGATCCTAAGAGATTGTTAAAATTCAAATTTAGAACGTTTTAATTTACAACTTATCACTATTACCACTTGAATTACTTTGAAATTTTTCGATATTAAACACTTTATCACATTTAATACTATCATTTTTTTAATAATTTTTTTTAAATTATCCAAACTAAAATCAATGTTTACGGTCAATTTTGTCATCATTATCATTGGTTTTAGATTCCAACCTTTTTTTTGGCAAATTGAGATGGCATCTTTAAAGTTCAAAGTAGTTCAACTTGTGGCATCTGATTCAAATTGAATTCAACATTGTAATAGTAACTGCAAATAATTTGCAAAAATTCTTGTAGATAAAACCATACTTATCTACATTACAAGGATTCCCCACACAAAAGGAAGATGCAAAGTGCAATGCCTTTTTAACAATTTCCACATGGTACCCTCTTGTATTTCAATGAATGTTTCCGTTGCAATCACTTACTATTTCCAATTTAACATTGATACGAGGTAGCAAATCAATACCTATATTTGATCATATAGGTCTTATCACATAAGGGTTGTGTACAATAAAACTTGAGCATTGTCAAAAATATTCTTAAAATGAAAAGAAATTTCTAACAATAAGGTCGGATATCGGGAGAAAACTTTTGATCTGATTTAAATTTAAACAGTACTTGAATGTCTTTAGTTTTCGAGATTCAACACAATATCACAACAAAATTACTGTAGTTGACCTCTACTAGAATTTGAACCTAAAAATTGAATTCCAGCAAAATATTTTTTGAAATTCAAACTTACAAGTTTTTTCTGAGAATAAGTATAAATTCAAAATATTATAACGAATCAAATTGGAATTAATATAATCTTTTCAAATTTCAAATTGCACCCATATTATATTGCAATATAGGCCACGATTACTCAATATTTATTTCCTTAGCCACTAAGAAGTTTGAAAATGAAAGAGTAAAGAAGAAAAGAATTGAAAAATCCATATTGACCGTTGAGAGAGATAGAGAGAGAGTTGGGGGGGGGGGGGGGGGGGGGGGGGGGGGAGGAGAAGCTCACATGGATAGTGCCAGGTATTACGAAACTTTATTGAATTAATTGTACCGGAGGTTTCCAAAGTATGATATTTATCTCATTTTAGTCCCCAATATTTTAATTGCATTATTTTGGTCCCTGAAGTATTGAATATGTTTCTATATAGTTCATCAAGCTGACAACGTCTAGCTTGCTAACGATTTTTTTATCATAAACTTGTCATATGATACTTAAATTTGGACATAAAATAATTTAGATAATTTTTGACCAAATTTTGGTTAAATAGCTACCCAAATTATACAGTTTTGATAATGAGTTATCTAAATTTTGGTTAAAAGTTACCCATATTACACATGTTTTGTTAAGAGCTACCCAAGTTTTATTTAAGAGCTATTAAAATTATTTTTTGTCCATATTTAGGTATTGCGTGACAAGTTTATGATAAAAAAATCATTAGCAATCTGGTTGTTGTCTGCTTGAAGGACCATATAGAAACATATTCAATACTTTAAGGACCAAAAATGATGCAATTGAAACATTGAAGACCAAAATGAGACAAATCCCATACTTTAGGGACCTCCAACGCAATTAACCCAACTTTATTCAAATTTACAAATAAAATCTCCAGACGGACCCACACAACTCGCTAACGTGCCCACTCGTCCACGCGCCTACACTTTCTTCCTTCTCCTGCGCCCCCCGCCCTAATTATTTCCCTGCACGTTCCTTTTCCACAGACCCCCAGCTCTCTCTCTCTCTCTCTCTCTCTCACACACTGACACATACATAAGCAGACCCAAAAAAAACCCCAAACCTCAAAATCACAACGACCACAGCTGCCACTAGATCTCTTATGCCACCATGAGCCACCGCCAACGACCACCGCCAGACCAACCCGGTCCACCACCCTACTCTTCAAACCGGTCCCCCAAATCCCAACCCTCCGATCCATCCGACCAAGAGCCTTACAATATCATCCCAGTTCACAACCTTCTAGCTGACCATCCTTCCCTCCGCTTCCCCGAAGTACGAGCCGCCGCCGCCGCCCTCCGCTCCGTCGGCGACCTCCGCAAACCACCCTTCACAACATGGCACCCCCACATGGACCTACTCGACTGGCTGGGCGCCTTCTTCGGCTTCCAAGCCTCCAACGTTCGCAACCAGCGAGAAACCCTCGTCCTGCACCTCGCCAACGCCCAGATGCGCCTCTCGCCTCCGCCAGACAACATTGATGTCCTCGACTCCTCCGTCCTCCGCCGCTTCCGCCGGAAACTCCTCAAGAACTACACCCATTGGTGCTCCTTCCTCGGCCGCAAATCGAACGTCTGGATCTCCGACTCCACTCGCCGGGCCTCCGATCAGCGCCGCGAATTACTCTATGTAGGCCTGTTTCTACTAATCTGGGGTGAGACCGCTAACCTCCGCTTCGTTCCCGAATGTCTATGCTACATTTTTCATCATATGGCTATGGAACTGAATAGAATTCTTGAGGACTACATTGATGAGAACACGGGTAGGCCTGCTTTACCTTCAATATCTGGAGAAAACGCGTTTCTGGACCGGGTTGTGAAACCCATTTACGAAACAATCAGGGCTGAGGTAGAAAATAGTAAAAATGGGACTGCCCCTCACTCTGCTTGGCGGAATTATGACGATATCAACGAGTATTTCTGGAGTAAGAGGTGTTTTGAGAAGCTAAATTGGCCTATTGATATTGGGAGTAATTTTTTTGTGACGACAAGTAGTGGGAAGAGGGTCGGGAAGACGGGGTTTGTGGAACAAAGATCTTTTTGGAACTTGTATAGGAGCTTTGATAAGCTTTGGATTATGTTGATTTTGTTTATGCAGGCAGCAGTGATTGTTGCGTGGGAGAAGAAGGAGTATCCGTGGCAGGCGTTGAAGAGTACGGAGGTTCAGGTGAAAGTATTGACCGTGTTCTTTACATGGAGTGGGTTGAGGTTTTTGCAGTCGTTACTTGATGCCGGGATGCAGTATAGGTTGGTTTCAAGGGAGACAATGTGGCTCGGGGTGAGGATGGTGTTGAAGGCTGTTGTGGCTGCCACGTGGATTTTGGTTTTTGGGGTTTTCTATGGGAGGATTTGGACTCAGAAGAATAGTGACAGAGGGTGGTCTGGTGCGGCGAAGAGGAGGGTCGTGAACTTTCTTGAGGTTGCATTGGTGTTCATTGCCCCGGAGCTTCTGGCACTGGCTCTGTTTATTTTGCCATGGATTCGGAATTTCATTGAGAATACGAATTGGAGGATCTTTTACATCTTGTCATGGTGGTTTCAGAGCCGAACTTTTGTTGGTCGTGGCCTTAGGGAAGGTCTTGTGGATAACATCAAGTATACTCTTTTCTGGGTGGTGGTGCTTGCTACAAAGTTTTCCTTCAGTTACTTTTTGCAAATCAAACCCATGATTGAACCAACGAAGACCCTTTTGCGCATCAGGGATGTAAATTATGAGTGGCATGAATTTTTTAGCCACAGCAACAGGTTTGCAGTTGGGTTGTTGTGGCTTCCTGTTGTTTTGATTTACCTGATGGATCTGCAGATTTGGTACTCCATTTACTCCTCGTTTGTTGGTGCAGCAGTTGGGCTGTTTTCTCACTTGGGTGAGATTCGGAACATACAGCAGTTGAGATTGAGATTCCAATTCTTTGCCAACGCAATTCAGTTTAATCTCATGCCCGAGGAGCAGTTGCTAAATGCAAGGGGGACTCTGAGGACCAAGTTTAGGGATGCCATCCACCGATTGCAGCTGAGGTATGGGCTTGGCACGCCCTTCAAGAAGCTGGAATCAAACCAGGTGGAGGCAAACAAATTTGCGTTGATATGGAATGAGATCATTTTGATATTCAGGGAAGAAGACATCCTCAGTGATCACGAGGTTGAGCTATTGGAGCTGCCTCAAAATTCCTGGAATGTTAGTGTTATTCGCTGGCCATGTTTACTCCTCTGCAATGAGCTATTGCTTGCCCTCAGCCAGGCAAAGGAGTTAGTAGACGCTCCGGATAAGTGGCTTTGGTATAAAATCTGCAAGAATGAATACAGGCGTTGCGCTGTTATCGAAGCTTATGACTGTATTAGGCACTTGCTGCTTGAGATTGTGAAAACCAACACTGAGGAGCATTCCATTGTTACAATCTTCTTTCAAGAAATTGATCAGTCCGTTCAGATTGAGAAGTTCACAAGGGACTTCAAGATGACTGCACTTCCCCAGATCCATGCCAAGTTGATCACTCTTCTTGATATACTAATCAAGCCAAAGAAGGATCTTGACAAGGTTGTGAACACTCTACAGGCCCTTTATGAGATTGGTATTCGAGATTTTCTCAAAGAGAAGAGGAGTATGGACGAGCTTAGGGAGGATGGTTTGGCTCCTCGCAGGCCAGTTTCCAGCACAGGATTGCTTTTTGAGAATGCTGTCGAGGTACCTGATATAGATAATGAGACATTTTATCGCCAGGCTCGGCGCCTGCACACAATTCTTACTTCTAGGGACTCGATGCACAATATCCCAGTAAATCTTGAGGCTAGACGACGAATTGCTTTCTTCAGCAACTCTCTGTTCATGAACATGCCTCATGCTCCCCAAGTTGAGAAAATGATGGCTTTCAGTGTTTTGACTCCTTATTACAATGAAGAAGTACTGTACAGCAAGGAACAACTTCGAACTGAGAATGAAGATGGGATTTCTATCCTATATTACTTGCAGACGATTTATGCTGATGAGTGGAATAATTTCATGGAGCGAATGCGACGAGAAGGGATGGTGAAAGATAACGAAATATGGACTACCAAGCTGAGAGATTTTCGGCTTTGGGCATCATACAGAGGCCAAACGCTTGGCCGCACTGTGAGGGGAATGATGTATTACTATCGAGCTCTCAAGATGCTGGCTTTTCTGGATTCTGCATCTGAGATGGACATCAGGGAAGGATCACGGGAGCTTGCTTCCATGAGGCATAGCGGCAGTGTTGATGGTTTGACCTCAGAGAGGTCACCATCTACAAGGAGTCTGAGTCGAGCAAGTAGTTCAGTTAGTTTGTTGTTCAAAGGCCATGAGTATGGGACTGTTCTGATGAAATTCACTTATGTTGTTGCTTGCCAGATTTATGGGTCTCAAAAGGCCAAAAAGGACCCCCGTGCAGAGGAAATCCTGCATCTGATGATAAACAATGAAGCTCTTCGGGTCGCCTACGTTGATGAGGTGTCATTGGGGAGGGATGAGAAGGAGTTTTACTCTGTTCTCGTGAAGTATGATCAACAGTTGCAGAAGGAAGTGGAGATCTATCGAATCAAGTTGCCAGGTCCTTTGAAGCTTGGGGAGGGAAAGCCAGAAAATCAGAACCATGCTCTTATATTCACTAGGGGAGATGCCGTTCAGACTATTGATATGAATCAAGACAACCATTTTGAGGAGGCACTGAAAATGCGGAATCTCTTGGAGGAGTACCGACACTACTATGGTATCAGGAAGCCTACTATCTTGGGAGTTCGGGAAGATATTTTTACTGGCTCTGTCTCATCACTTGCCTGGTTCATGTCGGCTCAGGAGAAAAGTTTTGTCACCTTGGGGCAGCGAGTCTTGGCGAACCCTTTGAAAATCCGGATGCATTATGGTCACCCAGATGTGTTTGACAGGTTTTGGTTCTTAACTCGTGGTGGGATAAGCAAGGCTTCTAGAGTGATTAACATCAGTGAGGACATTTTTGCTGGCTTCAATTGCACATTGCGAGGTGGGAATGTCACTCATCACGAGTATATTCAAGTTGGCAAGGGAAGGGATGTTGGGTTAAATCAAATATCCATGTTTGAAGCCAAGGTTGCAAGCGGAAATGGTGAGCAAGTTCTTAGCAGAGATGTCTATAGGTTGGGTCATAGATTGGACTTCTTTCGGATGCTCTCATTCTTCTACACTACTGTTGGGTTCTTTTTCAATACAATGATGGTTGTTTTGACGGTTTATGCATTCCTATGGGGCCGGCTTTATCTGGCACTTAGTGGTATTGAGGGTTCTGCTACGGCACAGGGCACCAACGATAATAAAGCACTTGGTGCAATTTTGAATCAGCAGTTTATCATCCAACTTGGTCTGTTCACTGCCCTACCCATGGTTGTGGAGAATTCATTGGAGAACGGTTTCCTTGCGGCCATCTGGGAATTCATAACAATGCAGCTCCAACTTTCATCAGTTTTCTTCACTTTCTCCATGGGAACTCGTGCCCATTACTTTGGCCGAACTATTCTTCATGGTGGAGCAAAGTACCGGGCAACTGGTCGTGGTTTTGTTGTGCAGCATAAGAGTTTTGCAGAGAATTATAGACTCTATGCTCGTAGCCACTTTGTGAAGGCAATTGAGCTGGGGCTAATACTCATAGTTTATGCTTCCTATAGCCCAGTAGCTACTGGCACTTTTGTTTACATAGCATTGACAATCACAAGTTGGTTCCTGGTAGTATCGTGGATCTTGGCTCCCTTTGTGTTCAATCCTTCTGGCTTTGATTGGTTGAAAACTGTATACGATTTTGATGAATTTATGAACTGGATATGGTTTCGTGGTGGTGTGTTTGCAAAAGCTGAACAGAGCTGGGAAAGATGGTGGTACGAGGAACAGGATCATCTAAGGACAACTGGTCTTTGGGGAAAGGTACTGGAAATAATATTAGACTTCCGGTTTTTCTTTTTCCAGTATGGGATTGTTTACCAGCTAGGCATTGCTGCGGGAAGCAAAAGTATTGCTGTTTACTTGCTCTCTTGGATCTACGTTGTGGTGGCTTTTGGACTTTATACAATTATTGCTTATGCTCGGGAGAAATATGCTGCTAGAGAACACATATACTATCGTATGGTTCAGTTCCTTGTTATTACTCTTGCTATTCTTGTGATCATTGCCTTGCTGAAGTTTACTCAGTTCAAATTTCTCGATCTTTTCACGAGTATGTTAGCATTCATTCCCACCGGGTGGGGCTTCATTTCAATTGCTCAAGTACTACGGCCCTTTCTGCAGAACACCTTGATTTGGGAGACTGTTATTTCGGTGGCTCGCATGTATGATATAATGTTTGGGGTGATTATCATGATCCCAGTGGCGCTACTATCGTGGTTGCCTGGGTTCCAGTCAATGCAGACGAGGATCCTCTTTAATGAGGCGTTTAGTAGAGGTCTGCAGATATTCCAGATTGTGACTGGGAAAAAGCCTAAGGTTGACTTGTGATTTGAGGTAATTTTCGTAACATTTTCTTTTCTTGGCAACTTTTGATTTCCTTAATATCTGTTTTGAGTTTTCATCTGCGTATTTACATACTAGGAAGCATGGACACCTTGGTTACACTAGAATGCTGGCATAGGACCCATCTGTGACACGCTCGGACACGTGACAATGAGCGTCTTTTTTTTTTTTTTTTAATTTTGTCACGGACATATTTTGGACACGTTGGGAGTCTTGGGACACACCGGGGACATTTAAAAGATGTGCAGATGACACATTTTGGGTTTTTTTTTTTTTTTTTGCAGATTTCTTAACATGATAAGAGACAAACAAGTTATTTGAAAGGAATTCTAGTTACTCACAAACGTGGGACTTAGATTCAAATACGACCACGAAATGAGGGCAACGAAATTAAATACAAATAGAATATCCTATTTATATGCCAATGCTTTTATGAAAATTTGGATTGCTTAGTGTTATTTGAAATTGAATGGAAATTAGGGTTGAGTTGGGGTCTTTTTAAATCAAAATTTGTAGTAATTATTGAATGTTGGATCATGGATGGTTATGATGAATTTATATTAGTGTGTGTTTGATATTTTATTTTTGTTTTATGATGTCGATTGTTGGAATTGTGGAAAAGGTTGAATTGAGGATTAATATTAAGATTTATTTATTTAAGGGTTAATTGTACTGGAGGTTCTTAAAGTATAAAGTTTGTCTCATTTTAGTCCCCATATTTCAGTTGTATCATTTTGGTCCCTGAAGTATTGAATATGTATCTATGTGGTCCCTCAACCTGACAACATCCAAATTGCTAATGATTTTTGATCATAAACTTGTCACGTGATATCTAAATAATATGGACAAAATAATTTGGATAGTTCTTGACCAAAATTTGGATAGCTTATGATCACTGTGTAATTTGAGTAGTAGCTCTTTGACCAAAATTTGGTCAAGAGTTATCTAAATTATTTTTTTTGTCCATATTTGGTATTAAATGACAAGTTTATAATAAAAAATCGTTAACAATCTAGACGATGTCTGCGTGAGGGACCACATAGAAATATATTCAGTACTTTAGGGACTAAAATGATGCAATTGAAATATTAGGAACCAAAATGAGGCAAACCATATACTTTGGGGACTTCCAGTGCAATTAACCTTTTATTTAATTAGCAACAAGAACCTCTTGGTGGAGTCCAGTCCCCGGAGGACAGAATAACACTAATTAGTGACTAGAAGTGGAGAGTAGTTGCACATTGTTTTTTTTTGACCCACCGACCAAGAAATAAATTGAAGAAAAAGGAAAGAATAAAAGACAAATTACATGTACAAAAATGAGAGACACCAACATCCAAAAAGCACCAACATCCAAAACTCTTTCCCACAGAGTAGTCGGATGCTCATGCACTTACAGTATATTCAAAGATTCTAGCATTCCTGTCCAACAATAAGACCTAAAGGGTTTGCCAGCACATCTCCATATATTAAATGTTTTCTGCTTTTACCAAACTCTCAAAATTCAATCACAGATATCATCTCAGAAGAAAATGGAGAACCCCAAAACTCGTTTCCAATGAAAACAATTTTCTAAGTGATAATATAGCTATCAGGCTTATTTGATGTGAAATGTTAGAATTGCTACGTTATTGACTTGATAACTTATCTTAAATAGTGTGAGTTCTTAACTCTTAGTTTGACTGGAAATTGTAAATGAAATACATATACACACACACGCATAGTATTTAGCGTATCCCTCAACGTGTTCGTGTTCTATGGTTTTGTAAAAATTCTCTGTTGTTGAGTCAGGATTGTGTCATGTTGTATACTTGTTTGGTGTCCATGTATGTGCTTCTTAGTTTACATATTTAACTAGAGAAAGGTGATTATTTTTGCTACTGACCAAATTATGCTTCTTGAGCATGGCAATTTCGTAATTATTCCTCCAAGTTAGGTAAACTACTATGCCTTATAATTCATTTCTTAGCAGATACTTCTGGCTGGCTTATTTATTCTCCTTCAATAGGTGGATTTCACCATTGTTTTTGTTTTTTTACACTGGATGTCAGGGAATATGCTTCCATTATATATTTGCTTATTCCTTCTTGGTCTTTGTCCTATTTAATCTGTCTAACCTTATTTCCTAGCTGCTAAGGGGAATATGTTGTGCATCATACAGTTGGATATCTAAACCTTGTTTAAATTCTGATTCATTGCCCGAGTGAGTGATGTCTCCTTGTTGAATATGAAAACTATGATCAAAGATACAAGAATTAAGAACGAGAAAAGAAAAGAAGAGAGAATATTATTGCGGCACCTTGAGTCTGTGTAATAACTTAATTAATCGAATACACAATAGAGACCCTATATATAGTAGGGTGACACAAATAAAGTAAATTACTAAACTATTTCTAATACTAAATATCTAAATATACTCTAACACTCCCCCTCAAATTTAGGATGTGATAGTGGAAAACATTAAAAGTTTGGCAAGCCAAAAATGAAAGCACGCTATTGTGTGAAATATCATAAAAAAATCTGCCAAGTGTATAGTGGCAGGTAGAAAGGGAAGAGAGATAGTGCCTAGTTGTTGATAATGACGCACAAAGTGGCAGTTAATCTCAATATGTTTTGTATGCTCATGAAACACCGAGTTGTGGACAATTTAAATAGCACTTGTGTTATTGCAGTACATAGGGGTAAGAGTAGATACAGAGATGCCAAGATCAACATGCAACCAACATAACTAGACTATCTGAGCTGTAGTGAATGCCACCACACGATACATCAGTTTCAGTAGATGAACTGCAACAATAATTTGCTTCTTGCTTTTCTAGAAAATAAGAAAATCACTAAGAAAAAGTTAGAAACCAATGGTGGACTTTCGATCTATAGAATCACCAGCATCCAAGTAAGCCTAGAGTTCCATAGAAGAGGATGAAGGAAATAATAGACTCTAATGTAGAGTGCCTTGAAGATACCGAAGAATATGAAGAACAATAACCCAGTGAATAGTGGTAGGTTAGGCAACAAACTGATTGTCAACATGAACAACAATTATATTGGATTATTTCCTTCCAACCACCTAGTTAACTTCTACAAACCACAGTGTTTCCTATTTCTTGGGTGCAGGGACAAAAGAAGTAGGTGGAGAAAACAAGTTTTGGGTGTAAGTTAACAACAGGGAACAAGTTTTTGTGTGTGTGTGTGTTGGGGGGAGGGGGGATATCTTTTTTTTTTTAAAGGTCTTTGAATAATGGTTCCAAAAGGTTGTGAAAGAGCCTTCTCGCATGTTATTGAAATATGCTACCACACTGGTGTTATCACAGATTTTTGCATGCTGTATATGGAATAGAAGAAAGGACGTGAGATTATTGGCAGTTTGATTTGGTTTTTGAAGCCCTACCAACTGCTAGCTCTTTTAGAGCATCCCTAACCTGCATGGTTTTACTACTGTTGAATGCAAACTAAGTTTTAAAACCCTAGTAGGTGCATAGTTGCATTTGTGAAATGGGAATTAGAGGCTATTATTGATCCTTCGTTAAGTGCCAATGGAGGCTATTTGATGCAGCTACAAAATATTTTGTTCCAGTTAGTGTGGTTGACATATGGATGCAGAAGTGGAGTCCCCATTACCATCCCATGGGATTTTATATGAGGAGAGAACTTGAAGATCTTCTTTTGGATTTGGTCCTTTTAATGAGTGGTTGATAGACTGAGTAGTATATCTAGTACCCGTTTGTTGATTCATGTATAGACTGCTCCTGAGTGTGGCCTTACTCGCTTATAATTCAAAAACCACACATGCTGTAGGGTAGTCATAGGAGTGTGTGTGCTCTCTTGTCCTGGAACACTGTTCTATGCTTTTTGTGCTTGTCTGTCATTATGTAGATATTTAAACTACAATTTTTTGTTATTTTCACAGTAAAAGACGGAAAGCAAATGAAAAAAAAAAAGCATCAAAATTAAAGTTCATTTGTGTAGGTATCATTGTTGAATTATATTTGCCCTTTTAATATTTGCGGCATAAACACTTGAATGCAGCACTGGGCTCCTGTGACCACTAAATTTATTTTCTTAACAACGCTATTTCCAACTGTTATGTTTTGTGCTTCTAGCTAATTCTCTTCTTCGACGTGAAAAACTTCCACTTGATGCTAAGAGGATAGCGATATATTTTGCAGGTTTGAAGTCGGCATGAGGAATAAGATGAAATTCAGAACTTTGAGAGTTTAGATTTCTTTTTTGCTCTGTAGAGGTCGTAGTAGCAGCTTCATATATACTTCACATTCATTTCAGCGAGGAGGGAGCAGATTCTGACTGGTATTTTATCACTGGCTTCATCTTCCCTGACTGTTGTAATTACTCAAATCTGTAATACTTTACATAGTCACGTTAGTGTTTGGATGGGGAACATACAAATTATTTTATCCTTATTATCCCCCACGGTTTACAAGGTACAGCTCTTTGTGTGTTTTCTATCTTGAGTAAAGCATAGGTTGGTAGTTCATTCAGATTATTGAAACTTTTTGTTAGTTCTTACATTTTTCACAGAAAAAGACTTCCTGATGTTGGTTTTTTTTTATAATTAATTTATTTAAAAGAGAGTGATGAATGAGAAAAAACATTGGTGTTATTTGCTTTTGTTGAAGGAATTTATCGTTCGTCGTTTCTTGATCTAAGACAAAGTTATCTAGGATTTGGCTTCGGGGCTCGAGAGATGGAATAGATAGAGCCCCCACAACTTTTGAATTCGCTGCGGGGAATTCACACGAAACGGAACGAAGAATTCTCAACCAAAAAAGTGCTCTCTGAACCAAACGTGAAAGTTGTTTTCCATCATACGGTTGTTTCCTCAACTCTACTCTCGACTTGGATTATATATCAGAACTTAACATATTTTGTTAATGCTACTGTTTCCTTTAGGTATACATTAGGGTGTTAGTTATTTTCCAAATATAAAAGGACTTCCGTGTTGATTTACACTCAACCCATAACCAATCTAACCCGTCTATTTGTCACCTCTAGTCTCTGACATAGAATTAAAGTTCTAACCCATTTTTTCCTTCTTTTATGTGAGAAATGGTGACATTTCTTGGGGGAGTTCTTTCATAAAAGAGTGAAACGGCAGTAATTTTTAACTCGATCTTATTAAATTGTAATTTGGGTTGTTTAAATAAGAAATTGATATGATTGAATCATTAGGTAGACCTAGCTAGGTTATTTGTTGCTACTCTATGTCATGGAGTATTTGATAAAAAAAAATTCATGGAGTAAATTTTTTTTTTTTTTTTGGCTAATTAAAAATGGTATAAAGGGGCAACAAATATGAAATTGTGACTAGAACGTGATCATAACGGTTCTTACCTCCTCGGGAGCCCTTGAAAGAGAAACTCAGAGAGTTAATCTACATCAACTATTTAATAGTCAGACTTGCAATGACATGATAATTCCTTGGAGATGATGGCCCAAGCTAGAAAAGAAATATCAAGCTTGTTGATGCGACTTTCTCAACAATTTTTAGTTACTTTTATATGAGATTATGATTAGGCCTGTCAACGGATCGAATTTGAATCGAATTGTGATTGATTCGAATTCGATTTTAAATGTCCGATTCGATAATTCGGATTTTATTTTCGTAGTCCATATTTGAATCCGTTAATAATCCAAAATCCAATCCGATCCAAACAACTTATTTAATTAAATTTTAATAAATTATATCTAAATTTCAACTTAATTTTTTAAATAATTACTTAATTTCTTTAAAATTTATATAAAAATATATAAGTAATTTGAATCGAATCATAATAAAATCGGATATAGGTATATCCAAATTCAAATTCGTGAAATATAAAATATCAGGTTCAAGTTCGAATTATTGGTAAAAAAATATCAATCTATATCCGTTTAATAGGATTCAAATTCGAATAAGAATTTAATCTATTGATAGGCCTAATTATGACTATCCGCACCCTTGGCCACATGAAATGTTCGACTTTTTCCCTAAATTATTGTCTTTTTAAACTTTTTTCTATTATTATGTTTAATTTATTTCTCAATCTACTATATTTCACCAACGTTTTTTAATGTAAAAGTGTAATTTTGACCGACTTTTTTATAAAAGTTTTGTAGTATCCACCCTTTTATGTAAACTACTTTTTCCATTTTTTTAACGGGAAAATAGAAAATACGTGAAGAATTATGATATTTTGGGGAATAAAGTCTAAAAATGGTGGTAATTAAGAAATTGATTATAAGATGTTCACCATGTTAGTCTAAAGTAGGCTGTCGAGTTACCCAAAAAAATATATCAATCATAACCACATTAAAAGATGGTAATTTATTGAGGTAAGATCATGAGAGATTTATTCCAAATGAATATCGTAGTCTCGGAATAGATGGCTTGTCTTTGATCGAATCGAAGAGAAAATTAGATGAGGTGCGCGTAAGCTAATCCAGACACCCCTGACCGTTGAACGAAAAAAAAACTGAGAATCCTCATGAGCTGTGAAGTACAAACTAAGATCAATAAATTTGAAAATATTACAAGCAAATTGAGAATAGGGTCTTGGAAAGTTATGTTAATTCTCAGAGAGTTTCTTGACAAAATGCAAATGCAAAACATGACAGCAGTGAAAGCTTTCTCTGCTCTCGCAAGCTTCACCCCTTCGATTCTAGCCAGAAAACCATTCCACAGATACTTCACCTATTTCTTTATTTTTCGTTTTTTCATTGCTTCCATTTTTATTTTTGTTTCATTTTTCACTTGCATGAAAAAATCTCTCTCCTCTCTCTCTAGAGAAGTTCCATATCACTGCATTATGAGAATTCACATTTTGGTTTCGCTTCATGTGAAATATATTCATGTGTATAGGTGTAAAAACATGGTATAACAGTAATGGCCTGCATCTCCTCTCCTTATAAACAATCTCAAATCAAAATAAATAAATAAATAAATAAACGATGCTCAAGTTCCCCCACATAAAGAAATATAATTTTGATTGGGAAAAATATCATCACCTTCTCTGTGAACACAATGCTTTCCAGTGTCCCTCTTGCCAAGGCAGTACTCCCTGAATCTTTGCCAGCCTACATGATTGCTGGGTAATTAGCTGATAAGTTGATCGTCTTTCCCATGGGACGATCCCAAAATCATCGTTATACTCTTCCATTCCTCCAACCAGGAACTGCCAGGCAAAAGATCCTGCACCAGATTTTCCAGTCCGAGCAGATTTGTATATGATGTCAAAAACAGTTTTGTAGAACCTGTCTCGTTGAGATGGTTCGAAATCCTTGTTCTGGTTGGACAATCCAAATTCAGTAAACATGACAGGTTTCTTAAGCTCTTTGTCACCGTCTTCAATATGAGAAGTCATCCATTTCGAAACAAATTTTAGTTTGTCTTCAAGTTCTTGGACGTGAAACCTACCAAAAAGAACAAAATAACCATATTTTTCAGTTAACAGCAAACAGGAAAAGATGATGGGCGTGTTGTGAATATGGTGAAAGTTTGAGACAGAACTAGAATAAATTTTGCATCAACCATCAACAATGAAACGATAACCATGTTAAAATTGAGAGCGAAAATTCAGATGTATAATACAAGCAGATGTTATTGGCAATCCAAAAGCAGCCTTTAGTCATCCATTCAATGGTTTATGATCATGCGGAAATTTGACCTTCTGGACTGCCAATACTCGGCTGACTTGATTTTTTAGTTAGCAACTTAGCATACAGCCTCATTTTTTTTTCTTTCCAATTTTGGCTTTTGAGGCAGCTAAGCTTCACAAATGTTGTATCTAGGTCTCTGCTTCCCTTCAGATTTTCATTATGCTGTATTTGGTGCTAACAAATAGCGTGCTTTGGAATATCATCTTAGTTCACAGTTAAGACTATATTTTCTTCAATTTAAATTTCATTTTGCCGGATTCACTGAGCCCTAACACAGGATTAGTTTATTTATGATCCTTGACAATTCTAAAGTGGCACACGATGAAAATCTTACCAGTGATCAGGGTAAATATGGACCGAGGCAAAATCAACAGTCGAAATCTTAGAGTTGCGAATAAAATCGGATCCAAGTTCTGCCGCCCAAAATTCTGGGTTCACAGTTAACCTTTTGGCATCCTTAGGACCATAGAATCCTTCAAGGCCAACAGTAAGTAGATGTTTACTGTCAATTGATTTAACAAAGGTGGACATCTCTTCTATCCAGTCCTGCAATTGTATGAGATCAAATTAGTTCATGCTTCGATAGAAATTGAGCAACAAACGGAGCAGAATATCTAAAAACGAATAAAAGAATGGAAAACACATAAACACACACCAACGTCCAAACCCTCACGTGGTAAACTTATCTACACCTAGAGAATTTTGGGCAGAAAGGTTTTTCTCCATGAGAGGAAAGGCCAGTTTAAATATTAAAAGAACCAAAGATGAAGCACATGTGAGTTCAAGAGGGTCCCTACAAAAAGTACAGTTCTGATTTAAGGAATTAAACAACCTTGGCCAGAGCTCTGCTTCTTTACTGGTACATACAATATCATGGCATAGGATCATTAGCAAGTGAAAGGGCGTTTCACCAGACACCAACCGGAAACTTAGAAACCCACTCAATTGGTATCCCAGCTGTGAAGTGCAGAGGGGGCAACCAAAGGAATGCTATCCGTGGCATAATACTTCACCCTACCGATGGTTTAGATGGGGATTAGAATAAACACGTTGCAGGGTCAAATCGCCCACCGAAAATGTAAATTATTGGATAAAGCAACATATGAACCAAAGTCTAAAATTCTACTACTAAAATTACAATAGACATCAGAAAATTAGAATTTGTATACATCGATAGAAATTTAAAACCATGTAAAATACCTCGTATCCTTCTCAAGTACACATTCATCAGGATTAAAATGATCTAAGGAAATTGCAACTTACTTGGAGAGTGTTGCCCGAG
The DNA here is from genome assembly GCA_951799425.1 of Ilex aquifolium. NCBI lineage: Eukaryota > Viridiplantae > Streptophyta > Magnoliopsida > Aquifoliales > Aquifoliaceae > Ilex > Ilex aquifolium. Next base: position 45,925,223 of record OX637394.1, read on the forward strand.
GCATCAGTCATGCAGCGGGGTTCATTAATTAACTCCCATGCAAATATGGTGGGATCATCCCTATATTCAATCCCGGTAATGGTATTCTTCCTTGTCAGCACAGTCTACCACAAAAAGACAAAGAAACTAACCATAATTGGTAAAAATGTTGCAGCAATATCCTCATTAAGTGAAACAATGATGCAAGGATTCATGCTTCCGAAACCCAAAAAAAATGATAAAAAGGCATTTCTTAAGATTGGTGGATTAATTTCTAGAAACTAACAGAGTGCTTGAACTACTATGAAACTCATGCACACATCCATGGGCTCACACAGTATTTCCATTCGATTTCTTTATGGTGTGGTGTGTTCAGGTTAGAGTATATGGTGGGAAATCATAGTCTCTATCTCTTTAGTTATCCAATTACTGCAGTTTGTCCTTATCCCAACAACCATAACATTCACACCTCCCTTTAAGTGTACTCAAAAATGTCGGCACGTTTTACCAGTACCTTCCTGATCATTTTTCCTCGGCCATTTTTGGAAAATACCTGGATTTACAGGTACGATGTGCTTCTTAACATACTTCCTGATTGATCCCTCTTCCTGAATTTCAAAATATGACATTGCATCTAGATCTTTAGCTGTGATGAATTAAAACAATTTTCCAGCCATAAATGGAGATTCTTGTTAGTCCCGTAATCATGCAAAAAAAGGCATACTTTCCTGTAACCTATTCTTGTGAATCATTAAAGTTATGAGATCTTGCAGTTGCATGATAATTGAAGAGTTACCTCAGTCCTTGATGGTGCTCCCTAACTATTTTTTTTTTAATTCACTGATGGATCTCCAACTGTGCTGGTGATTTGATTAACACTACTGCTATTGGGACATAATTTGGTGACATAATGAATTGTCACCAATAGATTGATAGTGAAATGCATTTAATGATGGGTCCCATTATAGTATTAAATGCATTCCCCTATCAATCTATTGGTGACAACTCATTATGTCCATAAATTATGCTCCAATAGCATTACTCTTTGATTAATAGGGATTCCTTTTGCCTACAGGGCGTTGGGTCATTCCATGAAAACATAATGTGCCATAGAATAATCGATATTGCTGTCAGCATTTAAATGGACCTACTTGCATCCTGAAACCTTATCCTTAATAAAGACATTATGGAACTTCCATGAACAGCCTCTTTTTTACTTAGTCTTATTAGGATCATACACATTCCATAAAATGCTATCCACTTGTTATCTTTGCATGTCCCCCAGCCACGTATTTGATATGAAAAACATCTTGATATTATTCAAAATTTGAAAGTAACTCAAAAGCCTCATGCATATTATCCAATTTTTTGTAGATGTCCAACAGGACAAAGCTTCATGAAGTCCTGATTTGAGTTTATAGTTCCCACACAGGAACTTCAAAACTGATGCCTAAGAAATTTATCATTGGAAGGACAAAAAAACTGTTGAGATGAATGCTTACCTTGACGTAGTTCTTGAAATACCGGCGGATGAAAGGATCGTAGAAGAAGGAATCGTTAGATGAGCTTAAAGCGACGCCTTCTTCCCAGGCCCATTCGACATACTGAGTTTTCCCACCATATGCATGTAAGTTATTAACTAAACTAAGTAGTAGCCTAACACCGTGTTTCCTGGATTCAGCAATAACATGATCCAAAGCCTGCCTCATTGTCGAGACATATGAGAAGTGCAACATGGAGAAAAAGAATAGTAAGCGTTTGTACTTGTTGAGACTTGCAAAAAGTTTAACATTCATACAACAATATGTTAGCAATTTTCAAAACCACGATAAAGTGAAGGCTTTTAACATTGCATCAGACGTACTTATGGATTGGCAGAAGAAGTTGAACAAAGAACATAATTTAATACACAATAAAGGAATGGTGAAATAAAGAAAAAGATGTTCAAATGAACCACATGTTTCACATAGGTTTCTTTTAAAAATAGCCAAATTGAGTCATAAATAATTTTGTCAAAATATCAGCGCCTTAGGGGTAAAATTTAAGAGATCTTCCCCGCATATAAGAAGAATAGCAATGCTTACTTGACTTAAAACTTCAACTATTTCCCCTGACTCAACTCTTAATTAAACCAGATATTTCCAAACAAACAAAGCGAATACAAAATGTACAGGCAGATCCAACTTCAATTAAATTTTCTTTCTTTCCATATTTATCTTTCACCTTGCTTCATTTTCATTGAACTTGTGTCTAGACTACAAAACTGAAACTTCCACAAGAGAAACATATAAAATAACTATGTAAAGGTTATCAATTGTTGCAGAAAAGTATTTACCCTGAACACTCGCTCGTCGAATTGACCAGGGGAAATCTGGAGGGCATTATAGGCACCATCATTGAAGGCCCAAGCTCGACACACAGTGAGACCCATCTTGGCTCCGGCTTGCAGCATTTCTCTGACCCTGGGTTTCCTCAATTCATCCACAGCATTGTCCATCATCCAATAGGAGTTCCACCCATTAATGTAGAAGACTCTACTATCCACCATGAAATGAGTTCCATTCCTCTCCACAAAACTCAATTTGGGTTCTTCATGGAAATTGACCCACAGGTCACCAAAAGACAAGTAAATGAATGCAACACATGATGCAAAACCAATGATTGGGTAAAATAATCCATTTCCTCCTAACATTCTGTTTATTGATGACTTAACCATAACATGAAGAACAAAACAAATTCTTGATTAACCTATGAGATTCAAATTACAAACTGTCAAAATCACTGATACCCACAAGTGATTTTGGCAATTTGGATCCACTTAGCTTCCAGATCTTTGGTACCCAGATGGAGACAAGATTTTTGAAGACACCCAGATCCCATTCTGGAAAGAGTACCTCAACAATACCTTGGAAGAGAGCCAAAGTCGAAGAATCAGCAATGTGCTTCAGAATATGAGTCACCCATATGTAACTGCACCAATTTTCTTTAGCTTCTCTTGGAGGGATAGGGAAGGGGGGTTGTATGTTGCTGTCCTGAAATAATGGAACTTTATAGAGGGATTTGAATCCTACAAGGTTGATGCTGAAAATGAGGGAGGGTGAGACTAAATGGTAGTGAAAACACACTGCAAACCTAACAAGTTACCTATCAAACCTGTCAGAAATATAAGAAAAAAATTATGAGAAAATCACACTTTGGCCCCTCAGTTATGCCTCAACCTCACTTTGCCCCATCCGGGTTTCTCACATCATAACTTTTAACTATAGTTATTGATTTTACACGATATAGACATTCTCTACTCCAAAACACGATGATCGCTAATGCATTGTAAAACCAATTCAAGTAATTGTGAAGGTAATATGAAACATGTGATAATTGAGGGATAAAATAAAACAGGGATATAGTTAAAAGATCAAAAATATTGTTGGCCCAAAGATTAATTAGGGGTGAATGTAGGGTGTAGTGGGATGTCGGTATCAGATGTCCCTTGATTGCAGATCTAAGCTGTGGTTCTCTCAGCTTGCCTTCAGTTTTAATATTCTAAAGGACCAATCATACCACAGTCATGAGTCTTGACCAGTGTCTGATTTAATTCTCCTACCTTAATACTAATTTTATTTGGGTATTTATTTTCCTTAAAATTTGTCTTCTCATGTGCCCATGTATCTAACAGAAATATTTTTTGCTAGACAAATACACTTAATTTTTATTTGGTCTTTAAAATTTTAATCATAATAATTGATGGTGCTCAGAAATACTTAGCTCAAGTCTAGAATGGTGATTTTATGGTCCAAAAAGATGGTATTGAGAATATATGAATTGACAATAGATTAAGTTGTGATGATGAATCAGAAACAGTAAATAAGTGGTTGACCAGCTGAAAAGCTTGGTTAATTCACAGTAATAGAGACTCTTGCTCTTTAGGGGTGTATATTTCTTGAGGAAGAAGGTTACAACGAGTTATTTTTCATACAATGATTTAGTGATATCAGTGTATCAGTGGGAAAATTGTTAGTCCCCTATGTGTAGTGTGATAGTGTTCTATTTATACCGGGTGACCCTTCTAGGGCTTCTTACGACTTCCTCTCCCTTTTTTGCTAATTCTGTGGTTCCCTCTTCTTTTGTCATTTAGCAATTTCTGTCATGTGACGCCACTGTACCCACGATCATTGGGTGGTTACGTGCACAAATATTTTCTTTGCCAGAGAGTACATGATCGTTAGAGGCTTCAGAACTTGTCCCCTAGGCACGTGGCGCGAAGTGGGGTACTTGGGGTCTGGTGAGTACCGAACTCCTTTATCCCGAGCTGCTTAACGCTGAGCTCGCTATGACCGAGCAGGGTCATGCCGAGCTGGACTTTTTGCTGGGTTTCCTCCTTTGGATTATGACTCATTCCTTGTTACGGAGTAGATGAGGTCTTAAGAGATTTCTTGGGCCGTTGTGCAACCTTTTTGGCCCATTAAGTAATTTGGTTTTGGGATGAGCAACACACTCCAAAATTCTACCACAAAAATTATCTACCACAAAAATCAGCTTTGTAACTGAAAAGTCAGCTACTTAAGAACCATTATAAAATCATTTAATTCTATAAATTGATTTCTCTTTAGTTTGCTATCCTTTTGTTTTCCCTCATACCTAACTCCAGTATGCATTTATTTATCCCTAAATGTCAACAAGTTGGAAAAACTTTTGAATACCTTTATTGCCCTTAACAAATCATATATATACAATATTATCCACCACAAAAATCAGCTTTGTAACTGAAAAGTCAGCTACTTAAGAACCATTATAAAATCATTTAATTCTATAAATTGATTTCTCTTTAGTTTGCTATCCTTTTGTTTTCCCTCATACCTAACTCCAGTATGCATTTATTTATCCCTAAATGTCAACAAGTTGGAAAAACTTTTGAATACCTTTATTGCCCTTAACAAATCATATATATACAATATTATCCACTACAAAATCAGCTTTGTAACTGAAAAATCAACTACTTAAGAACCATCATAAAATCATTTAATTCTATAAATTGATTTCTCTTTAGTTTGTTAACCTTTTGTTTTCCCTCATACCTAACTCCAGTATGCATTTATTCCTAAATGTCAACAAGTTGGAAAAAATTTTGAATACATTTATTGCCCTTAACAAATCATATATATACAATATTATCCACCACAAAATCAGCTTTGTACCTGAAAAGTCAGCTACTTAAGAACCATCATAAAATCATTTAATTCTATAAATTGATTTCTCTTTAGTTTGCTAACCTTTTGTTTTCCCTCATACCTAACTCCAGTATGCATTTATCCCAGAATCCTTCGGTAAGTTGATACCAATTTTTATTTTATTTTATTATGATATATTCCAAAAAAATTATTCTGACAACCATTGTGTATATTAATGCAGGAAACGAGTTTGCTGGTTGGGTTTGAGTTGCAGGTTCAAAGAATGTCAATTGGCATCTGAAAGGTCTCCCTTGGAGGGGAGATGAGATATGATCGAATTGTGTGTTGGTAGTTGTCTTTCTATCTTCCCAAAACACCAAATCTGTTAAAAGGTAACATGATCGCAATCTAATCCAATCATACAAACCCAGTAGAAATAATCTGCCAAGTATGAATCTCACTCTCTCTCCCCTCTACAAATATAAATTTTCTCAGGTACTTAGACTCTTTGCGTTTATGTTTGCTTTCCTCTTAAATTGTTTGTAGAATTAAATTATTTTTAATAGCTTGACTTGTACGCTAAATTGTTTGTAGAATCCCCATCATGGACGGTTTTCTTTAGTTGAAACATGAAGGAGAAATGCTGGCAAAGATAAAGGAGAAATGCTGAGAAAGGTAGAAAATCTACCCTTGGTAGTCACTATGTGATCAAGAATGTTAGGCTGCTGATGTATTATCTTGTATGAATTAAATGGTTGATTAGTAGAATTATGAGATTTTCTCTACAACTAATCTTTTAGATATTGTTAATGGCATAAACATTCATGCTTGTTAGAATTTGGTTGAAATCTTCAACAAGTGACTGAGCTAAAGATTTATCGATTAAATAGGGTAGGCAATGCTTTATTGTGGATGCTTCCTTAGCTTTCTTTTTTCTGATGACTTACTCCTCACTTGCAGAGCATGCACAACCACAATTGCAAGCTTAGTGACTTCTCTACACTTGGAAGACAACTACGGGAAGAAAACTTTTTTGTCGGCCTTATCCTTTTATTTGGGGAACTACTGTAAAGACCCCCTCCAAGCAGGGAACCTGATTGTGTGCTTTTTCCCTAACATAGTATATCCTCGGTTCCTCGTTTATTGAGATTGGTAGTCCCCATGTTAGCCGTAGATTATGATAGAAATTTATTTGTAATCATGATCCATATTCTTCAGTTCATATATCTGATATATGCTGGCTTTTCTGTGATATCTCAATTTTAGAGTGAAATTACCAACTTTTGCTGTTTGAAATAACCAATGTTTTTGCATTGTTTACAAGGTTTAGCCAACATTATTAGATCAATATGATTTCACCTGTTTTTGTAATATTTAGTTTTGTCTTAAACTTTTGAGGGGTTCACTGTCATTATTTGGTCTTGTTTGCCCATGTTCGACATAAGATGTAAACTCTAAAGTAGTTAAAAATTTTCCTTTTATTTCTTTGTTGGGTTTGGGGCGAGGAGTGGAAGTGCCGAAAAATCAGCATTGAATAAGGTAGAACCTCCATACAAAAACATGCAATCTTCATGTTTTGATTAAAAAAAAAAAGTCAAAACATGTAATTTTCAGCTTAAACTTTGTGTGGACAAGTAATGTTGATTAGCATCATGAGTTGGTAACATACCTGGGGTCACTTGGAACCAACATTACCCAACAAAGCCTAAATTAAAGCATTTGGTTGGCGATCTCAAACTTTGGTCAACAAATTTTTTTTTGTTCTATAGGAGAGTCTCTCACTGGTAAAATAGCATGTATATCATGTATCAACTTCTCAAAGTGAACTTTTTAGACCGGATTTTGAGTTTATTTATATTAAAAATTGCTACCACTATTTTATTGGCGGATATTAAACAATAAACTATTGCTGTACAACCTTGGCTTCAAAAGGTCGAGGAATAGTTAAGGTAAGTGAAATGTGGTTAAAATAAGTAATACCCTAAATTGACATGTGCATCGTATTTGTGGGTCTTTTAGCCAATGATGGATCTTGGCACTCTTGGAAGGTTAATCCATTGGAACATGCAAAATTAAAAACAAGAAATACTTGGTTAATCATCAAATTACACTGTTTAAGATAAATTTAATTAAAAGAATCCACCATAGAGATTTTTCGATATGATTAATTTTTTAGAATCAATGATATATCTTCGATAATTACTAGCTAAACATATTTTGTGTTTTTTCTGTGAACTTATTATATTTACTGCATTTGTTTAACCTATTATATTCATTGTAATTTCAATATTTCATTTATTTTGAAAAACCACTGTTTATTCCACTTTTATTTGCCATCATTTTATTTCTTTTCCAAGGTGAATGGGCCCACTTTAATTTCTATATGCTTCTTCTTTTATCTATCATGTTGAGGGCGTGTTCTTACCATATCACCTGTCACATTGCCAGGTCAATTTTTTAGATCTCAATTCAATTATAAGAGCATCTCCAATAGTACTTTCTATTTTGGAAATCATCTTGTTTGAAATAGAGAGTATCTTTGATAAAATTTTGAAAAAGATAGAAAAATATTTTAGACAAATTTAATTGACTCGGGAAGCTTTTCACTCAGAGTTCCAGTAATAAATTCCTCTTGCAGCTTAATGTTTTCATTCTTAAGGTCTTCTAGCAACCTATGATATTCATTAATTTGTTACCGAATGTCTTTTTCATCAGTCATCTGGTAGTGCAGAAATTCCCAAGGGCAAATTCTTCAACAATATATTTCTTATTCGTAGACTCACAAATTTCCCTAGCATCTTTGTAAGGACAATATACATCAAATAAGTCATTAGCCAAGGTAATAGGGATTGTGTGCCTACAAATCTTGATGGCATGTTCCCATACTTTCAGTATTCCGTCATAATTTTCAGTGTAATCTTCAGGTTTGGGTTCAAAGAGGGCAGAGGCCATTCCTATGATATATAGGGTAGAGAAGACTCTCTCTTACCATCTCTTAAAAGAGGTTCCAGAAAATATCTCGTTTTTGAATCCTTAGCATTGAGCAATGTAACATCCATATCCATTAAAACCTATCCTTAAGATTTTTGTATAAATTATGGTATGGATGAAATAATATAAACAATAAGCAGCAAATATGAGAACAAAGGCAAAGCACTTATCAATTGAAGCGTGAGAAATCATTGCCCTTTAGGATAGATTGCACCCCTTGGAGAATTAATTTCGGTGCAACATATCAATGACGTCTACCCTCCATTATACCACAATCCCTTCTCACAAACATGCATTCATTGTGTGAGGAGCCAGGAACAACCTTGACTTAGAATGCCCAAAAATTATTTAGAGCACAAAATAAGAGAGTGAATATAGACATATTAGACAGAGAAAAGAGAACAATCATTCATAGGTGAAGTTTTCTGCTTGGGAATGGTTTCTGTTTATAGACAGAAAAATCATTCAGGAAATGAAAAAAAAATATCAGTAGAGCTAATTGAGCTGTAACAGTCAGTTAATTGGTCAACAAAATTAACATGCATAAAAAATAAATCTGACCATTAACAATGGTAATCAATTCAGGTTTGAATAATTGATAGAAAAATATGAGATAAAATTAAATGGTCGAAGTGGCAAAAGTCGGGTAAGATCATATGCACCCGCGAGGCCCAAGTCCGGGGTTTTGCACCACTTGCGCGCGAGTTATCCGCAACGCACCTGGTTAATTAGTTTCCAGAACGATTTTTCCAAATTCCTTGGGCCTCTGGTAGGCCTCCTGCGCGCAAGTGTAAGACTATATCTTAGCCCTAATCAGCCAAGTCCTTGCAGTGCAATAGTATATAGAGTAAAAGACTTTCTGTACTTTAACCAATGTGGCATAGAAGTAAAGGAGAAAGATGGCATGTGGGTACAAGGGGCTTTTGGCTTTTGAAATACACTTTGTTAACTCAAGATTTATAGCAAGACAATGACGAGAAAAGGACAGGAAAGGGGGAAAAAAGGAGGGGCAGCGATATGAGAATGATAAAAGATTGTTAAGTGTAGTTGACGAGGATGAAGAGTTATGAGTTATGATATGATACTAAAAATTGGTTAAGGTTGAGTTCGGACCACGCAGCTCATGATAAGTAGTACGGAGTGCGCTGGTCGATAATCTCTAGCAATGAGATCCTCATGGGCATGATGAGAGCGATAGTTAACACCTTTCAAAAGGTCGCGTGTAACTCGTAACAGCCCAACATTCTGACAGATGAGTCGCAACCACCTTAATATTATCAACGTTGATTACGTAAAGAGAGCGTCGATTACGAGCAGATGGTAAGAATCACGCAAGGCAATCATGCAAAGGCATCTGAAGACTATAAAAAGGGGTCAAATTCCTCTAAATGTATTCAAGCAATTATTTGCACAATTACCTTGTGTAATCTTCTCCTTGATTAATAAAAACTCTCTTAGGAGCAAAAGACTATTAGAGTGAACTAGCCGAGTTCTCAAACTAGTGAACCACTATAAACCTTCTGACTACTATACTTTAAATTATGTTGCCTAACTCTTAAGAGCCCAAAAACTCTGACTGGACATTCTAGTGATTCCCAAACCTCTAGATAACACGTGTGTCTGTTCAACTGTGCAGAATAGAACACATCATCAAATTATAAAAAAGTTTATAGGTGGTTAAAGTAAGAAAAAAATAGTATTAAACCTGCATGCCTTTTTCTCACCTACCTCTTTACCACATCACTCTTGTTTGTCACCTACCTCTTTACCACACTCTTGTTGCTTGCGAATTTCCGTCCGTAGTGTCCGCCTGAACATGGATGGCATCATCTATATTCTATACTTGGTGACGTATCGACTTGCATGAGAATTTCACATGGAGTGTAATTGCCATGCCACAGCTATAAAAGGAGGGTTTAAGTGAGAGACATACACACAACATACATGCAGTGAGCAAAGCAAGAGAGAAATAGTATGGAGAGTAGTAAGATGGTTGTTTTTGTGCTGGTGGTGTCCATGGTGCTTGTGGCCACATTTGCTCCGTTCGCCTTTGCCCACTGTCAGAATGAACTTCCCTCTTCTTCCAATGGAGTTACAGCAACTAATAGTAGGGTTTCCCTCTCAAAGATAATGTTGGAAGGTGGAGTCAACAGAAATGATGGTTGTCCCGGTTCCTCATGCAATATCCTCAATGACCCTTGTTGTTCTGGCTGTACTTGCCTTCCCGTTGGCATTCTGGTTGGAGTATGCGTTGGGAGATGTTGCTAGGTGTACTTGTACGTCAAGTCGTCGACTACCAATACCCAACGACGATCTAAATATTTCTATCATAAAATAAAGTTAATCGCTCGTGTCTACGTTTTGTTGTGTTTGTTGTCTGGTAAAAACTATGACTTCTATGCTTTGAAATAAAATAGTGTCCATCTTATGTGTGTTGTGTTTTTCTTATGTAATAAAAGGTATGGATTTATGTCTTGCTGCTTTTTTTTTTTTTTGGCCTGCCTCTCTATACAAAAGTGTCATGCAGGATGATAATTTCCATATCAATGCATTTGAAATTTAATAATAGCAAACGTTTTTTACAAACTAAATTCAAAAATAAGTATTTTTAAGATTCACAAATTACAAATAATCGTTACTGTTACAATTATCGTTATTCTTCGTGTGAACCTTGAATATGTAAATACCATATTACATGATCACAAAGTAATATTAAATGGGATCATATCACTTGTCAGATTATCACGTCAATTTTTTAGGTCTTAATATAATTATAAGAGCATCTCTAATAATACTTTCTATTTTAGAGAGCATCTTATTTGAAATAAATAGTTAAATATTTTAGACAACTCTAATTGACTCGGAAAGCTTTGCACTCAAAATTCCATTAATAAATTCTTCTTGAAACTTAATGTTTTTATTCTCAAGGTCTTCTAGAAACCTATGATATTCATTAATAAATTCGTATTGGAGCTTAATAGTATTAAACCTGCATGCCTTTTTGTCACCTACCACTTTAGTCTTTGCCACATTGCTCTTGTTTGCTTGCAAATTTTAGTCCGTAGTGTCCAACTGAACATGGATGGCGTCATCTATATTCTATACTTGGTGACGGGTCGACTTGCATGCGAATTTCACATGGAATGTAATTGCCATGCCACAGCTATAAAAAAAGGATTTGAGTGAGAGACATACGCACAACATACATTCAGTGAGCAAAGCAAGAGAGAAATAGTATGGAGAGTAGTAAGATGATTGTTTTTTTGTTGGTGGTGCTTGTGGCCACATTTGCTCCGTTCGCCTTTGCCCACTCTCAGGCCGTACTTCCCTCTGCATCCAATGGAGTTACAGCAACTAAGAGCAGGGCTTCCCTCTCATGAGAGGACAGTGGACCGGACAAAAATTAGTATTCATCCAAACCCGTTTTGTTTGAACTGGGGATGGACCATACGTATTGGACGGTGAACGTATACGGAGATGCTCGTATAAATTCGTACGGAGATGAAAGCAGGAATTGACTGACACTTACCCTCGTCCCGCCTCCGCCCTGTCCCTCCCCGCCCCATCCCGCTTTACCTGTTATTATTATTATTATTATTTTATATGTATATAAATATATGTATATATACATGTTGCTGTGAATATAAATTTACATATTATTGAATGATTTTTTCTTTTGAAAATTGTTTTATTTTTTGATTTTTTTTTTCATATTTTTGGCTTGTAAAAGTGTAAATTTTTGTGTTTTTATGTTTTTTTTTTATGTTGGATTATATTATGTTACATTATGTTGTGTTGGATTTACATGGGAGATAAACTTTTAATTATATCATGTTGGATTATGTTGTAGATAATGTTTTAATTATATTATGTTCACTACAAGAAAATATATTTTTTGTGACGGTGAAAGGCTGCCGCAAAAAGTATATTTGCCGTCACAAATACTTTTTGCGACGGCTTTGCGGCGGCATTTAGTAGCCGCAATAGGCAGTGCCGCAAAAAGTATTTGAGGCGGCATTACGCCGTCGCAAAAAACATTAGTGGCAGAAATTGCCTGACGCAAATAATGGTGCCTCAATTTTGCATAACATTTGTGACAGAGACTTTGCTGTCACAAATGTTATGTATTTGTTGACAAAAAACAATTGTGACAGCAACAATGCCGCCGCAGAAAAATGCCAATTTTTTAAATTTTTTTTATATTATCAATTTCTACCCTGTATATACAAATACATCACACAAATCAAAGAGACTTATCACAGTCAAATAATTCCACATACAATTCCATTCATATATAAATCTAAACACCAAGTAAAAATATGTTCATATATATACATAAACAAATCATCAATTAGACAAAACAGTTTAAAATCTACCAAGTACAATGTTAATTCCCCAAGTACAAATAAAAAAGATAAAATTAAAACAAAAGGTTCAATGTTGTATCCACATATGCTTATAATAAAAATGTAAAAAAAAAAAATTCCTAAGGTCTTCCATAACTCTTCTGCAAATCAGCTACCATTTCAATAGTACCTGAAAAAATAAATAAAACTTGTGTTATTATAATACCACTACAACATAGAAAAAAAAAACATGGATATATGTATTAAAGAATTAAAAGAAGTTGAACATACATCAATAGATGGCCAAACAACATTTCGTTTGAACAACATTCCCAACTATTTTGACTCTTTGATGAGGTCTTGTCAAACATGCATTACTCTCAATTGCCTTTTCAATAAATAGTTTCAAAAAATTTGATCCCAAGCCAATGGGTCTGTACTAACAAACTCTCAATTAGTTTATAATATAAAAATAAAGGAGGTGGCCATTTAGTTTCCAAGCTGATCTCAACCATGTGAAAATGTTTAGATGATTTATGAGAAAAAAATTAATAAAAGGCATTTCTATCAACCAAATATAAGAAACTGGAATAATAAAAGGTTGAAATGGTCACATAAATCTATTTATATTTTTGTACAAGCCATGTATATTTTTTCCCTCTGAGCATAAATAGTTCATTTTTCATTTTTTGGAGAACTTTTGCCCTATACCAGTCTTTAGGTTACACTGATAGGGTCGATAATCGTTGCACATATACACAATTATCTTGCTTATAGTGGAGACTTGAGAGGACTAAATGATGTATAACCTTGCAACCATTTCAAAGAGGCTAATCCTAGACATTGATTGGCTGGTCTACTAATCACTTGTCATCTTTTCAAGTCCTACCCTCGTTTCAGATTGTGTTGATACGAAATTCTTATAAAAGAACCAAGCACGAGCAAGCACATTGCAATGCAGAGGTGTGTCGTTTGTAACTATATCATCTATAACTACAATATAAAATCAAGAATGAGAAAATTGGTCAGCAATAAACAATGAGAAAGGTAATCGGCATGGAATGTCATTATTTGTATGATTCCATGCTTTTACATAATTGTAGCAAAAATAAAAATAAAAATGAAATCATCTCTTTATTTGGCATTAGACCCCTAACGGTGTAAACCACCACTACGTATTCCTATGCAAATATAAAATTACACATACCCTCGTCAACTAGATGCTTCAATGGAATGGAGTTTTGAAGCAACCTTTGGGCTTCGTCCTTTGCTTGCTCGCAGCGGCAAAGAGAGAGAATAGAAATTGATAGAAACGTAAAGAGATAGAGAGATAGATACCCACTTGCAACAAATGACTCTTAACAGTCTAACGTAAATGTGTTTAAGTGAGAGAGAGAGACTGATTACCAGATCAGTTGTCGGCCGATGTGAATCAACGGGAAGAGTGAGCAGTTTCTGCTTCGTTGTGTGTGGGAGTGCTGTGAGAGAGTCTTGGGTGAGATCGTTTAAGTGAGATTATTTTGGGAATAAGATATTAGGTTTAACCTAGCTAATATCCTATTCCATTTAGAGTTTAATTCTATCACAAATAAAAATAATAAAATAAGATTTCTTAGTCACATTGGAATATAGCCATTATAGAATTGGTGTTATTTATAAATTAGGAGTCTTTCTTGATAGTTTTAATTGTTAGGAGTCTTTCTTGATGGCTTTATCATTAGTTTGCCTTTTTTAGTTTTTTGTTAAATTTTTTAATTTTTGTGTGAAATTATCTTAAGTACTTGATATTTTTTATAAAAGATAGCTAATGACAGAAAAGGGGAAAATGAATAGGAAATATAAAAATAGGTATATTTATTTATTGGGGGAAAAACAAGCAAAAAAAAATGCCAAAAAATAAATTTTAAAAAACATCATCGTTATCTTGTTACATTACTTGCGACAAGGCATAGCCCATCACAAAAAAGGGTAATGCAAAATTTATCATTTGTGACGGGAATCCAACAGCCGTGAAAAAGATGCCGCAAAAAAATGGCTTTTTTGTGGCGGCAAATCTTACTGTCACAAAAACTTCGCCTCAAAATGCCTTAATTCTTGTAGTGGTTGGATTATGTTGTAGATGACAAACTTTTTAATTATGTTATGATATTTTATAATTATGTTGAATTATTTAGAATGTTAGATTGATTTAGAATTTTAGATTATGTTGACTTGGACTTAAGCTTGGGTTGAGTAAGGTGGACGGGGACGGGAGCGGGGATTACAAATTTACCCGCGGGCAGGGATGAGAATAAAAATTATACCCATTAATGAGAATAAATCAAAGATGAACAAATTTTTTTTAAACGGGTATAAGAATGAAGACTACACCCTGCGCCCTACTTTAATCCATGGCCATCCCTACTCTCAAGCATATTGTGGAAAGGTGGATTCAACAGAAATGATGGTCGTAAAGGTTTCTCATGCCGTCCCTTGAGCAACCCTTGTGCTCCTGGCTGTACTTGCGTTCCCTATGGCCCATTTATGGCCTGTTTGGTATGAGGAAAAATAGGATGGATGAAAAATGATGAATGAAAAGTAGGATAGAAAATGTAATTTTCCTTTGTTTAGTTAGAAGGGAAAGATGGAGGGAAAGGAAAGATGGAGGGAAAGTAAATCCATGCTGCCCACCATTTTTGATCCCTCCATTTTTGGGCGGAAAGTGGCAGACAAGTTGGTCAAGATGGGTCTCACAGCTGGTTAATTATCATTTACTCCAAAGAACTCATCTCTCAATAAATTATTCATATTCTATTAAGGGTATTTTTGATATTTCACAAGTAATAATATTCTATTTTTTTTTCCATACCAAATAAAATAATAAAGAATTTATTTCTTCCACTTTTCCATTCTTCTTACCAAACACAAAATCTGGAAAACCTCTTTCCTTCATTTAAGGAAGAAAAAATCTATCCCTCCTACTTTTTCATCCCTCCAACATTCCATCCCTCTTACCAAACGGACCATTAGTGTATGCCTTGAGAACTGTTGCTAGGTGTACTTGTATGTCAAGTCGTCGATTATTAATATCAAATGATGGACTAAATATTTTTACTAAAAAATAAAATTAATCGTTTGTGGTAAAAGCTATGACTTCTATGCTTTAAAATAAAATATTGTAAAAAATATCATCTATGTCTATTTTATGACTTCTATGGTAAAAGCTATCATCTATATTCTATACTTGGTGACGCATCGACTTGCATGCGAATTTCACTTGGAGTGTAATTGCCATGCCACAGTTATAAAAGGAGGGTTTAAGTGAGAGACATACACACAACATACATTCAGTGAGCAAAGCAAGAGAGAAATAGTATGGAGAGTAGTAAGATGGTTGTTTTTGTGCTGGTGGTGTCCATGGTGCTTGTGGCCACATTTGCTCCGTTCGCCTCTGCCCGCTGTCGGAATGAACTTCCCTCTTCTTCCAATGGAGTTACAGTAACTAATAGTAGGGTTTCCCTCTCAAACATAATGTATGAAGGTGGAGTGAACAGAAATGATGGTTGTTCCGGTTCCTCATGCAATATCCTCAATGACCCTTGTTGTTCTGGCTGTACTTGCCTTCCCGTTGGCATTCTGGTTGGAGTATGCGTTGGGGGGTGTTGCTAGGTGTACTTGTACGTCAAGTCGTCGACTACCAATACCAAACGAAGATCTAAAGTAATCGTTTGTTTGTGTTTATGTTTTGTTGTGTTTGTTGTCTGCTGGAAGCTATGACTTCTATGCTTTATCTTATGTGTGTTGCTTCTATGCTTTATCTTATGTGTGTTGCGTTTTTCTTATCTAATGAAAGGTATGGATTTATGTCTTGCTACTTTTTTTTTTTTGGCCTGTCTTTCTAAACTAAAGTGCCACGCACGATGATAATTTCTCTATCAATGCATTTGAAATTTAATAATAACAAACACTTTTTATAAATTGAATTAAAAAATAAGTACGTTTTAAGATTCGCAAATTGCAAATAAAGTCATAGATTTGGAGGGCAGATCACTGTAAGTTTTAAAATTTTAGACTTCATTTAATATTTTAAAAGGATTTAAAGTTTTTGATAACTTGCCCCACTATGAAAGCTGACATGAATCCACTTGACACAATTTGAGCTTGTTTTTCTTGATACAATTTGAGCTTGTTTTCATAGTGACATATTTGCGAGGTCACTTGTGACATGTAAAACGTATAATCAAAAGAGAGATGTTATTTGGGATAGTAATAAAGATGAACTGTAAATTCAGGCATTCTGATAATTCTTGACGGTCAAACAAAAAAAAAAGAGTAATACTATTCAAACATGATTTTTTGACCTAAACTATTGACCTGGATTAATTATGAGGACAAAGGCAAAGCACTTATCGACTAAGGCATGAGAAATTGTTGTCCTTAAGGATAGATTTCACCCCTTGGAAAATTAATCTCGATACAACAAATCAATGACGCCTACCCTCTCCACGATACCACAATCATTTCTCACAAAGGTGCATTTGCTGTGTGAGGAGTCAGGAACAGCCTTGACTTAGATTGCCCAGAAAATATTTAAAGCACAAAATAAGAGTGAATATACACAGAGAAAAGAGAACAGTCATTCATAGGTGAAGTTTTCTGCCTGGGAATGGTTTCTGTTTATACAGAGAAATCCTTCAGGAAAAGAAAATAGAAAAAAAAAAAAAAATCAGTAGAGCTAATTGAGGTGTAACGGCTAGTTAATTGGTCAACAAAATTAGCATGCAGACGAAATAAATCTGACCATTAACAATGGTAATCAATTCGGGATTGAATATTTGACAGAAAAAACATGTGATAAAATTAAATGGTCAAAGTGACAAAACTCGGGTAAGATCATATTCACTCGCGAGACCCAAGTCTAGGGATTTGCACCCCTTGCGCCAGTAATCCGCAGCGCACCCGCCGCGAGGCCCCTAGAACGATTTCTCCAAATTCCGTGGACCTCCAATAGGTCTCGTGCGCGCAAGTGTAAGACTATATCTTAGCCCACATCAGTTAAGTCCTTGCAGTGCAATAGTATATAGAGTAAAAGACTTTCTGTACTTTTAACAAATGTGGGATAGAAGTAAAGGAAATTTGGATTATGTGGGAAGGTGGACTCAACAGAAATGATGGTTGTTCCGGTTCCGCATGCTATCCCTTCAGCGACCCTTGTGCTTCTGGCTGTGTTTGCTTTCCTAGTGAAACGCTTGGGGTATGCGTTGGGAACTGTTGCTAGGTGTACTTGTATGTCGAGTCGTCGACTAACAGAATCAAACGACGATATAAATGTTTCTACCGTAAAATAAAGTTAACCGCCATTCGTGTCTATGTTTTGAAATAAAATAGTGTCCATCGTATGTATGTTGTGTTTTTCTTATCTAATGAAAGGTATGGAGTAATGTCTCGCTGCTTTTTTTTTTTTGCCTTGCCTCTAAACAAAAGTGAATAGCACGATGATAATTTCCCTATCAATACATTTGAAATTTAATAATAGCAAACGTTTTTTACAAACTGGATTCAAAAATAAGTATTTTTAAGAATCGTAAATTACAAATTAAGTAACAGATTTCGAGGTTGTTAGAGATTATTTTTGAGGCATTGCCTGAAACGGAAGAGAGTGCAAAGGAGCCAAGGATGAACTGTCGGCAATATTCCAAGAGATGAGCATGTCCTGACTTGTATCACTTGTCGGCAATTCGTTGCTTGACTACATTGGGCTCTCTTCTTTTCATGTAATGCCATGCAAATGATTTATAGTCTTTGACGATGCACAAATGGTCTTCGTACATGATCAACAGTCAAGTATATGAACAGGTGAAATCAATGAGCAGTAAACATGCAATCAATGATTAAACAGTAAATAATAGCAAACACAAAGATTTATAGTGGTTGGGTCCGGGTAACCTACTTCACTCTCGGGAACGGCTGCGGTGGCCGGAGGTGTTTTATTGATGAACAATGTAGCCGGGAGTACAACTCCGGGAGTATTACAGTGCTTAAGAGAGAGAGAGAGAGAGAGAGAGAGAGAGAGAGAGAGAGAGAGCAATGTGTGTAGTGGAGTATGTGGGATCTTGGAGGTGTGCCCTTACTCTTGAGAGGGCTTACACTATATAGTTAGGGTAAGGTGGTGACGTGAGGAAGGGGTCTTCCACTATTTTGGTAAGTACAATTTTAGTAGGATTGGATCTCCGTATCCCGATATTCTTTCCTCGTGCTCCTATTTCGTCGGAGGAGGATCCTAAGCTAGACTAGGAGGAGAAACTTGGACTTGGTCTTGACCTTGGACTCGACTTGACTTGGACATGCATTGGAGTCAAGAGGACAAAGGAGGAGAAGCCAGGAGGGCCAGGCCATGGGCGGCGCCCTCTTGATCCTTGCTGGGCGTTGGCCTTTGGCTTGAGCTCCATTTGACTCCGTATTGATTTACGAGCAGGTCCAATTCCCTCCGTATTGATTTACGAGCGGGTCCAATTCCCTCTAGGCTCCCGTGACTTGGACTCTTGGGTTGCTTCAGCTCCGATTGGACTTTCTTTTGGGCTTTATTGGTTTAGCTAGATTAGGCTTGACCCAGTCAAATTCGGGCTTATCAGTCTTCGTACTCATTAATTCAAAAAAAACAAAAAAACCCATGATTAATGGGTTAACGCGACTAAATCTTATGATTTGTGGAATCTGAATCGTGTGATTGTGATTGTCCTACTCATTTTGTATCTCTTTGCACATGTTATTTGTCACTATGGTTTATGTTTGATTATAGGCACCATCATTCAAGGCCCAAGCTCGACACACGGTGAGACCCATCTTGGCGCCGGCTTGTAGCATCATATGTCTGTGACTTCTGTTGGAGGGATGGGGTAGGGGGTTGAATCAGGGGTGCAACTTGGGTGGGCCAGTCCGAATTTAACCCGAGCCCAATAAAAAAAAAACAGGGTTTGTGTTAGAATTTTTAATATTTGTGTTAGGTCTGGGCAAAAAAATTTCAACCCGAATTAAATTTGGGCAAGCCTCAGGTTGAGGTCTCGGATTGTCGGGTTCAATCCGAATATTAAAATCGGGTTGAACCCGAATATACATAAATATATAAATATATTTAACTAGCGTTAGCATTTATCTTCACTCTTTAGAGTCCAGACTTTCACTTCACTTCAAGTATTCACCCCTGCACCTCCATCACTCTCAGATCCCTCTCTCACTCGTCACTCCTCCCTCTCTCAGCCTCCAACTCTCAATCGTCACTCGTCACTCGTCTGAGTCGTCTTAGACTCTCAGCCTCCCTTTCTCACTCGTCACTCCTCCCTCTCTCACTCCCTCTCTCTTCATCTGTGCATCGCCCTTCATTTCAGATCACTTGAAAAAATTAGATCTACACTTGAAAAAATCAAATCTACACTTCAAAAAATAACTCAAATTAAGTAATTCAAGCCCAACCCGAAATCAGCCCAAATTAAGTAACCCGAATTCAACCCGAGCCCGGCCGAATAGTACTCGGGTTGAGGTAGGGTTAGGGTTAGAGTTAGGGTTAGGGTTGGAGTTGGGGTTGAAGATTACATACCTAAGGTTAGGTAGGGTTGATCTCTCAACCCCTAACCCGTCCAAGTTACACCCGTAGGTTGAATTTGATTTGTTTGTTAATGTCCTGAATTAATGGTACTTCATTGAGGCTTGCTGCTGAAAATGAGGGAAGGGTGAGACTAAATGGCAGTGAAAGCACAGTGCAAACCTAACAAGTTACCCATCAAAACTGTAAGAAAAATCAGCAAAAGTTTATGGAAAAATTACACTTTAATGCCCGTAACTATGCCTCTATTTCACTTTATATCTTCAACTATTATATTTTTTCATATTACACCTCCAACTATAATTATTGATTTCTATAATTATTAATTTCATATGACATGGGCGTTTTTTGTTCAAAATATTTGCATTCGTCCATTTGATTTTGGTGTATTATAAAACCAATTCAAGTAATTGCAAGAATAATTTTAAAAAATGTGACAATTGAGGGGACAAAATAAACCAAGTTATAGTTAGAAGGATTAAAATATAATTAGCCCAAAGATTAATCAGGGGGTGAAGGTGGGGTGGGGTGGGGTGGAATGTTGGTATCAGCTGTCGCTTAATTAGAGAGATGTAGGCGGTGGTTTCTGTCAGCTTTCCTTCAGTTTTAATATTCTACACTACAGAACCAGTCATACCACACCCTTGAACAATTTCTGATTTAACTCTCCAACCTTATACTAATTTTATTTATGTTATTTCCTTAAAATTTGTTTCCTCATGTGCCCATCAAAAAAAAAGAAAGAAAAAAAAGAGAGGATAGATTGCCTCCCATGTGAGCTGAGAATATCTAGTATGTTGAAATTTGAGATGAGGAGAGATTGAAGATCTGAAATTGGGGAAAAACATGAAAAACGAGGATTTATGTGGTTCAACTTTTGCACACTGTTCTAGTTTCGAGCAGTCAAACCCTTTTTTTCGCTCCCTTCTTTTTTAACATTTTTGTTTTTGAAATATTCCTTAAATAGTAATTCACCAAAATAACATAAAATAAATAAATCACTCTTTTATTTTGAGCTGGAATAAGATGTTGGCCTGGCATATGCTTGCACCTTTCTCTCTCGCAAATGAGTCACAGTGCAAATTTATTTATTTTTTGTTTTTTTGCTTGTAATAAAGGGGTAGGGCAAAGGAGAACGCCAGAGACCACGTCGATAGGCCCTCATTGGTGGAATTATCAGGCCCCTGACCGCGCCCGTTATTTGTTACGTTGCTCAGAAAATGCACGCGTGATAGGCCTATGCATGGGAAGAGAACCAGGATCTTTCTTACGTGGTTTGTCTATTTTGGGAGACAACGAATTCCTAGAACACGTCAAGGGGTTCTGGACCTCCTTGGGTAGAGAATTCGAGTTTCTCTTAACTCCTAAATCAACTAATGCTGAAGATAAATAATTGATTGATTGATTACTTTTATTCATAATTCCTTGCTCTTTAAATAGAGTTTACAAGACAAGATAATAACAAATAGTCAAGATAATAACAAATCCTAATCTACTAATCTACTGGGATAACATGTCTATCCCCATAGCTAACTAATACTTAGAGATAATAGAAACCCTAACAACTATCTCCTTAAAGGTGATAGTGTCCTTATTCAACTCAAATCTAAATACTAGGATGTCAGCCATATCATTCCCTCCCCCTTAACTTTCCTTGTCCTCAAGGGAAAAGAATGGAAAACGAACTTGAAAGTCGGCCAAAGGTTCCCAAGTAGCATCCGCGGGCAAGACATTTTTATGCTTTTTACAGATTAGCTTTTCTTATGTGGTTGAATGGAAGGTATTTTGGGTTAAATGGGAATGTCCTTCTAATGGTGTTTTGAAGTTAAATACGGATGAGGCTTCAAGAGGAGGTTCTGGGATTGCAGGGGGGGGGGGGGGGGGGGGCAGTCATCAGAAATGAATGGGGTAAGATTATCTTGGCTGCATCCTTTTTCTATGGTGAAGGCTCGAATATGTTTGCTGAATTTAGAGCATTGTGTGATGGACTGGAAATGATAGTGAAAAATGGCTTGGTGTGTTATGATTTTGAGATTGAATGTGATTCTCAAGTGTTGGTCAAAATTGTTTTGGGTAATTGTGAATGTCCGTGGCAATACTTGAGTTTTTTGAGAAGAATAAAAATCTGTTTAAGATGCATGAAGTGTCAACTGCTGCATATTTTTCGGGAAGCCAACTCAGTGGCAGATAGGCTGGCGGATCAAGCAGTAAATTCCAGGCGATCAGTGGAATATTCAGCAAGCTCAAGGCTGCCCTGTGAGGTAAGTTCTGCGTTGGTGGCTGATCAGAAGGGATATCCTGTTTTGCGAAAGAAGAAGGTTTTGTTGTTTGATGATAAGGGCTGAGTTTTGGAAATTTGGCTGTTAATGACAAGTGTTTTTGAAACACTATGAGGAAAAGTTGCTTGCAACAGTCTTGGAGATCTTTTGTTGAGTTTTGTTGCTTACTGGGTTTTGTAAGCAAATTTCTATGTCTTTTTTTTGTTAAAAAGGCGTCTGTGCCTTATGTGCTAAAAAGGTGTCTGTGCCTTGTGTGTTAAAAAGGCATCTGTGCCTTGTGTGCTAAAAAGGCTTCTGTGCCTTAGTGTTTTGATGGGCAGTTATGCCTTGTTGCTTCTTGTAATTGACAGATTTGTATATAAATAAAATTGGCTGTTTGTTTAAAAAAAAAAAAGGTCCAACTATTAGACCACCCTAAAAAAAAAAAAAAAAAAATAGCATCCGCGGGCAAGAGACCCTGCCAATGAAGCAACAACTCCTTCTCACCCTTTTGCATCCGAGTCTCCAAAATGGCTTGTGGAAGTGGATGAATTTGAGTTGGCGTTACTTCCACTCTTGGAAGCTCACTTTGCACTAAAACTTGTGGACCCACCTGTTTTTTTAAAAGTGAAACATGAAAAATAAGATGCACATTAGAATTTAGTGGTAGCTCCAAATGATATGACACAGCCCCCACTTTCGCAAGTATTTTATAAGGACCAAAATACTTGGCTGCCAATTTAAGATTCCTCCTCTCTACGATAGTCTTCTGGCAATAAGGTTGTAATTTGAGATAGACATAGTCTTCAACTTCAAAAGTCCGTTCCGTATGCTTTCCATCATAAATTTGTTTTATTCGACCTTGTGCTACTAAAAGATTTTGTCTCGCCTCACGCACCACCTGATCACGAGCCAGAAGGAACTTGTCAACCGCTTACACTACCGAAGTGCCATGAACATAAGACAAGAGATTTGGGGGCTCACGTCCATACACTACTTCAAAAGGGGTCTTTTTAGTGGAAGAGTGAATGCTGGAGTTGTAACAATATTCCACCCATGGAAGCCACAAAAGCCACTCCTTGGGTCTCTCACTTGTGAAACAACGCAAATACATCTCAACAGTTCTATTTACCACCTCCAATTGCCCATCCGTTTGCGGGTGATAGGCAAAACTAAAGTTGAATTTAACTCCACATAATTGGAATAAGTGCTTCCAAAAAGAAGAGGAAAAAATTGGGTCTCGATCACACACAATTGATTCCGGCATCCCATGGAGCTTGAAAATATTTTCAAAAAATACTTGTGCAACTGTTGGAGCAGTATAAGGATGTGAGATACCAATAAAATGTCAATATTTAGAGAAACGGTCCACTACCACCAAAATAGTAGTTTTGCCTTTAGAAGAAAGGAGCCCATCAATGAAATCCATAGAAATATCGGTCCACACATGCCTGAGAATAGGTAAAGGGCTAAGTAACCCCACTGGCCTAGTATGCTCCACCTTATGCCTTTGACAAATTTCACACTGCCGAATAAATTTCTGAACTTGGGTTCTCATTCCTTGCCAATAGAAGACTGACTTGATACGTTGTAGTGTCTTATGAAAGCCTTCATGAGTGCCAGTGTGGTATTCACTAATGATGGTTGGTAGTAAAGAAGAGGTGGACTTAAGATATATCCTTCCTTTAAAGAATAGAAGCCCACTCTTGTAAGCCCATGGCCCCAATGCTTCCCCATCCTTGACTCGTTGGACTAGACCTTGCAATTCTGCATCTTGCTGAATTTTTTCCTGTATGGGCTCCACCCAAAGAGGAATTGGGGTAGACAACGCATGCAATCCGGCTACCAAATTCTCTTGTCCCTTCTTGTACTCAATAAGAAAATCATAACCCATTAATTTGACCAACCATTTTTGTTGAGCAGTGGTGGTGATGATTTGGCCCATCAAATATTGAAGGCTTTTGTGGTCAATACGAACTATGAACTTAGCTCCTAGAAGGTACGACCTCCATTTCTGCACTGCACATACTACAGCCAACATCTCTTTCTCATAGATTGACAAAGCCAATTTTTTTCCCTGTAGTGCTTTACGAAAAAATGTTATGGGCCGATCCTCTTGCATCAATACTGCCCCACGCCAGAAGCATCACATTCTACTATAAAAGGTTGAGAGAAATTGGGTAATGCCAACACTGGCCCAGTAGTCATGGCCTCTTTTAGTTTTATAAAGGCCTCCTCTGCTATAAGGGTTCAATCGAATGAATCTTTTTTTAACATGTGAGTAATATGTTGGGCTATTTTTCCATAATTTTGGATAAACTTCGGTAATATCCTGTAAGATCGAGGAACCCACGCAAGCTCTTAAGTGTAGTTGGCTTGGTCCAATCCTCCATGGCCTTGATTTTTTCGAGGTCCATAGAAACTCCTTCGATAGAAATTTTATGACCCAAATAACTCACATCTTTTTGCCCAAATTGACATTTCTCCCTTTTTACATAGAGACAATGGACCTTTAACACTTTAAAAACCTCCTCCACGTGATGCACATGATCCTCCCAATTCTTACTATATATAAGTATGTCATCAAAGAAAACCAAGAGAAACTTACATAGAAAAGCTCGAAATACCTCATTCATAAGCGATTGGAAGGTTGTTGGGGCGTTGGTGAGTCCAAACGGCATCACTAAGAACTCGTAGTGCCCATGGTGGGTTCGAAAAGCCATTTTCTCCACATCTTCGGAATTCATTCGAATTTGGTGGTAACCCGAGCGTAAATCCAATTTAGTGAAAAAAATTGCGCCAAATAACTCATCCAATAATTCATCTATCACTGGTATCGGAAATTTATCCTTAACAGTGATGTGGTTTAAAGCCCGATAATCTATACAAAGACGCCAAGATCCATCATGTTTTTTTACTAACAAAACCGGGGAAGAGTATGGGCTTGTACTAACACGGATAACTCCATTCTCCAACAACCCCTGTACCAATTTCTCAATTTCATTTTTCTGATAGTGGGGATATCGGTAAGGCCTAACATTTACAGGTCCAGTCCCATCTACCAAAGGAATCTTGTGATCTTGTTGTCTCAAAGTTGGCAGTCCTTTGGGCTCAGTAAATAAATCAGTAAACCAGCCCAAAAGAATTTGCATTTTTGGATCAATGGGCATGTCCTCATGCTGCTGGGCTCCCAAGGTAATTAACTGAAGGTGTAAAAAAAAGAAACTCTTGCCCTTAAGCACCTTACGCCTCAGCCTTCATCGGCAATTCTATTCTTTGGTCCCCTTCTTCCATGGAGTTCGACAGTCTTCCCACGCCAATAGAACCTCATCCAAAGCTCCAAAAATTCCCAAATAATGGCCCAATATTCCTCAGCCATTGAGTTCCAAACACTGCCTCACATCCTTCGATGGGTAAGAGGAAGAAATCCACTAGAAATTCAGCCCCTTGAACCTCCACTCGAACTCCATAGCAGACTCCATCATAGGTGAGTTTGTTTCCATTAGCCACCAACACCTCGAATTTTCCCCCCTTCACCGGTTGGAGTCCCATGGTTTCTGCCACTTTGGTGTTGAGGAAGTTATGGGTGCTTCCAAAATCAACGAGAATGTTGAGACCGAAATACCCAATCTTCCCTTTGATTCACATTGTTCGTGGTGCTTGCGACCCATCCATGGCGTGTAAACTAATTTTTGGAGCTTCAATTTCTTCCTCGCGACTATCTACAGCATCACCGGTATCCCCTTCATCGATGCTATCATCCAACGAAAACATTCCCTCAAGAAGCAAAAGTTTCTTACAACGATGTCCTGGCGCAAATTTTTCATTGCAATTGAAACATAGTCCCCTCTCCCTCCACTCCTTGAGCTCTGCCAGACTGAGTCTCCTAATAATAGGGTTCTGGTTTGGGCTAGTGCAGAAGAAGGCAGTGGCGGCAAGTTTGGAGGGTTGGGATTTCCTCTAAATTCAAGCACCGCCCTTCGTGGTGGTAGGTTTCGGGATTCGTACAACCGAGCGAGCCCTATAGCAGCTATCAACGTGGAGGGATTTGCCGCTTGCACATCCACCCTCAAGTTTTCTCGGAGACCACTGATAAAACCCCCAACTTGCTGTTCCACGGTAAGTATCCCTACTCTACTTAGTAGTCATTCATACTCAGTGTGATATTCTTTTATACTATCTGTCTGTTTGAGTTTTGTGAGATCCCCATAGAAATTCTGAAATTTGGTTGGACCATAACGAATATTGAGTCCATTTTTTAGAGTCTCCCAGTTGGTGATTTCCCCTTCATTCTTTCCACATTGATACCGTAATTTGGTGTCTCCATCGAGATGATAGGCGGCCAGTGGTAACTTCTCGGATTCCTCTGTTGATTGAAAGTCAAAAAATTGCTCCACAATACATATCCACCCTGTCGGGTCCTTATCTCCCCCGTAGCGAGGGAAGTCCAACTTCGCCACCCTTGGAATGGTTGATGCGAACGATGGAGTAGAATGCGTTCTACCACCCTTTGACGACTGTTCTTCGTCACGTCCTCCTCGAGAGTTTTCCAATCTGGATGTTATTGTCTGAAACATCTCCTCCATTTGTTTCATCATGATTTCTTGGCTTGACCGTATCTCTCGTTGCATCTCCTACTTTAGAGTTGCGCTTAAAGAACCCAATTCGTTCTCCAAACGCTCCAAGCGATCCCCTAACATATCTGGCTTTGATATCAAATTGTTACGTTGCTCAGAAAATGCACGCGTAACAGGCCTATGCACGGGAAGAGAACCAGGATCTTTCTTACGTGGTTTGCCTATTTTGGGAGACAACAAATTTCCTAGAACACTTCGAGGGGCTCTGGACCTCCTTAGGTAGAGAATTCGAGTTTCTCTGAACTCCAAAATCAACAAACGTTGAAGATAAATAATTGATTGATTGATTACTTTTATTCATAATTCCTTTCTCTTTAAATAGAGTTTACAAGGTAATATAATAACAAATCCTAATCTACTAATCTACTGGGATAACATGTCTATCCCCATAGCTAACTAATACTTAGAGACAATAGAAATCCTAACAACTATCTCCTTAAAGGTGATAGTGTCCTTATTCAACTCAAATCTAAATACTAGGATGTCATATCATTATTCCTTTCAGGAACAAAATCTAGTTAGGCTAGTATAGCGGTCAACCACCGAGCCCCAATGTAGACTCTAAGACTCGAACCTCAAATCTCAGATGAAAAGTCACAGTACAAAATTTACAAAATGTTCATTTTCTTCAGTTTTGGGGAGCATCATAACCAAATCGTGGATCCTAAAAACACAAACTCTGGAAAAGATATCAAGAGTGAACCTTTGGACTGCATCGCCACTAGACTTGGCAATCGTGTCGAGTGGAACGGTTTCGTCTCGGGTGAAATGAGTTTATGTCAAAAAATCCTCCATCCATACCCCATTCGTTTATATAAACGAGTCCAACTATCACACTCATACACGAATCGTTTTTTAGACGGGTTACCCGATACAACCCGTGTGTCACCCGCTAAATAAGGGAATATGTTAGAGTACTTCGAGTCCACACAAAAAATCATCAACTCGTCACATGTTACACATGTTTGATCTGTTTACTATAACAATAAATCATGGCTGAGAAAAAAAATAAAGACAAAAAATAAACATTAAATGACTATTAAATTTGAATGAGTCTGATAAATGGAAGGTGTGAGATGAGACAGAGGCTGAGAGACCTAACTTTTTAAAAAAAAAATTATAGTACTACTGTTAACGGGTTGAAACGAGTTTATGGGTTAAACACGAAACCGATTTATTTATTTCACAGGTCTGCCGAGTTAACCAGTTAACCACTCGAACCCGTTAAGACTACACCAAAACCCGCTAAATTCGTGTCGATTTTACGAGTCGTGTCTAGAATTGTCAGGCCTGACCGCCACAGAGACCAGTGTTTTAGTTATGGATAAATTGCACCGTTAGTGCTTGACGTTTGCCACTTATTATACTTTCGTCTTTAAAATTCTAATTTTATCAATTTCATCATCTATGTTAATACATTGACTAAGGGGTTGTTTGATAAAACCACTTAAGGTTTAAAACTGGATACTTTAAGCACTTAATAAATTAAACTTGTTTGATAACCTGAAATTCATACTACTTAATATTTTAAACACTTCTTAAAAACAGGCTTAAATTTTAAGTAGTAAGCCACCTATTTATCACTTAATGCTGAAAATGTTAGTTAATAAGGATTTTATCAATTTTTCTTAATGGACAAATATACAATCACCATCATTGTGTCATCGCCACCACTACCATTGTACATCGCCACCATCACCACCATCGCCGTTACCACTACCACCACCGTCACCGCCACCATTACCACCACCATTGTGCCACCGTCACCACCATCGTTGCTGTCACCACTACCATTGTGCCACTGTCACCGCCACCATCACTACCACCACCATCACCACCACCACCGTCACCACCATTATGTTACCGTCACCACCACCACTACCATTGTGCCACCGTCACCACCACCACTACCATTGTGTCACTGCCACCACTACCACTACAATTGTCGCCATTACCACCATTATGTTATCACCACCAACACCACCACTACTGTCACCGCCACCACTACCATTACCACCACCATTGTGATAGTGGTGATAGGAATAAAACAATTGCGGAGAGATAGTTAAAGAGAACATCAAAATTAGAATAATAATAATTTTCAAACTTCAGCTTCTTATATTTGTCGAACAGTTTGATTAAATTCAATATTTAAATTTCAGTTGATACCAAACAGTCTAGAAATTAAAAAATTCAACATTCAGCACTTAAAATTCGACATTCAGTTTTCAGTGTTCAACTTTCAATTTTATCAAACACCACCTAACTTTAGTCTTTACTCCTAATTGCGGTCCAAAAAAGTGATGAAAAATAGCACATGAGCCGCATGCGAGGAGTTTAAAGGGGCAATGCAGTCATTGTCTATACATTTTATTTGTATATTTTATGTGTGTCAAACAATGTCCAACGTATTATATTTGAATGTACAATATTTTACATGTAATGTACATAAGAAAGCAAGGTCACGTCATGCTTTGCAAGCACCGAATAATTTCTCTCGACTCGGAGTATTTCATGATGTTAACCTTGGTCTAAATAGGCCAGGACTAGGCTTGCCCATTGTCCAAACGAAGAAGAAAAGCATAAATGTAAATGTAAGTATCAAAGCTTAAGGGCCAATTATTGTTGACCACCACGAAAGACTTCAATGGTGAAAACAAGACATAATAATACCCTAATAGATAAAGACCTGAATTTGATCCTTACATTATATAGAATAAGTGTATGTTCTGTTCCAGATTGATATGACCAATTGAAAGAACAACCGGATTCACTAGTATCCTCAAATTTAGAAAGTATTCTTTTTTTTCTTTTTTAACCTTTCCCCAGTTTACACGCACCTCATTAATCCTATTTCGGTCCGGTCAAAGGCAGACCATCCACTCCGATACTAGGATATTCATGAGGGATTTGTCCCTCATAACCCGACCCTAAAGAATTACCAAAATTTGAGTTCAGGATGTCTGAGTTTATATATTGTACATGTTACTACAGTTAATCTAGAAAGTATTCATTTGAGTTAAAAGATATTAGAAATCAAATCATAAACGATCGTAAGGACTTATATGTTCAAGTAATTCGTTGCGAAATCCGAGTTTAAGAATCCCTATAACAGAGTTTAGATTACCTACCGGCTACCATTCACCTTTTCTCTCACAGTCAACATAGAAATGACTTGAATAAAAAAATTTATCCAAGTCCACATACAAATGACTTAAGAGACTCCGGTGCAACTTCTCTAAAAATAAAAGGAAGTCTCCCCAATTTATGCAAAGTCCTACCCATGGGGGGTCTTATTTTTTTTGGTAAGACTATCCGGTATCCGAAAGTCACTTTGGGTTCCGACTAATCCGGATTCGAGTCGGGAAAGACCACAAGGGCGGCAAAGCTCTCCCTACCGAACGCAGCTGCGTTCCCAAGACTCGAACTCGAGACCTTGGTTAAGCTCTCCCTACCCATGGGGGTCTTTATCCCTTGAGTATACATCTTCATTTTATAATATTATCCAATCCAAAACAACACATCATGTCAACAGCAAATTTGTTGCTCATAATTTAACTAACAAGAAAAGAGTAGACAACCTTTTTTTAATCAAAACACCAAACTATCAACAGAAAAATACAGCTCAAGAACTAAACAGAAAAAATATACATTTTAATTTGTTAAAAAACACTCTAATACTATTACATAGCTCCGATCCGATAAAGTTTTATGCTGCCTGTCATGTAACCCTCCTCGTTTATCCGCATCCTTGAATAAAACCTGGCATGAGATAGCTACTGAAAGAGCCAAATTCTGAATCCTATACTAAATCTCAAAACCTAGATTACAAATTCTTACATATGAGTCATACTAGCATGAGAGAGAGTGCCCCCAAATTTTCAAGAAAAAACCCCCAAATTCCAAAAAAAACATTAGCCAACCCTTTCCCACATAAAATTCCACAAAATCAAACAAACCCAGCAATCAATTTTGGTCAGAAATCACCACCACCATCTTTGTTCTTCCTCACAAGAGCAAAGTACCCCAAAACAGCACAAAGGGCAGCCACAATACTCCCTTCTTTAATCAGAATCCTAACCAAAAACCCAGAAATCTCAGCCGTCAATTTCTTCCCCTCCACCACCACAGTCCTCCTTGGCTTCCCACAAAAAGTCAACAACACAAGAACAGTGATCCATGTCACCATGGTGGCCGGAACGGCCACGGCCATGGCGGCCACCATGGAAAGAAGGCCAAAAACGGCCCCAAGAAGCACAGCAGCGTACAAAGCTGGCCACCCAGATGGGGAATTTGAGGTTGATAAGGTGGATTCATACCAAGAAAGCACAGATTTGAGGAAATTCCACGAAAATGATAACAAAATGGTGTGTACAGCTATAAAGAGACATACCCAAGTTCTTCTTTTGATCATGATTCTGATGAGTAACATGGGATATGGTGATGGTTGAGACATTGGTGATGATGTTGTGGATGGTTCTTCTTCTATACTGTCTGGCAGAATCTATTACCAAAGTACTCCAAAATTTAAACTTAAATACCAAATTACAGCCGTTTTGAACTTATTTATCAAACTACAGCTATTTTAAAAGCGAAAATACGAAATCCGATTTCATTTAAAAGCGGAATTAGTAAGTACGACTTTAGCTTCAAAAGCGGATGTACCAATTACGCTTTCATTTAAAATCGGATTTATCAAATCCACTTTCTATTGAAAACATATTTACCAAACCCGCTTTTAACAATAAAAAACTGTAACTATATTTGAAGGAAAGCGGATATGCCAAATCCGCTTTTATTAGTAGACGGATATGCCAAATCCGCTTTCATTAGAAAGCGGACTTAACAAAGCCGCTTTCTAATGAAAGCGTTTTTAGCAAATCCGCTTTCTGAGTGATGTATCCCAGCCAAAAACATTAAGTCCGCAGGTGTTGTATACCAAAAAAAAGCGATAAATTTTTTTACCACAATAATGATAAAAAACACTCACAAATGTAATAAATCACCCAGAAAAATAATAATTTTTTTATACCAAAAATAGTAAAAATAGTTATACCAATATTGATAAAAATATTCACAACAGTGATAAAAATATCCATAAATGTTATTATCCACAAAAATAATAAATTTTTTAGTTATAAAATGACCTATAAATTTATAAAAATATTTTATTAAAATAATAAATTATGAAGATATAATAGTAAATTTTTTTATTGTTGATACTGTAGACAAATCTCTATTGTCATCTCATTTTCTACTTTAGAACGTTATCCTCAAAGCAAGTGTATGGTTGAGAAGACACAAGTCACAATGTCAAAGCGGAATTACCAATTCCGACTTCATTATAACTTTCTCCCACTATCACATTTTAAGAAATTACGATATTTTTTAGACTATTTGTACGTAGTCCCAGAAATGAAAATTTCATTCCCATCTCTATTAAAGAATAAATAATAAAACTATTAAGTTCACACTTTTTATTTCTTTTGCGATAAAAACATTCAAAAAATGAAGAGACGTTATGTCTTTTGGTGAAATAGAAATATAATATTTTATTTTAAACGACATAATACAGACATATTAGTAAAAAATATTTTAAACGACATAATAGAACTATAAGACTTACGAAATACGCTTTTAATTTTAAAAACAAATTTCAATAGTGCAATTATTCAATAGAAAACGGATTTGGTAAGTCCGATTTTAAATGAAAGCGTAATTGGTACATCCGCTTTTGAAGCTAAAGTTGTACTTACTAATTCCGCTTTTAAATAAAATCGGATTTCGTACTTTCGCTTTTAAAACAACTGTAGTTTGATAAATAAGTTCAAAACGGCTGTACTTTGGTATTTAAGTTTAAATTTTGGATACTTTGGTAATAGATTCCTGTCTGCCATGACTGCTTGACTTTCTCTCTCTACACTTCTTTATTTCTCTCTCTACCTCCTTTTCCTCTCTGTTTCTCTATTTCTCTATTTATTTTGTTGCTATCTTGGGGGAAAAAAATAGACTATGGTACCGCCGTGAGCAACATACACACAATTATTCTTACTGAAAAAAATAATTTTTTTATTTATAACTAATATTTAAAAAAGATATCAGTGTTCCTAAAATATTATAATTGATCATTAAAGTTATAATTTTTAAATGTCTAATGACAATTCATAATATAAAAATTACAATTGCTCAAAGAAATCTTATAATCGAGTTCAGCTCGAATTCTAAACGAGTCAAAATTGAACAATTTTTTAGGCTCGTATAGAAAAACAACATGGTCAAGCTTAGGCTCAAGTTCAGCTCGATTAACACCCCTAAATGTTACACAGTCTTGAAAAACTGACTTAATCAATCATTGTTATTAATTTAGTTGTGAGTTCCAACATTTATTAGGACTTACAATTTATTAAATGATTGTGATGCATCAAATTAAAAAATCAAGTCAATTTTTTAAATATAAATAATATTTTCATAAATATCAAAACTCACATATAAATTAATTAATAAAATTAATAAATTATGTCGGTATTTTATGTACAAATAGCATTAAATTGAAAACTTAAGCACTTAATAAATACAACTTATTTGATAACTTAAAATTCATACTACTTAATATTTTAAGCACTTCTTAAAAATAGGTTAAAATTTTAAGTAGTAAATCACCTACTTATCACTTAATACTGAAAATATTAGTTAATAAGAATTTTATCAATTTTTCATAATGAACAAATATACCTTCACCATCATTGTGTCATCGCCACCACTACCATTGTACATCGTCACCATCACCATCGCCGTCACAACTACCACCATCGCCGCCGCCACCATTACCACCACCACTATTGTGCCACCGTCACTACCACCATTGCCACC
This sequence comes from Ilex aquifolium, assembly GCA_951799425.1. Lineage (NCBI taxonomy): Eukaryota > Viridiplantae > Streptophyta > Magnoliopsida > Aquifoliales > Aquifoliaceae > Ilex > Ilex aquifolium. The sequence goes on from OX637394.1 coordinate 45,959,048, forward strand.
ACCATCGTTGTTGTCACCACTACCATTGTGTCACTGTCATCACCACCACCACCACCATTGTCACCACCACCACCACCACTATCATTGTTGCCGCCACCACTATTGTGCCACCACTACCACCACTACAACTACCATTGCTGCCACCACCATCACCATCACCACTACCATTGTATCATCGCCACCACCACAGTGTTGCCGCCACCACTGCCATTGTGCCACCGCCACTACTACCATTGTGTTACCGCCACCACTACCACTACCATTGTCGCCACTACCACCATTATGTCACCACCACTACCACCACTTTCACCATCACCACTGTCACCACTACCACTACCACCACCATTGTGATAGTGGTGATAAGAATAAGACAATTGCGGAGAGATGGTTAAAGAGAACAAAAAAAATTAAAATAATAATAATTTTTAAACTTCAACTCTTTATACTTGTTAAACAGTTTGATTAAATTCAATACTTAAATTTCAATTGATACCAAACAGTCTGCAAATTAAAAAATTCAATATTCAGCACTTAAAATTCGACATTCAATTTTCAGTGTTCAGTTTTTAATTTTATCAAACACCACCTAACTTTAATCCTTATTCCTAATTGCCGTCCAAAAAAGTGATGAAAAAGAGCACATGCGCGCCCAACAAATTTGGAGGTGTTAGCCGAGAATATTAAGGTGAGCCCTATTAATAAGTAATAATTATTAAAATATATTCATTTAAAAGTTATTTTTTTAGTTTTTTGAGATGCAAAAATATTGATTAAATTTTTATATTCAAGTTTTGTTAATATATCTTTTTCAATAGATAATATAGCTAATTCATTTAATCTTTCTTGTGACATAGTTGATCGGAGATAAAATTTTATTAATTTAAGTTTTGAAAAACTTCTCTCCGCCGAAACAACTGTTACTGGTATTGTTAACAATATTCTAAAAGTTATACATGTTTTTGGAAAAGAATCTAATCGTTTTATATAAGTTAGAGTTTCAACTGGAGTGTTAATTTCAGATTATATGACTTTTCTTAATACAGTCAATTCTTGAAATAAATCTAAACCATCAATATCAGAAAATAAGTCACGTTTCAAAAAAATTTCAAGGTTAAGACAATAACTTTTCAAACTATCATCATCTTAGTATTTTAATTTTTTAAAACATAATAAAAAACCAAAAATATTTTCATATATTTTGAATTGCTCAAATCTACTCTTGATTGAACAAATAGCTAGATCAACTATAAATAAAAAATACTCAATTCTAAAAAATTCTTCAGCTGATAGTGTTACTGCATTCTCAATTGTATCACCAAATTATTTTTTCCTAAAAAATTTACGTTTTTCTCGAAACATTGGTTCTATTTCCATTTCAAGTGCAATCTCTTTTGATGAAATCAAAGCAGAGTAAAATTTATTTTCTTTATATAATTCCAAAAAAAAAAGAAAGTCCTTTTAATTGATCAATAGCAACATCAATATGCATGTCTTTGAATTGTAAATTTTTACTAACTGTGTTAATAGCAAATAATATATCATACCAAATATTCATACCCAATAAAAATTCAAAATTTTCAATCTCATATGTTGCTCAGCATGTGGCTTCACTCCTTATTTTAGGATCTTCACTAATTTTTGCTAATTGAATTAAAACATCTCGTATTTTTGGAGTCTGATACTTGATTGCTTTAACACTTTCGATACGACTTTCCCATCGTGTTTGAGATAATGATTTAAGAGTTAACATAGATATATTATCTTGTAAATTTTTCATCATTTTGTTGAAGAAGAAAATAATGAGTATATACGTTGTAATACTCTAAAAAAAGATATGGCTTTAGGACAAGAGTTAGCTATATCACAAAGTACAAGGTTAAGATTATGACATCCACATGTGTGTAAAACGCTCTTGGATTTATATCTAGTAGTCTTTTTTGTATACCTTAGTGTTTTCCTTTCATTTTAAATCTATTATCATATCCTTGTCCTCTTTCATCATTTACATCAACTCCAAGTTTTTTAATTACATTTATAAGTTCATCAAAAAGGTTTTTCCCAGATGTATCATCTACTTCCAAAAATTCTAAAAAAATATTCTTCTATTTTTATTAGACTTGTTGAAATATCTACACATCGCAATATAAGAGTCATTTATACTTGATGACTTGCATCATGAGTACAATCAAGTATTACTGAAAAATATTTTACTTTTTTAATCTTATTAATGATTACACTTTTAATTTCAGAAACTAACATTTGTATTAATTCATTTTGTATCTTATGCCCGAGATAATGATTATGAGTTTCACCATTTTTAATTCATCGAACATGTTCTTGCATTATTGGATCAAATTCCGCAATCATTTCAATTAAACTTAAAAAGTTTCCATTGTTATCTTGATATATTTTTTCATTCTTCCCACGAAATGCCAAATTATTTTTAACAAGATTTTTTACTATAGCTAAAATTCTTACAAGTATTTTTTTTCCAATAATCTTTCTCTTTGTTAATTTGTTCTTGTATATTTTCATCAATGGTTTTATTTTTTGACAATCTAATTTCTAAATCAACCCATGAATTTATGTTAGTGATATGCTCATTAGTTGTTTCATGAGTTTTGAGCTTATAACTAAGATTTTTCCAATCTTTAGTTCATTCATTAACTATAAATTGACTTGTACTAGGTTTTGAATTGAATAACTTACAACAAAAGCAATATACTCTATCTAAATCTTTTGAATATATTAACCATTTTCTATCATGCTTTTCTCCGTTTGACAATTTTCGAGTGTAATATGCAATAGAAAAATGTCTATTATTTTCATCATTAGGAAAGTCTAAATCATTTTCCCTAATAGGACATCTTTCAACTAATAAGTCTCTTAATTTTGTGTCAATATTTGTCCATTGTCCTGGATCATAGATATTTATTGGAACATAATCTAATAGTTCACTAACATGTTCACATTCTTTATCACTTTCTATTTCACTAACAAGTTCACATTCTTTACCAATTTCATTTTCTTTTAGATTTTTTTGGCATTCTGTTGATTTTGCTATATTATCTAATAGTTCAATCGTTGAATCATCATTTGAATTTTTTGTTGTAGTTGGTTTATCACTAATAACAAATTTATCGAGTGCTCCTTTTTGAGATTCAATAAATTTATCTTGTTTTCTCTTCTTTTTACGTTTTTCACATCCAGAATCATATCTTCGAGTAGACATACTAATTATATAACTTGCAATTACAACAATGAAAAATTATAACACAAAATTTATAAAAATTAAATTAAACTAAAATAAAAGTTAAAGAACAACACAACCTGGTACTGTGAGAGAGCAAAACAGTTGGCTTTGTCACAAGACTCACAACATCAAAATTCAAGGGCAACAATCAACTATCAAGATTCAAGCATTTAAATTTCTGTCAAAAAAAGAGACATTCTAAATCAACAATAATATCAAAAATATGAAATCAACATATTAAAAATTCTAAGCACACTAAACTTCTAAAAATTTCTATAAAATTTCTAATAAAAAATGAGAGAACAATTGAACAAACCAGTGTATTATAGTAGATTGAGCCCAAAAAATTCTGACCCTTGAATCTTGATCACTATCAATTAATTGATGGTTTGTTGAACTACATGAGATTATAGAATAGAGAGTTTTGTTGTTCTTTCTTTGTTCAAATTCAAACTTCATAGAGAGAGAGAAAGGCATGAGGGAGTGGCGTTAAACAAAACTGTGGTCTGTGAGTGAGTGAATCCCATAATTTGTGCGAGAGAGGCGTAGTGATGTAGAGAGATTTGCTTAATTCCTTCACAGACGAGAGAGAGAGAGAGATTATCCTTCCTTGTTGTAGAAGTCTAGCAGTCTGCTACAGCTGACAAGTAGAGCAATTTTCTAGGTAAGTTATTAAAGTGTTAATTGACCTATCAATAAAATTTGGGCCCTCTCAAACCAGTCTATCTAAAATATATATATTCATAACTAAAACTCTTAACGGACAACCAAAATTTTGCAAAAATTGGGGCCCTAGGCCAACTAAGTGGCCTAGGCCTAGGCCCGGCCCTTTAAGGACCAATTATTGTTGACCACCACGAAAGACTTCTATGGTGAAAAGAAGACATAATAATACCCTAATAGATAAAGACCTCAATTTGATCCTTACATTATACAGAACAAGTGTATGTTCTGTTCCAGGTTGATATGACCAATTGAAAGAACAACCGGATTCACTAATATCCTCAAATTTAGAAAGTATTCTTCTTTTCTTTTTTCTTTTTTAACCTTTCACTGGTTTACACGCACCTCACTAATCCCATTTCGGTCTGGTCAAAAATAGACTATCCACTCCGGAACTAGGATATTCATGAGAAATTTATCTCTCATGACCCGGTCCCAAGGAATTACTAAGATTTGAGTTCAAGACGTCTGAATTTATAAGTTATCTATATTATAGAAAGTATTCATTTGAGTTAAAAGATATAAGAAATCAAATCATAATCAAATCATAATCGGACTTATATGTTCAAGTAATTCGTTGCGAAATCCGAGTTTAAGAATCCCTATAACAGAGTTTAGATTATCTACCATTCACCTTTCTCTCGTAGTCTACATAGAAATGACTTGAATAAAAAAATTTATCCAAGTCCACATACAAATGACTTAAGAGACTCCGGTGCAACTTCTCTAAAAATAAAAGGAAGTCTCCCCAATTTATGCAAAGTACTACCCATGGGGTCTTTATCCCTTGAGTATACATCTTCATTTTATAATAGGGCAAAATCCAGTTTACCCCTTGTAGTTTGGGTGTGTTGCACATGATCTCTCTATGATTTGGAAATCAGCACATTACCCCCTTATACTTTTGGACTAAAATGCTACCGTTAGTTTTTCCGTTAGATTAGACCATTCGTGACATACACGCGCCTAACAGGAGGTTGAACATAACAAAACGTGTTTCCTTCCAAAAATAGACACAATAAAAGTACAATAATACCCTTCTTCAATTTTCATCTTCCTGAGGAATTGACTTTCATATTTTTTCTCCAATTGTGTTGCCCAACGGCACCACTATCTCCATCATTCTTACAATGCAACAACACAAATTGTCATAACCTCTGCACACTCCACTAAATTACCACCCTACTGTGCACCACCACCATTTATACCACAAGTTCAATCAACCAAATGGGTAATATTGTAAAACCTGAGCAAATAGAACTTTTGCTACAAGACATCATCCACAATTCTGTGATAGGGTAAGCTTGTTTTCATATTCAGTAACAATTTCCTAAAGTTTCTTTAGTGGCCGTGGTGTATAGTGAGAGAAAATCAAAACCCTTGTTTAAGCTTGAAACTTGAATTTTTGAGTATTCAAAATTTCGAGTTTTGGAGGTGAAGGGGGGCCTAATCCACTATTTTTAGGGTCAAGGAATCCATTTTTGAAGTTAGAATCGAGAAAGAATGAGGTTTGGTGGGTAAAAAATTGAATTAAAAATCGTGACAATTTTTGAAAATGATGAACCCTTCACTTTGGAGCTTGATTTCTACTTACCTTGTGCATGATCTGGACAAACTAAATACATGGTTGGAAAATGGGTAGAAATAGGTTAAATTTAGGCATTTGAATCACCCAAAAAGGTTGAGAAACGATGGAGAAATTAAGGGCCAAAGTTGGCCCAAATGTTGAAAAAAATCTGGTATATACATAACCTGTCAAAATGAGTTTGTGATCACCTTTGAGCTTAAATTCGTGGGTCATGAGGGTTATTTAAGGAAACAAGTCTGTGAGGTTTAAAACTAGGTTGAGAGTGGAGGATATTGACATTGGTTTGAGGAAGTTTGGTGCTTTGTGGAGAGAGAGAAAAAATTGTAAAGTTTGGTGGTTGGTTGATTTTTCAGAAAATTAGACAACAATTGAGAGGGAGGAAGAAGATGATAAATAGTTGAGGGTACTAAAGTCATTTTATCACTTCTGTTTACGGTGTTAATTGTGCATGTCGGTCCAAAAGAATAAAGGGATAATGCGTTGATTTCTAAATCATAGGGAGGTCATGTGTAAAACACCCAAACCACAAAGGGGTAAACTGAATTTTGCCCTTTATAATATTATCCAATCCAAAACAACACATTATGTCAACAGCAAATTTGTTGCTCATAATTTAACTAACAAGAAAAGATTAGACAACTTTTTTTTAATCAAAACACCAAACTATCAACAGAAAAGTACAGCTCAAGAACTAAACAGAAAAAATATACATTTTAATTTGTTAAAAAACACTATAATCCTATTACATAGCTCCGATCCGATAAAGTTTTGTGCTGCCTGTCATGTAACCCTCCTCGTTTATCAGCAGCATTGAATAAAACCTGGCATGAGATGGCTACTGAAAGAGCCAAATTCTGAATCATATGCTAAATCTCAAAACCTAGATTACAAATTCTTACATATGAGTCATACTAGCATGAGAGAGAGTGCCCCCAAATTTTCAAGAAAAAACCACCAAATCCCAAAAACATTAGCCAACCCTTTCCCACATAAAATTCCACAAAATCAAACAAACCCATCAATCAATTTTGGTCAGAAATCACCACCACCATCTTTGTTCTTCCTCACAAGAGCAAAGTACCCCAAAACAGCACAAAGGGCAGCCACGATATTCCCTTCTTTAATCAAAATCCTAACCACAAACCCAGAAATCTCAGCCGTCAATTTCTTCCCCTCCACCACCACAGTCCTCCTTGGCTTCCCACAAAAAGTCAACAACACAAGAACAGTGATCCATGTCACCATGGTGGCCGGAACCGCCACGGCCAAGGCGGCCGCCATGGAAAGAAGGCCAAAAACGGCCCCAAGAAGCACAGCAGCGTACAAAGCTGGCCACCCAGATGGGGAATTTGAGGTTGATAAGGTGGATTCATACCAAGAAAGCACAGATTTGAGGAAATTCCACGAAAATGATAACAAAATGGTGTATACAGCTATAAAGAGACATACCCAAGTTCTTCTTTTGCTCATGATTCTGATGAGTAACATGGGATATGGTGATGGTTGAGACATTGGTGATGATGTTGTGGATGGTTCTTCTTCTATACTGTCTGCCATGACTGCTTGACTTTCTCTCTCTACACTTCTTTATTTCTCTCTCTACCTCCTTTTCCTCTCTGTTTCTCTATTTATTTTGTTGCTATCTTGGGAAAAAAAAAAGACTATGGTACTGCCGTGAGCAACATACACACAATTATTCTTACCGAAAAAAATAATTTTTTTATTTATAACTAATATTTAAAAAAGATATCAGTGCTCCTAAAATATTATAATTGATCATTAAAGTTATAATTTTTGAATGTCTAATTACAATTCATAATATAAAAATTACAATTGCTCAAAGAAATCTTATAATCAATCATGATATTTATGCTCAATCATAAATTTTTCACAACCAGTTATAAATTTAAATTTTAAAAGTATAATCTTATTATTAAAAATATAACTTTGGACACCCCTAATTTTTTTATTGTACACTTTCCTTACTATGAAGTTATTTATACCTAAAATACTCACATAATTTGTTTACCTTATTAATCACAATCATTGAATTAATATTGTATTCTAATACATATTCAGCAATGTTACTAGGAGTGTTAATCGAGATGACCTATTCGGGCTCAGCTCAGAACTCGACTCGGGTTTCAAATAAGTTGAGTTTGAACAATTTTTTAAATTCGTTTAGAAAAACGAGCTTAAAAAGGTTCGACTCAAGTTTACAAAACTCGACTCGTTTGTATGTAAAATAGTTGAGCTACTCGGGTTCAGCTCGAATTCTAAACGAGCAAAAATTGAACAATTTTTTAAGCTCGTTTAGAAAAACAACATGGTCAAGCTTAGGCTCAAGTTCAACTCGATTAACACCCCTAAATGTTACACAATTTTGAAAAACTGACTTGATCAATCATTGTCATTAATTTAGTTGTGGGTTCCAACATTTATTAGGACTTACAATTTATTAAATGATTGTGATGCATCAAATTAAAAAATCAAGTCAATTTTTTAAGTATAAATAATATTTTTCATAAATATCAAAACTCACATATAAATTAATTAATAAAATTAATAAATTATGTCGGTATTTTATGTACAAATAGCATTCCCCTTTACAGTTTGGGTATTGTTTGGTGAGCCGTGAGCATCAGGTATATTACTGTCTTACTGATGACAATGAGAGTGAAGTCTGCACTGACAAACGCGTTTTTCAAGGGCCCGTGATGATGACGTTTTCAAGTTTGAACGGTACTATACCATAGAATTTGAGGAAGACTACGGTATTGACGAATGTACCATATTAAAATTTATAATTTTTTAAAATTAAATTATATAATTTTGAGATGTAAATTATAAGATGGATCTTAAAATATTATGATTGATCATAAAAAAATATTTTTAAAAGATGAAGTTGTAATTGATTGATGTTATTCATAATCTCACTCATTAGTAGTATTATATTGAAAAAATTATAATTTTTTAAAGTTAAATTATATATTTTTGGGATGTAAATTACAAACGGCAATATCGAGCTTAAAATATTATGATCGATAAATATAATTTTAATTACAGTATTTTATGATTGATTATAATTAATCTAAATCTGTTTTAACTCTACTTTAAAAAAATGCAACTTAACTTCTGAAAATAATAATTTATGATACAATACGTGACAATACTAATATGATGTAACCGTTACGCCCAATATTTACTCGCGAACCCGATCTTTTATCAGAATGGCAGTTGGTGGTCCGATAATTAATTTCGGCATGGTACCGAATTTTTTTTTGGATACTGTAATTATGTCTGGCAGTTGGGTGCTTCAATTTTTTCTTTTTTAGTGGTGTTGTGGTGAGGGTGGTGGAAGAAATGAATCAAGAAATGATCAAAGCACATTATTTTGGACTTAGGACCATAAAGCAACAAAAACAGGCATTGAGGATGTCACCTTTATTACTGTTCTGAATGCTTTTGCTTCGAGTTTTAAACTCTTCTACTTTTCAGCCTGCAGATTCCTTGTGGTGGTGTTTGGTTCGAGGGATAAAGGTGGATAACTCGCTGGATTGGATTTAAATTGTCTGGGGGCCCACATAACTCAGGTTTGGATCCACAAATTCAGATGGGATAAACGTTGCTACCCAATTACTCGGCCCGTAGTCATTGAAGCCTTGTATCCCTTCTAAGCCGGATTTATTAAACCCACGGAGCATATGGGATTCATTTGGGCAGATTTTCAAAAGACAGGATAACTGATGATTTTACCATTATGACCTTAAAATAGTACTCAGTTTAGGGGTACAAGCTAAGCATTTTTCATCTCTTCCTCTCCTCACCGCCTCCAATAGCCCACTCCACAATCGTGAATAGTCCTCTCTCTCTCTCTCTCTCTCTCTCTCTCTCTCTCATATTTTGAAGCACCAATCGCTATGGTCTAGACATGGAAGGGAGGCAATGGACTGGGAAAGGGAGGAGTGAAGCAGCCCCGGAAGGTGCTTCACGATAACATCCAAGGCATAACAAAGTCGGTGATTTGCCGTTTGGCTCGCAGAGGAGACGGGAAGCGTATTAGTGGTCTGATCTATGAGGAGACTCATGGTGTGCTGAAGATCTTCCTCAAGAATGTGATTCGTGATGGTGTGACCTACACTGAGCACGCTCGTCGCAAGACCGTGATGGCCATGGATGTGTTCTATGCATTGACGAGGCAAGGTATAACTCTGCATGGGTTTGGTGGTTAGGTGTGGGTAATTTGGGTTTTCTTTTGGAGGTTTCTGAAATTAGAGTTTCTATTCTACTATGTTCTTGTAATTATGTAGTTTATGCTTTAAAAAAGAGAAATCAGGAGGGTATTTAGCTTAGTTTTTGGTTTATGTTGTTTCAAGATTTGTTTAAAGTACTATGATGGGTGTAATTGGCAGTTACTTTTGTTGTAGAAATTTGATGAATTGAACTGCTTTATTTGATTCAAATTTTTATTCTTTGTTTGGTTGATAATCATTTAATTCCTGATAACTTGGGATGATCTAAATTGTTGTATGATCTTGTGTTGCCAAACCAACGGATTAAACATTATTAAAATATAAATATTTTTTAAATTTCATATAATAAATCATAATTTTGCTTCCAAATAAGTACAACTTATTTTATGGCATTCAAAATTTTTAATAGTTATTATTTTTAAATGGGCCTGGAAGTTTTGGGATCTGTTGAGACAGATTTCGGTTTTTTGAGAGGCAAATTGTCTGGCAGATTTTTTTGCAAACCTAACTGTAAATGATGGCTTCTCCTCTGATTTCTCCCCGGAGTTATGTGTTCATTTGCAGGAGAAATTATTGTTGCTTCAGGACCAGCAAGGATTGAAGAAGCTGAGAAAGAGAAGGAGATGTCTTTAATTTTTTTCTTTTCTTTCCCTTTGTTCTCTGGTCTTGTTTGGGCAGTTTGGTGGTTTCGAGTGTTTCATTGTAATAATTCAATTGGCTTTAGGATGTTTGTGATTAAAAGTGTATTGTGCAAATTATATTAAATAAATAAACAAAATATTTATTGCATTAAAATTTTTTTTCCTAAATAAGACAATACTAATGGATTGAATTTTTTTTCATTCCATTCTAAACATGGTATAGGATTGGAAAACATTTTTTTACATAAGGGTACAATGGTCATTTAATATGTTTTATCTTCACAAGTGAATGGAGCCCACAAACCAAATGAAACCTATCCAAAGATGGGATAGGATTTGAATCCGAACTTTATAATCCTCTAATCCGGATCACTTTGCATTGGGTTGGATTGGGTTCGGATTCCAATCCAATCCAATCCAATCCTCCCATGTTGATCCAAACACCACCTGTGTGTTTAGTGTCAAAGAATAATGTTGCTCTTCAACATTTTTTTGGGGAAAGAACTTGCCCATGACTTACGATTGACGACTACAACCCATGACTTACGATTCAGTTTAAAGCTTAAGTGTTATTAGTCATCATTTATCATACGTTCACGAGTCGTGACAAGTTTTGTCGACTGTCATCTGATCATTTTCTTTAACTTGACAATTTCAATCACTCTTTCTTTATCTCTTGTATTTTTAAATGTAACTTGAAATCAGGACATGAAAATGGGAAATCTTAACTTGAAATTAGAATATAAACTTTAAAACCTGAAGATTGAAATTGAAATCGGGATATAAGCATTACATATAAGGATACGAAAAAGGTATAAAATTTAGAGAAGTGGACAACACAGTTCACACTTTATGAAAGAGCTGAATTTTCTTTAGTTTTGGTTACTTTATCCCTATGAAAATAAAAAACAAAAATGCAGGCTCTATCTCTAGTTTCCTTCTAGCTGCTAAGGAGCCGGTCTCAAACAAGTTTTGAACCCCTAACCTTGTGTAGTTTGACTCGTGACTATAAAGTAAACTTTGAATGTGGCTGTAAAATAAACTTAGAATGAGTCTAATCACCCGCAAACCACACTAATCGGGTGAACAAGAGCGCCTCTTGCGAGACTTGAACTTGGAACGCCGAGGTAATTACCATTCAGGCTTCCCCATCCAACGCGATGAGTTCGTTTGCCTACATTTGTTCCCCTAGGGAGAAGGAGCTACTACACTGAAACAGACATCAGGTACAAGTCAACTGCAACACCTTTCTGGTCCTCTCCATCAGTGCAATAAAAGTTGGGCATTAGCATCCAGCTCCAATTCCTTGCATCCTTTTGATCGAATTTCACAGGATTCTAATTTTCATCACTCTATGCTTTAATGACAAGTAGATTAAGACCATCAAAGAATTATATTTGATAATGATAAGATTTTGGTGTGGGCTGCCCATTCAAAACCCAGAGCATCCAATGGGCCCAATGGTTACATGACAGTTCAAGTGACCCCTCTGCAACCCATCTACTCCGCAATAGGAATGGGCCGCAATCCGAAGAAGGGAGTCCAACAAAGCGCCCAGGTCAGCACAATCTTGCTTGGTCATGACAAGCTCAGCAGCAATCAGCTCGGGAGCAAAGAGTTTGGTATTCACCAGATCCCGAACACATTCCATCGCGCCACGTGTCCAGGGAACAAGGGGACAACTTCTGGAGTCACTAACGAACGCGTACTCACTGGAAAAATGAATATTTGTGCACATTCCATTGAAAGATCGTGGATACAATTTGTGTCAAGGTAACGGTCACAACTACAAGACAAAAATGAGGGGACCACAGAATCAGCCGAGGAAAAAATATCGCAAAAAACCCTAGATGACTACTTGTATATATAATACCCTGCATTGTAAAAGAAAGATATATGAGAAAAACTTGTACTCATGAGACACCGTTCACACGAGCTCTAATCTAAGAAACCTATTGTAACTTTCTTCTTCTTCAAGCATTACAAACCCCACGGAGCAAGAGCTTCCATTACAATAGACATAGCACTGGTCTTTTGACTAGGGTGAATCACTTACATATTGTCTTTGATCTAACTTTATCATCCATTCCCTCTATGTTAACTCCGAGATTCATACTACTCCCTCGGGGTCTCGTTAAACATTATTCTGAACTTGGGCTGAGCATTTTCGAGCACTATCAATATCAAATTGGGATACAAACTCAATGGAAGAAACAAAAAATAGAACTTTTAGTTTCCTTTCAGATTTGGGGAAAAAAAAGACTCTCTTTAGTTAAAATGAATGAAAAGTCAAAAAGATTGGAGAAAAACTGTCTATGATCAAACTAAATCTATTAGCGAGAAAATCTACACAGACGACGGGGCGGGTAATAAGCTCAAGCAAGAAGCCACAATTATGCAGAAATACAATGTTGAAATGAAAATATTAACGCACAAAAAAATAACAGGACAGAAATTATTGAACTGAAAACATTAGTACATCGAAACACAAGCACATGCACATTGACACATCTATGAAAAACATCTAACTTTTCAAAATTCAGTAGGACTACGACTAATGAAATCAAGAAAAAATTCATTTAAGTCTATTTTTCCTTACATCTTACAGCAAGAACATAAAGTGAAACCCTTTTCCCCTTATGGTATATGCTACCATTCATTGAAAGTATTTTCTACAAAGGAAGCAAGTTCAGAACAATGTCACATGCACATTCAACAATACCAACTGATTCAAACAGCAGTCTACCCTGCTTTTCCAAACTTGACCACCATTCTATAATTCACAGAACATCTAAGAAACATCCAATTCAAGAAAGCTATTACTATTAGTAGATAATCATCATAAACGCAATTCTCCGACTGAGGCCTTCCAAAATTCCCAAGCCCTAAAGTCCACTAGGAGTCTACAAGGCCTTCATACAACAATGTCATTTAAGCTGATTAGAACGATGAATCACACTTGCTAATTGTTTTTCAATCTTAATCATACTTTTCCCTCCACGAGTAAACAAGGAAGAAAACCCAAGAAAGCGCCAGTACAAAATCACCAACCAGCTGTCTCGGCCAATCACGAGCCAAATCTTCAAGCCTCCTCTCAAAATACACCCTCCAAAGAGCCATTGAAATATGAAGAAGAACACACCCTTTCGCAAAGAAGCTCTGAAACTCTCTATCTTTAACAAAAGCCACCATGAACAGGAAAAATCCGATTACAAACAAAAGCAACCCCACAAACGAGTGAGAGATTTGTACTAACAACTGATCATGTGGGGTTGATCCCAATAGCTTTCTAGCTGTTTCAATACCATGACCCAACACAGAGATTTCATTGAGGTAGAACATTATCAGAGCTCCACAAGTTACTGCTATCAATGAATGTAGCATACAGACTATGAAGAAACCCGATGATCCCATTGATCAAGTTAAAAATACTAGCGCAGAGAACCAGATTTAAAGTCCAGCTCAACATTTATTAATTCATCACACACACTGCAACTTACCCTTTAAAAGAAATATTCTACAAACCCCAACAAGTTTTACAATCTTGGAGACTCCAAATTGGGTGTGAAAATTAAAACCTTGACAGCATTCAGGTACATCACTCACCCTAAAACCCTAGAAAATTCGACTTTTTACAACAAGAATGGATGAAACCCAGAATTTACAATCTTGATGAATTGGGATAGGGACTAAGAATTGGGATTAAAACACTGACCATGGATTGAAGGTATTTATGTCCCTTTTCTCATCCTCAAAACCCTCGACATTCAACAATTTATGGAATACCCATGTTGTGAACAATGTGAATTCATGAATCCCCATATTTATTGAGAGTTTCAATGTAGATAGAGTTAGAGATATAGATAGACATAGAGATAGAGACAAGCTGGTATGGAATTGGGATGGGAGATGAGTAAACCCTAACCTGGGAGATGAGTAAACCCTAACCCTAGGTTCACGGGGACGAACCATGGTGACAGTTGGAGGAGTCTTCTTGGTTAGCGTGCATTGGGGGTTGGGGTTGGCGGGTCATGGGAGTTTGATTTTCGTCGGTTACAGCTAGGAGTTGCAGGCTGTCTTCTGGAATGGGAGGTAAGTTTGATAAATTTTTAGTGGGTTAATTGCAGTAGAGGTCTCTAATATGTGATTTGTCTCATTTTGGTCTCTAATGTTTCAATTGTATCATTTTAATCCTTAAAGTATTGAATATGTTTCTATATGATCGTTCAAGCAGATAACGTTCACATTGCTAACGATTTTTTATCATAAACTTGTCACATAATACCTAAATATGAAAAAAATAATAATTTTGATAGCTCTTAAACAAAATTTGGATAGCTCTTGACAAAAAACTATGTAATATAGATAGCTTATGACTAAAATTTGGATAACTAATGATCAAAACTGTGTAATTTAGGTAGCTATTTAACCAAAATTTGAGTAAAAATTTGGTCAAAAGTTATCCAAATTATTTTTTTGTCCATATTTAAGTATCATGTGATAAATTTATGATAAAAAATCGCTAGCAATCTGGATGTTGTCTGCTTGAGGGACCATATAAAAATATATTCAATACTTTATGGACCAAAATAATACAATTGAAACATTAGGAACCAAAATGAGACAAATTACATACTTTAGGGACCACCAATGTAATTAACCCATTTTTATTTAAAGGTAGCGCAAATAATAACATGAATGATATGTAAATTCGATATCCTGAGTTTGAATCTTAGTAATCTCTTAGGATAAATCTCTCATGAATTTTCTAATCCCGCAATTGAAACATTAGGAACCAAAATGAGACAAACTACATACTTTGGGGACCACCAATGTAATTAACCCATTTTTATTTAAAGGTAGCGCAAATAATAACATGAACGATATGTAAATTCGATATCCTGAGTTTGAATCTTAGTAATCTCTTAGGGATAAATCTCTCATGAATTTTCTAATCCCGCATAAATGACATATTTTTTACTGAACTGAAAAGAGAATTAGTCAAGATGTGCGTAAACTAACTTAGACACGACTGACTATTAAATAAAAAATACTTAGATAAATTTTTATTCAATCCAGTCAAGTCACAATCCCTGGGAAAGAAATTGGTGATTCTATGTCGACGAATCGAAGTTTGGAGATATGCAATTTTTTGACTAATTGGGATGATGATTCTGACTCTCTTCCCAGCTTAGAATTCAAAAGATATCTTACGAAAGGATAGATACGGGTATAAAATAAAACATGATATGAATATATACAAAAATGATTTAAAAACAAAGATATAGATAAAAAGAGTATGTGAATAAATTATAGGAGGCCTTTTTTTTTTCTTGTTTTTTAGTTTGATAGTTAGGGATGTTCGAGTCAACTTATATGCATCTCGATTAATCTTTTCTCTGTTACAGTCAAAAACAAATTATTCACACCAAAATTAAAATATATTCATAAATAATCAATTTCTTCCAACTTGACCCCAAAAAATATTATCATTGGAGGAGGCCTTCTTTAACAACACTCAAATCTCAAAAAGCTGACAATGTTGACCCAAAAAAAAAAAAAAAAGCTGACAAAAAATTTGATTTCAAATAAAGACTTAACAAAAACAAGAGGATAAATCAAAGGATATTTTTATAATGGGTAAATATCACTCACACTCTCTGATATTTAATTTTATTACACAAATATTTCCTTACATTTTTAAAAATAACAATGAAACTCCAATAGGTGAACGGCGTTAACAATATTATTAAAAAGACTATTTTGCCCTTAATTAATTGATTATACCCATGCCTAGATCTAAACTCATCACCCCATGCCCAAGACATGATCCGTGATACATGACCTAAAACCCTCGAAGCCCTAACGATTACCCCCTGTTTGGTATGAGGAAAAATAGGGAGGATGGAAAATGGAAGAAGGAAAGTGGGAGGGAAGGAGTTGTTTTCCCTTGTTTGGTTTGGAAGGAAAATGGGAGGGAATAGAAAGTGGAGGGGAGATGGATTCTCTAGCGCTCGCCAAAAATTTTTCCCCAATTTTTGGGCGGAAAATGGACTGAAAAGTGGAGGGAAGATGACATTTTTTGAGAATTGACTATTTTACCCACCACTCTCTATTTTAGTAGAACCACCAGCGAGTCAAGCCATTGTCGCCTCCACCAATGATTCAAGAGAAAGAGAACTAGATCCTCTCTTTGTCAAGAGAGAAAGAGAGAGAGGGAGGAGATGGTCATACCTCAACCTAGTGGGTTCGATGGGTCAAGAACAGCGTTGAATGGCTTAGTTGTCGCCGACGATGATGAGGGTCTAGTCTTCGGCTTTTGATCTTCTTCGTAATAGGAGAGTATTGCCATGGGTGGGTGGGTGGGTGGGGGGGGGGGGGGGGAGAGAGCTCGATGGGTGGTGGTAGGCAGGGGGAGAAAGATGGGAGTGGAGTTGTTGGTGGTGAGAGAGATGGGGCGGTGAGTTATGGATTGAAGGTATTTATGTCCCTTTTCTCATCCTCAAAACCCTCAACATTCAACAATTTATGGAATACCCATGTTGTGAACAATGTGAATTCATGAATCCCCATATTTATTGAGAGTTTCAATGTAGATAGAGTTAGAGATATAGATAGACATAGAGATAGAGACAAGATGGTATGGAATTGAGATGGGAGATGAGTAAACCCTAACCTGGGAGATGAGTAAACCCTAACCCTAGGTTCACGGGGACGAACCATGGTGACAGTTGGAGGAGTCTTCTTGGTTAGCGTGCATTGGGGGTTGGGGTTGGCGGGTCATGGGAGTTTGATTTTTGTCGGTTACAACTAGGAGTTGCAGGCTGTCTTTCTGGAATGGGAGGTAAGTTTGATAAATTTTTATTGGGTTAATTGCAGTAGAGGTCTCTAAAATATGTGATTTGTCTCATTTTGGTCTCTAATGTTTCAATTGTATCATTTTAATCCTTGAAGTATTGAATATGTTTCTATATGATCCTTCAAGCAGACAACGTTCAGATTGCTAACGATTTTTTATCATAAACTTGTCACGTAATACCTAAATATGGAAAAAAATAATTTTGATAGCTCTTAAACAAAATTTGGATAGCTCTTGACAAAAAACTATGTAATATGGATAGCTTATGACTAAAATTTGGATAACTAATGATCAAAACTGTGTAATTTAGGTAGCTATTTAACCAAAATTTGAGTAAAAAGTTGGTCAAAAGTTATCCAAATTATTTTGTTGTCCATATTTAAGTATCACGTGACAAGTTTATGATAAAAAATCGTTAGTAATCTGGATATTGTCTGCTTGAGGGACAATATAAAAACATATTCAATATTTTAGGGACCAAAATAATGCAATTGAAACATTGGAGACCAAAATGAGACAAACTTCATATTTTGGGGACCACCAGTGTAATTAACCCATTTTTGTTTAAAGATAGCGCAAATGATAACATGAACGAGATGTAAATTCAACATCCTGAGTTTGAATATTAGTAATCTTAGAGATAAATCTCTCATGAATTTTTTAATCCCGCATAGATGACATGTTTTTGACTGGACTGAAAAGAGAATTAGTCAAGATGCGCGTAAATTAATTCAGACACGCAGGGGCGGAGCCAGAATTTTGGGGCAAAAATTTTAGCAACAACAATACTATATGTACTAAATTGTAAAAGTTAATGCATTACTATCGTTGGATTAACAAATAAAATGCATTTAATTTTGATACCCTATGCTAATTCAACAATAACAATGCATTATCAAATTAGGTCTTTCAATTATATGTTAGCAACATTTTTTTAACCAAAGTAAAATTTAAAATTTTGAAGTAATTATAAAGTAAAAGAGGTGGCTCAACGTGTGGCTTCTGCTATTGTAAGGTCTGGAGTAAGATGTACGTATTTTTTGCGGCTTGAATCCTTAACATTCAAGTCATAAATGAGCAACGTATATCTTATCTTTACCATCTTATTAACTAATTTTTATATTATAAAAATATTGCATAATAATATTATCATTCAATGTATCAAAATTTACAAATGTGAGAGTAAAGGGGCTTGATATAGAGGAGAGAACGAAAAGCTCCAAAATTTCTTGAACACATGTTGAGAGATTTAACTAAATAATCAATAATCGAGTAAAAAAATTTAATCTTAATGTTAGAAACTATTAAGTAAATTAAAATGTATGAGAATTTTTCGGGTTAACTTATGTGTATTTCGATTAATCTCTTTCCTGCACGGTCAGAAACAAACCATTCACATCAAAATTAAAATATATAGATAAGTAATAAATCTCTTCCGACCTTACCCAAAAAATATTATCATCGGATGAGGTTTTGTTTAATATATAACAAAGCTCAAATCTCAAAAGGCTGACAATGTTGACCCAAAAAAAAAAAGTTGACAAATAATTTGATTTCAAAAAAAAGGCTTAACAAAAACAAGAGGATAAATCAAAGGATATTTTTATAGAGCAATA
The DNA here is from genome assembly GCA_951799425.1 of Ilex aquifolium. Lineage (NCBI taxonomy): Eukaryota > Viridiplantae > Streptophyta > Magnoliopsida > Aquifoliales > Aquifoliaceae > Ilex > Ilex aquifolium. The sequence goes on from OX637394.1 coordinate 45,977,981, forward strand.
CTATATATCCTAAATATGTATCCAAATCAATAAGGATGATTGGATTAGTAGATCTCAATTAAAAAAATTAATGAGACTCACTTATTCAATAGTTTTCATTTATTTGAGATGCACATTTCTCATCGGTCAAAATTCAAAAGAGCCAATTACATCACTCACACAGCCTCTCTCTTGTAATTACGTCAACGACTTCTCTTAAAATTGAATTTTTTCTCACCTAAAAACAAATCAAAGGATTCTCACCCCTTTTGGCATGTGGTGGACTTTTTCTAAATCACACAACCAGCGTCACCGATGACCAAACCAGGCCCCGGGATATTATTTAATTAAGGTAACTCGTATTTAAAAATACAGTGCAACGTAAATAAGAAGTAGTAAATTTAGGAAAGGAAAAATTCAATATAAATGATTTTTGAGAAGAATGTTGGTGGCCGTCAGATGAGTTTATTTTAGACCGTTAAATGGACTTATTGAACTTTGCTGTATTTTATATTATAGATTATAGCTACTCATACTCTTCTCTTTTCTATTTTTTTTTTATATAAAATAGAGTGTTGATCCACCTATTCTCCTGATGGGACGTGTCCGCAAATCGATGGAGAATCGACACGTGTTCTCGGCACGAGACCCTTCGGAGTTTTCTGTGACTGACACTTGTCCTTGACATAACAGTGCTTGGACCCTCCATGAAGCGGTCGTTCTTTTGTGCTCTAGCGTAGAGCTCCTGTGACTCGAGTCACAGAACCCGAGGGAAAGCACTCATCAGCATGCAAGTCGATAAAACCTAAAGGCAAGATGCGAAGGTACGAACTTGAAATGTCCATAAGCTTGAAGCATATAGGGCAGCGAGCCCTTATTAGTAAAGTCAAGCTCCAAAAAACGAGAGATTAACCTGCGTGAGCCTTTACGGAGCTGTCTGCGGCTGACACGTGTCCTCTGCACTTGTACCCCCCGGAGCAACCTCTGTTTGACACGCGTCCTCGGAGCTAAGGTCTCTCAGAGCCCCAACCGCTCGACACGTGTCCTCGGTGTCAAGGTCACCCCAAGGGTCCCTCCATTTGACACGTCTTCTCGGCGTTGAGTCCTCCACGCTGGCCATGAATAGTGTTTTGACAGTTATCGAGACTTGGAAGCTGAGTTGCTGTCAGTCATTGATTCCTCTTTCCAAGGCAATCAGAGTGACAAAAAGGCCAGGTTAGTGACCAATAATAGTGATGCACAAGGTACAAAACGCAAAGTTAGGGGCTAAGGGACGAAAATGCCCCTGCCCATGCACAGCCACAATGGAAAACATTAAATGATCCCTCAGAGGGATGAGACATATTTATTGATCGGCGAGCCCAAGAAAGGGAGCATTAAATACTCAGGGATCCGAGCATTAAATGTAGAAGCTTCTTCCACGTGAAAGAGAAGACACTCTGCTCGAGGACTGTGTGCCATAGGATGCCTTTCAAATGGGCCAATGAGGAGTCTCTTCTCCAGGAGATCTAGATGTCCGCAATGATTAACTCCATGGAGATATAAATAACTCTCACAAACTCAAGTATAAGGTACGAAAATTCTCACTCAAGCAATATAACAATGATTTTCCACTCCTCTCTCACATACTGACTTGATCGTCGGAGGGGTCACGCCAAAAAAAACTCCGGCGTCCTTCTAACCTTTCTTTTTGAGTGACAGGACTTAGTTCGATAATCCAGGAGTGATCAGATAATTTGCAAAAATTTTCCTGACCATCCTTCACCACCATTACTCTATATCTATTTGCTGCGGAACCTACAACTTCCAAGATGAACTCGAGTTCATTAGGAGAAAGATTTTTCCATTCATTTATTGTGCAGAAATCATCACATACACCTCTCTATTTTATTTTTTTTGATAGGTGATATTAGAAGACAGTCAAAACATAACATCCTAATTTTTACATACTAGATCGAAGCACTGACTTGGACATGAAAGGTAGTTCGGTTGTACTAGATTGGTGCCTTTCTCACTAGTCTTCTCCTTGATAGGGTGCCAATCTCAAGATTCTACAGAAAAGCAAGGTCGTCATTCTGCCACCGCTCCTCGCACCTCGTCCTAGCAAGCCTTCCTAACAGTGTTATCAGAATCGGACCGGACCGAGCGGTTCAACCGGTTGGATCGTGAACCGGGACCTAAGCCGGTCCGGTTCTTGAATTGAACCGCTTAAGCAGTTAAACCGAAATAAAACCTCCAAACCGGCCGATTTTTGACAAAAACCGTAAACCGGACGGTTTTGTCAAACCGGGTGGTTCAACTGCATTTTTCATAAAAACCCCAAAATCCCCAATTTTACTCTAATTTCAGTCCATCTCCATCGTCTTCTCCACTCAGACACACCAACAGATTCAGATTAGACCAACCAAACTGAGTTCAATCGAGCCACTTCTTCTCCACTCGCAGATTCAGGCACACCACCAGATTCTAATCGAGCAACTCCTCCACTCGATCTCTCCATCACCCAGCAACATATTCAGATCAAACACACCAGGAGATGCTCAAGCTTCACAGGTCACAGCTTCGGTCATTTAGTTCAAGCTTCTTCGCGCCTCCTTCAAGCTTCAACATAGTGCAGGCTTGTTTGCTCTCTCTCTCTCTTTCCCCCCTGTAGGATGTATCATAATATGTTGTTTGGTTAAGTTGTTAATTTTTTTTTTACCAGAATTGTTAACTACTGTTAAGAAGGTTTTTTTTAGTATTCTTTGTCAAGTAATGTTAAGAACAAAAATTTCTTAAAAGTGTTTTTCATTTTTAACACATGTATTTTTTTTATACTTAATTAATTTATGGTAAATTATATGTATTAGGGACATGTTTTATATTTTTTTAGCTAAATTATTATATTTTTTCATTATTCGACCGGTCTAACCAGTTGACCCAATGGTTGAACCACTAAATCATTGATCCGGTCTCTCTGCCGATTCGATATCCGGTCCGATTCTGATAACTATACTTCCTAGTACCTCAACCCAACGAGCCCCCCACTAAGGCCGATGCACATCCTTCGCATTGGAACTGATCCATCAATATTAAAAACATATCCTATCATATTCAATTCGTATCTAACTATATACGATAGCTACCCACATCCACTACGTATAGATACTTGCTACTTGATGGATATATTCTTTCACCCTTAGATTAAACTTCTGGATATATCTTTATGTATAAGATTTTTGTTATTGTGATTCAACCATGAAAGGAAGTTGGTCTTGTGGGTGCTTGCAATCCGTATGCCTTTTGACAACATGCCTTGATTTAATAGTAAGATTACTCTAGTATAACTTGAATGTCATAAATTTGAGTTATAAAAATAGTCTTTAACTCCCTATATGTTAATAGTTGTAGAAATGTTGTATATTGGTTGTCGTTATAAAGTAGGGGTGACAATCGTGTCATTTTATTTCGGATTCGTGTCGAGTACTAGTCAACTTCAACCCAATTCATTTCACTAATCATGTCGTTTTATGTCGCCTTAATTATTTGCCATGTTTGTGTTGACTCATATATCTCGTGAATAAAAAATTTGACGCTAAGTTTTATGTCTAAAATTTTATTATCACTTAATCAAATCTATACTTATATTTTTTCTATAAAATATAAAATAACTTAATAAATATAATGAGCAAAAATAAGCAAAAATATCTTTTTTTCTACAAGAATTAGATCACTACTTGATAAAATATTCTTATAATACTGCTTAAACGTGTTAATCGTGTCGATTTCGTGTTGTTCGTATTTGATATTAACTCAACCCATTTATTATTCGTGTTAATGGGTTCGTGTCGAGAAATTGTCAACTCTAACCCGTTAATTTCATGTCGATTTTGAGTCGTATTTTCGTGTTGTGTGAGAAATTAGAGCAATGCTATGTAACCCAAATCTGCAACCTAAATTTACATCCCAAATGAAGGGGACCATTGGATCAGTGAGTCCCATTTAAAAAAATTAATGAGATTCACTCATCCAACGATCCCCTTTCATTTGAAATATAAATTTGATTTATAAATTTAAAATACATAGTATTTCCCGAGAAATCATCGCCCCATTATAAAGACAACGGAAAGTCCAAGTCTTGCTTCAAAGTCTGAAACAAAGTTTAATGCTAGGTTGAAACCTATGCCGCATTTTTTCAAAAAAAACACAAACTAAATGGCCCACATCTTAATTTTCGTCGCCAATTAGCCATTAGAAAGTTGGTTTTTTCAACCATATTCCCCATAAATACTAAAATAATTAGAGATAAAGCCAGAAGTTTCTAATGTCCACAAAAATCTGTTGAATTAGGATTTGGACTGATGGAGAGGACAAGAAAGAGATATCTGTAAAATCAGTTTGAAAAGTTCCAACGGTCTCCTGTATTAAAAAATGAATAAAAATGTGTTAAATAATGTTTTGAAATATTAATTTTTTTTTTTTTTTTTAGATTTGGTGAAATATCAGACAATAAGTTGAATAAAATGGCATCCCTCAATCTTTTTTCATGAACTATTATTTACCACATCTATGGTCATAGGTTTCTCTTCTTCTACTACCAAACAGAGCCTAAAAATTCTAAAAATACAAAAACTAACTCTCAATACTTTCTTAAATTAGAGAAGAAAATAGATTTATTGATGAAATTAAATCTATAATACAAAACATGACAGACTTCTATAAGCTCATTCGACGGTCTCAAATAGACTCATCCAACGATCTTCAATATCCTTCTCAAAACCATTCATAGTGCACCGTACCTTCAGACCCGGGTTACCCGTTGTGTGCAATATTCAGAGACAAAAATGTTCGATTATTGAAAAAAAATTAATATACTTCTAATTTTGAAACAAGTTCAATTCGGATAGAAATAAAATATTGGATCGAACTCTTTTTTGGTGTCAAAATAATAGTTATGGATAATCATCGACTTTTCGAAAATGATAGGAGAATGGGACCTATTATGAGACATATCACTATTAGCAACCTATGGTCATTACACTTCAACTGGAATACTTTATTCTAAATCCTGTTTACAAGAAAATTATTTGCCATATTCATTTTTTATTTTGAAAACACGAGAATTAGGTTCTACATTCTAATTACTATTTCATGCCTAACTTTTTAGTCAATAAAAACCTAAAAAAAGGACTTTTTGTTTAGTTAGGAGCCAAAAAGGAATTTCCTTTGTGATAATCAAAGGAAATTAATGTGGAAAGGAGATAAAAAGGAATGTAATAGGAGAAAAAAAAATTCACTCCCTAAATAAAATAAAAAAAACCCAAATTTTAGAAAAAAGTCAAATAAAACATTGCCATATTTATCAACCATAATACATCACAGCCTCTAAAGTCTAAACTAATTACACACCTCCATCAACTCATAAGATAAATTTTCACCAAATCCACTAACAATTTTACATCTCTAAACCATCCTCCTTCTCTGGTCCTACAAATACCAAATTATTTTTTTTTTTTAACTGTTGGAGAGTCTGAATTAATTTATGTACATTTTGATTAATTTTTTCTTTAATCCGATTAGGTCAAAACTAAATATTGATACACAGACATTTCTAGGGTTGTTAATTAAACTTAGTTACTCGAGCTTAGCTTGAATTTGGTTCGGGTTCGACTTGTTCAGGTTTGGTTCGTTGTCTAAACGAGCCTGAACTTGAACAAGTTTTTAAACTCGTTTAGAAAACAAGTCCTACAAGCTCGGCTTAAACTCGACAGACTCGACTTGTTTATGTGCAAATATTCGGGTTCGGCTCGGGCTCAACTTGTTTTTAACTCATTCAGGCTCGTCTAATTTAAAAAATAAGTTAAATTTAAATAATTTTTTAAACTCAATTAAAAAAAAAAAAATTCAAGCTAGACTCGAAATCGAATCGGGCTTCATCGACTAACAGCCCTGGCATGTCGACCACCTTTTTCTGAGCCCAATAAAACTTGTAGCTAATTTCTGTTTGATAGAGAGAGAGAGAGAGGGGGAGAGAGAGTACGCCACTACCACTATGATGCATATCTTGTCTTTGACTGAAAAACGGTATCAGTTAGAGAGAGAGAGAGAGAGAGAGAGAGAGAGGGAAAAGCGTGTGTTGGAATCCCTTGACTGAGCCCCGCCGGCAACAAGCCGTCTCTGTTTCTCCCTCTCTTTGTGTGTGTGTGTATATATATATATATCTTGATGCATGTTAGCGTGTTGAATAGTCAAAAGCAAAACAAAATTCTTTCTTCCTTCATAACCAAGTATTTTCTGTCTCGGGGGTTCTATGAAACTTCACAAGCTGTTATGAAGATCAAAGTCCTTATTTAGTGGATGGGATTTCTGGGTTTATCTGAATCCATCTGAATTATATCGACTGTAAAGGTATTGGGTATTGATTTTATTTTGAGGAAATTAGCAGTCTGTTGGAAGTTTAATTTATGCTTGAAGCATTGGAGAAGGACGTATTCTCTGGGTTTTAATTGTTGTTCGTGAATTTGAGTTTGAAGGTATTGTAATTAGTCATTATTTTGGTGAATTGGGTTTTATTAGTATTATTTTTTTGATCGGATGGGCTTTAGTTGATCATTTGGTTCAATGGTTTTTGAAAAAGAGGGGGTTTGACAAAGCTAGTTTTAGGTGTAAAGGAGGGTTTGTGTTGGGTGAATTATGGGGGGCGTTTGTGGCAAGGTTTCTGCTGTAGAAGACAGCCGGGATAGCTCAAGGGAGAGAGAATTGGATAAAGGGTCAACGAATTTCCGTGTGCCTCGGGTCATCTCTTCGAAAAGAGAGGAGAGTTTTCGAATAAAGAATAGGCTTGGCAGTGGTGATGCAAGAATTGGGATAATTGATAAGAAGGCCCATAATTCGAAAAGAGTGAGGGATGATCATTTTGAGAAGAAAGAGAATTCTGAAGTAGTTGTTGTAAACTTTCCCGGTATGGGAAGTGTTCCAAAAGCTATGGAAGGAGAACAGGTTGCAGCAGGCTGGCCGTCTTGGCTTGTGGCTGTGGCCGGTGAAGCTATCCAGGGATGGCTACCGCGGCCAGCAAATAGTTTCGAGAAATTAGATAAGGTTTGGTTCTTGTCTGACTTGATAGTCTATTGACAATTCATGTTGTATACTTGTAGTATGGTTTCAACAATATTATTATGTAGTGATGCAAATAACTAAAATTTTGTGAAAAATACGAAAGCTAAAATTTCATGTCATGTTTCGCAATTGTATTGTTGATTATACTTGTTGGTTTTCTCATATAGTTGGTTTTGGTTCTTCCGTGATGGCATTTCATTCTTGCAGATTGGCCAAGGAACTTATAGTAGCGTATACAAGGCTTGTGACCTCACTAATAATAAGAAAGTTGTTGCTCTGAAAAGAGTAAGGTTTGATAACATGGATCCTGAGAGCGTCAAGTTTATGGCAAGGGAAATCCTTATTTTGCGTAGGCTTGATCATCCAAATATAATCAAACTGGAAGGCCTGATCACATCACGAACATCATGCAGTTTGTACCTTGTCTTTGAATACATGGAACATGATCTTACGGGGCTGGCATCGCTTCCTGATGTCAAGTTCACAGAACCGCAGGTAATGCTATAAGCTTATAATAGCGCTTTTTGGTTGGGCTGTAGTTCATTTTTTGTGTTTTGGTGAGAATGTCCTTTCTAATTCCATCATGTTGGATGTCAATGTGGTGTGTCTTTTGGTATCAGTATATACTTAAGCGATGTACCTTGTTAGGAACAAAAACAAAAGGGCGCTGGTAATCACTGCATTTTTTTTGACTTTCTGCATCTTCACTGCAACGAGCAATTCTAATGGTGTTTCATTGGTATTTTTTAGGTCAAATGTTACATGCAGCAGCTGCTCAGTGGACTTGATCATTGTCATAGTCGTGGTATTCTGCATCGTGACGTAAAGGGTTCAAATCTTTTAATCGACAACCATGGGATCTTGAAGATTGCGGATTTTGGACTAGCAAGCTTCTTTGATCATCATGAAAGTGTGCAATTGACAAGTCGTGTTGTGACTCTTTGGTATCGTCCGCCGGAACTTTTACTTGGAGCCACTCAGTATGGAGCTGCAGTGGATCTATGGAGTGCTGGCTGCATACTTGGGGAACTTTATGCTGGAAAGCCTATCATGCCTGGAAGAACAGAGGTATGGTTGTAATCTAGTTTTCACCATGCAACCATGATTAAAGTTTTTGCTGGAATGTGTGTGTAATTATTTTAATGTTGTGCCTCATTTTTGAGGAAATATTATTCACCAAAATACCAACGGGAGCACCTATAGTATGGTTGTGATGGTGAGAAGAAAGAGGGGCCTCTTTGTCCTCACTGTTAACCCACAAATCCATACCCTAGTCTGACTTTTTTTATTTGGAACGCCATTGTTATTTGGGATCATTGGGCACACACTAGGCACCATGTGACTTGCCTTCATACTGGAAAGCCCATCAGCATCAAATTTTGTGGCAGAGGTGTTGGGGCCAGAGAAAGCCTATAGCATGCATTTTTAGGCTGGTTTTTGCTGTAAATATGCATATATACAATAGTCGTGTCTATATAAGGGGCTAAATTATAGCAGACTTAATGACATGATATGTGTGCATCATGGATCTACACGATGTGTATGAACTATACTCCTTAAGCTTCCGGTCAGACCTTACAGATTCAATGCAAAATGCTTCATGTCCTCTTCTGTTTTCCCGTAATCACACTATGCATGCTACATTTTACACATTGTGCTCGTAGAATACAATATATGCATATAACTGTAGTTGTCTCATTTTACTATTATTAATAACAGTCCTCATAATTTAATTTATACCTTTGTAGGTAGAGCAATTGCATAAAATTTTCAAGCTTTGTGGCTCTCCATCTGAGGACTATTGGAGAAAATCGAAATTAGCTCATTCAACAGTGTTCAAACCTGTACAGCCTTATAGACGACGTCTTGCAGAAACATTTAAAGATTTTCCAGCTCCTGCTGTAGGGCTTATAGAGACCTTACTTTCAATAGATCCTGCATGCCGGAGAACTGCAGCTTGGGCACTTAAGAGTGAGGTACGTGCTTATTTTTGGGAAAAACTATCAAATTTGAATCTTGGACAAAAAAATCAGTCCCGTTCTCCCTGAATTTTCTTTCTCATGACCTTCGATTTTTTTTAATTCTTCTTTAATTATGACTTTTGAGCCCCCCCCTTCTCTTTGCCCCTTTAGATGATTCCATCATCGTAGTCTTTTGATGGATTTCCATGGTTAAATGTCTGAAGTCTCATAAATGCACTTCCGTTGGCTATCAAGAAGTTATTGTTGTGCTACTTGTGTTAAATGCAAAGTGAATGTTTTTTATTTTCCAGATACTAGAGTTTAAGCGTTCTAACAGTTGCTGAACCATCATCAGATTCTTTTTATTCTCGTGAGCAAGATTTGTGATTCTTTTGAACTGTCCAGACTAATAATTCTCTCTTGGCAGTTCTTTGCAACAAAGCCTCTTGCTTGTGATCCTTCAAGTTTGCCAAAATATCCTGCCAGCAAGGAGATTGATGCAAAATTGCGGGATGAAGAAGCCAGAAGGTGCATGCCCTTAAATTACTTGTCATTTTTGGAAATCCATTTTGCTTTTCTTGCAGAGAGATAGTATCTCATTTTATGATTCAACAGTCTTTATATTGAAAAGAAAACTTGTTTTCCATGACAAACGATTCTAGGTGGGAAGTAAGTTCAACAGATTGTCAAGTAGTTCACCTTATTCTGGCAAAATATGTTCTGTCAGCTACTGATATTCTGTACAGTATTTCTTTTTCTTTTTCCTTCTGCCTTGAGCAATATTAGCATAACCTTAGAGGTAACCATTTGTGACATGAATGTTGGCGAATGTCTACAATGAGTGTTGGAACATCTTCAAAACAAAGAATTTGGATTTTGCAGAGTATGACCTTTATTTGTTATTTATTTGTCGATTTGACTGAATCAGTTGTATTTTACGTATCAATCTTGATTGGGTTGAATAAATTCATCTTTTTTTCACACTGTCGAGGATTTTATTTAGATTGCAGCAAAGGTGTACAGGATAATGCTTTGTTTCCTTTTCTTCTATTTACTTATGTTCCTAAGTCAGCTTAGTTGCCATCTAATGTGGTTGCAATAATTATGTTTTATTGTATTCTCATAGGCAAGGGGCAGTGGGAGTCAGGGGCCTGAGGGTTGACCAGGATGTGAGAGGATCAAAAAATTTGTGGGCAGTTCCGCCACCTGAAGCTAATGCTGAGTTAGCTATGTCAATGAAGGTAAGCAAAATAATATTTAGGGTTCTCTCTCTCTCCTTTGGATTGTTTCATGTTGAAACTACTAAGTTTCCATTGTTCTTTGAAGTTGCACTTTAAAACTTGAAACTGTTCTAGATTTTTAAATGCTGAAACTGTCAAACTTTTCCACTAAATTCAGAACCTTACATCCTATAAATATTGTGTTGAAAGAGCTCTCCTTTAACTTTGCTTTTTTTTTTTTTGTTTTTTTTTGGGGGGGGGTTAAGTATCCTTTAACTTATTAACTTAAGTCGCCAGCCCAGATCTGTGGGGGAAGTAGAAAATTTTGTTATGGAACCTATAGCTTCCTTCTTTTCTCTTTTCTTTTTCTCTCATCCTCTGTCTTGTCTCTGAAGATGATAATTGCTTAATCCTTCTTCCCTTCATTTCACCTATATCCCATAACCTTGATAATTAGGGGTTCAATCCTAGGTCTCTGGAATGACTATTCAGAGACCCTACAAGTTGGCTGGCTGGCACATTCAAAACTGTAGGCAATATCTTCCTGCATGCATATGTTTGCATTTTATATATGATGTGCATACAGGAACTGGAAATATACATCAAACAAACTGTAAATTGAGTCACTGGCTATTAAATTTTCAACTTCAATTCACTGGCTCTTCCCTCCCGGCGTATGTTTTATTTATTTTATTTTGCATGTTCATTGAATTTTTAGAACTTGCATGCTTTCTTTCATAACCAGGTTCTTGTTTTGGATATTAAGTCCTGTCAATGATCGCATTACTCCCCTTTTCTTAGTCTTGACTTACGATCCATTAAGTAATTGGGGTGTTGAGATTGTCATGTTTTGGATTTAGGAGAATATTAAGTATGGTGCCGGCTCGAAAAACTGGGTGTTAAATTTCATCCATGAACTAAATCTTGGTAACGTTCATGCCTTGGTTATGCATTCTCATTGCTATTGATTTTGCTGAACAGCGTGATGTTCTTTGGTAGTTCAACTTTCTTTGCCTCAACAATTAATTTCCCCTATTTCCTCTTGACAAAGTAGTTATCTCGTGCCATTCTCTCCTATTTTAACGTCTTAGTTTTTCATTTTTTTTTGTTGTACATCCTATCATGAAAATAATTTTCATCTTGATACAGATACGTTCCAGTCCAAAGAGCCGAAGTCAGCTATTCAACCGTCATCAGGATGGAGCTGTTCTTGGGTTTCCTATTGGTCCACCTAGACCGACACAAAAAGTAAAAGAAGTGGGTGAAGTTCTCTTGGGACATCAGACAAATAAGGCTTCACATTCAGGGCCTTTGGTTCCGGGGGTTGGATGGGCAAAAGTTGGAAAAAGATATGATGACATTTCCACTGTTTCAACCAGAGCTGACTTATCCACATTATCTGGTTTGGTAGCCTCTAGGACTTCATTATCTGAAGATTGTCCAGACAAACTTGATTCTTCACACTCCGAGGCAACCAATCAAGGGAGCAGGTTGACAGAATCATTTGAGAAACATTCAGGAAAGCAGCATTCGAAGCATCAGGCACAGAACATTCATGGTTCGCATCGGATAGAACCAGTTCCGGTGAGTTTCATGACAACACATTTTAACCTTTTGGCCATAACTTCTAATCAGTGTTTCATATTATCATGTTTAATTCACCAGATAACACGTGAATATTTCTCAATTAATGATGCACTAATTCCCGTGACAGTTTTTTTTAATTCTACAAATAATTAAATCAATGTTAAATCTTTCCTTCATCAGTCATTTCTGATTTTTGTAACCTTTGTTTTTTTTTTTTTTTGGATCAACATTTATATTCCAAAATATCATTAATTTGGTGGTGGTTGTTTTGATGACTTTGGAAGCATTCAGGCCTTTTAACTGCAAGCCACAAGCTCTTTTTGAAAAGGCCTATGCTACAATTAGGGGTGCAACTTGGGTTGGGCAACCCGATTTCAACCCGAGTCCAACCCGAAAAAATTAGGGCTTGGGCTAGGGTTTTTAATACTTGGGTTGGACTTGGGTCAAAAAACCCCAACCCGAATTCAATTTGGGCCGAGCTTGGGTTGAGGCATCGGGTTCACGGGTTTAACCCGAACCCGACAAATTTAAAACATATTATATATATATAATATATATATATATATATATATATATATATATATATATATATATAAAGCATTAGCACTTTTTTTCATTTTTACTCCATCGTCCTCTGTTTCTTGTTGCTTGCTACTCTGTTATGCGTGATTAGTGGTGATAGTGTGATGTTTTAAGTTTAATGTTTTTATGGGTCTAATTTCTATGTTTTCTGGGATTGTGCTTTGAGATCACTAGCTTTTTAGTGTGAAAGCAGATGATCAATAATCGTGCACTGTTATGAATGAAATATTTGCATTGTTTTATGAATTTGTAATTATTCCCCCCTCTCTGTGTCTCTCTTGCAGTGAACCCGAATTCAACCCGAGCCCGTCCGAATTAAACTCGGGCAGTGCTCGGGTTGAGTTCTTCAACCCGAGGTAGGGTTAAGGTTAGGGTTAGGGTTGAAGATTATATACCTAGGATTGGGTTAGGGTTGACTGTCTAACCCGCCCAACTCGCCCGAGTTGCACCCCTAGCTACAATGCTTATGGACAAACTTATCACCATATTTTTTAGCTATATTGGTGTACTTTGTCTTCACATGTGGCGTATGATTTGTTGATTTTCTTTCTTCCACGTAGCGTCCATCTTATGAAACATTTTGAATCTGGACATCAACTATGTTCAGGCATTCTGGACTTTTTTATCTAACGCTTGATGGTTGTTCATTTTGCTCTTCAGTATAGTCATGGGCACAGGGGAAACAAGAACCATTTCTCCGGCCCTATATTTGCTTCATCAAAGAATGTGGATCAGATGCTTATAGAACATGATCGCCGGATCCAAGAAGCTGCTCGCAGGGCACGGCTTGAGAAGGCAGGAGTTGGTAAAGTTCAGGCTCAAGTGATTCAGAAAACAGCTTATCCAATATATGCCTCCAGTCGTCGAGCTGGGTAAATCAACTATGACCTGCTTATGGGGTTGGGGTTTTTTTTTTTTTTTTGTTGGGGGAAGGGAAAGGGGGGGAGGGTTGAGAATAGGTACTCTGCTATGCTGACCAGATATTTTTACCAAATTGTACTTAGCCTGATAAAAGTGTTTGTTAGGCAGTTTCATTTAGGAGGAGAGCCCCCTGTGAAAATTACATGTTAGTGTATAGTGGTTTTGTAAAGGATTCAATCTCCTTAATTTAGGTCAAGTCTGCCCTTTGCACTGAAATCTGAGAGTAACATATACCCATTTTTTGACAGATCAGTTCAATTTAGTACTAGTATGCTCTTCACACTGAGATACATAATAATGTAGGTCTAAATTTGGAGTAACACTTTTTTTTTTAATTTTTAGTTTAAGTTTCACATTGCTCTAATCATTAAATTCTATCCAATTTTTAACAACAAATCAGGGTAAAAATGGAATTTTGCCTAGTTGAGTATGAAAAGACCACATTTCCTAATATAGTGGAATTTTATTTTTGTCCTGATTTGTCATAAAAAAAAAAAAGGGTAGAAGTTAATGATTGAGGCAGTGTGAAACTCATAATTTAATGTGTAATGTAAAAAAGGAAAAAGATAGTTAGAGGGACAACGATAAAACGAAAATCATAGTTCAGGGGTCATTTTGTGATTTGAGGACTTTTCTAAAGGAGGAGCATGTTACCCCTACAGAATAAACCTCCGGTATGTGCATTCCGACTAGGGGTGGCTATTTTTTACTCAACACGACCGTACGATCTAAACTCGACACGAATTTTATAACACGAACTCGATTATAATTTGACACAAATTCGAAAATGACCTGACATACGAACACGAAATATAAATGGGTCATGTTTGGATTCAATCCGTCAAATCCGAAATTGGCATGATTAACCCGTTTATTTAAAAATTAATTTTTTTTTCTATTTTCTCGTTTGTATGGTAACACGAACAAAACGAAATTAACACGATCAGCATGTTTAATTAGTATTGTAGAAATAAAATATTAATTATTTGTAACTGTTTATTACGCATTGACATAATTATTGCATAAAAAAATATTTTTACTAATTATTATTATTAATGTTTATTAAGTTAATTTTTAGTTTGTAAAAAAAGTATGAACATTGATTCAATTAAGAAGAAAAAGAATTTTAGCGTTAAATTTTTTATTCAAAGTTTATGTGAGTCAACACGAATATGAACACGACACGAAAATAAACATGTCAACTCGACACGACACGATTAATTAAATAGGTTGGACTAAGGTTGACTAATGTTCGATACGAACTCGTAATAACTAGACACGACACGACACAATTCGATTGCCACCCCTAATTTCGACTACAGTGGTCGGGGGTTGATGCACCAAAGCCATACCATCACCGCTGCAGAAGTAAAGACCGGCCAACTCCATGTTATTATTCGAAAATATACCGCAAACTAGTTCATTTTTTGGGATGTTACTAGTGAATTATAATGCAAGCTAGCATGGTTGGATTTAAAGTTGGACATACCACCAAAACTTGGGGCAGCAGCCAAGGGCGGAGCTAGAGATTTTATCTTGGATGAGCACCTTAAGTAGAAGTTTTGACGTTTTTTTGTAATCAATAAAAATAAAAGATCATATTCAAATTTATTGTATTATATGTGATATTGAAATATTTATTAAATATAAAAGGGTCAAACATTGATATACACATCATATATAAACAAAAAAAACAAAAAAAAGATTAATTAAAACCCTTCAAAAAAAGTGAGGCTAATTGCAATAATTTACAATTGATCCCGACGAGCTTTCATACTTTGAAAGCATTACTTTAGATATTGTAATTTTTAGGGTCAGGATTGGTTCGGGTATTAAGAGATTGAATTGGATTTATTTAATCTGACGATGATGTAATACCAAGTTTGGATTGGAATATGAGGAAGCCAAGTTAAGGCACAATGTATTTCACAAAACTATGTAAAATCTTATAGAAAGTTCTAAAATATAACAATATTTTCACAAGTTTATGTAAAACTTTATAAAAAGCTCTAAAATATTACAAAACTTTCTAAAAAAACCTAGAAGTAACGACTCTAGCTTTAAAAGTAAATCCCTCTCAAATTCATTTCACTCTCCCTGCCTCTCTTCAAGTTTTCTCTCCCTCACACTCTTGTTGTCTTATTCTATTTGTCCTTTATCTCTAGCTTCTATCTCTCTTTTTAAGACTCTAATATATTTATTTATTTGTAAGATCTTGAATTCACAATGACACAAAATGTATTGTCTAATCTCGTTCGATCCCAAAACCACTAAATCGTTGAAACTAAATCATTCTGCAACTCTCTATTAATTGACTTACCAAACAATGCTGACTAAGTTAAATATTTTTACTACTTTGAATATCAATTACTACAGATATAAGTATTGTGTTAAGTCAGCATATAACCTAGAAATATTATCTAGTTGGCAGGAAACCCATGTCCAACATTCGACATCTACAATTTGGGTCATCATCCTTCTTCTTTTTTTAATAAAACCTCGATGATGCAAGGGGCCATTATCCTTCAACTCATCATGAAAATCAAGAATGTTGGAGTTGTGCAAGAAACGACGTTGAAAATCAACAACAAATGGAGGCACTATTGCAACAACAAAGATAAAAAAAAAAAAAAAGATTTGCAAATAAGATCCACATATCAACAAGGGCCGAGTATATAACACTGACCAAAAGTCATGTAGTAGACAATACAGTCCTTCACACAGGATGCAGTGAAAATGTAGCAAATAAAATGTCAAATTTGGGTATAAATTGTACAAAGTACCATTCTAATGCTCACCCACAAATCAGATTATCATACAACTTAATGACTTGTATAGAGGGCATTTTGTTATTTTCATACAAGTTAGTGAAAGGGGGAAACTTTTACCCTTCATCTAACTCTGCTTACCTCTTGACATTTTGCACTTTGACAACATTCAAAAATAGAGATATTTGTATGATATGTTAGAGATTAGTTTGTTATTTAAATACAAAGGGATATTATGGTAATTTGTATATTAAATACAAAAGGACATATTAGCCTTTATAGTTTTTTATAAGGGCAAAATAGTGAATCAAAATTTTTTCATGTTAAGGTACTTTTATTAGTAGTATAAATAATTATAGATTTATACCTTATCTTAACCTTAATCCAAACTTGTTACACAAATGATAATAAATAGTACTCTTATTAATACACCAATCCTACAATTTGGCGATGAAATTTGTTTGGTTTGTTTGCAGTAGAGAAGTAAAAGAAGCATCACCGTTTTGAACTATGTTTTTAGTTCGTTTTGTTTGTTCCATTTAAGTGGCACCTTGAGTTTAGAGAGAACAAACACCCTTGCTGTTTTTGACATAGATTCATGTGGATCCTCGTTGATGATTCTTGGACTTTGGCTATTTTCCAAAAGAGATCTAGGTCTC
Source organism: Ilex aquifolium (assembly GCA_951799425.1). Taxonomy (NCBI): domain Eukaryota; kingdom Viridiplantae; phylum Streptophyta; class Magnoliopsida; order Aquifoliales; family Aquifoliaceae; genus Ilex; species Ilex aquifolium. The sequence goes on from OX637394.1 coordinate 45,994,753, forward strand.
TTTAAAACTCTTGTTTCCATATGGATGTGTTTATATCCAAATATTAAATAAATGCTATGTGGCAGGATCCGATGGTAAGGAAGGTGCAGGTATTTTCGCCACTCTTAAGTTGAAGGAAATAGAAGACTTTAGATGGAAAGCACAGCATGAGGAAGCCAAGTGCATTTCACAAGTTTACGAATGGACATCTGCAGGAGGCCCTAACTTGGGCTCGCTTTGACGACAAAGTCAGACTGTGACTCTTATTTTGATATTGTAGTTTTTGTTCCATTTACATTGGCCTTGTATAAATTTCTTAAATAAAACTTGTATTTGAATTAAGACATGTATATGGGACTGTTTTAGATATTTATTCTTTTATGAATGAATGTATGCATAAGTGATGGGTATGAGTTAATATTCAATGTTATGTGATTGAATATTGATGAATGGAACCAGTGTGGTAAATATTATATAAATGCACAAGTTGTGTATTGGGTAGAACTTTTCGTATAAAGGAGACTCTGCTTGAATTTTGTTAAGTTGTAGATCCCGATAAATAGGACGTAACGGCGTGTATCAGGTTATAAAGTATTCACGGGTACTCCGCGGGTTAATAGGTGATCAATGGGTTAAACGGGACCCCCGAAAAATCAGGGCGTCACATTGAGAGACCATGATGAGTTATTAGTCAAAATACGCGTATTTATCACGAAAAGTGGAGGGTTTAGAAGTGAAGAGAGTTAATAAGATAGTTATTATACCTAAGGTTAAGGAGTCATGCTCGATTTGTGAGTCAGTTAAGCATTCCAATAAGGAGTACCCAACTATTCCAGCTATTAAGGAAGTGCTCCATGAACAGGTGAATGCTTTTAATCAACATAGGCAACATTTTTCTCCATACTCTAATACATACAATCAAGGATGGTGTAACCATCCTAACTTTATTTGGAGAAATGACATCTCAACTGCACCCCCTAATATTTTCCTCCGTTTTCCACCTTATATATACCCTAGGGTTGATATTTGACCTTCTTTTATCTGCTTTTCACTTCCAACAAGTCTAATAACTTCTAAGAGCAAGAAAAAGAGGAAGAACGAGGGGCACATGCGAAGGATTAACACACGAGGATTGCGTCAAATGCACGTAGCAACATACAATCTCTAGATTAGAGGTAGGAGATTTTTCTCAAATTCTTTCATTAAAACTTAGGATATAATTATGTATGTTTTAAATCTTCTAGATTATTATATGCTAAATAATATTTCATTCTTAGTTTCTTTTGATTAACCTACTGTTCGCTCATGTGGTTTTCAACGAAATACATGTCTTGCATTTAAGAAACATTGTTCTTGAATTTTCAAAACCCTAATTTTTCCTAAACACCTATTTTATTGTGAAAGACCTATTGATTATTGATTTCTAAATTCCTAGGATTAGTTAAATTAAGTTTTCAATTACTATTTGTTATTGTTCCAAGAAATCGTGATTTTTGGTAAAACCCTAAAATTTGGATATTGAAATTATAAAGGTTTTCTTGATATGATCTCTTGCATATTTTAATTCATTTATTACTATAATATATTGAGAATTGTGAAATTATGATACTTGAGTTTTTATGAAAATTGTGATTGGTTAAGATTGCGGTTGTTGAGAAAATTGTGGTTGCATCTCTTGTATGGTTTGGGTGTGATGGACTTGAATTACCTTCGAGAGCTGCTGTAGAGTGTTAGATGTTAGTCTATCTCAGTGAGAGTGGGATGATTACCTAACACTTGTAGTTGATTTTTATTTGTGAGAGCAAGCATTATTGTTCACGTAGGTTCAAGACTGATGGATGATATATCTTTCCTAGAAAGGATTCATCAATATCGTGAGAGATGGTATACGCTCTTCCTAAAGTGGTTTGTGATTTGGCCCTGCAGGGAATGATTGAGATTGTGTGGTTGTAGTGTGTGAACGAGGTAGAATCATTGTGTAAATTCTTGAGAAATAACCAACATATATGAAAATATGGGATGATACTATTGAGTTATTAATTGATTGCTTAAATTCTGGTATGTTTATTCCTGTATTACTCTTGAGATTATTATAACTGTCATTGTTTTACTTTCAAAATGATAAATACGCTATTTTTTAAAAGGGACTTGCCTCATTTTTATTGTTTTAAAACCTTATTTGGATTTGAAATGGATTTTCTACGGGCTTTTACTCACCTCCTACAACAACACATTTACAGATTTTGGCAGAGAAAAGGATGTCGGATTAGATGAACAAGTTGATCTTCAGACTAAAGAGGATCAATAGACATGGAGGTTTAGAGATGCTTCTTCGTAGTCTAGATTGTTTTTAGAGTTGGCTATGTTATTCCGTTGCTATTTATAGTTTTGTTTTGAATTGTAAGTGCTTCAACTTTAATATTGTAAACCCAAGCGCAGGTTGAGCGAAGTAATATAATACTCGGAAGTTCGAGGTCGAACCCTTAGGGAATTGTAAAATATGAGCAATCACACAAATACTAAAGCAAACTTGTAAGAACAATTTGTTTAAGAGATTGTTGAGTTGAAAATATTGATTGAAGTAATTAAAACAGTATAACAAAAATACTAGAGCATCAGGTACTCCCTCTCAATTTCATACAATAATGATTAAAGACTTAATTCTTAATTCTAGACAAGAATCAAATGTCGGTTGATTCAAGTCACCGAATTAAGCAATAAAACCACAATTTATAATCAAAAGATTACTCAGGAATCTGAATAACCATCCAACTATATTATTCTGTGAAATAATGATAATCAACTTAAGCGTGAAATAACCAGTTATTTACTCGCAGGGAAATTCAAGCAATCAATGTATGTGGCACAATGACTCAAGGATTTTTACAGAGCAAAAACTTTGCTAAAAAATCAAAAGTTGAATTAACAAAAGATCACATATCATTAAACTCAGAGTCAATAACATTACCGTACTTCATTGAGAGGTCCTCTCCTAACTCTAGCTTAACCCTCTAGCTAGACATGAAAAGAATAATAATGCTAATCCTAATTCTAATTCTAATTCTAATTTTTTCTCTCAATAGATGAGAGGTTTGGAAGGAATTCCTTTCCAAAAAGATGTCTTGTAAGGTTAAATCCCGTGCATAAATCTTGGGGCCCGCGGGTACAAAATCTGTCCAGACTTCGAGCTTGAATTTCGCATATTTAGAGGCTGAATCACGAAATTTTCGTGAAATACACTTCTGTAGCCCTTGAAGTCTTCTTTACAACCCTACAAAAATCAAGTAAATCCGATATCAGAGTCAAAAGTTATGACCAAAATACTAAAGACGTGTCAAACCCTTATCTTTTAGGAAACTTTCATAATACAACTTTAAATGAGTTTTCTTCTCACTTGGACTCTTATAAGGATTAAATTGCTGATTTATCTTCAAGTCTTCCTATATCACTCTTGACTCTTCAATCTTTATCAGTTATGATTCTTCCTCTAGTGATTGTTTTACTTGCATTATTCATTATTACTTTAAATCAACCAATTTACCTGCAAAATCAACCAAACAGTTAGAAAAAGTATCAAACTAGAAAATCAAGTAATTTAACACATTTAATCACAAATAATATGCAATTAACCAATCATTAATTATAATAAAATAGCACTTTTGATGGTTAATCAGTAAGTTTGGAGATGTTACAATATTTTATTGTCTTAAGTATTTGGTATTTATCGGATGGATGGATAATTTATTATTTAAAAGGTTATTTTTAGTTACTCTCATGATTGGATAGTTTGTATATAGTAATGTCTTCCAGTGTAGATTTTGGGGCGTTACAATGTCAGTGGGCATGTGCCCCCCCTCGCCCTAAGCTAGCTCTGCCCCTGCTCGGTATTTATAATGTCGGATGACACCCTTTCTACTAGGGTTTCTATCCTTTTGTTATGCTAGATGGCACACCCATGTTTAAGTTGGATTCTTCTTCATTTGAGCCTTGATTTCCTCCGACTCACTCTCTCCCATTTTTTAGGCTACGTGTTCCTATGATTTAGACAGCTTCTTAATTTGCCTGTGATTTCTCGGGATTGATATGTCATCATCTTTAGGTAGATCGTGAACAAGATCCTAACCGCCCCCTTTGCTTGGTTCGGTTAGTAATTTCGGCTTTGTCTTCAGTGAACTTTGATTGATTGCTCAGCTCTTTTTACAAAGAATTGATGTTATTGCTCGGTTCGTCGATTTCTTGCTTCGATAAACTTGAGCTTTTTTTTTTAGAGGGGAACTTGAACCATTGACTTCAAGAAGGTAAAACCTTCACAAGACAAATAATACAATTGTATCAAAGGCCCGTTGATAAAGTAAACTTGAGCCCTTGTCACGTGCCTTTAGCATGTGATTCCATTAACCATCTAATCATGCACAGTCGTTTTACGCCTCTTTAGCCGGATATATTGATCTACGAAGTGTGTTGTTTAATTTTTTAGGGTTTGATATGTATAATGTCTAGGGTGTGTTGATTCCTAAATTGGAATGTGTCTGAGGGTATGGTATATGCGAATTTTTTGTTTGTTGAAATGGAATTAAGATTTTTCATAGTTTTTTGTTATTATTTTCCATAGATCTGTATACATATTTGCAATTTCATTTTTATGAGCTCTACAATCTCAAGTTTTGTCTGTTAAAATTGATTTTAGATTTGTAACATTGAATTAAGCTAGAGAAAGCTTAGGTTTGCTAATTATTTGTATAAATTGCAATTCTCCTACAAGCTTTCTTTCTAAAATCTTCATGAATCTTCTCATTTGTTATATTTCAATTATAATTGTTTAGTTTTGAGGAGTAAAGTCAATTGAAACAAAACTACTTATGATTCTTTTGGTGTTTTGATTTATTTTAGGGTGATCCTGAATCTCAAGATCTAGTTGTGTATGATAATGGCGTTCAATGACATAATGAATTACTTATTAAACATATTTTTTATTTTTGTTTTCATAATTTGTTAAACATAAATGACTATCAAGCATATTTTCAATTTACAGTTTTAACCACACACAAAAAAAAAAAAATCTATTTTTTATTTTTTTTTAAAAACACAAAAACAAAAACATCATCACCGAATGGACACCTAACATTCGTATCTTATTCACAAAACCGAGCTGTCTCTGTTCTAACAATTGTTGGACAACCAAAACCCACCCAAATCTAAATCCACCTCAAAGCCCAATTCCATTCCCCCATCCCCATCTGTCGTCGTGAACGAGCGCTTGCGTTTCCTAAAGAACACTGCCCACGTTCCTCTCTTGTCCGAACCCCTGAATCACTTCTCTGATGAAAAACCCGAGTCTCTCTCATTATCTTCTGAAGCGCCAGAGCAGAAATGTCAGATTATCTCCCTGAAGAAGTCTTGATTGAGATCTTCACCAGACTACCAGTTAAGACTCTTCTCCAAATCAGGTTAGTCTGCCGATTGTGGTACTCTATAATTTCTAATCCCACTTTCATCACAGCCCATATCAATAAAACAAAGCATAGACAGTGTCACAGTCACTCTCTCCTTCTTAGGCATTTCGCTGAGAATGAGAGGCACAAGAAAGAACACTATCTTTTACTTTCAGATGAAAATCAAACGCTTCTAAGTGAGTATAATGTAGAACTACAGTTTCCATTCAAGACTCGATCAAAATATCATTTTAGGATTGTGGGTTCTTGTAATGGGGTGCTGTGTTTGTCTGATGACTACGGTGACAATGCCTATGGTATAATTCTGTGGAATCCATCAATTAGAAAGTATAAAAGTCTTCCAAGTCCCCGTGTTACAAAAAAGACACACGGGTCTTACATGTTTGTTCTTGGGTTTGGGTTCGATTCTAACAGTAATGACTATAAAGTGGTGAGAGTTGCATATGTAAAAGGGCGAAATGGGCGTGATTTGATTCCACCTGAGGTTGAATTATATGCTTTAAGTTCTGGGTCATGGAGGGGTTTCAATGCCGGAGCTCCTCCCTATGGTATTTATGGCTGTACTTGGTCGCAGGCTTTTGTGAATGGTGCCGTGCATTGGATTGGATATGATCCTTGTGTGGCCAAGGGGGATTGCGCTCTGGTTGTTTCTTTTGATATGAGTGATGAGATATTCCGTGGGATGCTGCTGCCAGATAGTTTAGTGCAATGTGGGTGGGACTTGACTGTCTCTGTGTTTGGGGAAATGCTTTCAGTGTACCATTATGGATATGGTTCACGGAAACAATTTTGTTTTGTATGGGTGATGAAGGAGTATGGCGTGATAGAAGCCTGGACAAAACTGTACTCTATTGATTTACATGGAGGCTTACAGAAACTGATATGGTTTAGGAAGAATGAAGAAGTTATATTCGTAACGGTGCGCGGAAAGTTGATTACTTATGACCTAAACACCCTGCAGATGAGGGGACTTGGAATTCGTGGTGCTATTGACTCCGTTTATGTGGATAATTACATGGAGAGCTTGGTTTTGGTTGAGGCACAAAGCGCAATTTTAGGACCTGATGCTATAACCTGTGAAGGAGGAGAAGAGGATCGAGAGGCTCCTCAATGGCCAGGAAGCAAGAACAGGCAAGATAATTTCTCACTCCTAATATGAAGTAATATTAACCCTTATATGTACAATTACTCTATTTTGGAGATATTGTATGCACTCATAGAAGTAGATGTATCTTAGAAGATCTTTTACAGGTCTAGTTTACCAAATCCATTCTGTTCTAGTGTCATGATATATGTGTGAGGGGAACCAAAAACATTGTTAGACATTTTAGAAGGAACCTCACCATCAGTTGAATAATGAGTTTTAGAATTAGTATTAAACTGGATTTCTGAATTTTTATATATGCTTCTGAAAAATGGTCTTTACCATACAATTTATATCAAGGATCAAAATTTGTTTCGGTACATAGTTTTGGGTAGTAGATGGAAGAAAATCTGTAAGACAAAGTCATAGGTTCACTATTTTCCTTGTCATTCAATTTTATCAGTTGCTAAGTAGTGATCATGCTATCAAATACATAAATGACTCCTAAGAACAACAAAAAATGGAAATGGCGATTAAATTACTTGCTTGTCTAAAAGACCAAAAATGAAGTTGATAAACACTTCATCTTCGAATCCAAGAAATTCAGTCACTCGGTAAAATCACATCCATCTTAACTCTTTTCTTGTCCACCTAATCACCGTAATTCATTTGAAGCTAAATAGTTCCATTGAAAAAAAATAAATAGAACTAAGTAAACGCAACCACAATTTGCCCAACTTCTATTCAGATATACTTGTGACATAATTCTATATATGTCAATACGCACATACAATCATGTAAAACATATAAATCGCATATTTGAGATGAACAAGATGCTACAATTCTGGAGCAAACTTTTGCGATTTCAACAGCTTGGCTCACTTGTTTGAGAACTGAGTGAACAATTCTACTGTTTGGTCATTTTGTGCTTCCTACCAGTAGGTTAGTGCAATTCTGTTGTGAGGGTTCTTCATTTCAGCTGTTGACTGACTGAATCTTTAAAGATATCTTCCAAGACTTTCTTGGAGGAGAAAGAGACAAGATAGGAAGGGATTTTGATTGGCCATATCTTAGAGATATTCTCAGAGATTTTCTAGGAATAAGAGATAGACATAGAAGGAAATATGATCTCTAGAAAATCAGTTGTATCTCTCTCTTTCTCTCTCTCTCCCTTTTTTTTCCTATAAATACCAACTCATAGGGGACTTTAGGGAGACCCGTTTTCATCCATGGACATTCTCCAAGGGGGGCTACTCCTCCTCCTCTTTCTTCTTTGTTCTTTATTTAAGTTTAGATTGCAAACACAAAGTTCTTTGTTATTTACTTTATAGTTGTCAATTCTGTTGAACATTAAGGAATTTCTATTTATTTTATTGTAATTGCTTTCAATTCTAGTTTTAATACAAAGTATTCTTTAAATTCCAATATCAATACAAGTTTTATTTATTTTCTTTAAATTACCATGTCTTCTTTTATTGCTTTTAATTCTACTTTCATTATATTTGAGTAGTTAATTCCCAGTATGAGCGGATGAGGTATTCACACCCGTGAATGGGTAGTTTGACCTAACTAGGATTTTTTTCAAAGATTAAAGTTATTTTATTGATTGAATAATTAAAATTGAAAATACGGGTGATATGTATATCTTATTGTTTATCCGTAGACAACTAAGATTTAGCACGGGTAATTCTTGAAATCACTGCAATCAATGTGAATATAATTCTTTCAAAATTAAGTCAATCAATTTAAATACAACTTTTTCACTTTCGTTGGTTTTAGTTGAATATTTTCTATTCAAGGGCGTTTGATTAAAAACTTGAATGAGTTCTAAATTAGGTCAAAATTATTATTCACAGAGGGATGAGCTTTGGCGATTAATCGATTTTATTTAATTATTGTTACTTAGTTTATCTGTTTTCAAAACCCTTTTTCCGAAACACAAAGATTTTTTATTTTTTTTGTTTTACTTTTGTCACCTTTTTAATTTGTCCTTCATTTTTCCTGAGGAGACGACCTCAGTAATCAACCGAGTTACTAAACGATATACATTCCTGCATTTAGGAACCACTTTATTATCTACCCACTTTTGAGGACAAGTAATTGTGTTTTTACATGAGTTTATGGGGGTCTAGGATTGACATTTCCTTGATGATTTGGGGGTGTGTTGAGAGACTACTGCACGACTAGCAGACCGAAGGGTAACATACCTTTTGGTAGTATGATTACTAAGTTTTGCGAGGGAGTTAGGGTGAAGAAGATGGCATATGGCATCATTTGACCTCCTGGGTTAGGCCCTATTAGTAGTGCTGGGGAGAGGAAGCACTCCACGATGTCGAAGCCTAGTGGGTCTAAGAGTAAGAGCAAGGCCATTCTTTCTACTGTTGCTGATGATATTGAGACTGCCCTTACCTCTTAAGCCACTGTGAATCAGAGAGTGAGTAAATTGGAGGAGAGGTTAGGTGGTATTGAGAGTGAGGTGAGAGTGGCTAGGCATGCTCAGGAGAGGGCAGAGTCGAAGGTGGACATGTGTGTGAGGATTTTGAGGAGGCTCTTTGAGGGTGCTTTCACAGGAGAGACATTTTCAGGGGAGACTCTGACGCCTGTTACTATGATAGGGTCTAATCCTATACTTGTTACACCTCTCAGTGTGGCTATGGAGAGTAGTGATGAGGAGGACACTTTTGAGGGGGAGGATGAGGATGATGCTGAGGATGTGGATGCTTTTGATTTTGAGTGATTTTAGGACCTACTTGCTTACTTATATGTTTTCTTTTGATTTTTCTTGTCTAATTATTGTATAGGTTTTAGAAGAACTTTAGGATGTTTTCTTTTAGATAGTGATAATAGCCTAATAGAAGAACCTTTTAGGTAGAAGGCTATTATATTTTGTCTTTTTGTACCCAAAAGCACAACACATATATATAAATGAAGACTTTTTGATTCCAAATGTGTGCCATTATTCCTTAAGCATATGCATTTCAATTTGATTCTACTTGTTAGGTTATGGATTCTACTTTAGAATTTATAGTATAATGTTAGGAATTTTTATAATTATTTATCTTCAGTTTGCTAAGGGACTAGCAAAGTCTAAGTTGGGGGTGTGATGAGAGCATATAGTATTGCATATTATAAGCCTCATATCGTTCATCTTAGCTATGTTAGTTACTTAATTCCTTTATTTTAGTTTAGTTTTGTATTTTATGAAGAAAATTGGTGTTTGCAGGTGAACTAATGTAAAAGCAAGGCTTTGCACATGTTTCAATGCTATGAAGGACTTGGAGGATGAGCTAGGAGATCCAGGAGTCAAGCCAAGAGCAGTACAAGCATAATTGAAGAAATTGTTTGTTCTATTGGTTCAACTTGAGGCAGAAATTGGTTCTACCGGTAGAAGTTCACTCCTAACGGTAGAAGTAAAATAGAGACTTGTTCTACTGGTAGGTTGTTTTGTGTCTCCAACCGGTAGGTGACTGTAATTCTGTTGCGAAGACTCCTAAGGAAAGTAAATCTCTTGAGTTATTTTAAAGGCCGTGATTGGTGGATAAAAGAGAGGAAAATCAGCACATGCTTTCCTATAAATACCCAAGCCTAGCTAGAGAGAAGGGATCGGTTTTCCCATCATTCAATTCACCATAACACTATTATTCTCTTGTAGGGTTTAGAATTAGTTTTTCTTCTTTCAAGAGTTCTTCTCCATTGTTTCAATTACAAGCTTTGTTCAAGTTCAAGTTCTTTAATTCTTGCAAAGCTCTTACTTTGAAGTCTTCCTTTGTGAACAATTAACATTATTGTAATTCAATTCAAGGTATTTACTTTCCCTTGCAATTTCAATTCAAGTTTTATTTACTTTCAATTTCAATCATGTCTTCTTTAATTGTTTTTATTTTTAATTCTATTATGAGTGAGTAGTCGTTTTTCGGTTTGATCGGATGAGAGAGTCTCATTCGTGGGTGGGGATTTTGACTAAATTAGGATTTTTCCAATGATTGAGTTATTTGGGTTATTTGAATTACTAAAGTTGAAAACACTTTCGATATGTGTATCTTCTTGTTTACCTATAGACAGTTAAGTCTGGAAATAGTAGATTGTGGTGTGAGCTTAGTGAATGAAAAAAAAAAAAGCTTAAAAACAAGTTTGTTTGCAATAAATTAAAAAAGAGCTCTTTAGTTTGGAGATCAGGACATGTGTGCCATTACTTGAGATTATGAAAGTTCCACCATACCACAATTAACTCTTATGTCAACGGTAAGTTAATTGGAAAGTATTTTTAATGTTAAACCATAACGCAGTAACCGTTAGGTTTACTGGAAAGTCTATGCACCATACAACAATCAATTACTTTAGTAAAACCCGAAGGTGTAAATAACCATTCAAGAGTTTACTTCAGTACTTGATCGGAATGTTTATGATATAATGAAGAACATAGCTCCAAATTATGCTTAAAATCAAAAGCATTGAATATGGACAGACTTAACCCATCTATACCCAATCTCTCATTCCTCACATAATACTCAACTTAGTAAGTCATTGCATCATGCATGTACGTACATAAAATAACATAGATTGAATGAAAATAAACATAACTACCTAGCTTGTACTTGCATAACCTAAGTTATACATAAGTAATACAAAGTATTAAACATTAAAAGAAAGAATCATCCATCATTTAAGGGAGGTATATAGAATTTTAAGCAAAAAGAACAAAAGGCACTTTCATTACTCAAGCAAGATTACACATGTCTTCTCCCTTCACTAAAAAGCAAATGAGAAACTACCCACTATTTATAGCCACTGACGAGCTAAAAAAAGTGGGAGAACTTCATTCTTCCAAGTGAGGTGTTATCTTCAAAATACAAGAGTAAAGGCTAAACAATCTCTTCCCCGAAGTGTAGTTGAAACACCCCCACCTTTCTTACCAAAACAAGGTTAGTAAAAGTGAGAGAGGTTCTACCCTCCAAGTAGAAAGATAATAAAAATAAAAATAAAAATAAATGTAGAAAGGAGATTTTAGATAAGGGAGGTGTTTTGGAGAGAATTTCTTCAAGTGGAGAATGAATTCAAAAACTTGGAGTGGAGGGCTATTTATAGAAATCCCTGGGCGGCAGTTGGTGGCAAGGACAACCAATGGGAGGTTGCCTTAGGGAACAAGGAAGTGTAAGGCGGTTTACCACAGTTTGGATGGTGGTCAGTGGCGTCTAGGCGGTGCTAGGCCACTAGATTTTGCCATTTCGACTATTGTCTTGGGATTGGTGCCTGTTGGTACATCCGGATGGTGCTTGGAGCGTCCGGATGGTGAAGCCTTCCTTGGATTTTCACCTCTTTGCTCCTTAGTCCTTTAAGTTTTCCAATCTCCTTCTTTTGACCTTGAAATTTTCAAAATATTAGTTTCTTCCCCTTAATAATAATATAACCTTACTTTCTCCTTTTACTTATTTAATTAATGTAATTAACCCTTAATTATATTTATAAATGATAGTTTTTTAGGGTTAATCATACCCCCCAACCTAAATATTAATAATCCCTAGTAATACAATAAATAAAATACACAACCACTTTCGTAGGTTCCACGATTGCATTTAATCCATGCCACAAGCTTTTAAACTCTTAAATCACCTTAGTCGACGAGTTGTGTCTCGTAAAGGTTTTCAGTGAATGTACCTACAAACTTCAATGGTTATGACAAAATATTATATGATTTTCAAAAGTAAGATGATAACAACATACCATCTTATCCCTTAGATACTTCATTATTCAATTCATTTTAAGAATAGAACCCTCCACTTGTGCAATTATTCAATGTAAAACCTTATAGAAAGCTCTAAAATATAACAATATTTTCACAAATTTATGTAAAGCTTTATAGATAGCACTAAAATATTACAAACTCTTCTAAAAAAGCTTAGAAGTAACGATTTTTACCTTTAAAAGTAGCAAATCTCTCTCAAATTCCCTTCACTTTCTTTTCTTTCACTCTCACCGCCCCCTCTTTTGCTCTTAATCTTTGTTCTTATCTCTAACTCCTTTGCTCTCTTTTTAAGACTCTAATCAATTTATTCATTTATAAAATCCTGAATTCACAATGACACAAAAATTTATAGTCTAATTCCGTCCGATCCCAAAACCACTAAAACGTTGAAACTAAATCATACCCTAATTCTCTATTAATTGTCTTCTTTAGGCCTCAATTTGTGGTGGGTTGTTCTTGACAGTAGTAGAAAGAGGCTTTGAAAAATGAAGACATCACTAAATTCAAGAAAGATAAACTATATTTTTACTACTTTGAATATCGATTGCTACGAATATAAGTATTGTCTTAAGTCAACATATAACCCAAAGATATTATCTCGTTGGCAGGAACACATGTCTAACAGACATCTACCGTTTGGGGTCATTATCCTTAAACTCATGAAAATCAAGAGTGTTGGAGTTGTACTAAAAGGCGACGTTGAAAGTCAACAACAAATGGAGGCACTATTATCACAAATAGAGGAAAAAAAAAGAAGATTTGTAAGGAAGTATGATGAGTAGAAGATCCACATATCAACGAGGGCCGCCAAAAGTCATGTAATAGACAATACATTCCTTCACACAGGACGCAGTGAGAAAGTAACAACTAAAATCTCAAATTTGGGTATATATTGTCCAAAATACCACTCTAATGCTCGTCCACAAATCGATCAGATTATCATATAACTTAATGACGTGTAAGCATAGGTGTAGAAGGCATTTTGTTATTTTCAAATTTGGGTATATATTGTATAAAATACCTCGTCCACAAATCGATCAGATTATCATACAACTTACTGGAGTGTAAGCATAGGCGTAGAAGGCATTTTGTTATTTTCATACAAGTCAGTGTTAGGGGAAAACTTTAACCCTTCATCCGGCTCTACTTACCTGTTGACCTTTTGCGCTTTGACAACACTCGCCTTTGCAGTATTTCTTTATTCTTTACAAAGTAAACTCAAGAACTCAAAAAATATTCTGGAAGCAATTTTTAAAGACTGATTTCACAAGCTCATCGTCTTTTTTGCTTGTGCTCTCTATTATAATTTTCAGAACATTCAATAATCATCTCTTCAAGTATTTTAGCTATCTTAATAACATTGAACACCTATGGTATTTACAGCTTTTTGGTGTGCTTTTTTTTTCTCAAGCTATTCAAGTGATCCTAACTAGCATTCCACAACAAAGTAAAAGAAACAGGATGATTATAGATGATACTGCCTCTAACGTGTTGATTATAGTCACAACACCTTATCATAATAAGTAGGGTCTCAAAATTCTTTGTGGTGACAACAACTCGTCTCAAATAGTATTTGCGACAGCAAATAAATTTTTTATGATAGCAATACCACCACAAAAAAAAAAAAAAAAAATCCCTCCAAAACACGTTTTTTTTTTATGATGGTGAATACTGCAGTGGCAAAAAACTTATTTCAAAATACCCTAATTCTTGTAGTGAATGTCACGATTTCGCTAAAAGGTATTGAGTGACTCGATACGATAATTCATATGTCTCGAGATTAACTCAAAGACATCTTGAACGTTTTGGTCGAATTGGAACAAGACTTGTGATTTACATAGAAGATGAATTGGTTTTGTATCAGCAGGTGCCCAACTCGAATATGACAAAGTCGAGTCGTATCGGTTACGACTTAAATTTTGAACCATGTCTAGCTTTGTGTCAATAAGACCAACTGTTGTGGGTATTGCAAGTAGTGTTGTGGAATCTCCAGAGTGATTTGATTCCTAAGCAACTGCATTTTGCTTAATTTGATTTTTTTGTCTGTTTATTCGAATATAATGATGGTCCTTGAATTCGGTTACATCGTATTGGGTATGAAATGATATCGTTTTGGAAAATAGCATGTGTGTTGATACTATACAAGAATCCCACCCAAAAAATGTCAAAGAGAAGTGTTACAGCTGACTTTTTGCTGATTTAGTTCAATAATTAAAATAAATACTAATTTGCTTATTTTGGTCATAAATTTTGATTGAATCACTTTTCTGACAAGTCTTGTGCTTTTTTTGGGGGGCTGTTACTGTGTGTTTTTTTTCGTGGAAGAGTGTTAATATTGTTGTAATATTTGTGGAAGAGGATATATACCTTTTTGAAAAAGTTAAACAATTGTTTATTTGTTGAATCAGAATACTCACAAACTCTTTCTTATCAAATCTAAACTATCAATTTCTTTCAAATATTACTTTCTTCTCAAGGTTTCATGGTTGATGTTTGGCCGGTCACAGTCCCAAGGCCGGCCCAACAGTATGGGAAAAAAAATTAGTGAAAATTGGAAGTGAGTCCCCCTAGATGTACTTGTTTGAAGATGAGTCCGACAAGGAAACTTATAAGGGGTTAAATCCATGTTTAAAATTATATGTAATGACTTAAGTCCACTTTTTTTTTTTATCTCAAAAATATCCTTCCTTGAAAGGAAGTTAAATTAATTTTCTATTTTGGAAATTGTTATCCCTTAATTCAAGGTCAATTAAAATATGCCAATAAAATCTTCATCATAAATTTAAAATTCAAATTCAAAGATCTCTCTCTCTCTCTATATATATATATATCAAATTCAAAGCGCTTTCTCTCTCTATATATATATAAAATCTTCATCATAAATTTAAAATTCAAATTCAAAACTCTCTTTCTCTTTCTCTTTCTCTCTCTCTCTCTCTCTCTCTCTATATATATATATATATATATATCAAATTCAAAACTCTTTCTCTCTCCCTCTCTCTCTCTCTATATATATATCAAATTCATGTTACTATTTTTTTTATTATGTTTCTATTCATGTTACTATTTTTGTTGAGTATGTTACTGTTCATGTTCCTATTATTTTGAGCATGTTACTGTTTTTGTTGAGCATGTTACTACTATTATTTTACTAAATATTAATATTCAATGTTACTATTTGTTTTGTTTTTGAATATTACTATTTTTTGTGTTTGAATGGTACTATTTTTTGCGTTTGAATTTGAGAGAAATAATTATTGTTAAATATGTTACAATTTTTGTTGAACATGTTACTGTTGTTATTTTTTAAAAATATTAATATTGAATGTTTCAATTTTTTTTTATGTTTAAATGTTACTATTTTTTTGTGTTTAAATGTATTATTTTTCGTATCCAAATCATAACTTTTTTTGTATTTGAATGTTACTATTTTTTATTTTTAATGTTACTATATATATATACCTAACCTATATATGGATATAGATAGATAAGAGAGAGGCAAAATTTTAATGTTAGTCAAACTCTTAACCTATATATGGATATAAATAGATATGAGAGAGAAAAGATTTTAATGTTAGTCAAACTCCTAAGATTTAGGAATTTTTAATTTTTAGTTTTATTTCACTTCTAAAGGGAAGGGATAGTATGGTAAAATTGACAAAAAACGGACTTCATAACAAATAAGTTTCCTTGACGGACTTAAGTCCAAACAAGTCTATATAGGGGGACCGGCCTCCAAATTTCCCAAAAAATTATGGATTTAGGCCCCAAATTTTTAGAAGACCCCATAATTTTAAACATCCTAAGAATGATGTGCAAATTAGAAAATTATCTCAGTCGAAGTGGATGAAGAGTCTAAGGGGGATGCTGTCGAGATTACTGAAAAATCTAAATTTGCTAGCTAGCTATCGATTTCCATGGGATTAGGAGCTGCTTCTCAGTCATTCAGGTTGGTTGAGGAAGTAAGTAATCGGGGCTGTTCTTCAGAATGTTTAGAACCAATTTGTAACAGTAACATAGCTGAAAGATCTTAATGGATGGAGAAGCTTTTCGAGACTACTGGATCGTCACTTGAGACGCGGCAGGTGAGGGTGATGTAATTGATTTACATAAATCTGATGAATCCTCTGTTTTTGAAAAGTGGAAGAATGCGGTTGCCAAGAGAATCAGCGTGACTGCTGAAGAATTTGCAACTTCAGCAGACACTTGACAACATGCTTCATACTTGGACGATCCTCGGTATAAAATTCCACACATCGCATTGCCAGCCTTGTAATTTTCCCTCCATCTCTAATACAAAAATCGTCGTCTAACAAAAGACTGTCATGCACCAGTGAATCATTGTCCTTATCGGACATATACTCTTCCCGAGCCCATTCATAAACTGTAGGTGCAATAGCGTTCCTGTCCTCTTCTGTGTAGACTCTTTTGGTTATCAAACCCAGAAGTATTACACCAAATGCAAATACATCGCTCCTTTGTGTCCATTCACCTGATGAAATATTCAAGTCATTATTTCAAAACATACTTCTGCAAGGCCCAAAACAATACAAAAGCTGCACTTTAGCATTGATACAAGAGGTATTGCATTTCATTTTTTAGAGAAACAAGGAAGCTTATTAATTTATTCTCATACATTTTCTGACAAATCACAGCTGATATCCATGACAAGAGGTATTACATTTTTAGCCCCCAATTGGCATAGTAGGAAACAGGAAAAGTAAAAGCACTCTTGGTGTCAGTCTAAAAAACCTAACAATGACATCTAGGAAACCTTTGATTATGTGATATCCCATCTCCCACTGATAGAGGATGGCATTAGACATGATACATCTACACCACCAAACACTAATTATATGCCAAGCAGAAAGGGTGTGTGGTGTGCAGTTGTTTTATTAAACTAAGTTGAATAAACAATATAAGTGCACTTTTGAAAGTTATAGCTAGAATGCTTTTTCCAAACACACTTAATTTATGGGTCATTTCGGGATGACAGAATTGACTCTTACAAACTGAACACAACCAGTCAGTAAAGAGTCTGATCTGACCATAGGCTGATCAACTCAAACCCAACAATCAAAAACCAATTGTCAACAACTTGCAAGGCCCATAAGGTGAATATAGTGGCATGTAGATTTTATTTTATCAATGTGGGACAAGCTTTGAGACACCTGTGCACCTGCATCCCTCACTCACAAGTGGAGCGATAAACAAAAGAATGAGAAGACATATTTGGAGACATAACAAGTGCACCTATGACATAAAGAAAGGGGAATCAATTAAAAAATTGATGCAGTTGAGTCTTACACTTCCCCAAGCCCAGTTCTGGTACCATATTAAAACATCCAACTCAAAACTAATCGGTAACAAATGGAGAGATCCAAAAGGCACATACACTAGTTTTTTTCTTTTTTTGGTTTTTTTTTTTTTTTTTTGGGGGGGGGGGGGTGTTGGGGTTAATGGGTTGTAATTATATAATAAGGGTTGTCATGAGAAGTCATGATAAAACAGGGAGAGAGCTCTATCACCAATTTGACATAATTGGAAGGATGCTGCAATATGAACGCGTAGTTGCAGGGCCCCTGATTCCAAAACTGATATTGTGACAGGCTAACAATTAAGCAATTGTCTGTCTTTTCTTAACAATCCTATGAGTTTCACTTGGAAAGAAATATTACTCAGATAGGAACTAGTATTGGAATTTGTTCTTGCTAAACTTATAAACAACAAAGATCTGAGGTGGAATGAGGTATCAGTGTCACATCTAACTAGAACAAGAGGAATTAGTCTTCTTGGGTCTTGTGGCATCACACTTCTCTACATAATAGGCAGCAAAACAATTTTGTTCCGCACTATTGTAATAGAAATGGTATCTAGCTTGTTGGACAAATAATATACAGTTGACAATTCAGCTAACTGACAAATAGCAGTTCACTTATGCAACTAAAAGTTTTTTTTCTTTGTTCTCTGACTGGAAATAACTTTTGATGGTAATTTTTACAGAATGCCGATCAAATAAGGACCAGTAGTAGTTGATATGTTCAAAAATATCCACGGAGTCAAATTAGCGTGATAAATGCAACCCTTAAGTGGTGGTTATCAATTAGGAAGCCTCAATTGCTAGTAAGTATTGGGATTCTTCAAGTCAAGGGGGTTGAAATTTTAATTTCTTTAGAGCTTTGAAATGGTAGTTTAGTGTTAGAGTTCTTAGCTTTGTTGTTTATAATCCAATCGGTTTCCTCAATGCTAGGGGTATGGATAAAAGAACATGAATTCTCGATTCATCTAGAGGCTTTCCTTGCAAATCGTACTTCTATGCTTTGATTAATGATCAATTCACTTAGGTTATGATTCAGAAGGCCAAAGTTTCGGTGAAAGTGCAAGTTTTTGCTTGGACTGTAGCTCATAGAAAGCTCAACACTTGTGATTGGTAGCAAAGGAGAAGACCAAATTCTTGTCTTGCCCCACAATAGTGTATAATGTGTAAATGTACCCGTTAAAGTGCAGATCATCTCTTTTACATTGTCCAGTAGCTCAAAGGTTGTGGTTTAGAGCTTTATAGTGAATATAACTTGAGTTGGGTCATTCCAAAAGAATATGTATCATAAATCAAAACAAATAGAAGTGTGTTTGGAAGGGGAGCAAAGAATCTATTTTGTGGGAATGTGTGGTTATGACAATCTTTTAAGTGGTTTGGTTGGAAAGGAATAGGAAAATCTTCGAAGACAAAGAGGAATACGTGGAGTTCCTTTGGGAGAGAGTAAAGTTCTTGGCTTCCCTATGGGCATCAACCTTTTTTCTCTCTTACAACGGATTGGAAGGCAGTGTGTAGCTAGATGAATACTTCATTAGACATATAGAGCTGCAAATTTTTGTTGTCTCCTTATATTGTAACCTTCTTTATGAGAGGGTGGATTTCTTGTCCACTATTATGCACTATATTCATTTATTAATGATAGTGTTGTTTCTTTTAAAAAAAACTTTTTTTCCCCTTCTGCTTTCATGCTCTTCGATGAAGGTATAGTAGATGTAGTAGTCGAGCAAGACATTTTCGAAGATCACGAGTTGTCAATACTAAGCTCTTTTTCTTTTCTTTTTTCAAATGCACTATCAGGTCATAGTGAATAAAATTAACCGTATTTCTAGACCAAAAATTTGCTAGTTAAAGGCATACAAAATAAAGCTTAAACACAATTGTTGTACTTTGATAATCTAATTCATTGATGATGATGATGAGAAATATGACATAAGTTGGTGCTTAAGTTACATACCTGTCAAGCAGTAACATGGTTCAATGGAACCATAGCACCCATAGACATATTGAATATCATATAAAGTCCTATCCGGAAACATTCCACCAGAAACCAAACTGAAGTCGTATAACCTTGGGTTCCAATCCTACATGTGAAAGAAGTTGAAGTCAAATTCAAAAATCTGTCCAGAGATTTCAGGGAAAAAAAAAAGTTCTAAGCAATCAAACTTCTATAACAAAGAAAAAACGGGCTAAAACTAACCTCGTCAACCATTATGTGAGCTGCATCTAAATTGCGAATTAGCAAAGGCTTATACATTGGAGTTCGAACATGTAAAAATTTAAGGAGGCGAGCAAGCCCAATAGCAACCTTCATTCTTTGTTTCCAACCAAAATCATCTGGACAAGCAAAACAAGGTACTAGGCTAGCAAGTTATATGGTAACGTAGTAGCTGCTCGCCATTTCAATGTAAATGTGCGGGTTCGTGTACACGGTATTACATTTTTTTAGGTTCGGGGTGCGATAGGAATAGATTTAGCTAGTATGGAGTTTTAGGTCGCAATTCGTTTTGGAACCCTTATCTAGATCGCTTTAACTAATATATAAAATTATATAGAATAGATTATTCATAAACACATGCTCAATTACTATTTATTTTACAGTTGTCCTCGATTTCCTATTATCTAAAGTTATATAATATATCTATACACACATAGTTAATTAATATTTATTTAACATCAGTGATACATGTTCTAAAATGAATCGATTTGAAAGTAGTATTACAATTTGGAGTTGGACATTTAGGTGATTTGGATCGCGAATCCAACTCATTTGGGATTGTTGTACCCAGATCGTGGGTCGTTAAGAATTTAGCAATTTCGGATAACTACGTACAGGACTAAGAGAACTTACCATTGTAGGTCCAATATGTACTTCAACACAAAGACCTCATCAAATTCAATGAAGTACGGGGCTGTTTGGGTACTGTTTTATATGTTTACGTTTTTATGTATACATCCTCCCCCCCAAAAAAAAGAAAACACACACACCCCCAAAAAATATATATAATCTTGATTCCACACAAGAAACCAATGCTTAATATTGTTTGCTTAATAACTTGGCTTTCAAAATTTATTGAAGAGCTTCCCAGTAAGAAATTAGTACCCCTAAAGGTGTCCAAAGTATCTAAGTTTTGAGGATTTACGCAAAGAGAAATACAAAATCACAACAAACAAAAAATAGGTGAAAGGAATTAAAAAACGTTGTATACAAGGAAAGTAAGATAATAGTACAAATGGTACAAAACCGTACATATGTGTAACAGTTCAATTGCAAGCTGATAATGTATATTCGAAATAGCTTCGTGCATTGTAGGGCACAATTTGAAAAATACTGTTCTTCAATTTATTTGTTTTGTATTTTCATTGGTTAATAGACCCTAGCCATCAAGATTATATTAATCTTTTGCTCCAAATAACTGAGATAGTTACTAGGATATATCCTATGGGGTGTCCATAAGGGTGAAAGTCGAAATCAAGACTACCACCTTCTTGAATTGGGTTTCTAGTTATTGTCAACCCTTCAGTTCAAAGCATCACTAGACACAATAACAAAATCATTGTGGCATGCTACTAACTGATAGAGAAAGTTAAACTGTAATGTTAACTTGGAACTGTAGTACTTATTATAAGCTGCCTAGCTTACCCACCAAATCTAACAACAGTTCCCTGCTATGAAGTTATTATTAGAGAGAATTACACTCAAATCTCCTATGGCTAGTCACTTAATCAGTCAGACCCCCTGACATTCAGGGCCGGCTCAACAACATTAAAAAAAAAACATGGACTTTAGACCCTAAATTTTTAGGTACATTGTAACATTACTAACCCATAAAAAAATTAAATCCTTTAAATTTTAAACCCTAAAAAATAGGCCCCAAAATATTAAGTACAATAAATATTTTTATTGTAATTATTTGGGTTCATGATTCAATTCATAACATTAGAAATCTAAAAATCATAAGTTGAAAAAATAAAAAGTACTCAAAAGTCAACTCATATTTACTCCTACTCTCTCTCTTTCTCTGTGTAAAAATTAGTACAAAACATTAAAACAAAGTTAAAATTAAACTCTCTTTCTGATAAAAAATAAAAAGAAAAGTTAAAATATTTTTTTCAGTAACACTAGCACGTCTTTCTTCGGTCTCTCTCTCTCATATAATAAATTGAAAATAAATTAATTTTTAAAAAAAATTAATATGAAAAATAAAAAAGACATCATTTAGTGTTTTCGGTTTAGGCTTCCAATTGCTTGAAGCCTCCCCCGCTGACATTTGAAATATTACATACAGATCTCTTGAAGTTTGTACACGTAACACTTAGACCAAACTTCAGGGGGTCTGTATATAATATTTCAAATGTCAGGAGGTCTGAATGATTAAGTGACAAACCTACAATTCCCTCTTATTATTAATACTCAAACCAAAAGTCAAAACTACATACGGCCGTTCCCATATCTTACTTTTTAAACTTTGTCATATGATTGTATCCGTATCATATTTGTATCCATATCGTATCATATTTGTATCGTATTTATATCTCATATCCGTATCCGTATTTCATAGATTATAACATATACTCGATGGAAACCTCATGCACCGGTAGCCAGGGATAACACACAACTAATCTTCACCAACAAACTACTCTTTCTTAAATTCGCGAGGGGATGATTCGGGGACTTTACTGGTTAAGTCAATCATTGGAACAAGAGATACAACTCTTTTAGGGAAGGAGGATCAGTCAAATCGAAGCGGCAGGAACCACTTGTACACCAGATGGAAGTTGGAGAATAATGATACCTTCGAACAAGAGGTTTTGAACAGTATCCAGGGATTTGAAATCATAAACAGCAGCAAGATGTTCACCCTCATGGCAGTATCCAAACATCTCGACCATGCCCGGATGAATAATAAACTTCTCATGTCGAAGAAAAACGACTTCATCCTAAAAAGAAGGAAAATATATGCATGCTTATGTATAAGACTTCAAAAAAAATTATAAAAAAAAAAATCCACCCAAGAATACGAAGCAGTTAATTCAAGAACATACCATCAGTCTGCCTTCGTTATCTCCAGGATGATAAATATATCTTTCAGGGACTTCCCAAATCTTCACCGTGACATGATATGCCTCCGTAATTTTCCCACGGTAGACTTTGCCAAATTGGAAATCTCCAATGTAATTCTCTTCGCTGAAATCGTCGGTATATTCTTTCAATTCGTTGTAGGTCAGTTTTCTTAGATATAAGAGCTTCGTCATCGTGCCTGATGAGATAGGTTTTTGGGCCTGGGTTGCCATTAGGACCAAGCCCAAAGACCTCCAGAAAATATTGAATGAAAACTCCAAAGTCCAAAAGGGAATGGTCCCAACCGGCCCGCACTCGGTTCTCAGCCCATGACCCGAGTTAATGCCTGTTATGCCACGTGCTCCAAGGACAAGGAAAACCGACTTTGATTTCTCAGAGTTACTCCCTGCAAAGACAGAGAGAGATGGTGCCGAACGAACCCTGGCGGTCGTGGGAACAGTATCGCCGGCGGTCAGAGTGGCGTGCAGGGAAAGGACGAACGGTCCCCACAAGACCAAGAAAAGGAAGAACAAGAACGGCCAACCCTAAAAAAGGACGCGATATAAATAGAACAGTAGAAGCAAGGAGGAAGGGATCCAATCCCTGAGCCTTCTTCCTCGCCTTCTACCTGGTGTTTTGTCCAGAACCCTAGAAGAGTCATAACAGAGAACATCGTTTACGGCCCTGCGCCTTTAATTTCCTTGTAATCAGTTGAAATCAATATACGCGATCAAGGAGCAAGAGCCTCCATTACAGTGGACGTAGCCCAAGTCCTTCGGCTAGGGTGAACCACTTACATTAGTTATCTGTCATTGCCTAACTGCAATCCCCTTAAAACCCATTCCATGAAACCCAAAAGCGTCAGATCGACCTGGGCCTGGGAGAATAACTCCGAGGAGCCATCAGTTGGCGCCGTCTATGGGAACGGTTTTCATCGTTCTCTTGTGAATCATATATACTTGATGGTCTCTACTCGGAATATGAATAAAGCTCCTGCCAATCCCCAAGGCCACCCAAACTTGCCGGAGAACTTTCCGGCGCACATGGAGGACGTTGAGGGTCATCCCCCAGCGACGAACCTCCCTCCGCTCAACGAACTGGAAACTTACCATAGAACTACAATACAGCTGATGAAACAGAACCAGGAGCTGATGGATTGGATACAGACTCATCAGCTCCCTCTTCCCCGATTTCCCCCGGCTCGACAAGAGCCTCCTCCCCTCCAAGAAGAGCACGACGACACTCCCCCGCTCCAAGAACGACAATCTCCGCCCAACGGGGTGACTGAGCTCCATGAGCGCAGCCATTCTGGCGAAAACCACCGAAGAAGACATCCCGAAAAGCGTGACGAGGAAGCTCACAGTAGGGCTAGAGCCGCCTACCAAGAAGATAGGCCCTACCCCCAGAATGTAAATGACTATGCCTGGGAGCAAGAAATCCGTGAGCTCCAGCGAGAGCTAGGCAATATGAAAGAAGTGGTTAAAGGCCGAACCCCCGACACCATGGACGCATTGGTTCAGCAAACGGAGTCACCGTTCACTCCAGAGGTCCTCCATTTCCCCCTCCCTCAAAAATTCCAGACTCCTTCGATAGAGGCATTTGACGGGACCAAAGACCCCGTTGACCATCTAAACCTGTATAAAAATCAGATGGAGCTTCAAGGATACCCGGACCCTATCCGCTGCCGGGCATTCGCCATCACCCTCAAAGGGTCGGCCATAGCCTGGTTTAACCGGATACGACCAGCGTCGATCTCATCCTTCAGAGAACTGTCCATACAGTTCGTGTCCCACTTCATCGGGGCAAGGACTTACAAGAAGCCGTCCTACCACTTACTGAGCGTCAAACAGGGACCCAACGAGTCCCTCCGAAGCTACGTACAGCGCTTCAACCAGGAGTGCTTGAAGGTAGAAAGCTTGGACGACAAGTTCGCGCTGACCACCTTCATGTCAGGGCTCGGGTTTCAGTCCAAGGACCTTCTCTTCTCGATTGCGAAAAATCCTCAAGCCACTATGGCCGAGGTATTGGCGAAGGCCGAGAAGTACATAAACGGCGAAGAGGCCCTCCGCCTGAAGGGGAGTACGGCGACGACGGACGGAGAAAAGAATAAGAGGGACCACAGTCCCAAGAAGGAGAAAAGACGCGATCGATCTCCGAGGAGGGACCGCTCCCCAAGAAGAGGGAGAAAGCCTTCTCCTAAGAGGAGAGGGAATGTACGAGATCGTCTGGGACCTCCTCCCCAGGAGCTACAATAGCGGTATGTGCCAGCACGGCTCCCACCCCTCGTCACCTCGATAGTCCAGGTCCTTCACGAGGTGCAGATTGAGAGGTTCGTCCGATGGCCTCCCCGGATGAAGTCTGATCCCAGCAGGAGGGATGCCACCAAATACTGCGCTTACCATAAAGACACAAGCCACGAGACGAACGACTGCATTCAGTTGAAGAAGGAGATCGAATACCTAATTCAGAGAGGCCATCTGCGCCACCACATAGCAGGAAAACAGAGAGCACAAAACAATCAAGGGCGAGAAGCCCGAGCTTCCGCCGAACCACCACAACATCAACAAGCCATCGGAGAAATCCGAGTTATCTCCGGGGGTTTCGCTGGCGGTGGTGAATCAAGCTCGGCCCGGAGAGCCCATGCCAGAAGGGCCCGCTCAGAAGACTTCCTCACAGTTCAGGCTGTCAACAAGGTGCCCCGCCGAGACGTGGAAATCACCTTCTCGGATGCAGACCTAGAAGGCTGCCAACACCCCCATGATGACCCTTTGGTCATAAAAGCAATCATAGCAAACAAGACCATACACCGGGTGCTAGTCGATAACGGTAGCTTGGCAGATATCATTTTCTTGGCGGCCTTCGAGAAGCTCGGAATAGAGAAGTCGAGACTGGAGCCCGTGAAAACCCACCTCTTGGGATTCTCGGGAGAAAGAGTTTTGCCAGTCGGATCTCTACCGCTGGTCCTCACCATAGGAGATCCGCCCTGCCAAGTCACCACCACCACCGGCTTCCTAGTGGTGGACGCCCCATCTGCCTACAACGTCTTGTTGGGGAGGCCGTCCCTCAACTCCATTAAGGCAGTGCCTTCTGCGTATCATTTGGTGATGAAATTCCCGACCGAAAGTGGGGTGGGGGTGGTGAAGGGAGACCAACGCCTCGCCAGGGAGTGCTACGTGGCATCCATGCGGCAAAAAGAGGTAGAGTCGGTTCAGCTGGAGGACTTGGACATGAGGGATGAGGTGGAAGCCCGACCTTCGCCCTCAGAACAGTTGGAGCCAGTGCATCTGGGTGAGGACCCGGAGCACGTAGTCTTTGTGAGCTCCACGCTGTTACCAGTCATAACGGAGAAACTCATCTCCTTCCTAAAGGAAAACGCCGACGCCTTCGCCTGGAAGCAAGAAGACATGGAAGGGATAGACCCCGCTGTAATCATGCACCGTCTCAGTATAGATCCTAACTGTAAGCCGGTAAGGCAAAAGATGAGAAGCTTCGCGCCGGATAGGAAAAAGGCGATCAACGAGGAGGTAGCCAAGCTATCGCGCGCCAGAGCCATCAGAGAAGTCGACTACCTGACCTGGCTAGCTAACGTTGTTCTGGTGAAGAAAGTGAATGACAAGTGGCGACTCTGCATCGATTTTACTGACCTCAATCGAGCATGCCCAAAGGACAGTTTCCCGCTGCCTCGGATCGACCTCATAGTCGACGCGACGGCCGGCCATGAGCTCCTGAGCTTCATGGATGCCTTCTCAGGATACAACCAAATCCGGATGGACCCAAATGACCAAGAAAAGACCTCGTTCGTCACAGAACAGAAGATTTTTTGCTACCAGGTGATGACGTTCGGACTGAAGAACGCGGGAGCCACCTACCAGAGGTTGGTTAACCGGATGTTCAGAGAGAAGCTAGGCTCGACCATGGAGGTGTATATAGATGATATGCTCGTAAAATC
This sequence comes from Ilex aquifolium, assembly GCA_951799425.1. Taxonomy (NCBI): domain Eukaryota; kingdom Viridiplantae; phylum Streptophyta; class Magnoliopsida; order Aquifoliales; family Aquifoliaceae; genus Ilex; species Ilex aquifolium. Next base: position 46,021,337 of record OX637394.1, read on the forward strand.
ACTCAAAGTCGAGGCCCACATTCAACACCTCAAGGAGTCTTTTGAAATCATGAGGAAGTACCGAATGAAGCTGAACCCCGCAAAGTGCGCTTTTGGGGTGTCGGCCGGGAAATTTCGGGCTTCATAGTTAACAGCCGGGGCATTGAGGCAAACCCAAAAAATGTCAGAGCAGTCCTCGAAATGAAGCCCCCCACCACCACCAGAGAAATCCAGCGCCTAACCGGAAGAATAGCGGCACTCAACAGGTTTGTATCGCGCTCCAGCGATAAATGTCAGCCGTTCTTCAAGGTCCTCAAGGTGGCCTTCCAGTGGGATGAAAAATGCGAAGAGGCATTCCAAGCCCTGAAGGTCTACCTGGCATCCACGCCCGTATTGGTAAGCCCTCAAGAGGGAAAAGTGCTGACACTCTACCTTGCGGTCTCAGACTTCTCGGTCAGCGCCACGCTGGTCAAAGACAAAGATCGGACCTAGCTGCCTGTCTACTTCTGCAGTAAAGCCCTCCGAGGCGCCGAAGAAAGATACCCGAAGATGGAAAAGCTCGTGCTGGCCCTGTTAGTCGCCGCTCGGAGGTTGAGACCATATTTTCAGGCGCACACCATCGAAGTCCCAATGGACCAACCAATGAGGCAGATGCTGCACAAACCTGAAGCCTCAGGAAGGTTGATAAAGTGGGCGATGGAGCTTAGCGAGTTTGATATCAAGTTCAAGCCCATAACCGCCATCAAGGGGCAAATCCTGGCAGATTTTCTTGCCGAGTTTACCTCTCCACCCGAGGAAAGCAAGGAAAACCAAGACTGTGTCCCCGACGTTCCGACCTGGAAATTATGCGTAGATGGGGCTTCGAATGTGCAGGGAAGTGGAGCCGGGCTCATCCTAACATCACCGGAAGGGTATGACCTAGAGTATGCCTTGAGGTTTGACTTTCAGGCATCCAACAACGAAGCCGAGTACGAAGCCCTCATAGCCGGTCTGAACCTGACCCTTTCAATGGAAGCTCAACAAATCATGGTGTATAGCGACTCGCAACTGGTAGTCAGGCAATTCGAAGAAGAATATGCCGCCCGGGACGAAAAGATGGCGCTATACCTAATAGAAGTGCAAAGACTACTGAGGAAATTCGTCTCGGCTGAGCTAATCCAAATTCCCCGAGAAGCCAATCAGCGGGCAGACGCCCTTGCCAAGCTGGCCACTATCGGCAGTAAAGACATTCCGGGGCGAACACCCATCGAAGTCCTAGCCCGGCCCAGCATACAGCCTGACGACGAACCAGCCGCAGAAGCCCAGGCTATGCCAGTTGAAGAAGAGGCTTCATGAATGGACCCCATCATATCCTTCTTACAGGATGGATTATTGCCGGATGACCCGAAGGGCACCTCCAAACTAAGAGCCAGGGCGGCAAGGTTCACACTGATCCAAGGTAACCTATACAAAAGAGGTTTTTCTTTTCCCTTAATGAAATGTGTGACAGGAACGGAAGCAGACTACATCCTAAGGGAAATCCACGAAGGCATGTGCGGCAATCACATCGGTGCAAAGACATTAGCCAGCAAGGCCCTACGGCAAGGCTACTTCTGGCCAACCATGTCCAAAGACGCCAAAGAGGTAGTGAAGAAATGCCAAGCTTGTCAGGTTCACGGAAACTTGCCGCACTGCCCACCTGAACTCCTCACCCCGGTGGTCAGCCCTTGGCCCTTTCAACAGTGGGGATTGGACATCTTAGGACCCCTACCGATAGGAGTTGGGCAGTGCAAATTCGTTGTGGTCGCCGTGGACTACTTCACCAAGTGGGCTGAAGCCGAACCTCTGGCAAAGATTACAGCTCAGAAAGTCAAGAGTTTCATTTGGAAGTCTATAATTTGCCGCTTCGGAGTCCCCAGAGCAGTGGTCTCCGACAACGGGAAGCAGTTTGACAATCCGATGTTCACAAACTTCTGCAGCGGATTGGGAATCAAAAAATTTTTCTCGGCACCGGCCCACCCGCAGTCTAATGGGCAAGTCGAGGTGACCATCAGAACTATCAAACTGGCACTCAAGACCAGGCTGGAGGCGTCTAAATCCCAATGGGTAGACTACCTCCCCGCAGTGTTATGGGCATACCGAACAACTACTCGAACTGCGACTGGAGAAACCCCTTTCAGCCTGGCATTCGGGACGGAGGCCATGGCTCCCGTTGAGGTAGGAGTGTCCACCGCAAAAACCGAACTGTTCAATCCGACACAGAACGAAAGATCCCTGCTGGTCAATCTCGACCTCCTAGACGAGAAAAGAGACGAGGCCCTGCAACGAATCTCCTCCTATCAAAGGAGTACAGCAAGATACTATAACAAACGAGTAAGAAGGATAAGCTTTAAGCCAGGAGATCTAGTGTTGAAGAAATTGCTCCCCGCCAGGAAAGACCCGGCCCATGGCAAGTTGGGACCAAACTGGGAAGGACCGTACGTGGTGAAAAAGATTATCCGACCTGGAAACTACCAGCTGCAAACTGAGGAGGGCAGGGACCTACAGCACTCATGGAATGAGGACCACTTGAAGCGATATTACCAATAGAGTTTTCTCGCAAGGGAAGGAGGGTTATTGTAAAAAGATCCGATTTTATCAATGAAGAGATACAAAAGTTTTCCAAAAGTTCGCTCTACACAGGATCTACAGACTTTTCAGTCTAAGGGCTCGTAAGCTCAAGAGCTGGTAAGCTCAGGAACTACAGACTTTTCAGTCTAAGAGCTCGTAAGCTCAGGATCTACAGACTTTTCAGTCTAAGGGCTCGTAAGCTCAAGAGCTCGTAAGCTCAGGATCTACAGACTTTTCAGTCTAAGGGCTCGTAAGCTCCGAACTACAGACTTTTCAGTCTAAGAGCTCGTAAGCTCAAGAGCTCGTAAGCTCGGGAACTACAGACTTTTCAGTCTAAGGGCTCGTAAGCTCAAGAGCTCGTAAGCTCGGGAACTACATACTTTTCAGTCTAAGGGCTCTTAAGCTCAGGATCTACAGACTTTTCAGTCTAAGGGCTCGTAAACTCAAGAGCTCGTAAGCTCCGAACTACAGAATTTTCAGTCTAAGAGCTCGTAAGCTCAAAAGCTCGTAAGCTCAGGAACTACAGATTTTTCAGTCTAAGAGCTCATAAGCTCAGGAACTACAGACTTTTTAGTCTAAGAGCTCGTAAGCTCAAGAGCTCGTAAGCTCGGGAACTACAGACTTTTCAGTCTAAGGGCTCATAAGCTCAAGAGCTCGTAAGCTCAGGAACTACAGACTTTTCAGTCTAAGAGCTCGTAAGCTCAAGAGCTCGTAAGCTCAGGATCTACAGACTTTTCAGTCTAAGGGCTCGTAAGCTCAAGAGCTCGTAAGCTCCGAACTACAGACTTTTCAGTCTAAGAGCTCGTAAGCTCAAGAGCTCGTAAGCTCAGGAACTACAGACTTTTCAGTCTAAGAGCTTGTAAGCTCAGGAACTACAGACTTTTCAGTCTAAGAGCTCGTAAGCTCAAGAGCTCGTAAGCTCGGGAACTACAGACTTTTCAATCTAAGAGCTCGTAAGCTCAGGAACTACAAACTTTTCAGTCTAAGGGCTCGTAAGCTCAGGAACTACAGACTTTTCAGTCTAAGGGCTCGTAAGCTCATCAACTACAGACTTTTCAGTCTAAGGGCTCGTAAGCTCAAGAGCTCGTAAGCTCGAGAACTACAAACTTTTCAGTCTAAGGGCTCGTAAGCTCAAGAGCTCGTAAGCTCAGGAACTACAGACTTTTCAGTCTAAAGGCTCGTAAGTTCAAGAGCTCGTAAGCTCAGGAACTACAGACTTTTCAGTCAGAGAGCTCGTAAGCTCAGAACTAACCTAAGACTTTGCCGTTTGAAAGACAACGATCTTGGAAACTCGACAACTCAAAACAGACAGGCTTCCTAGTTCAACAGATAACCACATTCTTAGCAAAAAGAGAAGAACTGGAAGACAAAAGCCAGGAATTTCATTGCACTATGAGTAGAAGTCAACAGTTCAAAAGAAACAACCAAGTACATAAAAGTTATACAAAAATCAGGGCCCCCGATTTAGGCCTCCTGCCCCTCCCAAAACTTCCACTATCTCCCCCTCCATCGGGGTATCTCTCTCCCCCACACTCCGAAGACGGACAGCCGCCACCCTAAGCCTGGCATTCTCCTTCTTCAGAACATCTCTCTCTCTCTCCACCTCTGCCAACTTCCTCTTCAGGACCTCCACCTCAGTATCTTCCAAGTCGGCTTCCTCCGGCTCATCAACTAGGGAGGGCGGACGCTGGATCTTAGTGGAACTTCCCCCGATCCCATAACGGACTAGGTTCTGAGGGGTAACAAGAGCAGAGTAAGGGCGGGGAGAAGCTTTCTCCACCATCCCGACATGGAACGCCTCCAATGGAGTAAGAGCTGGAATACCTGCACAGCACAGACAAGATCAGCAAGGTTGTTGCTGTTTAAACACGAATAACCTTGAGGAAAAATGGCTACCTCTCTCCCGAAAGCTTGTCCAAGAACGAGGAACCCAAACATGCCCATCATCCCCTACAGCGGATTCCCAGGAGTCCCCAGAGACGAAAAAGAAGCGTTGGGACCACCCCTCAGGGGAAGAGGGGATATCAGCAAGCAATGGTGGGTGAAAATACCATTTAAAAGAGAGAGAGCTGAAGAAAGGTGGAAAGTCGAAAGAGAGATCAAGGAAATAGAAGAATTCGGAAACCATAGGAAAGGTCTCAAAGCCTTGCATACGCCAGAAAATAAAGAAGCCAACCATGGTAACCCACCTCTCAGGAGAAAGACGAGAGGGACACAGGCCATGATGAGACAGTATCCGGGTAAAATCCGGATGAAGGGGGAGACGAAAACCATACTCAAAGGCGTCCACAAAAAAAGAGACCTCTCCCGGAATAGGCATACTGCAAGGTTCATCCGGAGTGGGAGCCCTAACACTCAGATCCGCCGGAAGGTCGTATCGACCCTTCATATCAGCAGCTTCCGCGGTCGTAAGCTGGGAAGGAAGAAGAAAGATAGAACACCAATCGCCCTTGAGCGACTCACGGGCTCGTTGCTTGAAAAGTGGAGAAGAATCCATCACTGCAAAGTTCAAGTACGAAGAAAAAGTCTTTTGAAAAGCAGTGAGACAAACGGGTATAAATAGTACCCAAGGGTGACTGTTGAAGTCTCGCAATTAAAACAGCATTGAATACTGGCTCAATTTACGAAGAAGTTGGTAAGCCGCCTGGGGGGCTGGCTTAAATCTGCATCGAAAAAAAAAAAACGTATATATACATGTCCTATGGCAGGTACACGCAGCAAATCCAAGTAAGGAAACCCAGATCTCAAGCAATGATACTACTCCAAACAGGCCAAGGCCTCCTCGGAGTAGGGGGCAAGGGAATATATAGCACAACAAGCAACCAACAAGAGCACCACAAAAATTTTTCCATTACAAAGGGGAAGTTCCATTACAAAAATGCGGGAACAAAAAAGAGAGGGCTACAAAAGAAATCAGCTATAAAAACCCTGGCGCTCAAGCCCGATCTACAGGAGAAGTAGCGTCGGGAGCAGGAATAACGTCAGGAGCTCCGCCACTTGAAGAAGCATCAAACCTTGGCTGAAATTGCTCAAGGTCTAAGTCGGGGAATCTCTCCATCGCCTGATCAGCAAAATTAAAGAACCCGTCAACAAAAGCCCTAGCTGCCTCCAGCCTCGCCTTCTCAAGGTCTTTTCGTTGATCCTCTACGAGCTGACGTTCAGCAGCTAAAGACCTATTCAGCTCAGAAGCCTCAGCCCGGGACTCTTTCAGCTCATCTTCCAGAAGAGTACGGACAACAGCCGCGTTTAGCAGTTTCTCCTTCTCAGCCTCCCGCTCTTCCTTTAAACGAGCCAGCTCGACCCTTAGAGAAACCTCAGCAGAGGTACTGGCAATCAGTTGTCTGAAAGTATGAGCCCGCTGTTCGAGGACCTGCTCCAATTCCCTCTCAGTGGCCAGGCCCCAGTCCAACAGCTCGGTGCCTTGCCAACGGGCGTCAAGAACCTCGGCACTTCTCCTCTGAACATCGCTCCTCAGCATAAAAATTTCCCTCCCAAGGGCGCAGACATGTGTCGCCGACTGGAAACATAAGGGACGATGTAAGATACCGAGAAGTTTGAAATAGAGGTAAAAGCACCGAGGTATACCTCGAGCAGGGCATGAAGAGCATCACGGCTTCGGACTTGAAAGGGAAGATCTACAGAATGGCGCAGGTCGGCTCGAGGAATCAACTCCATCAGAGCCCGACTGCTCAAGCTCACGTCCCGAAGTAGGCCAACCTCAGGGTCAGCAATAAAGGCTTGGGGGGCACGAGCTGAGCTCGAACCAGCTGCAGCAGATAGAGGAGTGCCTCGCCGAACAGGCCCTCCCACGGGGTCAATCGTCACGATACCCGCAGTGGCCTCAGTAGTGACCAACTCTGATGTCAACCTCGGGGCCTCGGGTGAAGGAATAGGAACATTGGATACAGAAGCGGGGGCCTCGGCCGTGACAACAAGAGCTTCGGCGGCCGCAACGGGGACCTCGCCAGAAGAGCTACCCTCTTCCAACCTCGTCCTCTTTGCCGGGGGTCCTACGGCCCTATCCCGCCTTCTTTCATCCACGCGCTCCATGATCATATGGCGCTGAGTCACCAGGTAGGAAGGAACTACGTAAACAAGACCAAAAACTTAGCAAGGATCCGAATAAAAGAACCGAGAAATAAAAGACATTGTTTATGCGTGATCACCTGACGCCAAGGGAGCCTCGGGGTGCATTAGCTCAACATAAGAAAAGGGGAGGCGAGCACGCGCTTGGTCGACTCGGGCCAGCTCTGAAGAATCAAGGGGCGGGAGCTCTCCTGCATTAGGAACCGGTGACACTGTTAGTGCACGAGCACAAGCATCAACAAAAATTGAGGTAAAGAGCTTACTTAAGTTTCTGCGGCTCCCCCAGGCGGTAGGAACTCTGACAGACCCCGAAAATTGGGAACCAAACTCCCAGCCATCTCCAGAGATGAAGAAATATCTCCTTATCCACCCATCAGGGCTCGGCGGGAGATCCCGGATGAGAATTTCTCCCCCTCGCCTAGGGACGAAGTGGTAGAACTCGGATACCTCCTCGGGGCGGAAAAAGTGAAGAAATTCCCTCAAATTAGCCCTATCCTGAGGAAACATCCTTCCCCACGCCACAGTGAAGGTCAGTAACACCGCCCAGCCATATGGGAGGAGCATGGCGGGACAGAAGCTGAAAAAGTGAAGGACGTCTCGTATCAAGCCGGGTAGGGGAAATCGGAGCCTTAGCAAGAAGGGGGCCTCGAAGAAGCAAGCTTCACCAATAACCGAGCTGTGAAACCTGCGCGAATCTGCAGAACGCACAATAACACCAGGGGGAAAGTTGAAGCGCCTAGCAAGGAGCTGAGCCTCGCCCCCATCGATTTCGCTAGCTTCAACATTGCCAAAAACTCGCTCCATAATTTCGAATGGAGAGGGAGGAGAAGCCATGAATACAAGAATCAAAGAGGATTTCTTAGAAGCAACAGGGAAAGAAATGTGCGTCGCCGCAGAAAACTAAGGACTTCTTATACGCTCAGTGAAGGACAATCATTCCCCGGAGGCCTATTTATAGGCGCTGCAGGACAGGCCTTGTCACTGTCGTCGAAGGCAGTTAATGCACGTCACTCGCCATTAATGAAGGGGACACGTGGCGTCGTGGGGGCTTTTTGGACGCCACGATCGAGGGATCACTAAACCCTCTGACGGCGCACGTTCTCGAACGAACGAAACCGTCGGACCTCCACTACAAGTAAAGCATCTGGAAAGGACCAAAATAGCCCTAAGAAATTCAAGCGACCCAAGGGAGAAGCGTGAAGGTCGGCTCGATTCAAAAAGAGCTCGGCCACAAGTGAAAAAGCAGGAGTCAGCGCCTAAGAAAAATACAACGCAACCACAAATCAAAGAAGTTATAGCAAGGCATCACGCGACAGTCATAAAAAGGGAAAAACCACGAGAGTTCTCATTTCAGCATTTAAAGAAGTTACAATGAAGCATTACACAAAGAAACTACTTGAAGAATCACAAGGAAGTTGGAAACAGCAGGAAGGCCTCACATCGACCTCAAGAAGCAATCTCTTCATCACCTACCCCCTCACCAGAAGTCCCTGCCGGCATACATGGTCCCTCCGCCACTGCCACCACAGGTCCAGGCACGTTCTCGGCGTCAGGAGCCACACCCACATTGGGATCAGGGGTCTCGGCCTCCTCCGCCACCACCGACGCCTTCTCGAAGTCCAGCACTGGCACAAAGGGGTCCAAGTCCAGGTCAGGATAAACCTCCTCAAGTTGATCCTTAAGGTTCAGAAAACCCTTCACAAAGCCGGAGGCGCAGTCTCTCTTGAGCTCCGAAACACGAGACCGCAAAGACAACAACTCGGAATCCCGGGCCTTGAGCTCCGAATCCTTGGCTATCAGGTCGGCCTCTGTGGTCTTGAGCTTGTCCTCCTTGGAGTCCATGACCTTGACAAAATCCTGAAGGCGGGCATCCATCTCATCGTTAATCCTCTTTAGTTCAATGGCCTCCGAGGTCAAAATCTTCACATTCTCCTCGGCAGCCTCCTTGCTCACTAACAGGGCGGCCGTAGACTCCTTTGCCTTCGAAAGCTCCTTATTGTAGTGGAATCCTAGCATCTTTACGCAAGCGAGCGACTGAGAAGAAAAGGGGGTCAGACAAAAAATAATCCCTGGAGACCTCAGCATGAAGAAATACCGGAGAAGAAGAAGGACAAGGATGGAAAGTACCTCTGTCATGCCCCGGATAGCACGATCTACCTTCTTGTCGAAAGGAACCCGCATAGCTACCCTAGGATCCGAAGTAGAAACAAGATCGGACAAGGCGACAACGGCGACCTCAGGGTCACGCAGGAAACCATCCCCTCGATCCTTAGACGAAGATCGAGCGGGGTCCATCTTCCCACCTTCCTGAGGGACAGAATGAGGAAGAGTTGCCGGAGCCTCGCGTCGTTTTTTTGAAACTCCCTCAGTCAATGATTTGCCCCTGGGAACCTCAACAGAGAGCAAGGCGGGGTCCGCATCCTCACGGGGAGGGGGGATCTCTTCCTTCTGCTCAGAGGGGGCAGGTGGGGGGTCGGATACCGACGCACCTGTGAGTAACAGCTGCGAGTCCTTCACCACCTTCCTTTTCTTCCTCGACTTCTCGGCATCTGTGAATACCGCCATTATCAAATCTTGCTTCATGGGGGCAGTTGGGGGAGCAAGGGGTGATGCAGGCGCTGAGGGTTGCTCAACTGGAGGCCCAAGTTCGTAGTGGGCTAGATTTTCGTCCGTCACCAAATCGAAGAAGGGCTGCAACCCCAAATCCTCAGCTCTAGCAACTCTTGCCGCTTCCTCGACCCCAAGGACAGGACGGTAATCTGCAAATCAGAAGTTAAGTCAGTAAAAGAAGAACAGGGAGAGAAAAAGATGCAGTCGAATTGGAGGGCCTTACTTATGTTCCTTGGGGGCCCCCAAGACCTGGGAATGAGAAGGACGTCCCCTGATTTCCCGGAAAGCTCCCAGGAATCACCTCTAACAAGAAAAACTTAGGTTTCCACCCTTTGTTGGAAGAAGGAAGCTCGGTGATCAAACTCCTCGCTCGGACCCTTTTCGAAAAGTAAAGGAAACCCGCGGAAGGGGAGGACTTAAGTTGGAAAAGGGAGGCAAATTCATTAATGGAAGGCTGAGAGTTGTTTCCACTCTTCAACCAATGAACGAGAAACCCAATCAGAAGACCCCAGCCATTTGGAGAGAGCCGAGCAGGATATATGTTATAAAAAGCAAGGACGATCCGGATGAAAGGATGAACGGGGAATCGCAAACCAGCACGGAAAACAGATTCGTAAAAACAGACAAGGCCAGGGATGGAAGAATTGCACCTCTCGTGTTCCTCAGGAGAGTGTAAGAGAACGGAGTCAGGAAAACGATACTCCTGCCTCAGTTCATCTAAATCCTCGTCGCTGAGACAATTGGGAGTCGATACTGCACAACAAGCCAGGTCGGCTTGATCCCGACGAGCTCTTTTCCTAGGAGTTGGGGGAGGAGCCGGTTTGGACTTCTTAGTCTTTGACGCAACAAAAGAATCAGGAGGAAGGGACGAAAGAGGACGAGCTTCTTCTATAAGGGCGGACCCAGAGGTAGAAGCTCCAAGGGCGGACCCAGACGCGGCCCTATCAACAGAACTGCCGCTCTGAGAACCTGAGGTACCTACCTCAACCTCCTCGTCTACTTGATCCTCGGAATCCGATTCGGAGGAGGAAACGACCCATTTCCCTACCAAAGTTCCAGGCCGTAAGCCGAAGTGGAGGGAAGGCAAGTGTAAAGCACAGTCCGTCAAAAATGGAGGTCTCAGACACCAACCCCGAAGGAAGGATACCCTAAGCAAAGTAGGATGGTCCACGAAACACGTAAGAGGAGAAAGGTCGTCGGAATGATTCCTGAAGTAGCTAAACCTGCATATCAAGAAGCAAAACCCAAAACCCCACCAAGGAGGGTTGAAGGGATCCAGATTGAGCAAGAATAAAGAAAGGAGGAAAGACGTACCTAGTCAAGGTGCTAGATGCAGAAAATGACCGTGAACGCAGAAACCCTAAGAATCGCCTGAGAGTTTGAAACAAAGCACCTCGAGAGCCAATGGAGGAGAGAGAAACACAAGGGGATTCAAAAGACGCAAAAACGACACTGGCGAAGGGACTTCCCCACTTTTATACGAAGCATTCAATGCCCTGAGAAGCGAGACGACAGGACGCGCCTCAGGAACCGTACCGCTGGGTTCACCCGATGATGACACGTGTAAAAACCATCCCATCACAGCCGGCAAATACCGAAGCAGACCAAACCAACGCAAAGCCGCCTGACCACGCATTCTGCCACGTATGAAGACATTGAAGAATTCAGAAAAGACACTTCCTATCCCCAGGTCAGAGAAGACGTCATTCTCGTGACCAGGGGCTAGGGGGCAACTGATGAGGATAGGTTTTTGGGCCTAGGCTGCCATTAGGACCAAGCCCAAAGACCTCCAGAAAATATTGAATGAAAACTCCGAAGTCCAAAAGGGAATGGTCCCAACCGGCCCGCACTCGGTTCTCAGCCCATGACCCGAGTTAATGCCTGTTATGCCACGCGCTCCAAGGACAAGGAAAATCGGCTCTGATTTCTCAGAGTTACTCCCTGTAAAGACAGAGAGAGATGGTGCCGAACGAACCCTGGCGGTCATGGGAACAGTATCGCCGACGGTCAGAGTGGCGTGCAGGGAAAGGACGAACGGTCCCCACAAGACCAAGAAAAGGAAGAACAAGAACGGCCAACCCTAAAAAAGGACGCGATATAAATAGAACAGTAGAAGCAAGGAGGAAGGGATCCAATCCCTGAGCCTTCTTCCTCGCCTTCTACCTGGTGTTTTGTCCAGAACCCTAGAAGAGTCATAACAGAGAACATCGTTTACGGCCCTACGCCTTTAATTTCCTTGTAATCAGTTGAAATCAATATACGCGATCAAGGAGCAAGAGCCTCCATTACAGTGGACGTAGCCCAAGTCCTTCGGCTAGGGTGAACCACTTACATTAGCTATCTATCATTGCCTAACTACAATCCCCTTAAAACCCATTCCATGAAACCCAAAAGCGTCAGATCGACCTGGGCCTGGGAGAATAACTCCGAGGAGCCATCAGTGCCCAATGCCTCTATTGAACTAGGCTGTAAAACCAAAACACGACGACATAGTTTAGATTGTCTGATCGAAAAAACAAAATCAAAGTGATCTTCTCGCTCTACCGGTATAAAAACCTAAAGGTCTTGGGAGGTCAGCCGTGACTTAGCTGCTCAGATTTTTGGAGGCTGGAGTTTTCGATCTCGGCTTCGCTATTTTTTCGATCCTTCCTTTCTTCTCTCTGATATATTCAACGATGCAGTGGGAAGTGCTTTGTCCCTTGTCGAAGCCAATTCTATTTGGAATGAGTATAAATAATGAGCAATGATATAACACTAATTTTAGAGTAAAGATCCTCAAAACTATTATTGTTGTGTCAAATAAAACCCTTCTTGTCTTTTTATGTCATATGATCGCGTGAATGACACACTCAAATAGAGACAAACAGAAGGGTTTTTTTTTTTTTTTGTGCCATATAATCGCACGAATGACACTCTAACAGAGACAAACAAAATGGTAATTTTTTGTGTCATATGATCGTGTGAATGACACACTCTGAGGCAAACAGATGGGTGTTTTTTTGTGCTACATGATCACGTGAACAACACACTCGCACTTAAAAATCTTTTAATAATTAAAATTACGGTAAAATTCAAACACAAAATGTCCTACTTTAATACCATGTTAAACAACCTTATTCCAAAACTTCCTAGATAGAGAGGGTGTAAATATAACATTTATACTTGGATGAATTGCACTTTGGACTTTCAAATATTTCCAAATCCTCACTTCATACTCTAAAAGATTAAATTTCTCACATTACGTCTTCAATGTATCAAAAATATTACAATATAATCCTTCTGTTAGACAATGAGTCGACTTTTGACGAAAACAATAACAGAAACTAACAAAATGGTCTTATTATAATACTTTTGATAAATTGAGAATATAACGTAAAAAATTTAATCTTTGAGGATATAAAGTGAAAATCTTAAAATCTTTCGGAATACAAAATACGAAAAACCCTATACTTAACAAATTTAAACCATGAGAATCTAGTACCAAGCATCTGGCACATCCCTAGAGTAAATCAGCATGACAGTGAACAATTTGTAAATTCAGCAGACCCTTGACAACTTGCTTCATCGTCGAACGATTACCAGGAAATTGTCCCACACATCGAATCGCTAGTCTTGTAATTTCTAGCCCATCTGTAGTACAAAAATATGGTTCTGCCATAAGACTTTCATGCACTAGTGAATGCTTGGACTGACTGATGCCCGTATCTGATTTATCAGATTCATACTCCTGGGCCCAATCAAAAACTTCAGGTGCAAAAGAATTCCAGTCTTCTTCTGTAAATACTCTTTTGGTAATCAAACCTAAAAGTAAAACACCAAACGCAAAGACATCGCTTTTTACTGTCCATCCACCTGTGAACACAGTAAAGTTGTAAGTTCAAAACATCTGCCCAACAAAATGTACCATCTGTAATCTTACATACTGACTTCAACAACATATCATGGATGAATACATAGGCAGGGATGAAGGACAAAAACTAAAAATGCACCACCTTCAGCCCTTAAGTATGTCTAAACAAGTGGCAATGTCTTATGGGAATCTGACCATTTTCCAGAAAACTTCAGTAGAATGCTTCTCCATCAATCCAGAATCACAAAAGCGACACTTAACAGAGAATCCTCCCCAATTGAATTTTGCATACCACATGGCTCTTGATGTGGTTTATCAGTAAAATAACTGAGAACATTTCCAATCACACCCCCTTTGCACTCGTGGCTACGACGTCAACTCAAGATTAACACAATCATCCAAAAACCACACACATAGGGTTTTCGAAAATACATGACCAAATAGGTTTTTCAGTAATACCAAAACACACTTTCTTTAAATTTTTTCCACGAACATATTTTTCGAGACATATCCAAAAACTTTTTATCTAGACAAATCCAAAATTATTAAAACAATCTCCTACAGTAATTGATCATAAAAAAAATTTTGTAGCCAACTAACTACTAAATACTAACATGAAAATCAATCATCTTTACAAAGCCAAAAAATAACAAGTAAATAAAAATCCATCCAATAACATGGAAGCTTTTTTTTTGTTTCTTTTGATAGGACATCCATTAACATGGAATCTAAGAAAACTAATACACAATAAACTATCACAAATTTTCTCTTATATTAACGGAGGATTCTAAAAAGGCCCTAAAACCTTCCAGGATTATATATTTTCCATTCAATTGTGCAGATTCTCCAATGAAGAAATGACAATCACACCACTCATTGAAGACTGAAGAACTTAATCACATAAAATTGTCTACAAATTTTAGCTTTCTATGCATAACGTATGTTTCGCTTTCTGTACATACTATTCTTTCAATCAACCTTTTATTTTAGCTTTAATCATCTCCCATTACCATCTAATAATAGATGACGCTAAAATTATAAAAGCAAGGTGGTGCTTAACCTCTACTTTTAATGATAAAATTAAATTCAAACTTCGTTTGCATACCTATTGTTTGGCAACATGGATCAATGAAACCACAGGAATCATAAATGTCCTGAAATTGATATGAAGTCCTATCAGGGAAAATTCCACCAGAAATCATACCGAAGTCGAATAATTTTGGGTTGTAATCCTAGAAGCAAAAGATGTTGGAGTTAAAAGCTAACACCTGTTAGACAGACATGGTAAATAAGAAACTACAAACAACCAAGTTTTAACAGCAAAGAAGAAATGAGCCAAAACTAACCTTGTCAACCAGTACATGACTCGCATCTAGATTGCGAATCAGAAAAGGCTGAAATACAAGATTTCGAGCGTGTAAAAATTTCAGAAGGCGAGCAAGCCCAAGAGCAACTTTAATTCTTTGTAGCCAACCAAAATCATCTGGGTAAGCAAAACAAGTTATTAGTAAGTAATCTGGTGAATTAAAACTATAGTTGCTTAATAAACTACCTTTTCAAATCCTAGCAGCTATGTTCCTTTACTAGCAGCATATTGCCCATTACTCACAAAGTGCCATTTAAATAGAAACAGAGTCACCTTTTTTAGAAAAATTATCAAGAAAGAGTAAGAGAAGTTACCAACCCGTGCCTTTTTTTACGCGGGTCAGCAAAAGCTACACTTCAACACGAAGACCAAATCAAATCTAATGGGCTTGGCTTATTGCATATATGTGCCTTTCGATGCAAAGTAAATTTGGTAGCATAGAGGAAATAAAAACTACGATTTTTCTAGCTGGGAAGCTCTACAGTCAATTTTATATGTCAGTCCTTCAACTATATGGCAAACAATAGTATGCATTGAAAGCTACCTCAAGGTACAAGAAAGTGCATATTTACCAAACATATCAATTCCAAGCTGGTAACCCAGAGTTGCAAATGAAATATTTAAAGGCTTCACACATTATATTACTGATGCGAAAATCTTCGGATATAATTTTTTTTGGCAAGATCGTAACAATAAAAAAATGAAAATGTAACTAGTTGAAAGTCCTATGTAATCCCAAAAATAAGCCAAGCTTCCCTAGAATACAAAATAATCAGAATCACATGCTAGATGGAACTCGCTCAATCAAAAGGATATCCCACACACGAAACTTTAGCTTTTGCTGACTTTTTTTACGAATTAAGTAGACTTATGGGATCAAGTAGCAGAAAGAATTCCTTGCAGAAACACATATATTATAGTGTTAGACCATTTCCAATAGAAACCAAATTCTTACCCAAATTTGAGTAAAAAAAAAGGGTAAAAAGCTTGATTTGGTATAAACCTCTCTAATAGAGAAACCCAAATTTAAAGGAAGAGAAATCCAAATTTAAAAGAGGGTAAAATATAACAATTGAATCTTTAAAGGAGAGTATAATCTCACCATTAAAGATTTGGGTATGAATTTAAGTCTCCCTTGATTTGAGTAAAAAAATGAGTCTCGCTTGACATGGGTATGGGTATAGTACCGGAGAAGAATTTTAGGCGATTTTTACCCAAATTTAAATTTAAGTTTAAAAAATGGTAAGAATTGGAGATGCTACTGGTCACAATAGTGCAAGCAAATTAACATTTGATTTCTACCTGCAACAACAAATTGGAAGAATATTTAAAATTCAAGCACATCTCAAAGAACAAGGTGTAATAATACCATTGGGAAGGATGTTGTGAACAGTATCCATAGGGTCGAATTGATACACAACACCAACATGTTCATCCTCATAGCAGTATCCATACATCTTGACCACGCCCGGTTGAGTAAAAAACTTTTCATGCCGAAGCAAAAGGACTTCATCCTAAAACAATAACAACATAGGTGTTTCTCTGGATATCATAATTCAAAAAAAAAAAAAAGAATCCAGCAGATGATTCAAATACATACCATCAGTCTAATTTCGCTATCTACAGGATGATTCTTGTGCATCTTAGGAACTTCCCATATCTTCACAGTCATGTACTGGGGCCCCGTTGTGATCCGCATAATTTTTCCATTGCAAACTTTGCCAAATTGGAAGTTCCCGATGAAATTCTCTTCGCTGAAATCGTCGGTATATTTCCTCAACCACTCCCAGGTCAATTTGTTTACATATTTAGGGTTCATCATCTTGCCCAATTTTATTATTGAACTACAAAAAATCAACAAAGACCTTCCGTCTAAGAGCATCTCCATCAATACTATCTAAAATAACTACTCAAAATATATTTAAATATTGTATTATCTATTTTAACTAACCACTTTTTCAAATTTACTCTAACAATGCTATCTATTTTAGCTAACCACTTCAACTAACTTTCAATAATAAAATCTAAAATATAGTAATTCAACTATACATTGTACAAATTTAATCAATTATAGGCTACAAGAGTAAATATCATAAAAGATAGGTTAAAAGAGTAAATATCATAAAATATTTGGGGGGTTTTGTTGCATTTTTTGGGAGGGTTTTGCTCATTTTTTTGGGGGTGTTGCTAGAAATTTGACGATGAAGATGAAGCCTCTCACATCAAACCCTCTGATACCCAAAAGTAGAGAACCATGAACAACCCATCAACCCAAATCACACAACCCAAAAAGATTGCAGACCCAATTCAACGCTAAATCACCGAAACCCACTTGCAATCGTTCAATCATTCAACCTCAAAATCACACTTTTTTTGCAATTACACAAACAGAAGATGAAATTGAGAATATTTCTGAGACATACCAGTAAAATCGTGCAAGAATCACAATGAACAGAAACTTACTTTTCCTTCTTCGTGTTCACCTGGCGATGGCTGGTTCTTCGCTGGCGGTGGCCTGGCGTTGAGAACTGGTGTGGCTTGTGGCTTCGAGTTCAATCGATGGAGAGACAGGGAGAGGCAGAGAGAGGCAGGTGGAGCTTCTGTGCTTTGGAGCTTCAGTGAGAGAGAGATAGTGGAGAGGAACTTGGCGCCAGCGAGGGAGAAGGGGGCTGGCTACAACCAGCGAGGGAAATGGAGGCTATGGGAAATAGATAGTGGGATAACTAGTTGGAGCCAGATTTTAGGGGAAAACTATCTAAAATAGCTAAAGGGGGGCTTTAGCTAGCCTTTTGGCGATGCTCTAATACTTCTCCCACAGGTTTGAAGATCTATGTTCTTGATTTCATTTGTGTTGGTTGGGATGCATGGTTCCTCAAAAAAGAGCGGTTGTACTTATCCAAGAAGCCCAATTATCTCACAAAAGGTAGGTTAAAATAGGAGTGGAAGCCGTGAACAATAACAATGTCGGTGAGTGAAAGTGTTGTAGTTGTGTTTAGAGAAAGAATGCGGAGAAATAGATTTGAAGGAGAAGATTGGTCTTTGGATGTAGGGATAGGCTTAGTCAAACAAAGAATGAGTCATGAATTTTTATTTGTGCCCTTGTAATTAGTCATTATTTTGGTGAATTGGGTTTTATTAGTAATATTTTTTTGATCGGATGGGCTTTAGTTGATCATTTGGTTCAATGGTTTTTGAAAAAGAGGGGGTTTGACAAAGCTAGTTTTAGGTGGTGCTTTTTAGGTGTAAAGGAGGGTTTGTGTTGGGTGAATTATGGGGGGCGTTTGTGGCAAGGTTTCTGCTGTAGAAGACAGCCGGGATAGCCCAAGGGAGAGAGAATTGGATAAAGGGTCAACGAATTTTCGTGTGCCTCGGGTCATCTCTTCGAAAAGAGAGGAGAGTTTTCGGATAAAGAATAGGCTTGGCAGTGGTGATGCAAGAATTGGGATAATTGATAAGAAGGCCCATAATTCGAAAAGAGTGAGGGATGATCATTTTGAGAAGAAAGAGAATTCTGAAGTAGTTGTTGTAAACTTTCCCGGTATGGGAAGTGTTCCGAAAGCTATGGAAGGAGAACAGGTCGCAGCAGGCTGGCCGTCTTGGCTTGTGGCTGTGGCCGGTGAAGCGATCCAGGGATGGCTACCGCGGCCAGCAAATAGTTTCGAGAAATTAGATAAGGTTTGGTTCTTGTCTGACTTGATAGTCTATTGACAATTCATGTTGTATACTTGTAGTATGGTTTCAACAATATTATTATGTAGTGATGCAAATAGCTAAAATTTTGTGAAAAATACGAAAGCTAAAATTTCATGTCATGTTTCGCAATTGTATTGTTGATTATACATGTTGGTTTTCTCATATAGTTGGTTTTGGTTCTTCCGTGATGGCATTTCATTCTTGCAGATTGGCCAAGGAACTTATAGTAGCGTATACAAGGCTTGTGACCTCACTAATAATAAGAAAGTTGTTGCTCTAAAAAGAGTAAGGTTTTTTTTTTTTTTTTTTGAAAGAAAGAGTAAGGTTTGATAACATGGATCCTGAGAGCGTCAAGTTTATGGCAAGGGAAATCCTTATTTTGCGTAGGCTTGATCATCCAAATATAATCAAACTGGAAGGCCTGATCACATCACGAACATCATGCAGTTTGTACCTTGTCTTTGAATACATGGAACATGATCTTACGGGGCTGGCATCGCTTCCTGATGTCAAGTTCACAGAACCGCAGGTAATGCTATAAGCTTAAAATAGCGCTTTTTGGTTGGGCTGTAGTTCATTTTTGTGTTTTGGTGAGAATGTCCTTTCTAATTCCATCATGTTGGATGTCAATGTGGTGTGTCTTTTGGTATCAGTATATACTTAAGCGATGTACCTTGTTAGGAACAAAAACAAAAGGGCGCTGGTAATTACTGCATTTTTTTTGACTTTCTGCATCTTCACTGCAATGAGCAATTCTAATGGTGTTTCATTGGTATTTTTTAGGTCAAATGTTACATGCAGCAGCTGCTCAGTGGACTTGATCATTGTCATAGTCGTGGTATTCTGCATCGTGACGTAAAGGGTTCAAATCTTTTAATCGACAACCATGGGATCTTGAAGATTGCGGATTTTGGACTAGCAAGCTTCTTTGATCATCACGAAAGTGTGCAATTGACAAGTCGTGTTGTGACTCTTTGGTATCGTCCGCCGGAACTTTTACTTGGAGCCACTCAGTATGGAGCTGCAGTGGATCTATGGAGTGCTGGCTGCATACTTGGGGAACTTTATGCTGGAAAGCCTATCATGCCTGGAAGAACAGAGGTATGGTTGTAATCTAGTTTTCACCATGCAACCATGATTAAAGTTTTTGCTGGAATGTGTGTGTAATTATTTTAATGTTGTGCCTCATTTTTGAGGGAATATTATTCACCAAAATACCAACGGGAGCACCTATAGTATGGTTGTGATGGTGAGAAGAAAGAGGGGCCTCTTTGTCCTCACTGTTAACCCACAAATCCATACCCTAGTCTGACTTTTTTTATTTGGAACGCCATTGTTATTTGGGATCATTGGGCACACATTAGGCACCATGTGACTTGCCTTCATACTGGAAAGCCCATCAGCATCAAATTTTGTGGCAGAGGTGTTGGGGCCAGAGAAAGCCTATAGCATGCATTTTTAGGCTGGTTTTTGCTGTAAATATGCATATATACAATAGTCGTGTCCATCATGGATCTACACGATGTGTATGAACTATACTCCTTAAGCTTCCAGTCAGACCTTACAGGTTCAATGCAAAATGCTTCATGTCCTCTTCTGTTTTCCCGTAATCACACTATGCATGCTGCATTTTACACATTGTGCTCGTAGAGTACAATATATGCATATAACTGTAGTTGTCTCATTTTACTATTATTAATAACAGTCCTCATAAATTTAATTTATACCTTTGTAGGTAGAGCAATTGCATAAAATTTTCAAGCTTTGTGGCTCTCCATCTGAGGACTATTGGAGAAAATCGAAATTAGCTCATTCAACAGTGTTCAAACCTGTACAGCCTTATAGACGACGTCTTGCAGAAACATTTAAAGATTTTCCATCTCCTGCTGTAGGGCTTATAGAGACCTTACTTTCAATAGATCCTGCACGCCGGAGAACTGCAGCTTGGGCACTTAAGAGTGAGGTACGTGCTTATTTTGGGAAAAACTATCAAATTTGAATCTTGGACAAAAAAATCAGTCCCGTTCTCCCTGAATTTTCTTTCTCATGACCCTTGATTTTTTTTAATTCTTCTTTAATTATGACTTTTGACCCCCCCCCCCCCCCCCCCTCTTCTCTTTGCCCCTTTAGATGATTCCATCATCGTAGTCTTTTGATGGATTTCCATGGTTAAATGTCTGAAGTCTCATAAAATGCACTTCCGTTGGCTATCAAGAAGTTATTGTTGTGCTACTTGTGTTAAATGCAAAGTGAATGCTTTTTATTTTCCAGATACTAGAGTTTAAGTGTTCTAACAGTTGCTGAACCATCATCAGATTCTTTTTATTCTCGTGAGCAAGATTTGTGATTCTTTTGAACTGTCCAGACTAATAATTCTCTCTTGGCAGTTCTTTGCAACAAAGGCTCTTGCTTGTGATCCTTCAAGTTTGCCAAAATATCCTGCCAGCAAGGAGATTGATGCAAA
Source organism: Ilex aquifolium (assembly GCA_951799425.1). Lineage (NCBI taxonomy): Eukaryota > Viridiplantae > Streptophyta > Magnoliopsida > Aquifoliales > Aquifoliaceae > Ilex > Ilex aquifolium. Next base: position 46,041,974 of record OX637394.1, read on the forward strand.
ATTGCGGGATGAAGAAGCCAGAAGGTGCATGCCCTTAAATTACTAGTCATTTTTGGAAATCCATTTTGCTTTTCTTGCAGAGAGATAGTATCTCATTTTATGATTCAACAGTCTTTATATTGAAAAGAAAACTTGTTTTCCATGACAAACGATTCTAGGTGGGAAGTAAGTTCAACAGATTGTCAAGTAGTTCACCTTATTCTGGCAAAATATGTTCTGTCAGCTACTGATATTCTGTACAGTATTTCTTTTTCTTTTTCCTTCTGCCTTGAGCAATATTAGCATGACCTTAGAGGTAGCCATTTGTGACATGAATGTTGGCGAATGTCTACAATGATTGTTGGAACATCTTCAAAACAAAGAATTTGGATTTTGCAGAGTATGACCTTTATTTGTTATTTATTTGTCGATTTGACTGAATCAGTTGTATTTTACGTATCAATCTTGATTGGGTTGAATAAATTCATCTTTTTTTCACACTGTTGAGGATTTTATTTAGATTGCAGCGAAGGTGTACAGGATAATGCTTTGTTTCCTTTTCTTCTATTTACTTATGTTCCTAAGTGAGCTTAGTTGCCATCTAATGTGGTTGCAATAATTATGTTTTATTGTATTCTCATAGGCAAGGGGCAGTGGGAGTCCGGGGCCTGAGGGTTGACCAGGATGTGAGAGGATCAAAAAATTTGTGGGCAGTTCCGCCACCTGAAGCTAATGCTGAGTTAGCTATGTCAATGAAGGTAAGCAAAATAATATTTAGGGTTCTCTCTCTCTCCTTTGGATTGTTTCATGTTGAAACTACTAAGTTTCCATTGTTCTTTGAAGTTGCACTTTAAAACTTGAAACTGTTCTAGATTTTTAAATGCTGAAACTGTCAAACTTTTCCACTAAATTCAGAACCCCTATAAATATTGTGTTGAAAGAGCTCTCCTTTAACTTTGCTTCTTTTTTTTTTTTTTTTTGGGGGGGGGGGGGGGGGGGTTAAGTATCCTTTAACTTAGTAACTTAAGTCGCCAGCCCAGATCTGTGGGGGAAGTAGAAAATTTTGTTATGGAACCTATAGCTTCCTTCTTTTCTCTTTTCTTTTTCTCTCATCCTCTGTCTTGTCTCTGAAGATGATAATTGCTTAATCCTTCTTCCCTTCATTTCACCTATATCCCATAACCTTGATAATTAGGGGTTCAATCCTAGGTCTCTGGAATGACTATTCAGAGACCCTACAGGTTGGTTGGCTGGCACATTCAAAACTGTAGGCAATATCTTCCTGCATGCATATGTTTGCATTTTATATATGATATACAGGAACTGGAAATATACATCAAACAAACTGTAAATTGAGTCACTGGCTATTAAATTTTCAACTTCAATTCACTGGCTCTTCCCTCCCGGCGTATGTTTTATTTATTTTATTTTGCATGTTCATTGAATTTTTAGAACTTGCATGCTTTCTTTCATAACCAGGTTCTTGTTTTGGATATTAAGTCCTGTCAATGATCGCATTACTCCCCTTTTCTTAGTCTTGACTTACGATCCATTAAGTAATTGGGGTGTTGAGATTGTCATGTTTTGGATTTAGGAGAATATTAAGTATGATGCCGGCTCGAAAAACTGGGTGTTAAATTTCATCCACGAACTAAATCTTGGTAACGTTCATGCCTTGGTTATGCATTCTCATTGCTATTGATTTTGCTGAACAGCGTGATGTTCTTTGGTAGTTCAACTTTCTTTGCCTCAACAATTAATTTCCCCTATTTCCTCTTGACAAAGTAGTTATCTCGTGCCATTCTCTCCTATTTTAACGTCTTAGTTTTTCATTTTTTTTTGTTGTACATCCTATCATGAAATTAATTTTCATCTTGATACAGATACGTGCCAGTCCAAAGAGCCGAAGTCAGCTATTCAACCGTCATCAGGATGGAGCTGTTCTTGGGTTTCCTATTGGTCCACCTAGACCGACACAAAAAGTAAAAGAAGTGGGTGAAGTTCTGTTGGGACATCAGACAAATAAGGCTTCACATTCAGGGCCTTTGGTTCCGGGGGTTGGATGGGCAAAAGTTGGAAAAAGATATGATGACATTTCCACTGTTTCAACCAGAGCTGACTTATCCACATTATCTGGTTTGGTAGCCTCTAGGACTTCATTATCTGAAGATTGTCGAGACAAACTTGATTCTTCACACTCTGAGGCAACCAATCAAGGGGGCAGGCTGACAGAATCATTTGAGAAACATTCAGGAAAGCAGCATTCGAAGCATCAGGCACAGAACATTCCTGGTTCGCATCGGATAGAACCAGTTCCGGTGAGTTTCATGACAAGGCATTTTAACCTTTTGGCCATAACTTCTAATCAGTGCTTCATATTATCATGTTTAATTCACCAGATAACACGTGAATATTTCTCAATTAATGATGCACTAATACCCGTGATAGTTTTTTTTAATTCTACAAATAATTAAATCAATGTTAAATCTTTCCTTCATCAGTCATTTCTGATTTTTGTAACCTTTGTTTTTTTTTTGGATCAACATTTATATTCCAAAATATCATTAATTTGGTGGTGGTTGTTTTGATGACTTTGGAAGCATTCAGGCCTTTTAACTGCAAGCCACAACCTCTTTAACCTCTTTTTGAAAAGGCCTATGCTACAATGCTTATGTACAAACTTATCACCATATTTTTTAGCTATATTGGTGTACTTTGTCTTCACATGTGGCGTATGATTTGTTGATTTTCTTTCTTCCACGTAGCGTCCATCTTATGAATCATTGTGAATCTTGACATCAACTATGTTCAGGCATTCTGGACTTTTTTATCTAACGCTTGATGGTTGTTCATTTTGCTCTTCAGTATAGTCATGGGCACAGGGGAAACAAGAACCATTTCTCCGGCCCTATATTTGCTTCATCAAAGAATGTGGATCAGATGCTTATAGAACATGATTGCCGGATCCAAGAAGCTGCTCGCAGGGCACGGCTTGAGAAGGCAGGAGTTGGTAAATTTCAGGCTCAAGTGATTCAGAAAACAGCTTATCCAATATATGCCTCCAGTCGTCGAGCTGGGTAAATCAACTATGACCTGCTTATGGGGTTGGTTTTTTTTTTTTTTTTTTTGTTGGGGGAAGGGAAGAGGGGGTTGGGGGGAGGGTTGAGACTAGGAACTCTGCTATGCTGACCAGATATTTTTACCAAATTGTACTTAGCCTGATAAAAGTGTTTGTTAAGCAATTTCATTTAGGGGGAGAGCCCCCTGTGAAAATTACATGTTAGTGTATAGTGGTTTTGTAAAGGATTCAATCTCCTTAATTTAGTTCAAGTCTGCCCTTTGCACTGAAATCTGAGAGTAACATATGCCCATTTTTTGACAGATCAGTTCAATTTAGTACTATTATGCTCTTCACGCTGAGATACATAATAATGTAGGTCTAAATTTGGAGTAACACTTTTTTTTTTTTTTTTTTTCATTTTTAGTTTAAGTTTCACATTGCTCCAATCATTAAATTCTATCCAATTTTTAACAACAAATCAGGGTAAAAATGGAATTTTGCCTAGTTGAGTATGAAAAGACCACATTTCCTAATGTAGTGGAATTTTATTTTTGTCTTGATTTGTCATAAAAAAAAAAAAAGGGTAGATGTTAATGATTGAGGCAGTGTGAAACTCATAATTTAATGTGTAATGTAAAAAAGAAAAAGGATAGTTAGAGGGACAACGATGAAACGAAAATCATAGTTCAGGGGTCACTTTGTGATTTGAGGACTTTGCTAAAGGATGAGCATGTTACCCCTACAGAATAAACCTCGGGTATGTGCATTTCGACTACAGTGGTCCAGGGTTGATGCACTAAAGCCATACCATTACCGCCGCAGACGTAAAGACTGGCCAACTCCATGTTGTCATTCGAAAATATACTGCAAACTAGTTCATTTTTTGGGATGTTACTAGTGAATTATAATGCAAGCTAGCATGGTTGGATTTAAAGTTGGACATACCACCAAAACTTGGTGCAGCAGCCAGGGGCGGAGCTAGAGATTTTATTTTTGATAAGCACCTTAACTAAAAGCTTTGACGTTTTTCCCATAATCAATACAAATAAAAGAACATATTCAACTTTATTTGTTATATGTGATATTGGAATATTTATTAAATACAAAAAGGTAAAATGTTGATGTACACATCGTATATAAACAAAAAAAAGAGAAAAAAAGTGAGGCTAATTGCAATAATTTATCCCGACGAGCTTTTATACATTGAAAGCATTACTTTAGAAATTGCAATTTTTAGGGTCAAGTTTGGTTCAGGTATTAAGAGATTAGATTGGATTCTGATGATGCACAAATTGACTTTGCACACCATCTATCAAATAATCAGTAATAAATGCGGTAAATAAGTAGAGAGAGAAGACAAAGATTTATACTGGTTCGGTCAACGTGACCTACGTTTGCTTTGAATGACTAGGGTCGTCGGGGAGATTTATTACTTCAAGTGTGTAGGGAGAGCAGAGAGTTACAAGCTATGAGAGGGAGAGGAGAAATGTGCTCGACTGAGTGCGATCTGCCCCCCAAGTGTTGGCGGGGCTTACAATTTATAGTCGTCTCATAACAAATTTGGGCGAGTTATTAGTAACTAAGTGGCTAATCTAGTGGAGTTGACGCCCTCTTCTCAACTGATGAGACAGTTACGATGCTCTCCATACGGTCAAAATATGACGTGGGGGTTGACTCTTTCTAAGGCGGCGTGAATAAGACTCTTGGATGTCCCTACGTGCTCCCTTGCTGATGTAGCTCCTCGAACCTGATAAACTTGACCGGACGTTAATCACTTTGGGCTGGACTTGTTGGATCTCTTGGAGCTGGACTATTAATTTAGATTGGCCTCATAACATGAGTTGGACCCTTGAGCTTGGCCCATCAGATTCATTTAATTCGGCAATGATGTAATACCAAGTTTAGATTGGATTATAGCGACCCGGTATTAATTTCTTATTCATCCTCACTCGATGCACTATTGTCATTTAATACTTAATATTAGGTATTAATGAATACCATGTAACAAAAAAAATATCATGTAGTAGGTGCACTATGACTTTATTATTCCTCCAAATCTAGATGCACTCCCTCGTATAAAAGCTACACATTCAACAAACTCTTGCCCTCAATATTAGTTTTGTCCTTTTCTATTTAATACCATACACTATTACATAATCTAAACATGAATTTGGTATTATAATTATAGATTTATACCTTATTTTAACCTTAATCCAAACTTGTTACACAAATGGTAGAATTAAATAGTACTCTTATTAATACACCAATCCTACAATTTGGCGATGAAATTTGTTTGGTTTGTTTGCTCTAGAGAAGTAAAAGAAGCGGCACCGTTTTGAACTAAGTTTTTAGTTCGTTTTGTTTGTTCCATTTAAGTGGCACCATGCATTTAGAGAGAACAACACCCTTGCTGTTTTTGACGCAGATTCATGTGAGTCCTCGTTGATGATTCTTGGACTTTGGCTATTTTCCAAAAGAGATCTGGGTCTCTTTAAAACTCTTGTTTCCATATGGATGTGTTTATATCCAACTATTAAATAAATGCTATGTGGCAGGATCCCATGGTAGGGAAGGTGCAGGTATTTTCGCCACTCTTAAGTTGAAGGAAACATAAGACTTTAGATGGAAAGTGCAGAATGAGGAAGCCAAGTGTATTTCACAAGTTTACGAATAGACATCCGCAGGGGGTCATTTTGTGCCAAGTGTATTTCACAAGCTTTTAACTATCTTTTTATTTATTTTAGAAAGATAGTTAGAGGGACAACGATGAAACGAGAATCATAGTTCAGGGGGTCATTTTGTGATTGAGGAAGCAGTTACAATATTAAAGTCGCCTACTCCACTAATTCCTCCTTGCAACGTAGTCACGGCTAGCATATACAAAAGAAACTCTAAATTTTGTTGAATCCATAAAGGATACATCCACCGTAAGAGGTTGAGAATGTTGGTTTACCATAGAGACTACCAACTTGTGATACCGCAACAACCACATCTTCCTTTCAGCATTTTCATTTGCTAATTGAAACTACATATTAATGTTAGAATCTACAGGACTATCACACACTCACAAAAAATATAATAAAAGAGACTATTGAAGATAGAAATAAGTCTTTCAATTTACTCATATCCAAATGGATGTATTACATAAGGTATATATAGATTCTCATATATAACGCATGACATACAAAATAACTCCACTACAAAATGAAATAGTAAAAATAATAAAGATCCAACTTCTCCATTACTTGGAGAATTAAAATACCATAATTATTTTGTCTCCCACTAATACCAAATTGATGAGTTACTAATACAAAAATTAATTGCATAAAAAGAATTCCTAAAACATGAAAAATCATGTTTATTACTATTTTTCAACACCCCCCTTTAAACATGATTTTTCTTTTCGACTCCAAGCAAACTTCTTAATTTGCAAAAGACATCATCTTTGAAGGGCTTAGTGAAAATATTGACAATTTGGTCTTGAGACTTCACAAACTTGAGCTCCACCTCTTTCTTGGTCATATACTTTCTAATGAAATGGAACTTTGTGTCAATATGCTTAATACGATCATGAAATACCGGATTCTTTGCCAACGCTAGTGCCGATTTCTTGTCAATGAAGAACTACATTTATTCTTCTTGAGGCAAATGAAGCTTCTTCAACAAATTTCTAAGCCAAAATGACTTGACAAACACATGATGTAGCCGCCACATATTCGGCTTCACAAGTCGAAAGTCACAATGGGTTGTTTTTTTGAACTTCAAGCAAATGCGGTATCTCCCATTACGAAAACATACCCGATAATACTTTTTCTATCATCCATATCTCCGACCCAATCACTATCACAATAGCCCGCAAGCTTCGAATTGTTAGAATAAGAATATAACAATCCATAATCAAGTGTACCTTTGATATATCTAAGAATTCTTTTCGCCGCCTTCAAATGGGTCATGGTAGGAGCTTCCATATAGCAACTTACAAGACCAACACCAAAAAGAATATCGGTCTTGTACATGTTAAGTACCTCAAACTTCCAACTAAGCTCTTGAAATGGGTGGAATCCACATGTTCTCTATCTTCATATTTTGAAAATTTGACACCACATTCAACGGGTGTGCATACCGGCGTACAATCTTGCATCTTGAATTTTGTCAAAATTGCTTTGGCATAACCTTCTTAGGAGATGAAAATATATTCCTTCATTTGTTTCACTTCAATGTTAAGGTAGTATGACATAAGCCCAATATCGGTCATCTCAAATTCTTTAGCCATTGTTTTCTTGAAATCTTCAAACATTCTTGGATAATTTCCTGTGAAGATCAAGTCATCCACATACAAACAAGCATAAAGTACATCACCATTATCATTCACCTTTGCATAAAGAGCATGTTCATGGGGACACTTGGTGAAATTATTTGCTTGAAAGTACTTGTCAAGTCTACTATTCCAAGCACTGGGTGCTTGCTTCAAGCCATATAAAGCCTTCTTTAATTTCAAGACTCTTTCTCCTTGCCCTTTCACAACATAATCCAAGGGTTGTTCAACATACACTTCTTTATCAAGAAAGTCATTCAAAAAAGCGGACTTCACATCCATTTGGTGAATTTTCCAATCATTTAGAGAGGCTAAAGAAATAATCAATCTAATTGTTTTCAAATGAGTGACGGGTGCAAATACCTCATCATAGTCAATACCCGGTCTTTGACTATAACCTTTTGCAACCAATCTTACTTTGTATCTCTTAACTTCACCTTTGACATTTTTCTTTGTCTTGTTGATATAAATCGTATTAGCTCTGATACCAAATTGATGTAGATCTTATTAGCTCTAATACCAAATTGATGTAGTATTACTAGCTCTGATACCAAATTGATGTAGACTAGGAAGAGAAAAAATTAGGGATGAGAAGAGAAGAAAAAGAGATGAGAAAAGAAAAAGAATTTAATAAGGAAGCAATGTCAATATTCAATAATAATCAAAGTCTAAATAAAACCCTTACATGCATCCCTTTATATAGGGGAAACCAAAACCCTAAAACAAATAAATAATGACAAATAAACACTCAAAAGTTAAAAAAAATTACTTAAAAGATAAATATTAAAAGTATCTAAATAACTCTCATAACTAATCTTTAATATCTATCTAATTCCTACACGATCCCCATCACTTGTACACCCATTTCACTCCAATGACCTTTTGTCCTCTAGGGAGTGTGACAAGTTCCCATGTTCCATTCCTTTCAATAGCTTCAATTTCTTCATTCATGGCACTTCCCCACTTCTTGTCTTGTGCTGCTTTCTCATAGCCTATGGGATCACAATCGACAAATAGGCAAAAGAATGTTAGATCACTAAATCTTTGAATTATCTCTTCGGGTTCTTCATAGATATCTCAAAGACTCCTCATGCGAGGTGGCCTTTCACTTGAACTTGCTTCGGATGATGATGAAGATGCTTGCACATTGGTGGGTGATGGTGGTGATGGTGGTGATGGTGAATGAGAATAAATGGGTAGCTCCATGATCTCATTGGGCTCCTCCTCTTCTTCAAAGAATGGAAAAAAATCATAGTCTTCTTGTGGAATGTTCCAATCCCATTCAACTTCTTCAAACTCAATATCTCTACTAATGTTTATCTTGTCATTGTTGGGTTGTAAAGCTTATAACCTTTGTTTCTTGAATCATAGTCAATGAAGACAAACTTTTCACTCTTGTCATCTAGTTTGGTCCGTTTCTTATCCGGCACATGTGCATAGCATACACTTCCAAAAACCAGCAAATGAGAAACATTTTGCTTGATTTCTCTTCATGCTTCTTGTGGTGTTTTGTCTTAAAGACTTCTAGTGGGACACCGATTTAACAAGTAGATGACACAATCAATAGCTTCCGCCCGAAACTCCTTGGGTATTTTCTTACTCTTCAACATACTCCGAACTATGTCAAGAATGGTTCGGTTCTTCCTTTCAACAATACCATTTTGTTGTGGTGATCTTGGAACCGCTAGAGGATGGTGAATTCCATTTTCTTCTCAAAAAATTTTAAATTCATTTGATGTGAATTCACTTTAACTTCAAACCCACTTTGTTTTTCAATCAAAGTCTTTAACTTTTTGAAAACGTCAAACACCTCCGATTTTTGTTTTAGAAAATAAACCCATGTTTTTTTGGCTAAAATCATCAATGAAGAGAAGAAAATACCGGTTCTTACCAAACGATGGTAGGTCTATAGGCCCGCAAACATCCGAGTGAACAAGTTGAAGTGGTTTGGTTGCTCTTGAAATAGATTCTTTGGGAAAGCTCTTTCTAGCTTGATTTCCAATTAGACATCCCTTACAAAATTGATCCGAGTGGTTGATAGAAAACAATCATTTCACCATCTTTTTTCTAGACAACAAAGTTAGTCCTCCAAAATTCAAGTGTCCAAGTCTCAAGTGCCATAATCAAGAAGAATCTCTAACACATGTTTTCAAGCATTTTGCCACATCACTTTGAATATTTAACAAAAACATTTTATTTCTTATCATCGGTACTTTAGAAACCAAATTTTCATTTCTATCTCTTATTGAAAAATTATGATTTTTCATGCAAATATCATGACCTTTCTCTAAGAGTTGTCCCAAGCTCAAAATATTATTTTTCATGTTTGGCACATAAAAATATTAGAAATAACTTGGTGTTTTCCATCCTTCAAATGAATCAAAATATTACCTCTTCTCATTACCGGAATTTGAGAAGAATCTCCAAAAGTAACTTTTCCACTCACCGATTCATCAAGCTCTGCAAACATCTCTTTGTTTCCACACATATGATTACTAGCACCGGAGTCAAGGTACCACACGTTCTTATCTCCCTTTTGTTCTTCTTTGTATGCCAACAACAAGGTCGACTCTACCTCTTCAACTTTGTCTTCAACAAAGTGTGCTCTTTTTTCCACAAAATTATTTTGAGACTCGGAAGCAAAATGGCCATATCGGTGACAATTATGACATTGAATGTGAGATTTGTCATACCTCCCTCCATATGACTTTGAATTGTTGCCTCTTCCACGTCCTCTTCTACGGTGTGATTCTTGGCTTCTTTCTTCTTTGTTGGACGAATTTTGGCCAAAGTTTTCTTCTCTACCTCGACCACATCCACCACGACCTCCACGTCCACGTCCACGTCCACGTCCACGTCCACGTCCTCTACCTCTTTGACTTCCATCTTGGCTTCTTTCTTTTTCTTTGAAAGAAAGTTTGGTTTGTAGCATTTACTCCAACGGCTCTTGCTTTTTCTTGCCTAGTCGGTCTTCATGGGCTAACAACGATCTCATGAGTTCGTCAATCGTCATTGTGTCTAAATCTTTAGACTCTTCAATGGCTACGACAATATAGTCAAATTTGGGGTCCAATGAACGGAGGATTATTTCTATCACCCGGGGATCATCTTAGTGATCATCACCATATGTTTTCAAATTATTCACAACCACCAAGATTCTTGTGAAATAATCTGAAACTAATTCGAATTCCTTCATGCGTAAAGCCTCAAATTCACCTCGTAGAGTTTGGAGGCGAACTTTCTTGACTTATTTCACTCTACTATGAGCGGTTTCAAGAACATCTCATGTTGGTTTGGATGTGGTTGCACTAGCAACCTTTTGTAACATGGCATCATCCAAGCATTGATGGATGAGTGAAAGAGCTTTTTGATCATTTTTCTTTGTAGCTTGCAAGACTTCCTTTTGGGCTTGACTTAAGGAAGCTTCATCTTGCAGTGTTGTGTAACCAACTGTTACAATCTCCCATAAATCTTGAGATCCAAGAATCGCCTTCATGCAGATACAACAATTCTCATAGTTATCTTTGGTGAATCGAGGCATTTGAAATGAAAGCATTCCATTCGACATCTCTCTCTCAGTCTCTCTTTTTCGATGCTCAAGCCTTACTCTAGTACCACTTTGTTGGAATCTAAAGGACTATCACACACTCACAAAAAATATAATGGAAGAGACTATTGAAGATAGGAATAAATCTTTCAATTCACTCATATCCAAATGAATGTATTACATAGAATATATATAGACTCTCATATATAACACATGACATACAAAATAACCTCATTACATAATGCAATAATAAAAATAATAAAGACCTCACTCCTCAATTACTTGGAGAATTAAAATACCACAATTACTTTGTCACCCACTAATACTAAATTGATGACCCACTAATACAAAAACTAATTGCATAAAAATAACTCCTAAAACATGAAAAGTCATGTTTACTACTATTTTTCAACAATTAAGTCGATGACTACAATTTTGCAACTTAGAGGGGCTGCACAAAGGCTCATGTACTGATACTAGACAAGCATCATGCTTCCGATTAAGTTTTTTCAACCTTCTTATGGGGGCCTCCTTTCCTATACCCCTTATATTCCATGAGATGAAACTAATCATTAAGATCTATGGAAGTTCTTTCTGAGGATCTAACGACTAATCTATTGACTAATCCCTCAATGGTTGTTGATGAATCCCCTTGATGTGACCCGTTCAATTTTGACATCAACCTCCTACCTTTTACGTTCATTGTCTCCATCAATTCCATAGCAACTCCTCCACACTCACTTTCTAAAACAATGATTCGTCGTGCCACAAGAAAGCGACAGTCAATCTCTATTGAGTCCCTTACGTCTTCTTTTTGTTTGTTACTCTCCACATCTTGTGTTATTTCTACCTCAACCCCTTCCGAATTTTCTTGTCCATTTTGTTCTTGACAGTCCTGACTCTCATCTTCTTCAACTGGGGCATGAACTTGACTTATAGAGTTATTAGGCTGCGTCGAAGAAGTTGGGACTCCCACTTTATTAGGGATTTCCCTTCTAAACGCACTTCATTCTTTAGTTTGAATTGCTTTCGAGGCTCCTGATACATCTTAGCCTTCCCTTTATTCTTAATGTCTTCTTTTTCTCTCTTACAAGCATCTTGTACACCATGTTAGTTGGGTTAGATTCCTTCTTCCTTCGGCGTGTTGCTTCCTCATGGCCAAGCTTGAAACAATTCCTACAATATTTACTCTCCTTCTCGTAGACTATCTTCTGCCACTCGCCTTTAGGGTTATCAGCTAATAGATTCATCTCCACAAAAAGCCTTGCCACCCCTAGTCTTGTAATTTTCAAGGTCGGTTTATCTATAGCAAGAATTCTTCCTAGTACTGGACTTAACATAGAGGCCAAATATTCTGTTGTAAAGAGATGCATAGGTAGAGACCATAAAGAGATCCACATAAGGACAACTGAAGGTTCTATCCTTGGTGTAAAATCTGAAAACCATTTAAAGAAATGAAAAAGATGGCTCTCTATAAGTAGCATCATTTATCTAAAAGATTATGTAATCTTGAAATAAAGAAAACCTCATTACTATATGTCTTTGATCCAACAACCCAACAAAAAAATCACCTTTGATTGACCTTTTAGTGCTGATGTACTCTCAAATGACCGCTAAAGAGGGTTTCCCGCATGCACACTTTCCTACCAATGTCTGTTCCAATGGCCTACATAACTCCCATGTCTCCTCCTTCGTCCAGAATAGAGCTAGTTCGTCTTCGTCAAAAAAATCTTTTTAAATTTTTTTAGGAACCTAAATCCCTCTATGCTGCCCATCCAATGCATTAGATGTATTAGCTGTGTTGCCCATTAGAGCCGAAGCAAAGGATTTTTGTATATCTGGAGGTTTTGGAAGATTCAAGCGACTAGTTTGATTAAAACTCACGAAATATGACTTGTAGAGAGCTTAGCTTCTCTCTCTAGGGTAAATCCATTTAAAAGTCTGGAATAAGATGTCTTTGGGAACATCTTTCAAAAGATTGCACAATTGGAAGACAAGGTGATGGTAGCGAAGATTGAACAAGAAAATTTGGAAATTGAAACTCAAGTGGACCCTCAGCTGAAGGAGAAAGAAATACCAAGTTCTTTCATTTAACGGTGAAGAATAAAGCTCAAAGAAGCATTATTAGAATAATATGTGATACTAATGGGAATTGGGTGGCAAATCCAGAAAGTATTGGAGAGTTAGCAGTAGAGTTTTATTCTAATCTTCACACAACTTAGCCTCACACAGTGGACCCTTAGCTTCTAAAGGTCATTCCAGAGATAGTTACTGGGAAAGACAATGAAATGCTTTTAGGTCATAGAAAAAACCTGGAAGAACTGAAGAAAATTGTCTTCGAAATGTCCACAGAGAATGCACCTAGACTAGATGGATTCTCAAGAAAAAAATTTCACGTTGCGTGAGATAATATTAAGGGAGACTTATTAGAGGCAACAAATTTTTATCTGGGGAGGTGTACTTCCAAGATCCTTTAATACGGCTCTAGTTTCCCTTGTTGCTAAACAGTCTCCTCTCGGCTTTTTTTGCTGACCTTATCCAGTAGGTTTTTCAAAAATATTTTTGATGCACGAAAGATATACAATACTTAGACCATCTTCAATCCTTATTCTTTTTTAAACCCTCTTTTAAACTCTTAAAAACCTTCTCTAATGGTAAACTCATACCCATACCAAATGAAATGAAGGAAAACTTTTTTTTAAACCCAAATCAAGGGAGACCCTTTTTTAAATTCAAATCATTAATGATGGGATTACACTCTCCTTTAAAGATTCAATAGTCATATTTTACTCTCTTTTAAATTTGAGTTTCTCCTCATTTAAATTTGGATTTCTCTTCCTTTAAAAAAGGGGTTTGTTGTTAGGAAATTTATACGAAAATCTCTAACATGTGAGGAACAAGAATAGAGAAAGCACACGCCAATAGAAAAACAATCACACACACAAAAGACAGTATTTACGTGGTTCGGCAATTTGACTACGTCCACGAAGCTACAGGGATTTCACTATTGAGATGGAAGAAAATACAGAGGGCGGGGGCTATACAATTCTCATAGAACCCTAATCACCAAGGAGCAGTATTTATATGTCCTGCGCACCGGGCTACAAAACAGGCCCAAGCCCAAACCAAGGAGCAGTATTTATCAGCCCAATCCTCCGCTCCATGGACTAAGCCTCATTAAATTTCCCATTAAGAACCACGCAACATTATTTCGGGGTCAGGTCATTATCCGGATCAACACAAACTAGACTCCACAAAGAAAACCCAACATTTGTCCATTAGAGAGGTCTATACCAAATCAAGGTTTTTACCTTTTTTTTTTTTGTAACTCAAATTTGGATAAGGGTTTGGGTCTTGGAGATGCTCTTTTACTCAATAGAAACTCAAACCCTTACCTAAATTTGAGTAAAAAAAAGGATAAAAAATTTGATTTGGTATAGACCTCTCCAATAGAGAAAACCCAAATTTAAAAGAAGAAAAATCTAAATTTAAATGAGGACAAACTCAAATTTAAATGAGGGTAAAATATGATCATTGGATCTTTAAAGGAAGGTGTAATCTCACCATTAAAGATTTGAGTTTAAAAAAGGGTCTCCCTTGATTTTGGTTTAAAAAAGAGTCTTCATTCATTTGGTATAGGAAGGGTCTAACATTGGACATGTATTTTAGACAATTTTTACCCAAATTTAAATTTGAGTACCAAAAAAAAAAAAAAGTAAGTGTTGGAGATGCTCTAAATACTGACCTATTACCATGAGAGTGCCCACCTTTTGAATCTTCAATATGGCCAGAAAAGGGGATGTTGAAAAAACATGGCTCGGTCAGGCGGGTTTACCCCGAGAATTCGGTGAATCGAATCCTGAATCGGGGAAGTTCAACAAAGATTTTGAATATAAAATCTGCTCCAAACCTATTTGATGATGCACAAATTGGTGTTATGCACCATCGGTCAAATGATCAGTAATTAATGCAGTAATTAAGTAGAGAGGGAGTAACACAAGCAAGATAAAGATGTAGAGTGGTTCGGTCAACGTGACCTACGTCCACTATGAAGGGCTAGGGTGACCTGGGTATTTTATTACTTCGAAGAGTGTAGGGAGAGTAGGGAGATACAAACAATGAGAGAGAGATGAGAGTGATAACAGATGTACTCGATGCCCCCCAAGTATTGGCGGGGCTTACAATTTATAGTGACTCTCAATAGACTGAGGCGCCTTTTCAATAACTAAGTAGCGAATCTGGTGGAGCTGGTGCTATCTTCTCAACAGATGAGGCAGTTACAGAGCTCCCCTTAAGATTAGGTCAGAGGATGACGTGGTAGTTGACTTCTTCCAAAGCGGCGTGGATGAGGCTCTTGGATGACCCTGCTTACTCCTTTGGTGGTGTAGCTCCTCGAAACCTGATGAGCTTGACTGGGTGTGGACCTCCCTTGGGCTGGACTCATTGGATCTCTTCAAGTTTGGCTCTTTATTCAGATTGGGCTTATAACATGAGTTGGGCCCTTGGGCTTGGCCCATCATTTGCCCCCTAATGCCTTGTGTCCAATGAAACTTGGAGAAGAAGGCATTGGGTTGAACTTGGATTTCGGCTGACGTAGACTCCTTTTGACTGAGGACTCATTTCCTTCCTGATATATAAACTCTTTTTGCTTGTAGGATATCTCCAGTTATATAAACTCTCCCCATTTTACTTCCTTTTAGTATTTCAAAAAGCCCTAGGCCATAAATTGGGAATTCCTTCTTTCTCTCCTCATTTCATTCACCTTGAAAGGGGATTTTTTTTTTTTTGAGATACTTGAGAATCCTTGGATGGTGAGAGTAGAGATCTTGTTCCAGAGATGAGTGTTCAGAGGTCAGTATCGAGTAAACAAGAAGAGCCATCGGTCTCCATGGCGGTGAAGTAATCGATGTTGAGTCAGGCGATAAGGAGGTTGCCGATGTTGTGGTAACCGAAGGAGGAGTTAGCCAGGCTGGGGTTACCACGGGTGTCGAGGAGGAGGCTAGGCGCCATGGTGATTTGGGTGAGTTTGGATGCTCTCCGTGCATCGATGGCGACGATGCAATTCGCAGAGACCTTAGAGGTGAGGCATCCGAGGGGCATCTAGGCGAAGAGCACCACAGCGAGCTCCCATGAGCGCCGCTGATGGCGAGGTGCCATGGGCGTCGCTGACTGGGGATCGAACCACTAATGGAGGCGCTGATGGCATGGCTGGGCGAGATGACGTCGGCAAGAGGCACTCGGGCAAGCTCCCAAGGGCGCTGCCGAGGCCGGGGCGCCGGTGGTTGGGGATCACGCCGCTCATGGGGGAGGCGCTATAGGCAAGGCGTCATGTTTTTCGCTGCTCGATGTTCAATGTGATAAGAGCACACCAAGGTCATTGTTGCAGGGTGCTGGGAGCGAGGAGGAGAACCTATGTGCGGCGTCACCAAGTGCTGGACCCTGCCAAGCGAGCGCTCCAACGGCGTCGTTGGGCGTTGGGCGCGGCCAGGCAGGCACATAGGTGGCCCTAACGGGGTCCAGACGCGAACGGGGCGATGCAAAACATCGACGGTGGATGAACCGGGCATGGTTGCAGAGGTTGGGCATAGAGCTAGGGAGCCTGGGTATGAAGCTGTAGAGCAGAGTATGTCGGGGAATGTTGGCGGTGATGGATCCGGTCAAACGGATGATTTGGTTAGTTCAGGTGTAACACCACGGAGTCAGATTCCTCAAAGCTCTCGTGCTAGTGGTCTAGGCAAAGCTTCTTGCCCTCGCAACAGTAAACATCAGGAAAAAATGGCTATTGATGACGACGGATAAAAAGTAAGTACCATTTCTAGTACCCTCAGTACTGATGCTGATATCCTGCGAATTGTCTCTGCTTATAACATTCTCCCAACGGTACTGTGTCGTCGAGCCAAGATGGACGAGCCTGCTTGCGATGACTCCTCTAGAGACATTGTCATCTATGAGGAGGTGCTTGAGGTTGGGCTGAGGTTCCCAATGCCTTCTTCTGTTTGTCGCATTCTTCATTGATTTTCACTCGCGCGCAAGGTGGTTGGTGCCCAATGGTTGCATAGTTTTGTTGGGGTTTCTAGCATTGTGGAGAAAAATGCATCATGAGGATGCTTCTCCTGAAGAGTTCTGTGCAGCTTATACTTTGAGTAAAACTCCTGCTCCCAATCGTGGCTGGTTCTACTTTGCTCCGAGGGAAGGTAAATTGATTACCGGATTGCGCTCTAACTGCCATAGCTGGAAGGCTCGCTTCATGTTTGTTGACGGAGAGTGGGCTTCAGAGGCTGACAGAGCTTTGGTACCAACAAAATGGGACATTCCCAAGAGAATCGGTACGCCCACACTTATTCCCTTTCCTTTGCCTTTTTTGCAAATGTGTACTCATCACTTCCCTTCCAGGTTCTCCAGTGCTCTCGAAAGATTAAGAATGGAAGTGGCAGACTGTCAGGGCTCACCATGTGAAGGACTTTGGAGCTTTCATGCTCAAAGAGGGTAGAGCTAGAGACTCTTCTATTAGCGGTGCTAGGGTTGGTGCACCCTCTCTGAGGCCTGGTGGTTCCTCTTTAAAGAGAAAGGGCATGCTGATTCCCTTGTATTCTCCTCATTTGCTTGGTTTTTCATCAGGATAACACTTTTATCCTTCTGTAGTGGACATGGCAGTAGTGGAGTCCCGTTCTTCCACTAGGAGTACTCCTCCTCCTAAGGTGGTGGCGAGGGTGAGCGATGCTCTAGCGAGCCCCTCTCAAATGACCCCTCCAGTAGTGCTTCCTCAGTCAACGACTCCTTCAGAGGTGACCGTCACTCTAGAGACTCCCATGTCGGCCACACCTCCTGCCCCCCATTCATCGACTCCTCCTACGGGGACTTCTACAAGAGCACCTACTCAAACTGGCTCCATGTTGGGTGATGTGCGAATCGTCATGGAACGATTTGGGAGGTTTATGTTTCCAGCGGACATTAATGAGGTTAGTGCTCGGGGCACTGAGGGTGTCATCGACACTGTTCTGGAAGGTCTGGCTCAGGTAAGGGTCTGTTTTCTCCCTTTCTCCAGTCCCTCCTTAGGTACTAATATTCTTTTGTCTTCCTCAGGTTTCTGTTGCATCTGTGTGTCTATTTTCAAGGGTTGTTCATTTTAGCCAGCTGAAGCAGAGTCATGAGGTTGTGCAGAAGGAGCGTCTTACTGCTCAGGGGAGGATTGCTGATCTTGAAGCTGATGGTAGGGCTTCCCAGGCTGAGCTTGTGGCGACCTGTAAGAGGGTCGCGCTCAGTGAGGTTGCTTGCACGAGGGCTGAAGTAGAGTTTGTGGCGACCCGCGAGAGGGCGGGAAAGATTGAGGCTGAGTTTGTGGCGACCCACGAGAAAGTCGCGCTCAGAGAGACTGCCTGCTTGAGAGCGGAGGCAGAGGTGAAGGCAGCTCGCGAGAGGGTTTCTCAGGCTGAGGCGGATCTGCTATTGGCTCGTGAAAGGGTCGTCAAGGCTGAGGCTGATTTAGAGAGTGGCCTTGCAGATGCCTTCATTAATGGCTACGAGGAGCTTAGGGGAAATATTCCTACTGTTTTCCTTGATATTGACCTTTCAGGCTTTGTGTCATATGAGGCGCCTGATAATGCTGATGGTGATGATGACTCTGACGGTGCAGAGGGCGAGGACGAGGAGGATGGTGGGCATGAGAGTAGTTAGAGTGCTGGGGACTTTTTGATTTTTCTTGTTTTGTAGAAAGGCAATGTGTAGCCTCATTTTGTACATGTGATTTTTTGCCACTGATATTCTTTTGAAATAGAATGCAAGAATGCAAAGAACTTTTGAAGTAAATTTAAAAAAAATTATTCGATGATTGCTTATGCTAAGTAACGGTAGGTAAAAACCCAAAAAAGGTACAAGAAATAAAATCAAGTTTCCCAGTTTTACTACTTCTACTCTACTAAAGTGTCATTGGTAGTACCTCTTCAGATGTTTAGCATTCCATGGATGGGGTAAGACCTTCCCCTCGGAATTCTGAACCCTGTAGGTGTCTGGCCTCACTACTTCTGTTATGAGGTAGGGTCCTTCCTAATTTGGTCCATGCTTCCCTTCCCGCGAATCCTTCGTGGCGATGATTACTTTCTTAAGGACTAAGTCTCCTAGTTGTAAGGAACGAGACTTCACCCTCGAGTTGTAGTATTTCGTCATGCGACGCTTGTACTCCGTATTTCAGACCATTGCCATCTCTCTTTCCTCCTCCACCAAGTCGAGGTTGACGCAGAGTCCTTCCTCGTTGGTGATGAGGTCGTGGTGTTGGACACTTAGAGAATGTACCCCGATTTTCACAGGTACGATTGCCTCAGTTCCAAAGGCGAGTGAGAAAGGAGTTTCTCTAGTCGGAGTGCTTGGTGTCGTTCGGTACGCCCATAATACACCTGAGAGTTCGTCCACCCAGAGACCCTTTGCTTTTTCTAGCCTTGTCTTTAGGTTGCATAGTACTGTTCTGACTGTAACCTCTACCTGCCTATTCGCCTGAGGGTGCGTTGGGCTGGAATGGGGCTGCTTGATTTGGAGGTCGGCACATAATGAGTTCAGGAGCTTGTCATTAAATTGCTTGGCGTTATCGCTGACTATGGCGTGGGGTACTCCAAAACGGCAGACCAGGTTCTTCCAGATGAAATCTTTGACCTTTGCATTTGTTATCTTTGCTAAGGGTTCGGCCTCCACCCACTTTGTGAATTAGTCGATGACTACTACCACAAACTTGCACGACCCCTTGCTTGGAGGCAAAGAGCCCAAGATGTCGATGCCCCATTTTGAGAAGGGTCATGGACTTGTGATGGCTGTCAGTTCTTCTAGTGGTTGTCTGAGCACAGTGGCGAAGCGCTGGCACTTGTCGCATTTTCTGGTGAACTCCTGGGCGTCCCTCACCATATTAGGCCAGAAATAACCCTGCTTGAGTGTCTTGTGGGCGAGGGAGCGTCGTCTAGAGTGATTTCCACAAACTCCTTCAGAGATCTCTCGTAGGGCATAGTTAGCTTCCTTTGGGGAGAGGCAGTGCAATAATGTTAGGGAGTAGCCCTTTTTGTACAGGATGTCCTACAAGATGGTGAACTTGGAGGCTCTCATCCTGAGCTTCTTGGCTTCCAACGGGTCATTTGGCAACACGCCCTCTTGAAGGTATGCCTTTATTGGAGTCATCCAGTTTGTTTCGGCAGATGTTGACGTTAATGGCTTCCACATCTAGTCTGCTTGGCTTGAACTAGTAACCAATGAATGCTAGTCCTGGTGGAGCTTCCGAGGACGAGACGAGCCTAGCAAGTGCATCTGTAGCGATATTGTCTTCCCTCAGGATGTGACAGATCTGGAAGTAGTGGAACTTAGTCAACAAGGCTTGCACCATAGTAAGGTACTCCTACATTCTGGTTCTTTTTGCTCCGAACTTACCCTTCACTTGGTTGACTATCAATTGAGAGTCACTATAAGTGTTGAGGTGTTGGGCTCCCATTTCAATTGTCAATCTTAAGCCAGAGAGGAGGGCTTCATATTCTGCCTCATTGTTGGAGGCTGTAAGTGGAACTTCACGCCATACTTGATAGGAGTGACGTCCGAGCTGGTCAGGATTAGGCCTACTCCACCTCCTTCGCTGGTCAAAGAGCCATCAACGTAGAGCTTCCAGGGAGGCGGTAGAGAGTGGGCCTTGGAGGCCGTGGGGGACGTCAAGGCGCCTGCTGTTGGTGCCAGGATGCCCTGGGCGCCCTTGCAGGGCACCAGGTTGTCTTAGGCATTAGGCCTTGGCGCGTGAGTGTCCGGTTGAGTTTCTGATGAGGCTTCCTGAGGTGTCGAGGGTCCGCTACCCTCCTCATCCGCCGATGTGAGCTCAACAACAAAGCCCGTCAAGGCTTGTGCTTTGATGGCTGCTCTTGGTTGGTACTGGACATCGAACTCGCCCAGCTCTACCGCCCACTTAAGGAGTCTTCTAGAGACGTCTAGCTTCCCCAGAACCCTCTTTAGAGGCTGGTCCGTGACAACAACGATGGTGTGACTCTAAAAGTAATGTCGGAGACGCCTTGCTGCTGAGATCAGGGCGAGCACCATCTTTTCCAACCCTGAATATCATATTTCTGCTCCTCAGTATGCCTTGCTCACGTAATAAATAGGTTTTTGCACTCCTTCATTGTCCCTGATGAGGACAGAGTTTACTGCCAATGGGGAAGTAGATAGGTACAAATACAAAGTTTCACCAGGCATGTCATGTGAAAGGAGGGGAGGCATAGCCAAATAAGCTTTGAGCTTTTGAAACGCTTCTTCTACCTCAGGTCCCCACTCAAAGGCTTTCTGGAGAATCTTGAAAAAAGGCAAGCACTTATCTACAGACTTGACAACAAATTTGTTGAGTGCTGTGATTCTTCCGTTGAGGCGCTGGAGCTCCTTGGTTGTGGTGGGTGATTTCATGTCAAGGATGGTTTTGATCTTGTCAGGATTCGCCTCAATTCCCCTTTGGTTGACCATGAAGCCTAAGAACTTTCCTGATCTGACACCAAAGGCGCACTTTTTAGAGTTCAGCTTCATGTGGTATTACCTGAGAACATTGAATGTTTCCTGAAGGTGTTCTACGTGGTCTGCTGCGGCGAGGCTCTTTACCAACATGTCGTCCACGTACACCTCCATTGTCCTTCCAATCTGTGACTAAAATGTCTTATTCACCAGTCGTTGGTAGGTTGTTCCCGCATTTTTCAGTCCAAAGGACATGACCTTGTAGCAGTAGGTCCCCTTTGGAGTGATGAATGATGTTTTCTCCAGCTCTGGGGGATGCATACTGATCTAGTTATACCCAGAGTATGCGTCCAAGAAAGTGAGTAGCTCGTAACCTGTGGTGGCGTCGATGAGGAGGTCGATTCGTGGCAGTAGACAGCTGTCTTTAGGGCACGCCTTGTTGAGTTTGGTGAAGTCGACGTAGAGACGCCACTTTTCATTAGCTTTGGTCACTATCACCACATTCGATAGCCAAACTGGATAGGCTGCTTCTCTGATTGCCCCGTTTTCTATTAGTTTTCCCACCTCTTTATCCATCGCTTGCGCCCTTTCAGTGGAGACGCTTCTTAGTTTTTGGCGAACAAGCTTGTAATGAGGGTCGACATTGAGGCGGTGTGTGTCGACCTCAAGGTCAATGCCTTCGAGGTCCTCGTGCAACCATGCTAACACGTCCGTATTGCACCTCAAAAAATTGGTGAGCTATTGGACTAAATTCTCAGGAAGGGAGGAGCCAATGTACACTCTTCTGTCTAGATGCTTCTCATCCAGGACCACTAGTGTGAGCTCCTTTACTGGTTCTCCTCTCTCTAATGCGACATCATCTCTAGGGTCGAGCACCTCCACTTGTAGTGCTTCTTGTGGCTCATGATCTTCATGGAGGAGACGTAGCATTCTCTTGCAGCAACTTGATCTCCTCGGACCTCTCCGATTCCATTTGGGGTTGGAAAACGAAGGATCAGATGATAAGTGAAGGGCAAGACTCTTAAGGTTTTAAGAGCGGGTCACCACAGGATTACGTTGTAGGCTGACGGACAGTCTATCACCAAGAAGTTCACCATGACTGTGGAGCTCCGGGGTACCGCGCCGGCGATGACTGGCAAGGTGATGGACCCTAGGGGGATACACTTTCTCCCCTGAGAATCTGATGAGGGGCGACCTGATGGGCTATAGTCCTTCTCTCCTAAGGTTGAGCTTGTCATAGGCTTCTGCGAACAAGATGTCCGCAGAGCTGCCGCTATCTACAAGAATCCTTCGTACTTGGAAGTTGACCACAGTCATGGACGGGCGCAGGTCGCCAAGATGTCTAGCCTTTCTGCCGTAGGTCTTCATGGCTGAGAGGGATTCTCCTCTTCCTGGGAGTCCCCCGGAGATGGTGTGAATTTCTCCAATGGGTTACTGGTCCTCCTGATTATGAGGCAGTGGCGGTGCCTGACCCCTACCAGCAACATACTGGCGTAGTTGACCACGCTGTAGGAGCTCCTTAATCTGTTTTTTGAGATCATAACAATCGTTTGTGTCGTGATTATGATCACGATGGAAACGACAATATTTGTTTGGATTCATGCGGTTTGAGGGAGATTTCATTCTTCCTAACCACTTCACTGCAGGGTTATCCTAGATCTGGAATTGGATGTGCCCGACAGTGGAGTTTTGGGGAGTGAAGATTTGTCGCTCCCTCTGAGAGGCAAGACCTAGTCGGTCTTTGACAAACACCCTTTCTGTCCTGCCTCGTTTGTTTCCACTCTCCTTGTTTCTCTATCTCTCTCCTTTCTCTTCTCCCCTGTTCATGAGGATTCACCTCCCTTGGCCCTGGTGATATCCTCAGCATTCATGTATTTTTGGGATTTTGCTAGTAGGTATGGCATGCTCTTTGATGGGCGCTTCATTACTGAGAATATGAAGCTCGATGATCGAAGGCCTCCCAGGAAGGCGGTCATGGTGACCTTATCGTCGGGTTCTTCAATCTGGAGGACCTCCTCGTTTAAACGAGTAAGGTAGCTCCTCAGGTTCTCGTCTCGATCCTACTTTATACTGAGCAGGTGGGTGGCGGCACCCTCCGATGAAGTGTGACACAAAGGACCTGCTTAGCTCGGTAAAGGAGCCAATGGAGACTGGAATGAGCTTGGCGAACCACTGTCGGGCAGATCCCTTCAAGGTAGTTGGAAATGCCCTACACATGATTTCGTCAAGGACATTGTGTAGTTGCATTAAAAACTTGTAGGTTTCAAGGTGATCAAGTGGGTCTCTTGTACCGTCAAAGGTTTCGATGGATGACATTTTAAACTTTTGGGAAAGGGGGTAGTTTGCCACGTCTGGCACAAAAGGTGTGTCAATTCGCCTTACGAGGTAACCTACAGTCTCCGGTCCTTGCACCTTCATAGCATTGAAGACGTTGCCCAGTTGATTCTGCACTTCTTTAATTTTTTTGTCCTAGTGATTGGGAGATGCTTTGGAATTGTCATGGAAGTGGCTCTCTTGTTCCACGCTTTGATTTTCGCCCTTATCTTCTTGGAAATGATGGTCTCCGCCATGGGAAGAGGGAGCAAGAGGAGGAGGCGGGGCTGCCTCATGGTTCTGATGAGGGGCTCCCCTGTAGGGGGAGCCCAAAGGGGCTCCTAAGGGGGCGTCCAAGTGGGGAGCTCCTTGACGCCCAGGGCGTGGAGCTCCTCTAGCTTGATGTCCTCCGGGCTGTGCTCCTCATTGTTGTTCAGCGAGCATCAATTGCAGGATTTGCTAATTCTAAGTTACGAGCTGCTGCATTGTTTCCAGCATCTATTGTGCATTCGGAACAAGATTAGTTGGTGGAGGGGCAACCTCCTCCTCTCGTGATGGATTGTCTTCGGGCTGATTCATGGATCTGGTGGTGATCGTCATAGGTACAGTAAGAAAAGTGATTAGGTGAGAATTTTATCGATTCCCACAGACGGCGTCAAACTGATGATGCATAAATTGGTTTTATGCACCACCGGTCAAGTGATCAGTAATTAATGCAGTAATTAAGTAGAGAGAGTAACACGAGCAAGACAAAGATGTAGAGTGGTTCGGTCAATGTGACCTATGTCTACTATAAAGGGTTAGGGTGGCCTGGGTATTTTATTACTTCGATGAGTGTAGGAAGAGCAGGAAGATACAAGCAATGAGCGAGAGATGAGAGTGACATCTTTTGTGCTTGATGCCCCCCAAGTATTGGCGGGGCTTACAATTTATAGTGACTCTCAACAGACTAAGGCGTCTTTTCAATAACTAAGTAGCGAATCTGGTGGAGCTGGCGCTATCTTCTCAACGGATGAGGCAGTTACAAAGCTCCCCTTAAGATCAGGTCAAAGGATGACGTGGTGGTTGACTTTTTTCAAGGCCGCGTGGATGAGGCTCTTGGATGACCCTACTTACTCTTTTGGTGGTGTAGCTCCTCGAAACCTGATGAGCTTGACTGGGTGTGGACCATCCTTGGGCTGGACCCATTGGATCTCTTCAAGTTGAGCTCTTTATTCATACTGGACTTATAACATGAGTTGAGCCATTGGATCTGACCCATCACTATTAAATCGTACGATTTTTATATAAGCCGTTCAAATCTTACGATTACCAGCAAGCCGACAGACAATTCACTAAACATCCTATAAAATTAGATTTTTTTGGGGCATTGTTGCCCAATCGTTTTTCAGCCTGAAGCTTGCCTTATGCCTCTCTCTTGTCTCTCTTTGTATACTATTTGACAATTCAACGTTCATCTCCTAATCCTAATGCGTTGATATTATTATGAATGAGTTTATATCTTAAGAGAACTAATAGTTATGAGTTCGTAACTAAAGTTAAACTGTAGTTGGGAACATAATAGTGAACGTAGTGAACATAGTTATCGGGTAAACGAGTGAGCTTAGCCCGTAGCCAGGTAGGAAACTATTGTTGCAGTGATTGCTTAGGTCGGGGCCAGAAAAATGGGATGTTGATGAAACCTGGCTCGATTAGGCGGGTTGACTCGAGAATCCGATGGACGGGATCCTAAATCGGGCCAGTTCAACAAATATTTTGAAGATAAAATCCGCTTCAAACGTATTAAACCGTACGGTTTTTGTATAAGCCGTTCAAACCGTACAGTAATCAGCAAACCGGCAGTTCACTAAACATCAGATAAAGGCAGACTTTTTTGGGGGCGTTGTTGCCCTAATCTGGCAAATCGTTTCTCAGCCTGAAGCTTGCCTTCTGCCTCTCTCTCTCGTCTCTCTCTCTCTCTGTACACTGTTCGACGTTCATCTCCTCTCCCAAATTGATCGTCTCAGGGTAGTCAACACCACTATTATCATATTCTCCGAATCTCCGAACTCGGAAGTCCGAAGTTTCTCGCTGTTTGCATATCTCTAGTCTCGGCTCTCTCCTCATCTCATTGTCTGACCATCACAATCTTAGGTCTGGAATCATCTCTCTCACTCTCTTTTCTATGCACTCTCATATATTGCTGGATGTTTGAGATTTAAACCAATCTCCCATTTAATTAATTTTTATTGTATTTGGAACTGTAATTCAGATGAATTCTAAATTTCTAATAACTATAGGCGCCGAAGATTCTTGATCTTCAAGGAACAGTAGCCATAGTTTGGCTTCTTGAATACCCCCATATCTGGCCATTGTTATTTCTTTCCTCATGTACCTAAAATGTGATTCTCATACTCATTGGCATAATTTCTTTTCTCGTGATTATGATCAGACGATGTTACTTGTCTCTCTTTTGGATGTATATAATTGTTGTAAAAATTAGTTTTAGCTTTCTGGTCTTTTATCTGTGCTAATTTTTATTGCAGGGTATTTTGATTAAAGTAAATCTGTCTTATTTTGCAGTCTTTTGTTCCACTGTTTTTTTATTTTGTTCATTTTTGTTTCTTCTTGTTGGCAAATCTTCAGTTCATTTTGCTAGTCAAACTAAGTTGAGCATTCAATTTTATAGCATGGGGTTTTAATTATTTTCATATGTGGCTGTATGAGCTGTTTGTTTATAATGTTTAACATATTTATTATCAGTAATAATTATTTTTTATTTTTTATAATATTATCGGTTCAACCAACCAGTAACCCATTGATTCAGTCCCTTCTCCGGGTGGATGACCGGGCCGAGTTTTAAAACTATGGTTTAGACCCATAAGTTTATGAACTTTGCTTATAAGGTGCTCTCAAAGATGTTAGCTGCAAGACTGAGGAGTATTTTACCCAAAATTATATCTTAAGAACAACATGGTTTTGTTCAAGGCCGTGGCATTGGGATTGTATTTCCATTGCTCAAATGATGGTCAATGAGTTGGATAGAAAGGTCTTGGGAGGCAACTTGATATTGAAGTTAAACATGTTGAAATCCTATATAGGCTTGATAAATGGGATTTGTTGAAGAAAGTTCTCCAGAAATTTGGTTTCTCAGAGAGATTTGTGAAGATTATCTCAAATGTTCTGAATAATCAGTTATTGTCTATTTCTATTAATGGATAAAGTGCCAGTTTTTTTCCTACATAAGAGGATAGGGGACCACGTCTCCAAGTTTGTTTATTATTGCTGAAAAGGTGTGAAGTAGAGGTTTGGAATGGGCTTTCAAGAATGACACTTTGGTGTTTATGAAGGGTGATAAGAGATCGATTAAAAACCTTTTCCAGTTTGTTTCTGAGTATGAAAGTTCTTCAGGGCAGATGGTAAACAAGTCAAAAAGTGAAATATATGTTTCTACGAAGATAGGTCCAGGAAGAAGAAACATGTTGGTTGATGCTTACGGGGATTGGGATTTGCTGATGTCTTCTTCATTAGGCCGTTGAGTGAAGGATGGCTGGGGTTGAGGACTTTTGATGATGTATCAAAGGCTTTCAGGATCTATGAAGCACTGACACTTCATATTGGCCAAAGTGTCAGCGTCGGACACTTATGGGATACGGACACGTTTCAGACACACTAAAATGAGTGTTCAATTTTTTTATTGTTAAATATTTTTTAGGACATGTTGGGGATACGCAACTGATGATACCGAAAAAAATGCATGAGGCAGCAAACAATAAAGAAACTACTAGAAGGGGTAGAAAATGGTTTTTACCATCAAACCATATCTTGGGAAATAAGTCACAGAGAATATTCTCTGAATATTCCCTAAATATTCCCCTAATATGTTGTTATAAAAGGCAGTGATTACAATGTAAAAAAGGGGCCAAAAATAGGAAAAAATTCTATTGTACTCTTCTTCTTCAAGAAAGCAATATACAATCAAGGAGCAAGAGCACAGTGGATTAGCCAAACTTTTCAGCTGGTGAACCACTTATTTTCTTGTGTATTCTCATTCATTTTTACACACACACGATACACCCACCAAGAGTTCATCCAGCTTTCCACCTCATGCCTCTCAATTATTTAGCACCATCAGTTTGGCGCCGTCTGTGAAAACGATTTTCATCGTTCTAAATCAAATCTCTAACGATTGATTGATGGTTCAAGACAGAAGCATGAGCCGAAATCTTGATAATCAACCAAGTGGTCTTGTACAACACCCTTTGACTGGTCAACCTCTAGCAAGAGGCCATGAAACTTATATAATGGTCGGCTGAAGAGCCAGACCATTAGTAGTTGTTGGCACAATCACCCATTAGATCTGAAGTCTTACTTATATAATTCAGGGCTCTTCAGCCCGACCTGGATCTTCAGCCAACCTAGCTCTTCAGCCAAAGAATAATCTGGCTCTTCAGCCGATCTGGCTCTTCAGACAAGGAATGACTTGGCTCTTCAGCCAAGGAACGACGTGGCTCTTCAGCCAATGAATGACATGGCTCCTCAGCCGACCTGGCTCTTCAGCCGACCTTGCTCTTCAACTGACCTGACTCTTCAGCCAAGGAATTATCTGGTTCTTCAGCCGACCTGACATTTCAGCCGACTTTGCTCTTCAGCCAAGGAATGATCTAGCTCTACAGCCCGACCTGGCTCTTTAGACAAGGAATAATCTGGGTATTCACTCGAAGTATGACCTAACTCTTTAACTAAGATATTGCCTCGCTCATCAATCACTGCAAGACCTGACTCTTCAGTCCAAGCTCTTCAGTATAAAGAGCTCTTAAATCACAGTATTGTCAGGATCATCAGCCTTAGCCTCGAGCTTTTCAACTTCAACATGATCAGGCTATTCAGCTTCAGCATTGTTAGGCTCATTAGCTATATCGCTCACATCCAATCAAGCTCGGCATTGGCATCTCAGACTTACTCGACTGACAATAGGCCCAAGGATCACTCAAAAGCACAAAGTTTGGATTGCTCAGCCCCAACCAATGGACAGCTCAGATCATTCCTTGCTCGGGGCTGGGGGGCAACTGATGATACCGAAAAAAATATATGAGACAACAAACAATAAAGAAACTATTAGAAGGGGCAGAAAAGGG
The DNA here is from genome assembly GCA_951799425.1 of Ilex aquifolium. NCBI lineage: Eukaryota > Viridiplantae > Streptophyta > Magnoliopsida > Aquifoliales > Aquifoliaceae > Ilex > Ilex aquifolium. Next base: position 46,070,758 of record OX637394.1, read on the forward strand.
TTTTCACCATCAAACCATATTTTGGGCAATAAGCCACACAGAATATTCTCTAAATATTCCCCGAATATTCTTCTAATATGCTGTTATAAAAGGCAGTGATCACTATGTAAAAAGGGGGCCAAAAGCAGGGAAAAAATTCAATTGTACTCTTCTTTTTCAAGAAAGCAAATATACAATCAAGGAGCAAGAACTTCCATTACAGTGGATTAGCCAAGTTTTTCAACTGGTGAACCATTTATTTTTTTTTTGTATTCTCATTCATTTTTACACACACGACACACTCACCAAGAGCTCATCTAGCTCTCCACCTCATGCCTCTCGATTTTTTAGCACCATCAGCAACCAACATGCTCAAGACATGTTGGGGATACACGCTAAGGACATGTTTTGAGATTTTTTTACTATTTTTTGAGTACTTTTCAATAACTTTATAATTAAGAGTGTTTTTTTGTAGTTTTAAAAAGAGATGAATCAAAGTTATAATATAAAATGAGTTATCACTACATTGAATATAAGACATGAATGCAAGTATTTAACATAATTTTAGATACAAATACGAACTCATACAAATTAAATAAACTTTTAATATGAAAGTAATGTGGTAAAAAATAGAGTTACAAAATTAGGATTCTTTGAAATTGATGGAAAATAGTGTTACACAGTGCAATACTTTTTAAAACAAAAGTTGTAGTAGTCATTAATTGTTGGATCATTGATGTTAATGTTGAACGTGTATCGATATATCTTATATTGTATTTTTTATGCAGTAATATCATGTTGTGAATTTTTAGAATTAGGAAAATGATCAATTAAAAGATTATTATGATAATATTTTTATTTCATCACACACACACATATATATATTATTTAACGCATTCTCAACGCGTATTTGTCTTATTTTTTTTAAAAATTTCATGTCGGAATGTCCGTATTGTGTCGTATCCGTGCTTCTTAGTTCAGGATGAAACTACTGTAGTACTGTGGCAAATCCTAAAAAGGGACTCTTTGTGGGCCAAGGTTTTTTTTAAAAAAAATCTAAAAGGGAACCATTTCCTGCGCAGCTCTTCATCAACAAAAGTTTATAAAAATTTATCCCCTTGGTTTGAAAAGGTCATCAATCATCCAGGAGTATGGAGTATGGGTTGAAATGAGATGAACTTTAAAAAAAAAAAAGGCTTACAATTTCACCTTAAGTTTTTGTACGGGTTGAAATGAGCTTGTTCTGCACTGAAAAGGGGTAATCCCAAGTATGTTGCTTCAAGAGTGCCATTCTTGATCCTTAGGATTTGCTTTATGGGCACGTGTGTGCGGAGCATTTGGGTTGTAGTATACTTGGAATTTGGCACAAATTATTTGTTTGTCAGACCATAAGGCGTATTTGGAGAGGCATTCTGAAATGCTCTTTGCTTCTGCTGCAGTTGCTCTGCCAAAAATGAGGTCATTTGCAACATGAGATGAGTGATGGGCTCCCATGTTCTTGATACTTTAATGACTTTAAGATTCCCCTGCAATGCTTCCCTGTGTAACGATCTGGATAAAACCTCAGTACATATGTCAAAAAGAGAGGGTGAGAGGGGACCTCCTAGCCTTGGGCCTCTAAATGCTTTAGAGTTTCCTAAGGCTCCGCATTGATCGTAACTGAAAAGGTGGGTGTAGGGATGCACTCTTTGATCAGGTTTGTAAAGTCGGATGGAAAGCCTAATAGGGTAAGAATTTGTAGCATGAAAGGCCGTTCTATTTTATCAAAAGCTTTGACAATGTCAATCTTAATCATCATCAGTGCCCCTTTTCCTTTTTCTTTTTGAATTGGTGTACAATTTCTTGAACCAAAATGGTGTTCTCTGCAATGCCTCTATCTAGGACGAAGGCCATTTGGTTTGGGGACACCATTTGACCCAGTTAAGGCCTAATCCGATTAGCAAGTGAAATGATCTTACAGGCTACAGAGACTGATTGGGCGATATTGCTGGACTGTGCTAGCTTTGGTAGTTTTGGGAATGAGACAAATGTTGGACTCAATGATTTCGGTTAACATGTGACCTCCGACAAAGAAATCCCTAATCACTTCCTTCAGATCCCCTCCTATTATATGCCAGTATGTGGTATAAGAAATGGTAGACATGACATTAGGCCCAGGAGCTTTGGTTGGGGGCATTGCAAAAAGAGTTGCTTTTATATCCTCTGATATGGGAATAGCACAAAGTTGAGGGCGATGATCCATGGTCACTATAGGTGCTATAAGATATAATATCCTCTTAACTGTGTGGGGAACTGGGGTTGGATGTTGTGAAAAGTGGCTGACAATAATTGAGAAATTGGTTACCAATCGTTTCCCTTTCTGTAGTCCAAGATCCACTTGGGAATTTCAGACAATCGATTGAGTTCCTCTTGTCTCTGATGACTGTGGTGGTATGGAAGAATTTGGTTTGTGCATTCCTTTCCTTCGTCCATTGAATTATCGATCTCTGCCTTCAAAGTTCCTCCTCCTTTTTGAGGTGTTCATTGAGGTTATGTTGTAGTATTTTTCTTCCGGAATGTGGTCTTTTGTGGGTTCAGATTGCAGGAGTTGATCAAATTCTTTTCCTGAGTGCTTTGGCTCGTTGGATACAATTGCCAAAATGTAATCTGTTCCACTGCCTTGGTGTTTCTTTTGTTGCTTGTAGCTTCCTGCAAAGCCTAAATGCTAGAGATCCTTTCTTGCCTGCCGAGAGCTCTTGACTATATGATGACTGGTAGGATCTCTTAGTCCACATCTTCTCGAACTTCAAAGGTTTGTGCAAGTTTTTTTGTAGATCTCCAAACGTATTCAAGATGAGGGGTGAGTGATCGGACGCAGTAGCTGGCAGTGTTTGATTGAGGCTCTAGGAAATAGCATTCTCCAGTCAAGTGTGACTAGTCCCCTATCTAGTCTTTCCTTGATGTTGGCTAAGCCATGGCGTTTGTTTGACCATGTGAAGGGATTACCGCGTAATCCAATATCTACCAATCCATGGTCATTGATGAAAGCTCCAAAACCTCCTGTAGAAGACGTAGCATAAGAGTTTCCCCCTCTTTTCATCTTGATATATCACATTATTAAAATCTCCTATAAATAAACTTGGAAAGGGACTGACTGAGTATTTAGGTCAATGGATCTCATAGAGTTAGTTGTAGACCTTCGTTTGCTGGTGATAGATGCAGGTAAAGAGCCACCTTGAGTTGGGGGGATAAGAGGATATCACTTGATATTGCGATAAGACTAACTCAGGATCTACACCTTTCCTCCAACGGAGACAAGTTCCACTAGAGAGACCTTTTGAACCTTGAATTGCAAAGTTGTAGTATCCAATGCTAAGCATTTTTTTTCTCTGAAGAGATCTTCGTTTCTGAATGGAAGACAAAGTCTGGGTTATACTCCCTTATTTGGGCCATTAAATGATGAATTATCGAGGCATAATTCCTCAGGCATGGCCGAGCCCTCGACAATTCCAAACATAGCCAATCATGATGAGGGTGAGGGTATGGTAAGGCCCACCTTCTCATCCATTATGGTGATTTCTTCTGTCCATTGCATCTGGATTTCATGAAGACTGAAAATTTTAGACTGACTGAATTTCCTGATTGTCTCTTACAAAAATATGGCTTTCTGTGGGAAGGTTGATTTGGCTCTCTTGCAAGGCGCATGCAAATATCTCAACTAATAAGCCCTCACCACTGGACACTTATTATAGAATATATTCATTTTTGAAAAATAAAAAAAATAAAACCACCACAAGTATACTTTGTAAAATTTGTATTTAAACTGCAGTGACTTTTCTTGTCAATTTTGAGTTTAAATTATAAAATGAGGCATTCAAATCCTTCTCTTGCATTTCATCCAAACAATTGTTTGTTTGTTAACAAGCATGACACTCCCAAACTCTTTCTTATCAAACCTAAACTATCAATTTCTTTCAAATATTACTTTCTTCTCAAGGTTCGATAGTTGATGTTTAGCTTCAGTCCAAACTCCTCTGTCAGGAGATGGAGTCGTCTCACTTTAACTGTGAGTTTTTGTATACAACCGCACTTGAGTATTATATTGTATGTTGAGATCATATTTTATGTGTCTCACCACCGAAGGAGATATACTTTGTTACCGCATAAAGAGACATACTCTCTCTATATATGTTTTTTTTTTTTTGCTCATTCTCTCTTTATATATGTTGGAGACAGAATGAAAACAATAATTGAATAAACTTAAATCTTCATTGATTTCAACATTTTGCAGCACTATTTAGATGATTAATATATATATATATATATACTTTTTGTTTGTATGTGTAAACAGTTTTTGTTGACCAAATTTTTGGAGTGACCTTGGTGCAATGCTTCTAGCTAATGGATCTCTTTTAATAAGGGAGCGTTATCATATCATATGTTCAACAAATAGTAGTTAGTAGATTTGTTTAACTAAATTATGGTTAGAAATTTTTGTTCACATGATTATATCCACTTTCCTAATTAGTTGATTAGGTAATTATCTCAACAAATTGGTGTTGCTTTTCTTTTTGTTTGTATATTTTATGCTTTTTGTGAAGCATATTAATGCACATTCTAACAAATTTAAAATATAGTTCGATAAATTTGTGACTCACAAAGTGTTTTTGTGTTGTCTTGTTATTTCGTGTATTTTGATTATTTTAGCACGTTGAAATCTTATATTTTTGTTGCTTCAAATTTTCAAAATGTGGTGTTGAAGTTATGATAAAGTTCGTTAGATCCTTGTTGGGCCTGATGCTGCAGTATCAACCTTCAACTCGAAGAGCGCCGGTGTTGTAGTGTCTCAAATGCACGAAGTGCTAAAAACAGAACATGATGGGAGATTTGAGTCATGTCGTGGTATCGCTAGAAGGTGTTGAGTGGCTCGATAACGATAATTCATATGTTTCGAGATTAACTCAGAGGCATCTTGAACGTTTCGGTCGAATTGAAATGAGACTTGTGATTTATATGGAAGGTGAATGGTATTATAGCAGAAGGTGCCCAACTCGGATATTAGTAGGTTGAGTTGTATCAATTCCGACTTAAATTTTGAACTACGCCTACCCTTGTGTCAATAAGACCAGCTGCTGTGGGTATTGCAAGTAGTGTTGTGGAATCTCCAGAATGATCTCATTTCTAAGGCAACTGAATTTTGCTTTATTTGATTTTTTTTTTTGGTTAAATCTATTTGATTTCTTGTCTGTATAACATGTAAAATATGGAATGGTTTGCTGTATCCCTTCTGTTTATTCTAATAGAACGATGGTCCTTACCTGAAATCGGTTACATCTTGGGTATGAAATGACGTCATTTTGGGAAACATCACGCTGGTTTTTTTTTTTTTGAACTGACATCACGCTTGTTGATATGCCTGCTTTTTGCTGATTTGGTTCAATAATTAAAATAAATACTAATTTGCTTATTTAAGTGATAAATTTTGATTGAATCACTTTTTTGACAACTCTTGTGCTTTTTTTCCTTCTTTTTTGTAGGGAGTGGGGGTGTTTATGAGTTTTTTCATGGATGAGTGTTAATGTTGCTGTAGTACCCATTTTATGTAGATATTTGTAAAACAGTACCAAAAAATTGTGGTACTATTTTATAGACCAGTCAATTAGCTCTCACCATTGAACACTTATTATATGATATATTCTTTTTGAAAAAGTTAAACCACCACTTGTATACTTTCTGAAAATTGTATTTACACTGTTGTGACTTTTCTCCTCAATTTTGAGTTTAAATTAAAAGATGAAGCAGTCAAATCGTTTTCTTCGACCAAACAATTGTTTATTTGTTAACAAGCAGGACACTCCCCAACTCTTTCTTATCAAATCTAAACTCTATCAATTTCTTTCAAATATTACTTTCTTCTCAAGGTTCTATGGTTGATGTTTAACTGTAATCCAAAATCCATGATGAACTCATCTCACTTAATTACAAGTTTTTATATACAACTGCACTTATTATATTGTATGTTGATATAATTATTTATGCACCTCACCATATATAAGAAGATATACTTTGTTACCACATCAGAAGACATACTCTAAATGTTAGAGATAATGACAACAATAATTGTACAATTTTTAATTGCTATCAATTTCAACATTTTGCATTATTTTTAAAGTTACATTCTCCTCATTCAGTTGCTTATTATTATTTTTTTCTATTTCTATTGTCCAAGGTTAATGGCTCCCACTATATTTTCGAAGGATCAATTGAATATTATCACAGAACATTTTTCCAGAGAGTTAGGCGAAGGGGGCTTCGCAATAGTATACGGCGGTTTTCATCATGGCATAGAAGTCGCAGTGAAACAATATGAAAAGAAAAATTATACACACTGGAAAGTAAGTAACAACAAATATAATTCTAATAGACTCTTTAAGTTTTATGTGAACTAACAGTATTCCTACTTTTCAGGCTGAAGTAGATTTTCTCAGGAGATTTCATCACCCTCATATTATTAACCTGATCGGATACCATGAGGGGGAGGGGGAGGATGAGTGCTTTCTTGTACTAGACTACATGCCTAGTACTCTCGAGGCAAAGCTTGAGGGTAATTGATTTATTTCTTTTAAACTTTTATTTCTAGCTTGTTGGCATTCTATCTTTCGAACAACACAGAACAGAAGCAACTAGGTCTCCCTAGTGCAAGGTTTCAATTTGATGAAGGGTACAAAACCTGATACTTGCTTTGTCCTTCAGCCTCAAAACTGTGTAGAAATCAGTCTTAAAGATTCCCCAACGCTGTCCAACATTGTCCTGCATCAGCCATGCCCATAAGTTCCCAAACAGAGCGAGTCTCTAATGATATTATTACCACCTAACCTATCTAGAGACGATAAAAGACAACACACATCTCAAGACACCTCGTCCACAACAAAAAAGGAATAGAAAGATATACAGTTGAAACAGGCACAAGGAAATAGGGGCTCACCTTGAGACAAAATACTCAGTGGGGTGTTTATAACTTCAGCACCACCTAAACACATATACTGATTTCCTTCTTAATTAATATTTACAGGGTAAAACAAAAATCAATTAAGGCTGTGTGCATAGGGGTGTGTGTGCATGCACGAAGACACATTGAGGAGCTTGCAATTGTTTGGAATTGACAAATGTTGGACCTACCTTGTCCTTTAATTACGGTGAGAATTGTTCATCTTCATAAAACAAAGTAATAGGCCTATTTTGACCTTAATTTCTGTTTGACAATAGTGTTCAATTAGGACAGCGTGCCACGTCAGAGATTGAATTTGACTCCGGCGTCAAACTAGAAAATGCAAGTTTTTAGATTTCAGTTTCTTCACTTATCAAATCTTCTTTATCCTAAACTTGATAGGATGCTAAAAAAACTTTCAGATCCTAAATTGTAGCAGACTTCCTGGAGCTAATTCCTATAGTCCCAAGCTTCAGACTCACAAACTAGATTGCAAAAAGAAAATCATCACCAGAATATCTTACATGTTCGAGCAACTATCATAGTTGAACCACTCTCTCTCTCCTTTATTAAAAAAGGGGATAAAAATAGTACAAATGAACAACTCATGTAATTTAACTTACAGCTATTTTCTAAATATTATGCCCTTCCAGAAAATGAAATTGTATCAAAAGAAAACAGATTGATAAAAATGGATGCTAACTGTCTTTTCAAAGGTAAATGGACTAGCTATTTTCTAAATATTTACGTTCTTGGAACTTATTTTCAACTTCTTTGGTAATATATCATTGTGTTATACTTCTGAAACAACAAATAGAAGAATTCAAAGCAAAAACCTGATTTCAAAGCAAAAACCTAGATCAGCAATAACCCATTGCGTCATGCTTAAAGCCTCCCAGATACAACTTTGAACCTTTTCAAACTTTAGACAAATTTTTTGTTTAATTTTGTTTTTGGTTGCATCGCTTGATGCTTGCTAATACGGGTGCTAGTTGATGGGTTCGAGTACTATAACAGATTTAAACATCCTAGGAATGACGTATAGTTTAGAAAATTATCACAGTCGAGGTGGATGAATAGTCTCGAGGGATGCTATCGAGATTACTGAAAAAACTCGATTTGCTAGCCATCGATTTCCAGGATCTGGAGCTGCTTCTCAGTCATTCAGGGTGGTTGAGGAAGTGAGCAATTGGGGCTGTTCTTCAGAATGTTCAAAAACAATTTGTAACAGTAACAGAGCGGGAAAGATCTTAATGGATGGAGGAGCTTTTCGAGAATAGAAGCATTATTGCTTGAAGGGTGCAACTATGCAGAGGTGAGGGTGATGTGATTGATTTACATAAAGCTGATGAATCCTCTGTTTTTGGAAAGTGGAAGAATGCGGTGGTCAGTAGTAGGGATAACCTTTTCTCCCTGGTTGTGGATCCAGAAAGCTCTGGTTTAGAGTATTAATTTGGATATTGAGTTGAGACCTTTCCACGTTAACAAAGCTCTTTCGTTTGGGAAAATGAGAATCAGCTTATGGCCAGAATAAGATCTCATATATTATTTCCAATATAGAGTACAGTCTCTTAGAAAAATGTCAAAATAATAAAAATGGTGTTACGATGTTTATTTTGTATGTTTAGAGGATATGTTATTAGGCATTAAGGTGTAGAATTTTGGTCAATGTTTGGTAGGAAGGTTGAAATTGATTTTGGAGGGAATAGGAAAGATAAGTCACTAAGAGCAATGCTAAAGAAGGGAGCAAAAGAGGAATCGCTAGAGCTTGAGCGGTACATTAAAAAAAACACTTCCAGAGAGCAGTGCTTGCTCAATGCTCAAATGCTTAGCAGAAATTTTGAAGATAAACAACGTTGTTTTTAATTGTTTACTTTATTCTAGCTATGCCCTGCTATATAAAGTCTATATTTCTAATTAAGTTGTAACACAGACTAAGAGTGTGGTAATTATATTCTCTATTTTTCTTCTCCTATCTCTCTATCTCTTTGGTCCAAGTTATCATGGTATCACGTGAGTGGATCCAAACACAATTAACAACATAGCAGCAGGTTCATCAGGAGGAAAGTCAGAATCTGAACTAGGACTAAGGTCATCAATACACATGTTTACACCATCATTATGTCAGCAACCAGAAATCACAACACACATCATCCCAATCAACTCCTCGTTGACTTCAACATGGAGTGCTTAGTTTTAGATTTGATGTTCGTTTGATGAGATTTCTGATTTCTTGAAAAATTTTCAAGAAAAAGGGCCAAAAACTTCGATTTTAGATTTCTTCAAGTTTTGATTGAATCTTTTGTCCCAAATTCCTTTTGTGAGGTGTGACTTTGTCTACTTGGTGTTTGATTGGCTGCTTTGAAGCATTTTGAACTGATTTTTGTTGCAAAATTAGTTGATCTCTCCATGTGGGTCTCGGTTCTTCTTACTGCTATGTTGGGATTCACTTCTAGGGTATTGGGTTTGCTGGTTTCTTCCCTTTTTGCCTTTTTCTTACCTCTAGACTGCTGGTAGGTAACCCAAATAGCAAACTCAGTTGTAGACCCCCTCTCTCTGGTTTTTTTTTTTTTTTCCTCGCGGAGGTTGGTGATGTCAGTTTCTTCTCTCTTTGAACTGGTTTGGAATTCTTGTGGCCTTTGGGACAGATCTTGTGGTCTTTGATATTGGGGTAAAAGTTTTGGGATTTATCTGGTGGGCTTTGGTTTCCTTGTTGATTTAGTGGTTTGCTTCTGGGCTTTGTGATCAATTGGGCTCTCACTTCTTGTGGGCTTTGTTTTGTTGTTGACTTTTGGTTTTGATTTTGATTTCTTGTGATTTGGTCATAACAAGTGGAAGTTCACATTTTCTTCAGCTCATCTGTGTGAAATTAACTAGTGACAATTATGCTTACTGGGCTTGCATTATGAAAAAAAAATTGCTGGGAAATGATTGGGGTTTTTGGTAATAGTGTTGTGACAGCTCTAACCGACCCTAAGGCAGAAAAGTATGCAAGAATTGAAGACTAGTTGGGACATCAACAATGTTAAAATCATTACCCGGATCAAGGTAGTCAAAATGTGTATCGGAAGTCGTATCGTTTTTAAAAACTAATGTATTATCGTAAGAAACACTCAACTTAAATATATATATATACACACACACACACATACCTAAAAATAAGTAAATATAGTCTCTGAAGTAGTGTAAATATTATTTCAACTCATCATTTCATTGGATGCATGTCCAATAGAGATCGAAAGAGAGGCAATCATTTGTCTTCACAACAACATCGAAATATAGTTTTGAATTTTGTTTGTTTGAAGAAGAAGATACATGAGAAACAAAAAGAGGCTCCCCGCAGAACAAGATTATTGAGAGTTTTGTTCGTTTGAGACAAACTAAAAAAGAAAAAATAACATATTTTTTATAATTATACCATGTAAATGAATTTGGATTATAAAATCTAAAAACTAAATCGTATCTGTCATTATAAAAATAAATGTAATATTTTTAAGTCCACTTGTTTTTTCACTTATAATATGATTTAGTGGTTATAAATAAATTAAAAGTAATATTGATTCAATGTATTGTTCATACTTTGAGTCATGTTTGTAGTTCAATATTGCAACTCTAGCAAATATCTTTATCCGCACGTGAAGCACTATCCATTTGATTAATATCTCCCATTTGGTTATTACTTATTAAAGGTCATTTAGCTTTTTGAGTACACTAATTCAAGTATCCTACACAAAAAATAAATAAATAAAACCAAAGGTGAGATATGAAGTTTTTAAAAATTAAAGGGAGTATAAGGTATTTTTAAAAATTTGAAGGGGGGAGGGGGGTTGGTATGGCTCCCTTAGGCCTCCATTTGGTTCCGTTACTGATTACGGTATTAAAATTCCAAAGAAAAAAAAAACATATCACGTATAAAGTTTTATTGTTTTATTATTATTTTTTTCAATTGATGATTTGAGATTATTCAGAGTAAAAAAAGTCTTGTGAAATGACATCATCTTGATATTGTGTATCGTTATTTCATTGTATCGAAACATATCGTTAGATGTGTATCGTAAGATATAGTGAAAAACGATACAACTCGTAGATACGTATCGTTCGGGTACTGTATCGAGACGCATTGTAAAATACTAACAACTATCACCTGAATTAATAATTCGGTTGATCAGACCATCAATGTTCAACTGGTTCTGTTTACACAAACTAAGAAAATTTGGGACTTTTAACTACGTTATTTGTCCAGTCAAATTTTACAAATAAGTACCAACTTGAGCATGAAATTTGAGTTTCGGGCTGCACGACAAGGTGATAGGAAAGGATTAGATATTGGACGAGTTGATGCTTACTAAACCCACTGAACGTACTAATAAGGCATATCGCACAAATAGAGATGAGCACAATTTTTTATGACTCTTAGAGATGACTTTAAGAGACTTCTTGTCCATCATCAACCCACTTCTCTCAGTTGATGCAGCGGTTAATGAGCTCTTGACCAAGGATGTACGTCTTAAGACCCTATTTGGAAAGCGTCTTCTTCCACTCGACCATCCAATGTTGGTTGTTCCTCCCAAGATGATTTCGAAGATAAGTGTAGCATTTGTCTAGAAAAGGATCACCGGAAGGTCCAGTGCCTTGAATTGGTAAACAAGAATGCACATGGATCCCTAAATCAGTAGCAGTTGCACCACGAGTGGATAAGCAACTCATTGCCCCAAGCCTGACAAGTTGTAGAAGTTTCTCTCTCCATCAGCCTAATGCCCTCTCAATCTCTCCCTCAGAACTGCGGGCTTTGGCTCAGAGTCACACAGCTCATGACTATTGAGTCCTTATTTGCATCTATTATCTATCCTCCGCTTTGAATATGCACTTGCAATCAATGGCACTCAAATGTCTTTTGACTGGTGTTGGGACGATTATTTCTCCACAACACACTTCTAGAAGTCACTACATTCCTCAGCTTACTTTGAATCAAAATCCAGTTAGCCGACTATTTGATTCTGAATTTGAAGTTCATTTCTCTTCCTCAAGCTATGTTGTACATATCCATAATCCAAAAAACTAATTGGGACATGCCAAAAGAAGAATTTTATGTGTTGAACGATCACCATGGTCCAAATATAGTTGTCTCTACTGTTGATTTATCTTCTTTTCATTTGACTCTCCAGTTTTCAAATTTTTATTTATGTCATTCTTGCTCAGGCCATGTCTCAAATTGTTGTTTAAAGTTTTTAACTTCTACTAGTAGTTTGGGTGTTATGACATTTCAAATTGCATTGGATTCAAGTTGACAGAATTTACTACATTACATTTCAAGGAAATATTACTAGTTCTCCTGCCCCATTTGATCATGTACATTCTGATATTTGCATACTTGCTTCAATTATTACGCAAGGAGGATCCATATATTATGTCTTCTTTATTGATCACACTGTTCGCACTTCTGGTCTCTCCATTGGGAAAATTGTATGGTAAACCACCTAATTACTTCTTACGTTTGTTTAGTTGTACTTGGTTTCTTACTTTTTTGTGTTATTCGTACCAAACTTTCAGGGGCAAAGCCAAGATATACATGTAGTGGGGGCAAACTACAACTGTTTATATTAAAATCATAATATTAAAAAGTAATTCACAAATATATGTTGATTTATCGATAGTTAAAAACCAATCAATTGAAATACGATATTTCAAATATAATTTATAAAATCTAAATTTTATATATACTAAATGAATTACAAAGAACATATTCAATTTAAAACCATTTGAAAAAGAATTTTCATCCATCACACAAACACACAAACTTGAATTTCAAGAAGTCAATCAAAAATAATTTAATCCAGTACTATTAATTTTAGAATTCAAATATAAAAATGCAATTCCATATGAAATTCATGAAAACCATAGTAAATTAAAGAAATTCAGATCTTTCGTATAATGTGTGCATGTATTCTCTCCTCCCTGAGTTTCTGATTTGTTTATCAAATTCTAATTAGTTATGCATGCTTGACATTCAATCATATAAAAGGAATTTATGAAAGAATCTCTTCTATTTTTTAAAATATAAAGAGTAATGTGACATAATGATGTGAGAATCGGTGAGGAGTGCCAAAGGCAGTAGTTGTCTCTGTGTTTCCCAAAAAAGCAAGAAGGCCATAGTGTCCCTAGGGTGAGAGAACCCAAAGTTACTTCGGGGAGTGTTGCAGTTCATACGTGGACGAGGTTGATATCTGATTGGTTATGTTGATACTTCTGGCATACCAAGGTCTTCAGATTCATTTATATGTTTCAATGCATTACTTTTGTTTTATTGAAATGCACCATGCATCACTGTTTTATGTTGTATACACTGGAATTGTTAAAACCTTAATAATGTTTGAGAAAAGTTAATCCTACTGAGTTGTGAAGCTCACTCCTATTTATCATTTTTCAGAGATAATTGAGAGGTCAGGGAGGTCAATGAGGAGTGTCAACGAGGAGCTTGATTTTCCTCGTCAACTGTTGTTTTTGGGTTATTGTAGGTGTTGTGAGGGTTTTGTATTAGACATGGTTTGTAACTTTAAACTCTTGAGATGTATTACTTAGGTTTGTTGGAAATGTAAACCTAAAATTGGGATGGTCACATTTTGCTACGTGAGGTAACAACCTAGTAGATTACTGTGACCATTGGTTTGAGGTTTTATTTCACTGTTTGTTACTGTGAACATCTCGTTGTTGCCTATCACTTCTAGAGTTTATACGTGACTTAATTTGTAAGGATTCTCTGGAAATTTTAAAAAGATTTTCCCTAAATTAGTTAATTTGAATAGTTTTCATAAATGACATTTCCTCTAGGAAACCTTCTGTTAGAGTATTTTAAACAAAAGAGTGTTTTTATATGCGGGAACTCAATCCCATATTAACTGAATTTCTAAAAGTACTTGACTGTATATATATATATATATATATATATATATGTTAGTGTTATCTAACCTTTGAATTAAAGTGAGACCTTAGACCTCTCACGTGCGCAGGGGTGAGACAAGGGAAGGAGATGCGAATTTCTAAAATCTACGAAACAAACTGACCAACCTAGTCCATAAACCGAGTAGCGGGTCCCCCTGGCTCACCTAATTGGAATAAAATATTAACTAGTATTAAACCCACTTTTTAATATTTTATTTAATTATTTTTCGTCATAACTCCTATATTAAAAATTCAGTTGCTGAATACCAAAAGTTCCAACGGCTAGTATTCCAACAACCATTTTTTAAGTTATTACCTGATTATATATAGGAATAATTACAAAATATTAAACACCTATATTTTCTGTATATATATTTACATATTTCAGTATAGAAAATATATACAATCTGATATCTACTATAATTTCTCTACTGTATAAGTTTCTGGACAATATTCAAAGGTGTCGTGTGAAGTTTCAGTTTCATTCGATTATGCAGATCTGAGTGAAACAACAGTCAATAAACTGGGCAGTGTATCCTGGGGACGACGCGTTGTTACCTTCTGTGTTGTGTTTCTTTCATAAAGGGGCGTGAATCGTCTTAAAAGAGCAACCTAGTCCGTGCATCATCCTACCGTTCACTTTATCTTTAACATCACATTTTTCCAACACCTTCCGAAAAAGACATTTTCTCTAGGAAACCCGAAGTATTCCTAAATATGTTCATTATGGTTTTAAACTCACATCTCGTGTTATAAAAAACGGGGCATGACAAGTTGAGCTCACCCCTATTTAACATTTTTCATATTTGGGTATCAAAATAAGAGAGGTCTAGATGCAAATTTTGAGACTAACCCCGATCCCAAATCTTCTTGTTAGTGTCTAGGTAAAGTAAAGACGAATTGACATGAGGCTCAATAATAGTTAACAAAAGTGAAATAATTTGTGCATCTTCTTGCTTACTGTCCACCAAGGGCTTACAAAGACCAGAATCAGAATCTTTAGGTTTACTGGACACCAAGTGGTTACGAAGACCTTTACCCTTACAAAAAAAAATCAACAAACTGAGCCCACAATACATAATTACTCTCATTCAATTTAGCAGAGGTCATAGGAGCATTAAAGAAAGAAGCATGAGAAAAAATGGGTGGAGGAACTGAGGTGATAGGTGTCGGACTTGAAGGTGGGATTGTACCGGTCGACTGAATGATGGGAGGATAAATACTTTTAAGGGCGCCTATTTACTAACCTATTTTATTGGGCTTGCTTGGCTTTCTCTTAGCTTCCCTTCACTTGTCCCATATACTTGGAGCAAGAGGAATCGGGCTCGGGTGAGCAATGAATCCACTCATGCTTACTTACTTTAGTGGTAAGTACCCTTACTGCTACTGCTTGAATAAGCTTTCTCTCCCGAGCCTACTAAAAAACTACTGGCGTAGGCTTTTCTTAGAGCTGAGAAACTACAGGTCGCGCGCTTTGAAGCCTTTTTTTCTTGTTCACCTTAGAATCCATGCTCAAGGAAGAATAAGCACACTGAAACACACTGAAGCGCACTGATGCTGCACTGAACAGAGGCAGAACACACGGTTAAGCAGTGAACCGGGACAGAACCGGGCCAAGACAGACCCAAACACTGCTGGACACCCCTTAACCGCCCTTAAGTTTGCTGAACCATATTAAAAAACCATGGAACCTACACTGAGAACATTGTGACAAGGTGAACCGGTCAAGCTAAACATCTGAAACTGCACTGAACCGGTCCGGTTGAACACAAAAGGAGCTGAACTGGTTTAAGTGGGGTTGAACCAGCTGTACCAAGTGAATCAGCTGGACCTTTATATGGGCTGAAC
The DNA here is from genome assembly GCA_951799425.1 of Ilex aquifolium. Classification (NCBI taxonomy): domain Eukaryota; kingdom Viridiplantae; phylum Streptophyta; class Magnoliopsida; order Aquifoliales; family Aquifoliaceae; genus Ilex; species Ilex aquifolium. Next base: position 46,086,491 of record OX637394.1, read on the forward strand.
CTTCTGGACCTTGATGTTGGGCCTAGATCTGATCTGGGATTGGACCTTGTCTGATTGGACCTGGAAGTTGGGCCTGATCTGATTTGAGCTTAACCCAAATAGATGATCCGAAATCAAGAAAAACCCAAACCAACCTGGATTCATATGATACCTGTTGCCAAACGGGTGTCCTCTCCTTTCAATGAGAACACCGGAGAGGATTAGGGCAAAAAATCAATGATGCCGACAAAGAGTAACAGAAGAAGAATTGGGTCTTCAATTTTCAATCATCCAACTAGGGCAAACAATAAATCATCCACTCGATCATTCACAGCACCACAACGACGAAGACCAAACCCAAAAAAAAAAAAAAAGACGAAGGATACGACAAGGATGAAGACCAAACCAGCCACAAACAAACCCTCTGCCGGTGATGAAAATCAACAACCTCCATACAGGCTCAAAACTTGGTCACCAACAATCCCTAAATTCTGGAACCACAGCAAGACAGGGCAGAATTTCTGGAGGAGGAGACAGAAGAATAAGAGAAGAGCCGACTATGAACCTTGCTCCGATACCATGTTGATGTGTGTACTATGGTTTGAGAGAGAGACGTGAGAATGAGAAAGAATCTATCTTCTCCCTCACCTCATACATATATGTACATAAAAATGACTAAGAAACTAATATACCCCTCTTGTGATATAGTTATTACATGGATGACACTTATACATTCTAACAAAAGGTAGCATCCATAGAGAATTTTTTTGCCTGAAGGAGGATGAAAAATTGGTACCCCTTTTGTGTAGAACAATAACCCAGAAAGATGCATTTGCTGGCTTTAGGATCCAAATTACTCATATACCTGTAGGAACATGGAAAAAACAGACCAGCCCAAATACTCGAGGAGAAACTGAGAAACATTCAGAAAGAAGAGGAAAGAGAACAAAAAGATGATAGAACCACAATTACTGCCCGAAAGTTAAGAACTTGAGAAGGCATTCTATGGACGAGATGTGCTAAGTATATAATCTCAACAATACAACTTAGTAACATTCATAAAAAACATCAAGGCATTTGAAATTTCTAGTAGATGACAATTTTTCCTCTCAACAACCACATTTTCTAGAGATGTATCACCAAATGTTTTTCTGTGAATGATAGCATTCAGCAAAAAACTGGAATGAAGTCCTCCATAAACATACTCACCCATATTGCCAGAACAAATAATTTGCAAGTGAATACCAAATTGAGTAAATAGCATTTTATGAAACTAGCAATGCACCACGTGCGTTGCACATGAAAATTTTCATTAAAACATTTAAAAAACGCATAAAAAATATAATTATGTATCTAAATTAGATATTATTCATATTTATCATAATTAAATTATTTGTATTTTTTTTATAACTATCAACATTCAATGACATTATTATTTGTGATTCTTTCATTTGAGCTACCAAATAGTAAGTATTACAGATTTTTCCTTTCTCAATTCTTTTTCTTTTTGTCTTTCATGTCTATTTTTTTTGCCTCAATAATTTTATAAATTACGTTAAGCGTAATATGACCATTCAAAAGCTTTGCAAAGATAAAAAGATTTATATGATATGCTATGAGTTAGTTTGTTATTTAAATACATACGGATATAATGATAATTTGTACATTTAAATGCAAAAGGACATGTTAGCCTTTATAGTTTTTTAGAAGGATAAATTAGTAAATCAAAAGTTTTTCATGCTAAGGTATTTTTATTAGTAGTATAGATGTCTATGAACAAGAAACCACTTGATTTTTCTTTTCCAGCAAGTAAGCCCAAGTAATATGAGAAAAACCCTTTGAATGTCACAAACCCTTTGACCAGACAAAGTAGCAACCCGAGAAGGGCCACAAACATCATGGAGGAGAGCAAAATATGCAGATTTTTGCAAGTAATTGGAAATAGCCTAATCCGTCACTCTGAGGGACCGTAGATTGGAAATCGCCCTCTAAACCACCTCATTCATCCAAAATAACTAATCCAACCCGAAACTTTAGGACGGAAAGTTAGCCTGGGGCAAGAGAAACTTCTACAACAAATTCGGACTAAACTCGATCACTTGGCCAAGGGATGTGTTAGGAGGTATTTTTGAGCGCATGTTGCTCATATCGATAAAACAGGTTTCGTCTTCTTTTCCGGAAAGCCAGTCATACTATTCCACTTTGCAAATCTATGACATTTCCATTGTACCCTCACTTTTTTTTAGGCTGGATTAGAGCCTATTGTAGCTTGTTTTGACCCGCACTTTGAATGAAGAACAGGACGCACTACTTCACTCTGCCTTCCGTAAAGAGTAGAAGCACGAAAAAAGGAAAGAGAGTGTGGAACATCAACTAAAGGTGGGTGGGTTCACCTTCAACACCTTTGAGGTGTTTGGTCCTGGCCTGATTTTGCAAGAGTTCGGGTGAAAACGAAAGAGATGATACAAAGACTGAGGCCACATCTAGAAAGCACAAAATCGTCACTAATATAGAGATGGTGTGATTTGATTCTTTTTTTATTTATTTATTTTTGCTCCCAATCTTACGAGAAAGACACATGATTCGGATCGTGATGAAAAAAATTGAAAATAAATCTATGCTTGTTGAATTACGTTGTGGCCTTGACGACAGACTATGAAGCATGGATACGAACACGGGGATACAGCAAAGTTAAAAAATATGGGACACGGATATGGCAAGGATACGGCTATTAAAATAATATAATATATTTTTTAAATAAAAATAGAGTTGTAATATATTAAAAATAAAGCGTATATTATAACAATATTAATAATAAGACCTAGCAAATATTAATTTTTTGATTAAAATTGAAATATATCAAATTAAATATCCACTATTTTCATCAAACATCATTGCATCTATTAACATTCATAGTATATAAGTTATGTAACAAAAAATATATTAAAATAAATAAATTTTTCATAGTTAAAAAAAAAAATTTAATAAAAAAATTCTTGGTCGTGTCCTGGCCATATCTTAAACGTATCCTGACCGTATCCGACTGAGTTCACTATTCAGGACACTTCTAGCCGTGTCAGACACGTGTCTGGCCGTGTCCGTGTCGAACACGTGTCCGATACTGCCACGGCACCCCGTGGGAAGTATCCGTGCTTCCTAGACGACAGATAGATATTATCTGAAGAGTGAGTGCGGGTCTTTTCATATTGAATTACAACCATTTGTCCTCTTTCTTGGAAAAAGAGGATAACACCCCAGGAACAAGCCATGCAAGTTGTCTATCATTGGATTGTTCTTTTGGTTTTCTAAGGGTCGGAGCCTTTGATGAGCAAGAAGCCAATGTTGTAATTCTTGCGCGGTTTAAATAAGCAAAAGAAAGAGAGCCAACTAGCCTTTATAGTGGTAAAGAGCCAATGAGGTAGAAATAATAAATCATAAATAGAGTTCAAGTTCCATAGCTTTCTTTCTGATCTTCTAGACTGGTTCTTTTAAGATGTTTTGCAAGTTCACATGCTGCACAATGAAATTTAAAGACATTCAACCTAGAAAACAAGGAAGGGAACAATTTTTGCAACAAAAGGAATGATGGATGTCCAAACCTCTAATGTAATAGCGAATATTGCCCTCAAAAGTATCACATCTTTCAAACTTATGAGCTTGTGTTAAGCCACTATCACCGTGGCCTTGAGAATCCAGAAAATAAAGACCATCTCTCCTCAACACAGTCAATCCTCTCCTAAGTAACAAGATCCTAAAAGGCAAGGAATGCAACAATGTTACACTACAATTCAATTTCTGTCATTCTACTTGCAAAAAGAAGACTATTAGAAAAGTTAGAAACATGTAAAACTGATGAGAGAGACAGAGACAAAGTGACTAGAATAAAACTTGTGTCAAATTCAGAAGTAAAGGAACCATCAGCTATTTTAACCTTTTGTTTTCCTGAACAAGTAGTGTAAGATGAAAATAAAGTGAATAATCCAGTCAAGTGATCTCAGTCACCTTCTTCAATTTAGGAAACATTAGATGATGCATTCAATGTTAGTTATGCAACGACAAATATTCTCCACTCCCTCCCTAGCAAAGGTCACTGTTTTTGTTGCATGTGATAAAGTAATACCAGTGACAAAGTCTCAATAGCAGCAGTATGGTGAGTTCGAGATCCTTCTATTCCACCAGACTGTCCTCTTCTACCCCTACACTAAGGAACAATGTTATCAGAACCGGACCGGACATCGAACCGGCAGAGGGACCGGGTCAATGGTTCACTGGTTCAACCACTGGGTCAACTGGTCGAACCGGTCTTATAATAAAAAAATAAAAAATAATAATTTTATTAAAAAATTCATAATCACAATAAAAAAATAAATAGTGTAATATGTGGTGTACTAAATATACTGTGTGTGGTGTACTAGAGTGTACTGGGTAATGGGTATTGGTTTCAAAGTAGTCCGAATCCGACGAAAAGCCATCTTCACACGTTCTTTTAGACCTTCATTTGGGGATTCAACATCACCGCTCTGTTTATCGAGATGAGCCACAGTCCCATAAACACTTATCACCAGCTTCCCATCCTCTCCAAGCTTAACATCTCCAAAGAGTGAAACGAGTGAGCAAATGATTTTCTCTGCTTCCTTCTCATTTTCTCTGCTTTCTTCTCATTTTTTGCTTTCTTCTATAACTGTGTGTGTGTGCGTGTAGACAAAGAGAGAGAGAAAAAGACAATACCCATTACCCAGCATCTCTTACTCTTCCCCTTTCTCTTATGAAGCATCTCTTATGAAGCAGCTCAAGCTATCGAAGTAGCGATAGTTCCTCCCCTTTCTCTTGGTGCAGCACGCTGGAACCTTATTGTACAGTAAGGCTGGAGGCAGCGACCGAATGGAGTGAAGAAGAAGAAGGGCACCGAGTAGATTTAGGGCAAAATTAGGAATTTTGGGCATTTTATAGAAATGACACTAGAACCGGCCGGTTTGACAAAACCATCCGGTTCACGGTTTTAGTCAAAAACCAGCCGGTTTGACGGTTTTACACCGGTTTAATTGTCTAGGCGGTCCAATTCAAGAACCGGACCGGCTGAGGTCCCGGTTCACGGCCCAACCGGTCGAACCGGCCGGTCCGGTCCGGTTTTAATAACACTGCTAAGGAAGACCATGCAATCCCTAACAAACATCTATTAGGTCTCAGCAAACTACAACAATAACAATACGATTGATCTTTATCATTAAATGCGACATCATTTGTACAACCTTTGTCAACTTTCTATTGCCAAGTCAACTATCTCGAGGAGCAATAGTGGCTAGTGTTGAACTCTATTGGGGTATAGGATGAAACATGATCCATCGCCAACTTTCCTTTTACTGAATATAAAACATATACCTCCATCAAAGAGGGAAAAGGTTCCTTATATTTAAATCCTAATTTGATCAAACTCGAGATTCAAGCCAGCCACGGAGTCAACAATCCTCTACTGTTCAATTGACTTCTGTAGTTTCAAGGCATCTCTTTTTTTTTTTTTGTAAATCATCTGGTGTCCGGTAGCCACAACGGGCTCTGACTAATCCGGATTCGAGCCAGGCTGGACCACAAGGGCGGCAAAGCTCTCCCTACCGAGTATTTAAACGTAGTTGCATTCCCAAATTCTCAAACCGAGGACCTTGGTTAAGCTAGAACAACCCCAAGCCAGTTGATCTACGCGCTCGGTGGTGTTTCAAGGCATCTGTCGCACATCTCATGTCAAGTCTAATCTAACTCTAACCATTACCCTTAAAAGGGTATGAAAATAGGTTGCCGAAGAAGAATTTTATGCTTAGTATTATGAATCCGACATTTTAATTCATCAGCCTGTCACATTTTCAAACTTCATCTGTGATACCTCTCAAATCCCCTTAGCAATACGTAGAAATAAATAGCCATTGCCAATCTCTAGTTGCATGGAATAAAGTAGACAAGACATAACCATTGAATTCTCAACATCCAACTTATCATAAAATGAATCATCTGCCTATGCTCCCACAGTTTTGGCAGTAAAATAATTCATCTTTTGTAGCCACGGAGTCAACAATCCTCTACTGTTCAATTGACTTTTGTAGTTTCAAGGCATCTTTTGCACATCCCATGTCAAGTCTCTGACAGTGATCTAACTCTAACCATTACCCTTAAAAGGGTATGAAAATAGGTTGCCAAAGAAGAATTTTATGCTTAGTATTATGAATCTGACATTTTAACTCATTAGCCTGTGTCATATTTTCAAACTTCGACTGTGATACCTCTCAAATCCCCTTAGCAATACGTAGAAATAAATAGCCATTGCCAACCTCTAGTTGCATGGAATAAAGTAGACAAGACATAACCATTGCATTCTCAACCTCCAACAAATCATAAAGTGAATCATCTGCCTATGCTTCCACAGTTTTAGCAGTTAAATAATCATTTTTCCCTTACTCCTAAAAACAAAATAGCTAATTGTGACCAAGTAAGAAAATTGTGGCCATCAAGCATTACACTTGTAATATGCAAGGAAGGGTTTACAATATGGAGCTCAACGTGACTTGAATCTTTTGACTGTTTCTAAGAGACGTGATAGATTTCATCATCCTTAATCTAAGTTCAACCTCAACCAAAGGAACCCAGATGCACCAAATGGCTCAACAAACAAACCAAAAAAAAACAAAAAAGAATCACAACTACTGTATCAACAAGGCATAATCGAGTCGAGAAATCACATAAATCAGCAAAAAATTATATTGGCGCAAAAACTTCACTGCCAAGAGCTTAAGGCCATAAAACTCCATCAAAAATCAAAACCGACTATTGGGCAACCCTAGATCCACTTCGACAGCACCAATAGATTGTGTTCCAAGTGAAGAATCCACCAAACAGGGACAGAACTGATATTTCTAAAAAAAAAGGCCCAAAAAAAAAAAGAAAACCAAGAACGATGCCTCAAATCTTCTCAAAAAATTCCAAAATAATCATGTAGATGTGTTGGGCTCACCGAGTTGATCACAATAGTGTTTTTTTTGTTTTGGCAGAAAAATCAAAAAAAAATATGAAAAAAAATTGCTTCATTGGGAAAGTCGCTCACTCTACATGCATATGAATTCAAGGATCACATGTCCTGCTCTGAAACAAAGTTAAATTGCTATAATGGTTGAAAAGAGAAAAGGAAAAAGGAAAAGAGAAAGAAGTAGAAAGATGGATGTTGAATCAGAGAGAAGATAATTAAGTAAGGTTCTCCTCCTCTATAGTTTATATTTATAGCTAAAATATTATGTTGACAAAAATACCCCTCATAATAATAATTATAAAACTAAAACACTTCCAACACTGGTCATGCTTAATAGGAAGCCCAACATATATTTAAGGCATCAAGAGAGTTAAGATAGGGTGATCCTTTATCACTTTTTTTATTTACTGATTTTGCAAATGGGTTGAGTAGGTAAGTGAGAAGGGCCAACAATTGTGACCGTGTGAGATGTTTGATTGTGAGGAGAGATTTGATTTTGGTATCCCATTTGCAGTTTGCCGACAATATGATATTCCTTCCTGCAAGGAATGAGGATAAAGTCTTAATTTAAGAATATCATGAAGGTTTTCGACTTGTTTTTAGGATTGAGGGTGAATTTCTAGAATTAATTCACCTCGGGCTGAATCAACCGAATAGTGGGAATTTTGGGATGTAGAGTGGGGAGTGGCCTTTAAAGTACTTAGGTTCACCGCTGGTGGGAATTCTTTGTTTATCCTCTTGGGATCTATTTGTAGAAGTGGTGAAAAGATTAGATGAGTGGAGAGAGCTTACATTCAAAAAGTAGTAGATTACGCCAGTGCAGTCAGTTTTAGGCCTTTAGCTAGTATTCCCACATATCTTTTATCCTTATTCAAGATGCCTGGGAAAATAGTATGAAAATTTGAAAAACAAATGATGAAGAATTTCATGTGACAAGGAAGTGGAGTGGGGCAGAAGGATCACCTAATTAATGGGGCAGTTGTCTCAAGATCTAGGAACAAAGGGGGGCTTTCTCTTGGCAATTTGAAGACAAAAAATATTGGGTTAGTGGTTTAGTTAGTTTGAAGGTTTCCCTTGAAACAAAATTTTCTATAGCAAATATAGTTTGCACGCCAACTATGGGTCACTAATAGGGTTGAAAGGTTACGTTTTAGATGTCCATGGAAATTCGTATCTCAAAGATGGACGAGGTTTTCCCAAAACTTATTTTGCAATGGGTAACAAGAAGAGAGTTCATAGGGAAACCATCTTTTTCTTGATTGTTTCCACATCTCTACCACTTACCTTGTTTCCATGGTTCTTCTATTGCTCTTATGCTTCAGTTATTTAATCATGTGTACTCTGTCTCTCGGAATTTCAGAGTCCATAGGAATTTAGTGATGGAGGTACTACAGATTGGATTCCATCGCTTGAGTTCATTGATGACTTTATGTTAAATCAAGAATCATGGACAAAAGAAAGTGGACCCTTGAATCTTCAAGTATGTTCCATTGTAAATCATTCTTTGATTCTCTTTTGCATGGGTTGTTGCACATGGTGAGATTAATACGTTTCATATGCTATAGAAAATAATGTCTAATACCTGTCTTTCCCTACATGTTGTGTAATGTGTAAAAGTGATATTGAAAGCATTGATAATTAATTTAACACTGTCCCATAGCATTGACCTTAGGGTATAAGTTGCTTAGAATTGTGGGTTTGAGTTTGGCATTTCCCGCATCATTTAGGTCCTCGTTTTGTGGAAGATATGGTAAAGGAGAGACTAATTTGGAATTGTGGCTACATTTTGGGTTATTTGGAAGGAAAGAAATGCAATAATCATTGAAGACCGAAAGGATTGCTTGGAAGGTATATGGGACCATATTCATTCCTTTTTATGCCTCGGTTTGTAAGGATTCTGAATGAATTCTGCTTTTCACTATTCATGCAGAATGGAGAGAAACATGTCACTTATAGGCTTTTAATGTTTTCCCTTTACTTGATCTTTTGTTTCTTGGTCGGATTTCTTATTCAATCTTTTTATTACGTACTCTTCCACTTTATATTCTTCTATTTTATTAATGCAAGATTTCTGTTTCCTATCATTAAAAAAAAATGATTCTAAATTGAGTGGGCATAAAAAGTATATCCCCTTCATATCCACTGCAGATCCTGACACGCTTGACTGGCCAAGCACATTGAAGATATTAAAGCAAACAGCATCAGCACTTGCTTATATCAACAGGCAGCAGATTTTCACTGGGGACTTGAAACCCGACAACATTCTGATCGACCAGGTCGGTAACACAGAATTACCAACGAGTAGGAGTAACAAAGTCCAGATAATGTGGAATCTAATTTATCCTTCAGCTGTCAATTCTGTACTTTTGCCAAGCTTCTTTTTGATTGTTATTCTAATTGCTGGTATACAGGAATACAATGTTAAAGTAAGTGATTTTGGCTCAGCAAAACTGGGAGGACGGGGTATACCTACACGTAACGTAGGATATGCTGCTCCAGAACTTTTTACATCAGGTAGCTTACAAATTCATTTAAATCATCATTCAATCAAAAATGATTCATGTCAACTGATTAAGCTCTCCCAAAAGCCATAAAAGCAATCAACTAACAATGACCCTTTGTGTTTTAGGAGTTTGGTCTCAAGCTGTGAAAACAATTAATATCAAAGTCATACAAGCTATTTTCAGAAAGTCTGGCCAATTTTTTACATTAATTAACCTCAAAACCATCGAACACAAGCAGCAAAATGATGTCTCAGTTGTTCTCTGAGCTAGATTTTAGCTTCAAGTCGAACACTAGTTACTCATTCTACAGAAAATCCTATAAGGATTAAAAATACTCAACATAGGCTACTTCAAAAACCTGCTTAGAGCATAGGCATGTGGTTAAGAAAAACGGAAAAAGACGAATCTAATTGAAAAAGCTGTGAACCTGAAATTTTAATAATTACACATAAGAAACAAAGCAAGACAAGTCGAGTGAATAAGAATAACCACATACACATTTTGAAAAAGAAGGAAGAGAATGAGAAGAGGGAGACAATGAAAAAGAAGGGGAAAATGAGAAGAGGAAGAGAGACTTTGTAATTTTAACCAGCAACAATTTGTTAAAAACACAAAGAAAATAAAAGAAACCTCATAGATGCATAAAGTGATAAAACTAGAAAGAAAAAAACAAGGTGAAATTTAACGCGCACAACGACCAAAAACACAAGTAAGAAAGGTATACTCATTTAAATCACCACACATTCCTCCACTATTATCCCATGATAGAAATTCCAGTACCAAGCAAGTTCTTTCACTCAAAAAAAAAAAAATCGGAGCATATATCGCTGATCCAAATGCCTCATCTACTGCCTAAAAGGAAGAATTATGCGCCATCTGCAAACCCTTTGTTTTTCAAGCATTCTCTTTAGAATTTCCTAACCATCCATCCACCACTAAACAAAAATCAACTCTTTATCCATTCTTCGCTCTGTAGAGAAAAGCTAAGACATTGTAAACCTAGACTAATTATGTCTACGACAGTACTTGGTAATGAATTTGTTAATTTAAAACTATGATCTTCTCAACATTAGTCACATCATGCTGAAGAATAGCATATCCGCCACATGATGAAATTATGTAACACCAGTCCATAATGTTTTCAGTCATCATGAACTTCAATTATAACAATTAAGAACATCGATATAAAACAAACAAAAGCTAAAACCCTGTGTTCCAAATGTATTTTTTCAGGTGCTTGCTACTACATCCCCAAACACCAATAATTTTGATACTGTTACACCAACATAGACCTAAGAAACACGGACACGGATACGGGACACGGATACGACACGACACGGACACGCCGACACGAAATTTTTCAAAAAAGTAGGACACGGACACGTTAGCGATACGTTAAATAACATGTATTTTATATATATATATATATAAAATCATGTGATAAAATAAAAATATTATCATAATAATCTTTTAATTCATCATTTTCCTAATTCTAAAAATTCACATCATGATATCACTACATAAAAAGTACAATATAAAATATAATGATACACATTCAACATTAACGTTCATGATTCAATAATCAATGACTTTTACAACTTTTACTTTAAAAAATATTCCATTTCGTAATACTAATTTTCATCAAATTTCAAGAGCTCCAATTTTGTAATCCCATTTTTTTTTACATTACTTTCATATTAAAAGACTATTTCATTTGTATATAAGTTCGTATTCGTATCCAAAATTATGTTAAATTAATGTCCTATGTTCAATGTAGTGATTATTACTTTTTTTATATTATGATTGTGACTCATATCCCTTTAAAATTATCTAAATAACTCTTAATTATAAAATTATCTGAAAAATTCTCAAAAAATTGAAAATAAATCTCAAAACGTGTCCCCCAGCGTGTCCTGAACGTGTCAGCCGCGTGTCCCCAACGTGTCCTAAAAAAAATTTAACAATAAAAAAATCGGACACTCATTTTAACGTGTCCGACACGTGTCCGAGCGTGTCCGAAGCGTGTCCGTGTCCCAGACGTGTCCGACACCGACACTCTGCCCAAAATGAAGTGTCCGTGCTTCCTAGACATAGACCCTTGTTGACCTACACCACAATCCAAACAATGGTCTGTTTTCGAAATAAAGCAGAAATAGATGTTTCTCATGTTAGCAGCATCTTACGATCCTCTCTCTCCGCATCTACACACAAACATGATCATTAATCCTGCATTGATGGGCAGATTATAATAGACTGAAGCGTTGCAGGATTCATAGGAGTACTTAGCAAGGATAAATTTCTTGGCAAAAGAAGGCTCCAGGGCATTCTTCTGATACCAACAAAATAGAGGCCTGAAGATGACATGAAAAGCACTACACAGATCAGCATCCCCACTTCTTACCTTTGAAATTTTGGCACTCATTACAATCCATTTGATCCAATTGTAATGAATTCCAAAAATATTACATTCGGAGAAGTCTTAATATGTATTATAGGATAATATGGCCGCTAAACTAGCTAATAAGTTTTGTTATTTCCTAAAATTCAGGGATATTTTGAAATTTTTGTTCTAGTCGGACTTAGATGGGCAAGAAATTTTCTCAGATAGGTAGATCGACCCCATGGTGTCCTTTTCGTGCAGCCTTCATTGTTTTAGATCATTACATAAGTTTGATTAGATATTTTTAACTAGCACAAGATTTTTCAATTTCAAATATGAATTTCAGGGTCCAGTCATAACACAAGAAGAATACAACCAACCATCCACACACCTGTGTCCTCTCTGAATTTGATGTAGAAAACAGATGAAAGTTTACCAATAGACACTGGTGATCAACTTTAGAATACAATCTCAACCGAGGGCATATCAGCTAGAATGATTCTTCATATGCAATTCTAGGAATATTAGACTTCTCAATGAGAAGTATCCTACAAACTATTCCTTGTACTTCATTCTTCCTCTATATGTTCTTCAGTAGTATGTGCTATTGTTTACTTTTAGATCCATAGCCAGCTTTTTTTTTTTTGATAGGTAACATAACTGATATATATATATATATATGGGTATTACATCAACGAGGTTGAATAAGAATCCAACCAAGAAAGTTAACAATACAAAAAAAAATACATCAAGGCTCCAAATCACATGAGGCTCATCAATCCGCCAAAACAGCGAAAAGAGGAGTATCTTTAAAATCCTTTGACACCAAAGCCCAAACTGAAGCGATGAAACAAATACGGTTCCACAGCCCTTCCAACATTTTGCTTCGATCTTCAAAAATTCTTACATTCCTTCCCTTCCATATAACCCAAAAAATAGCAAGAGTTGCACATTTCCACAACATCAACCATTTAGCAAGCCTTCCAAATCCATTCAAGTCTTCAACAAACAACAAAGTAGATGATTTGGCAATAATCCAAATCAACCCAGCCAAACTAAACAGCTTATAACACAGAAAGCAATAGGGCAATAAAGGAATTAATGATCACTATTCTCCACATCACACTTACACACCACTGAGGGGATATACAACTATTAGGTCTTCTCTTCTGAAGCATATTAGTGGTATTAATCTTTCCATGTGCAACAGTCCATGCAAAATTTTGCACCTTAATAGACACTTCAGCATTCCATATCATCAAAGCAAGATTAAAGATGGCACAAGAAGATTCTTCCATCAAAGAAGTAAAGAAGGATTTACTAGAAAAAAACACCCGAAGATTCTTTTTCCCATCTTCTTTGATCACATGACTTAAGATTCAACAAATTACTATTAAGAATAACACGAAGTGACGTCAACTCCATTGATTCCCTATCATATAAATTCCTATGAAAACCAAAATCCCAAGAATATGGTTGATCATAAAATCTCACCATAAAAGCAATGGAATTACCATGAAAAGATGATAAGTGAAAAAGACGTGGAAACAAACTTTTAAAAGATGAACCCCCTAATCATATATACTCCCAAACACAAACTCTCTCTCCCTTACCCACCACAAAATGATGATGTTGGAATAACCTCAACAATTCCTATGATATAAATTTCCATAGACATCGGTAACTTCTATTTCAACCCTATTAACATCTCATCCATTAGTCTACAATCCATATTTGCTCTTGATAACTAAATGCCACAAAGAACTATGTTCTATGGGAAACCTCGAAAGCCACTTACCCACTAAAGCCATATTTCTTACCTTCAAATTCCAACGGACAGACCTTATTTATCCCTGGATCTAGAAACCATTTCCCATTTAATTAAGTGATCCTTCCCCCCTTCTTCACTTCCATCCACAAAAAATCTTTCATCATTTTCTCGATCTTCAAAACAATCTTTACAGGTATCTTAAAAAAAATAAAAAAAGTATGTGGAAATACTAGATAAGACTAATTGTACTAAAATTAACCCACCCCCTTTGGAAATGAAAGCCTTTTTTCCAACTCACAAGTAAGCTTTTATCCATATTCACCTTCAATCCAAATATCATGCCAAACACTTTTACAATATTCTTAAAATTTAACATTTTTTCCTCATCACCCATAGAAAATAATATAGTATCCTCCGCAAATTACAACTATGAAACGGAAACCCTATCCCACCCAACAGTAAATTCTTCCACTAGATTAACACTTTCAGCCCTTCTTACCAACCTACCCAACCCATCTACAACTAAAGTAAAGAAAAAGGATTATAAAGGATCCCTTTGTCTCAATCATCTAGAAGCCTTAAATCTGCCTCTTGGTTTTCCGTTCATCATTACGGAGAAGTTCATATATCACAAACAACCCTTAATCCACCTCCTCCATCGAAATCCAAAGCCCTTCACTTCTAAAACATAATCCAAAAAATCCCAATCCACATGATCATAGGCATTTTCAAAATCAATCTTACAAACAAAACCTTCCTTTCCTCTAACTCTATATTTTTTCACTACCACATTAGCCACTAAAGCAACATCAAGAATTTGCCTACCTTTAACAAAAACACATTGGCACTCAAAGATAGTATCCCTTAGAGTCTCCCTTAATCTCAATGATAACACTTTGGCAATGATCTTATAGAGACTAGTTACCCAGCTTATCGGTCTAAAATCCATCTTTTTCATAGACTTGTCTTTTTTGGGATCAAACATATAAATGTAGCATTAGTGATTGCATTAATAATACCACTTTAGAAGAATTCATTAAAAACTTTCATCAAATCCCTCTTAACAATATCCCAACAATCTTGAAAAATGGCCAAAGTGAAAATACCAGGACCGGGAGCTTTTTCTCTCCCTATCAATAAGCATTATGCTTAATATACCAATTCTGTATATTTGCTATGCAAAATGTAATACATACTTTAGGTATGGACAATACTTTCACCTTCAAAATCCAATCATGCTCTAACCCTTCTCAATTTGTGATTTGTAAGCAACATTTCATTTCAAGGGATAAAAGGCAATCAATTTGTGATTTTTAAGCAAGGAACGAACATCACATATTAGAGAACGAGGCTTGAAAATTAAAAAGTTATTAAGTATTAATTTGTGGTTTTTGAAGCTGAAAACAACCAAAAATTCAAGTTCTAATAGTTTTTTCTCTCATCGATACCTATTCAACAGACACCTTCCGGTCCATGTCCTATGTCCCAGTTTTTTCATATCATTAGTTCCACACACATACAATTTAATATAGCAAAGTTTCGTAAAGGTTGTCTCAAGACCAAAACTAGTGAAACACTAAAATCTCCGATCTGTCCAATTAAATCAGATATAGCAACACGAGTGGCACTTATTTAAAGAAAGTATTAAACTAAAATCACAACATCAAATATAAAAAACACGAAGCTATCCCATAGAGAATAAAATAAACAAAATAACACAACACAATACACATAATGCTAAATATAAACACAAGAAGCTATCCCCTATTGCACTTAGCTAATATTCCTGGCCGACAGAAGTAAATCAAAAATTGATACTCAATATATGCAAAGGAAAATGAAAATAGAGTAATAACATCTAAAAGCAGCAACAAGCAAGTCAAACTGCCTTCAGGAGACACATTCAGTCTCTAGAAAAGGAAACTTCTGCTCACACTACATTGCTTCTTCGTATTAAAATTTGCAAATTGGGTCTACAGCAAAAAGCTCTGTCCCAAATAAACAAAATCCATTACTTACTATGAGCCGATGGAATTTCTGCTACTCAAGTATCATGGATAAACTTTGTACAAGAAAATGTGTCTACCCCTCCAGATTATAATGCTGACCTGTAAAGACAAAAGTCCCAAATAATATCAAAAGCAAAACAAAATCAAAAGTTGGAAAAAAATTTGACTTATTCATCAAAACATGAATTGGCCACAAAAAATAACCAAAGGCAGCCTACAGATCAGACCAGCCAAGTATCAAAGAGGCTGTGCAAAATGAAGTCATCACTAAATTCAAGAAAGATAAACAAAATGAGACCATCCATATCCTTTTTTTGTTTCATTTGAAAAGAAAAATAATTAACTACACCCCCTAAAAAGCTTAATTGCGGAATAATTTCAGGTACCAAAGTATTTGCCTAGCCCACATAAATAGATCCAACATTTCTTAATTTTACCATAACACTTCAATTCATCCTTACTTTCATTAAGAAGCAGAAAGCAATGTGAACATTCATGCATGTTTTATTGCCATTAAGATGGACATATTTCAGCCATAGCATTTTTATATTGCATATTGTCTCATAATTTTTCCATAGTAAATTTCAGCTATTAGATTATCAAATTTCAACCATACACCAAACAATGCTAACTAAACTAGTCTCTTTACTCCTTGAATATTTATTACTATGGATATAAGTATTATCTTAAGTCAGCATATAACCTAACATATTATCTTGTTGCAGGGAACGCACGTCCAACAACCGATGTCTACAGTTTGGGGGTCATCATCCTTCAACTCATCATGCAAATCAAGGATGTTGGAGTTGTGCCAAGAAATGGCGATGAAATTCAACAACAAATGGATGCACTACTGCCACAAAGAGGAGGAAAAAAATAAAGACAGGCAAAGAAGTATGAGGAGAAGAAGATCCACGTATCAACGAGGGCCGAGCACATAACATTGACCAAAAGTCATGTAGTGCACAATAGACTCCTTCACACGGGATGCAGTGCGAAAGTAGCAACAATAATCTCAAATTTGGGTAGAGATTGTGCAAAGTACCACGTTAATGCTCACCCACAAATCGATCAAATTATCATACAACTTAATGACCTGTAAGCATAGGCTGTTATTTGCATACAAGACGGAGTTCTACTTACCTATTGACCTTCTTCTTTACAAAGTAAACTCTAGAACCCAAAAAATATTCTGAAAGCAGTTTTTAAAGACTGATTTCACAAGCTCATCATCTTTTTTGCTTGTAATCTCTCTATTATAATTTCCAGAGCATTCAATAGTCATTTCTTCAAGTATTTTAGCTATCTCACTCACGTATGTATGCTACTTTGATCACTATGCTACTTTGATCACAATAGTCATTTCTTCAAGTATTTTCCCTGTCTTTTGGTAGTTCATAGTGTGCTTTACACTTACTGTATTTACGGCTTTTTTGGTGTGGTTTTTTTCAAACTATTCAAGTGATCCTAACTAGCATTCCGCAATACTGGGGAAGAAACAGGGTGATTATAGATGATACTGGCTCTAACATATTGAGGTGAGAGGGTTTTTGTAGTAGTTGGAGACTTGTGGCAGTGGCAGTGGCAGTTGGCAAAATAGTAACCTCGACAAGCTTGCTGAGCTATCCTCAATAATTTATGCATAAAAGATGCTAGAGCTAACTTCCCAGATGTTTCGCCACAAATTTGTCTTTAACTTTTTTTCCCGGAAAGTAGATATGTCAGTAAGTTACAGCGATACACAGATACTTTCCAATAGTTGGAGACTGAAGTATTTGCATCTAAAATATATCCTATATGGTACGGCTGAATCAATATCAGAAATGGCAAGATAATTCTCGAGTATTCTAGAATCATAACTATACAATTTTGACTATATTTGGGACATGCCAAGGACGCGTAACCAATACACTGGGACAATGTTACCTGGCCCACGATCCACTTCAATACGTGATGGGGGCACCTAGTACGATATTTTCCTAAAAAAGTGGCACTATGCAAGTAGACTTAGTAGGTACAATATTCTGAATTATGGTTCGCTTTATAACTCTATTCTGTTTCGCTTGCATTATTACATAACATTATATTTTATCACAATTCCATACATAGTCAACTCACATCTCATAATGTATCTGGCAAGAGTTCCAAATTGAAAAAATACTACAAGACAACATATCGACTAAGGGTTATAAATAATAAAATCCACTTATCGAAAGGATTTAGGATTAGTAGGACTAAAACTGAGTATATGGAATGTACCTTTAGTACAACAAGAAATTGAAACAGGAAATACTACATGTTAAAGATCAAGAGATACCAAAGAGTGAACACTTTAAATATATAGGGTCTATTAGATTGGCGACGACGTTATTCATAAAATTAATGCAGGATGGACTAAATAGAGGAAAGCATCAGGTGTATGGTGTGGTAGACGTATACCCTTTTAAGCTAAAAAGAAAATTCTATAGGACAGCCATAAAACCCACTATGCTTTATGGTACTGAGTACTGGGCAGCTAAGCAACAACATATTCAAAAATTGAGTTTGGATAAAATAAGAATGTTAAGATGAATGTTTGGTAAAACTAAAAAAAAATAATTTTAGGAACAAATATATCCGTGAAAAAGTAAAGGTAGCACATATAAGAGATAAGTTAAGGGAGAATCGACTTAAGTGGTTTTGACATATTTATAGACGACCTACTATGGCACCGGTGAGAAAGAGCGATATGATAGCTATTGAAAGTAAATGTAGGAGTAGAGGAAAACTAAAATTAATTTTAAAAGAAACAGTAAAAAAATATATAACCTATTGTTTAACTAAAAACATGGCTCTTGATAAAGCTCAATAGCGAAAAGCCTTGGGACACTGCTTTTGCAGAGTTGAGTTGGTTGCATACTTGTATTACCCCAAAAAATTCAAATCATAACAAATCAAAATACAAATTCAAAGACCACTAGGGTTACAATTCGCAATTAGGGTTAAAATCTGGTGTAGATCGCGGGTAGATTTGGGAGTTGAGTCACAATGTGGAGTCAGGAGATTTGGCAATCTAGATCAATAACTAACCTGTTTCGAGTCATCTGCCCCAATTCATGGAACACTTGGGGTATCTATGAACCTGGTATATATAGTTTCGACCACACCGAGAATATAAGATCAGCCACTTATGAGATGCTGAGATACAATAGGGCTAAATAGAGGATTTTTTTCATTTCTTAAAATGGGCCATTGAAGAAAATATTTAGGTGCATAAAACAAGTATGTTTAAAAGAGAGTATGGAGTTTTTGTGCATGACAAAAATATAATTTGAACTGAAAATGACTAATCCATTTATATGATCCTTATTGAACATGGAACTCTTATAACATATCATTACTCTCAAATTTAAGATTTGACGCATCTAAAAAGTGAAAGCAAGAGTGTGAATTCAATATCTTACAACAATTTGGCATATATAGAGGTTTTAGATGAGTTAGCTATTAAAATGCTTAAATAATGAAGTTTATTGTATTTGACAAATTAGAATTTATGGGTTTGTTTAATACGTAGAACACAAATCATATGAAATATTTTGCTGGCATAAATATTAACGAGTTGCAATTAGATATCTATAAATCAGTAATACTCCCTACATTCAATTTTCTCGAGGTATAGAGCGGGGAAAAAATATTTTCGTATGGATTTCATCGACTTGAAGAATGCCTATCATAGAGTCCTTATGGACATAATAGAGAGGATTTTAGAGAACAACAAAAATATAAATAGTTGTAATGATATGATTAAGGATATGGATGAGGTTGTCTAATAAGTGACTTTAGTGAGAACATATGTAACGGAACTAGTGAATTCTCAATCATTATGGGCTTACAACATGGTTCCACTTTTAGTCTGTATCTGGATGAATTAACCAATCACATTCAAACTGAGATTTCATGGAATATGTTATTCATTTATAATGTGATCTTAATTTATGAAAGAAACGTAGAAATTGAGAAGATATTAGAAGTATGCACATAAGCTTTAGAATCAAAAGGATAGAAAATAAGTACAAAATAAAACAAAATATATCAAGTCGGCTATTAGTAAACCTTGAAAATCAAATAAGGAGATCGTAAAGATAGGAGATCGAGAGATATTAAAGACATATTACTTTTAACATTTATATTCTATAATCCACAAGTATGGGGAGAGAAGATTGATGAAGACGATAATCATAGACTTGGATAGACTATGTGGAGGAATTTATACACCGGTCATACTATAAATCTAAGTTGATAGATAAGTTTTACAAGAAAACCATTACACAACAATTCCTTGTGGAACAAAATGTTTGGCAAATACAGAACGCCTTCAACAGAAAATAATATGTTAAGATGGATACACAATAAAACTACAAAAGCCAGAACTAAGAATGAGTATATTAACGAAACAGTACATGTAGCACCGGATAAATTGAGAGATCTTAAGTGGTGTAGACATGTTTACAAAAAACTATTAGAACATTAGTTAGAGAATAATGTGATACCTATCAATGATATTGGGACAGGTAGGAGGATAGTGAAATTAACTCCTTTTGCTACCAACTCCTTTTGCTACCAACTAGCTAGTACCACCAAGTCAATTCTTGTTCAAAAAATTAAGAGATGAAAAACTACCTACTCATCACCAATTAGCAATGTAAACAATAAATCACAAAACAATGCCACAGACACCTTACACAAGTAAGGCCATACTACCACAAACACCTTGCACAAGTAAGGCCATACTAGTCGACTTCTTTCTACCAATCAAATGATTCACAAAGAAGCATCTGAAATTCATCAGTCACTAATAAATAGTTAAATAAAAAATATAGGAAACGAATTCAGTAGAAACAAAGATATTAAACCCATCATGATAGCCCAATGAAAAGACTTCATGGGTATCACTACCTCAAGGCCCAAATTTCAACTCTTGCAAAAGAGCTCTGGTTCATATCTGCGTGTTTTGTAATTGATTTACATGCATTCAGATTACACGACGTAGCCACGAGTCCAAATGGCATTTCTTTGTGACATCGTTATAAACAAAAAAAGAAATAAACAAAATATAAAATACTTCCCAATGACTAGCTACAAAAAAGATCCATTTCCTTCTTCAAAAAGTCGAGAACCTCAAATTTGGCAAGCCGATGTAATGATATTAATCAAGAAATTGTTATATACATTCTCTACTACAAACCAATCCAAAACCGGCTAAATAAATTAGCCTGGCCGCATAAGCATCTTGCAGCAACACACTAAATTTTCAAAATCCAAAAATACCTCCAACAAAAAATACAAGACAATGCATGTCGTCCCCATAACCAAGTCCTCCACCAGTTATCCACTAAGATCTCATCAAATGGGGAAATTTATGTTACGTGGAAACTTCCCACACGTATGCCTCCCCAAAACTCAACCTGCTCATCTTCAACCATTTTGAAACTACATTTTATTCCACCAATACCATCATGCTAAACATATTAAGGCCTACCTGGTGAACGTCTCTATGCAACATTTACTTCTCACATCCAGTATTGATACTCATTTCACCCCAAAGATAAATCTCCAACATCAAGATAACTCCACTGATTTTTCCACCTAAATTTCCAACAACCAAGTAACAATAATCCCTAGAAATATCCTCTAAGAGATACCATCATAACAATATGAAGAAAAGCACATAAAGAATTTACTTTTAGAGGAATTCTATAATTCTAACAAGTACCACAAGACCACAATTGCTGACGAAAACAAGTAGCAATCAAGCTTCTCAACCACCATTCTGTTGAGCAAGTTAAGGAGCACGTAAATATCATGATCACATGCTCGCTAATATGGGTAAAAATCATTCAAAGTATCCACTTTTGATCCTTGAACCCACATTCCCATTAACAACGAGCACTAAACTTATGATTGTCCTCGCAAACAAAAAGAATCGAATAGTACTCAGGTAATTATGAGTTCAAGTCCATTTTAGCAAACCATATATTTCATGTTGCTGACGTCTGTGTTAAGATGATTAAAAAAAGGCTATAAAAAACTAACTACACCCAATAAACCAGACGATTGCTTTAATAGCTGAACACCATTAAACCATCCAACACTGCTTTAGTTCTTTGTTATCGGAATTCGGAAATACCGTGTAAAGGATATAAAATCATCGAAAACAAATAGCAATACTTGAGATTTTCACAAGATAAAAACTCAAAAAATCGAATGATTAAGAAACTAACCGAAAAAATATTCCTTCGATGATGGTCTGGCTACCGACGATAACTATGGGGCTGTTTCCCCGATGACGTTGACTACAGACGATGACTTTATTATGAGGTTAATGATGATGCAAGCAGTAACGCTCTGCAGAGATAATGACAACGATAAAGTTTGATTCAAAATCGGATTCCCTGTTGCTGAAAGTAAAAGCAACGAACCAGACCTTCGCCGTCGGGTGAAGAAGAAGACAATTGCCTCAATCGGATCCCTCGCCGCCCTCGTTCTTTGTCGCCAGAATTATCGTCGCCGTCAAACATCGTCACTGGAAGTCTCTGCGTCGAAGAGAGTGACATATGCAAATTCCCCCATCCAAAGACATATAGAAACTAGACAGATCTATAACACCCGAGGGGAAGCCGATGAACGAACAGACTCGCAGCGGCTCTAGGTTTCAAAATTCTAACCTAGTTTGGTTAGGTGAACAAAAACAAGGGCGAGGAGAGAGGAATTTAGTTCAGATCTGAGTTTCGTGGAAGTACATTTTACACGTAGCTTTGACTATGCTTCACAATCTCAATTTTATCCTTTTCAGTCGGTGATTATTGAATGTCACGTGTGGCACTGCCAGTTAAGGGTAAACAGGGCCTGTGGTAAAAATATTGGTAAGATTTTACTGTACTTCTAGTTTCTAGCTCTGAATTTTTAAATTGTCTTTCAGTCCAATTGTTTGCCGACAGCATTATGATATTAGCTCGGTAATATATCAAAAATTTTATTTTAATTTATTTGTAACTGATGATTTTAATAATTATAAAATAAATAATAATTTTAAAAGAAATTTTTTTTACATGTGTGGCAAAAAATTAGGGGTGCAACTTGGGCAGGCCAACTCGAATTCAACCTGAGCCCAACTCAGAAAAAACAGGACTTGGGTTAGAATTTTTAAGTGAAAATTGGAAGTGAGTCCCCCTAAATATACTTGTTTGGAGATAAGTCCTGTAAATAAACTTATAAGGGGTTAGGTTCATGTTTAAAATTATATGTAATGACTTAAATCAACTTGTGTTTTTTATCTCAAAAATACCCTTCCTTGAAAGGAAATTATATTAATTTCTTATTTTGGAAATTGTTATCCCTTAATTCAAGGTCAATTAAAATATGTCAATAAAATCTCCATCATAAATTTAAAATTCAAATTCAAAGCTCTCTCTTTCTATCTATATAATAAAGTAGAGCGAAGTTTGAATCTAAAAGACAAAGAGAGGTCCAGATCGTTTTGGGACAAAACATAAACAAATCTAACGGATAACGTAATCCCAACATAAAAGACGGTTCAGATCATCTCAAAAATTTTGATCCAACGGTCTACAATTAGTCCTAAAAAAAAATTTCCCGCCCAAGGACATTCCTTGACTCACGACTCTGTCTCTCTCCTCCAAAATCTCTCAAATCTTCCCTAATTTGACTTCTATCTCTCTCTCCCAATCTCTCACGCCTCCCTTTCAAACTCTTCCCCAAAATCTCTCTCATAGAATCTATCTCAATCTCAAATCTTCTCTCTATCTCAATCATTACCCTTTCTCAATCTCAATCGCTACCCCTCTCTTCTCTTTCTGCAAGCCGGATCTACCAAAGACCAGTCACCAGATAACCATCAGAGCCACCACAATCTCAATCGTTGCCCTCTCTCAATCTCAATCACTACCCCTCTCTTTTCTCTTCTCTCTTCTCTTTCTGCAAGTCGGATCTACCAAAGACCAGCCACCAGATAACCATCGAAGCCACCACTGAGGTATTCTTCGTATTCCTTCCCTCCTCTCTCCTTCCCTCACCTCTCTGTTTCCCCTCTTCGTCTTTCCTCCCTCTCTCTGTTTTCATCTCTTTCTCCTTATCTCTGTACCCACCACATGTCTTGATGCATTCATTTTCTTATCATCAAAGCCACCGTGAAGGAACGAAGGGCTTCGCCACCACTACCGCCGCTACAGTCACCACCACAGCTACAGGTATTTCTCTCTCTGTCAAATCTCTCACGCAACACCCCCCCACAACAAACCCCCCTTATGCACAGACCACACCCCCCACCCTTCTTCCCCCTCTGTGCATCCTCTCCCCCAAACTGATCAAATGATGATTAGTTGTGAATATTACGTTTCATCCACCATTAAGGTCTTGCGCATCTCCATTTTTTAAAATCTGGGCATATAAATGTATTGATTTTTTTCTATTGATTTTTTTTTTGAAACAGATTCACTTCGCTCTCTCTCAATAACAGAATGGTGCGAAGTTGAGAAGCAAATGGTTCGTATCAACTCAGCAAGTCCAACGAGTTGCAAGGCTCAATTGGTATTTATTTCGTTGCTCTTTCCTCTCCCTACTTTTGATCGGGACCTGTTTTATAATTTTAATATTAGTACTTGCATTAAACTGTGCTTGCAAACTATTCGATGAAATGCCTAATAAAGACTTGATCAACTTGGAATGGTGCTTATTGGCTATTTTGAATTGGGTTTTTACCAAGGTATATGTACATGTGCCTTGGCATTGAACTTTCTCTCTTTTTGTGTTGATTGATTTGTCTATGGTGGAACTATATCATTTCTTGGGTTCTGAATGTGACCACTGGAGAGTTTGGAGTCCTGCATTTCTTTGCTCTATTACGACTTCATATTCCTATCTTTTGTCATATAACGTTTTGGGTTATGGTGAAAGGAACCTAAAATCAAAACCTTGAACCCTAATCTATGCAGATGTCAATTTGGGTTATGGTGAAAGGACCTTCTAGGCTACCAGCACTTTTCATTCTTTCTTCAGCTCTCCATCCCTTCTCAGAGATCTAAGTTATTCACACAATCGGATAACATAATTGTTCTTTGATTTGTTACCCCTCCCGCCCCCCTATTTTCCCCTATCTTTTGGGTGAGAATGGATGTACATTTGTAACAGTGAGGGGCTTTATAGGAAAATCTTTGTTTACATACCTATAGGAAAATCTTTGTTTTGGCATGTTCATCATACCTATAGTATCATTTCCTTTTCATTATGGTCATTTCTTCATTTTTGTTTACCAATTTTCCAAGAAATTTTGGATTTCATCTTTGTTTATAACTACATAAGCTGTCTGTTTGTGGAGCTTTTTGTATTATGTAGTGCCTTCGTGTGCGGGTTTTTCTTTGTGTTATTGGAGGAGACATTTTATTTGCAAGTTGTTGCCTTGCAATTATGTTTTCCGCATGGTGAGTTTTCTAACTATGCTTGCATTATGAATCGTTGAACCATATTTGCTAATGAAATTTTTTTGGTTGAATATTTTAGGATCAACTTATATTCTACATGGTGGTTTTTCTATGTCTACTAGAGATTTTGGTGTTAATATCACTAAAGGTACTAACTTTTGGTTCACTTTCGCTACAAAGATCTCATATTCGTCTTTATTTTTTGTTCTTGAAATTTTTTAAATTTTGGTGAGTTAGAATTATTACTTCTAGATCACATTTTTTTGGGGTAAGTGTTTATGATTACTTTTTTTTTTGTGCTTTTTTTGACAGAAATTAAGATGCATCAGGGAGTTTGGAGAATGAAAAAAAAGTTGTATCTTGGTGGGTGGCAAAAATTTACTATGATGATGAGAAAATTGGCAATCTACAATAGTGTGTTATGAGTGTCAAACATTGTTCTAGACCACTTATTATGCGTATTTAATGAACGTGTCAATTTTATAATCGTGTGGTGTCGGGTTTATGTTGGGTTCGTATCGACGGTTCATAGTTGACACTCCTGCTTGAAATATTTGTATGCTACTAAAAGTATTTGTATTACACGTGATTAATATTCGGTTTTGTGTTGCACAATTTCTTTGGTTCTGGGGTTTGTTCATTTTTAAAAAAAAAAAGAAGTGATTCTTGCGATTTAATATATTGGCTCGATATTTTGGAGTGCTCGATTTTTATGTTGCATCGTGCTTTAAGTCTTAGTTAATTAATAGTTATTTTTGTTTGTTTGTGTAATTTTTTTTTGATTGATACATGTAGTTTATATCATTTTGTTGTGTGATTGAAGTTGTTTGGGATTATAAATTTTTATTGGTGCTTAATCCCAGGTACACCCCCTCTCCCTCTTCCTCTTTCACACCAAACAGTCGTAAACACACACACAGACCTCACCCAAACACAAACGAACGTGTTCGAGTTCAATGCTTAATTATTTTGCGTTCAAATTCAATGTTCGATTTTTTAGTTACACCGTGCCTTCAGGCACGAGTTATTCCTAGTATATCTATATAATAAAGTAGTTTACAATTCAAATCTCAAAAGATAAACAAAATGACTTTTGTTATTCGCGGTTGAAATCACTTTAAATTTTACTTTAAAACTAATCTAACGGCTAATATTAACACCATATATTTAATAAGAAAAATAGGTCTTTAAGGGTGTGTTTGGAGTGACTTTTTAAAAGTACTTCTAGAAATTAATTTTCATAAATACTTTAAAAAAGAATAGTGTTTAAAACCGCCTCACCACTACCTCTACCACCACCACCGCCGCCGCCACCATCACCACCACCATTACCCCCGCCGCCACCACCCCCACCGCCACCGCCACTACCACAACCCCCACCACCGTCGTCGCCACCACCACCACCACTGCCGCCACCACTACCGTCGCCGCCACCACCATCACTACCGTTGCTGCCACCACCACCGCCGCCGCCACCCCCACCTATACCGCCACCCCCATCATCACCACCACCACCGCCATCGCCATCGCCACCACTACCGTCGTCACCGTCGCTACCATTATCGTCACTCAAAACCCACCACCATTATTCCCACCCACGACTACTATGACCACCACGGTCATCGCCTTACCCACCACAACCATCACTGTCTTCCACCATCACAATTGTCGTCCACCATCGCTCACCCCCATTACAATCGATGCTTAAATTTCTTTCTCTCTCTTCTATGTTTGCGATTTGATTTTGAGTGTGAATACAAATATGTTGACATTTTTTTTATTATTCCGTGTCTTCAAGCACGAGAAATAACTAGTATATATATATATATCAAATTCAAAACTATATATATATATATAAAATCTCCATCATAAATTTAAAATTCAAATTCAAAGTTCTCTCTCTATATATATACATATATATCAAATTCAAAGCTCTCTCTATATATATATATGTACGCTGGGTTGTTATGGAGATAATGCAAGTATAGTGGTGGCGGTGGTGTAGAGTAAAAAGGAGCTATCAAAGTGGAACTTGAATGGGCTTTTGTGTGGTGGTGAGCGTTGTTGTGGAGGTGATGACAACGTGATGGTTAGCGTTGCTCGGGAGGTAACGATGGTGCGATGGTGGCAGTGCTATGGTGAGAAAAGTGATAGCTGAATATATATATATATATATATATATATATTCAAATTCATGTTACTATTTTTTTTATTATGTTACTGTTCATGTTACTGCTTTTGTTGAGTATGTTACTGTTCATGTTACTATTATGTTGAGCATGTTACTGTTTTTGTTGAGCATGTTACTACTATTATTTTATTAAATATTAATATTCAATGTTACTATTTTTTTTTTTTGAATATTACTATTTTTTGTGTTTGAATGGTTAAATATTAACATGTTCAACAAAAATATTAACATGTTCAACAAAAATAGTAACATGCTTAACAAAAACTGTAACATACTTAACAATAATTATTTCTTTCAAATTCAAACGCAAAAAATAGTACCATTCAAACATAAAAAATAGGAATATTCAAAAACAAAAAAAAAAATAGTAACATTGAATATTAATATTAAATAAAATAATAGTAGTAACATGCTCAACAAAAACAGTAAGATGCTCAACATAATAGTAACATGAACAGTAATATACTCAACAAAAATAGTAACATGAACAGTAACATAATAAAAAAAATAGTAACATGAATTTGAATATATATATATATATATATTTATTCGGCTACCGCTTTTCTCACCATAGCACTGTCACCATTGCACCATCGTCACCTCCCGAGCAACGGCAACCATCACATTGTCATAACCTCCACAACAACGCTCACCTCCATCACCACTACACAAAAGCCCATTCAAGTTCCACTTCGATAGCTCATTTTTACTCCACACCACCGCCACCACTATACTTGCATCATCTCCATAACAACACAGTGTACATATATATATAAATATATATATATATAGAGAGAGAGAAAGTTTTGAAATTGATATATATACATAGAGAGAGAGCTTTGAATTTGAATTTTAAATTTATGATGGAGATTTTATTGGCATATTTTAATTGACATTGAATTAAGCGATAACAATTTCTAAAATTGGAAATTAATTTAACTTCCTTTCAAGGAAGGGTATTTTTGAGATAAAAAAAAAAAGTGGACTTAAGTCATTACATATAATTTTAAACATGGACTTAGCCCTTTATAAGTTTCCTTGGAGGACTTATCTCCAAACAAGTATATCTAAGGGGACTCACTTCCAATTTTCACTTTTTAATACTTAGGTTGGGCCTGGACAAAAAAATCTCAACCCGAATTGAATTTGGGCATATCTCGGGTTGAGGCATTGGGTTATCGGGTTCAACCCGAATATTAAAATCGGGTTGAACCCGAATATACATAAATATATTTAACTATGATTAGTATTTATCTTTACTCTTTAGAGTCCATATTTTCACTTCACTTCAAGTCTTCACCCATACGCCTCCATCACTCTCAGATCCCTCTCTCACTCATCCCTCCTCCCTCTCTTAGTCTCCCTCTTTCAATTGTCACTCATCTGAGTCGTCTTAGACTCTTAACCTCCCTCTCTCACTCCCTCTCTCTTAATTTGCGCCTCGCCATTCATCTCATATCACTTGAAAAAATTATATCTACACTTCAAAAAATCAAATCTACACTTCAAAAAATCAACCTGAATTAAGTAACCCAAGCCAACTCGATTTTTAACCCGAAATCAGTCTGAATTAAGTATCCCGAATTTAACCCGAGTCCGCCTGAATTAAACTCGGGCAGTACTCGGGTTGAGTACCTCGGGTTGAGGTAGGGTTAGGGTTAGGGTTAGAGTTGAAAATTATATACTTAGGGTTGACCTCTCAACCCACCCGAGTTGCACCCCTACAAAAAATAGACTTAGTATCAAAAAATAATTTTTCAATACACATATTTCTAATCTACCGTGCAAAAGCATTATCACCTACAATTAAGATAAGAATATAGGTGTGGATGAACAAATGTATATGCATGCGTTATTATTTATAATTTTGTCAAATTCACTATTCTCTTATTCTTGCAGTGCAATTGTCTAAGTTCAACAGGATGGTATTAGTTCAGAATTATATCAAGAAAATTTGTTAGTTTTGAATTATGGTTTGATTTATTTATAGTTATTGATTTAAACAATGAAAATAGAAATTAAAATTTTAAGAGATACGTTTTTTTACCTAATAGAGTTTTTTAAAGAAAAAAATAATTTAAATTTGATATAAAATTTTGGGGGTAAATTGCACCACTGGTCCCTCCAGTTTGTCATTCATTGCGCTTTAATCCTTAAAGTTTCAATTTCGTCAATTTCATTCCAAAAGTTTAAACATTTAATTAATGTGGTCCTTCACGCTAACTGCTGTTAAAAAAATGGACGAAAAATGACACGTGTCCAACACATGCTACTTTTTAGGGGCATTTATAGTATTTGGCAAACAAAGAAAAGGGCAAAATGGAAAATAAAAAATCATCTCCATTGCTCTGTTTCTTTCAGCTTACATCTACACCCAGCAACCCCATAAGCAAACCCTCATCTGTAACATAACTGCACCTCCTTCCTCCTCCTCATACTCCCTTGCCACATGTAAGGCCAACACCAACTACAATTCCTATGCCTACAACCGACCACTGCCACCTCCATCAAGATGGTACAAGTACCAATTGTCAAGTACCCGCAAAAAAATTATGAATTCTCTATAGAGATAGGCAAAGCAATCTAGAGAGAGCGAAATAGAGAGTTAGAAAAAAAAGTTCAAAATAAAAATCAAATATCCAATTCAAACCTAATTTTTTTTCAATTCAGATTTGGGGCATGATACCGAGTCCGACTAGTGAGCAATTCCAAGGCAGTGCGATTAATTAGAGCTTGATGCCCATGGAGGTCCCGAAAACGCAAGTGGTGCATTCAGCTCAAAACCCACCATTAATCGAAGTGAGAGAGGCATAGACATAGAGATATGCAGATAGAGAGTTAATTGGAGGGAGAGAAGGAAACAGAGAGAGAGATAGTTAGTGAATGTGTGTGGGCACTTTTGAGAGTTTATGTGCTAGTGTTTAAGAGACAAGAGGGGGCTATATTGAGTTAGATGAACAGAGACGTGACAGAGAGACAAAATTGGAAGGAGAGAGAGAAAGATTTGTTGGTTTTGATGGAGAGAGACAAAAAAAATTGTTTGAATATGTAGACACTGAAATTGGAGAGAGATATTGAGGGGAATTGGTGGGTTTGAGGGAGACAATTAAAGAGAGAGAGAGGGATGTTGAGAGTGTTACGAGAGAGAGGGAAAAAAATGAGGAACAAGACTCTTGTTTGGGTTCATGATTAACATTGTTTAAATAGAGAACAAATGTGTTTGGATGCATGGATTATAGTAAAAATCATAAATGCCCCTAAAGAGAAGCATGTGCCAGACATGACATTTTCTGTCCATTTTTTCAATTGCAGTTAGCAGTTAAATGTTTGAACTTTAAGGATGAAATTGAAATTTTAAAGACCAAATTGCAATGAATGGCAAACCTGAGGAACCATTGATACAATTTACACTACAACAAAAATCGTTTTTTGCGACGATTTTTTTCGTCGCTAAATTAAAAAAAATCGTCGCCAATAATTTTTTGTGACGTTTTTTTTTCGTCGCGTGTTCGTCGCAATAGCCTCGCCGTAGAAAGTATTTTGCGACGCATTATTATTTTCATCGCAAAAAAAAAATTTTGCGACGAAAAAAATCGTCGCTAAAATTAAAAAAACGTAGCTAAAATCTATTCCACCAGAGTAAAAAAATAATTTAATTGATTTTTTGCGACGAAAAAAAATCGTCGCCTATAAATTTTTAAATAAAAAAATAATTATTTAATTAATTTTTTGCGACGTAAAAAAATCGTCGCCAAAAATATTTTAATAAATAAAAAATATAAAAAATAATATTTTAATTAACTTTGGGTGACGAAAAAAATCGTCGTAAATAATTTTTTCATAAATAAAAAATGTAAAAAAAATAATAAGTTAATTTTAGCGACGTAAAAAAAATCGTCGCAAATAATGTATGAGATAAATAAAAAATCTAAAAAATAATTGAATAAATACTTTTGCGACGTATAAAAAACGTCGCTAATAAGATCATCCTTCAATTTTGAGTGACGATTTTAATTTCGTCGCAAAAAATTTTTTTTTTTTTTAAAATAATCCTGTATAAAAAATGATATTCCAATAAAAAATTTCACCTGTACACCAATAATACCTGTGTTGAATAAAAAACTAACATAATTAATATAGTTCACATCTTTTCCATTCAACAACCAACACAAACTAACATGAAATACCATACTAACAAGAATATAAAATATAATACACTTAATAAAAGTTATACAAATCATCAAAGGACTATTTAGTTTTTGACTCTTTAAGCAGTAGTTCATACGACTCTTTAGTTTTTGACTGTAGCGGTCATTACAAATACAAATGATTGGAATTTTAGAGATCTTGATGCTAGCAGTTAGATCAGCCACTCCCCCTCTATCTCCAGCAGACATGCCATCAACTTCATCCATAATCAGCACAACTTTTGGATGCTTTGAACTGGAATTATAGTCAACAATTAAGCAGGATTCTTATAAGGTACTTCTTGATGCATGTATAATAAAACAAAGTACTATCCAATCCATGTTAACACTCAGAGCTTCATTACTAACAAGTTCCTCTATAGAATTTGCTGTACTTCCACCTATTCCTTTCTCTACTTTGGCATCATCCTTTCCACAGTTGTCACTAGCATTTACCTAAACAAATTAAAAAAGAGAGTAACATATATAGCGAACGAATACAAAAGAAAATTGACATTTTCTAGTCCAGTATTAATAAGGAAAATGATCTACCTCGATTGCATGAAAACCAAGCTTCTGACTAACCAACTTGGCTGATGTAGTCTTCCCAATACCAAGTGTACCACTCAATAGAACAACTTTCTTAGCAGCATAATCATTCTGTTTTTTCCCCTTCCCAGTTATTCATGAACTGCTCATCCCAAACTTCCTCAAAGGAAAAACCTGAACATAGAGCATGTGGGCATATGTAAACAACAACAACTACTGCTCCTCAGATAGAGTTAATAACAAAGTTGGATTATCACCCTTGGAAGATTCTGGTTTGTGCTCATTAAGAGTTTGCTTTAATGTGCCATATAAATCTCTTCCATCTCCTCCATCACGTGATAGGTATGACTCCACATTATCATCCAAAGAACCAACATCAGCAAAATGTTCTATGTCATCCTGCACTAAGAAACAATACTTGAGGACCATAGTAATGTTTCACACTGTCACTTGTATACTTTATTCTTTTCTTGATAAAGATACTCTAGTACGGATATGATAGTTGAAAACTTATAAATATATATTCAAGTTTCAAACATCGGTCTCTGAAAATGAAGCTAAGACAGCACATTATGACTGAATAGTAGTCTCAAAATTCATTGTTGCATACAAGGTCAAAATGTCATATAGAGACCTGAGAAGTACAAATACAATATCAGCACATCTGCAGAACAGATTCAAAAAAATGAGTAAATGCTGCAAGTAAAAACTCAAAAGGTGTACCAGCTGATTCATTGATGATGCAAGACCCCCTATTCCCTCTGAACCATAAATCAGCAAGCTATTCTGTGCACCATTGACATGCTGCATACTGCTAGCAGTAGTTATACCATCACCAGGTGTGTGAGTAGACGGTGGAGAGCTGGGGGAAAGCCCCATTGTGTTTCCCGTAACTGTAATATTGGCAGCTCCAGAAGAAGAGTGCGGTTTTCTTTTTCTGTTATTCTGAATAAGAATAACAAGCCACTTAATAAGTAATTGATTTATGTTTAAATCCTAAAAGGATACAGAACAAAAAAGGAAAGGCAAAAGAACATAACTGCACAAATTGTTCTGATGTTAAATGATGAATTATCGTTTGATTGGGAGCTTCCCCCTGGTATTGAGGCCAAAGATCTGGATATGACAGAAGTCTTTGGCATCACAATGCATAGGATTTCTCATCTCAGTGTAATTGCCAAACCACACTTTCCATAAGTCCAAGCTTTGTGTGTATAAACTGCAGAGCAATAATGTTGAATCCAACAGTCATCTAAACTTAATAATTATTCATCTCTTCGTTTTCGGTTGATAATTTTCTAAAACACAAGGAAAACCAATAAAACAATATTTGTCAAAAAAAATAAGTTGGTATGAATCATATGCCCATTAAGAATACAAAAGCAAGTCGTGCACATTGAGAACTGGTGGTGAGTATGTTCTTGAGCTTCGGAAACAAAATGAAACTGTAAAAGCAACAATACTTGTGTCTTACTCATAAAATGAGTAGCATTCCAGCATCCTTCTGCTTCATCCAAAGGAAAGCGAAAAAAATGATAGAGAAGCAGCAAAATGGAGTTGGAAGAAAAACTAAATAGGATATAACATTATGTTGGAAAATACATGTAAAAACATCATCTGGTGCTGTATACTTGAAGGCAGCCCCACTCAACAGTCATCAAATTCGATAAATCAAAATCTTCACTTTGAATATAGGATTTTAGAGCTTATGAAGAAGGAAAAGCTCCATCTTAGAGAGTATAGAGCTTATCGAAAAGATCAATCTTCCTGTGTGACAAACACAATGGCAATGTAATGCTTTCAGATAAATTTTAAGATTCAAGACATCCGTAAGACGACACAGCGGCTCCTACATGGTAAATGATTCATGAATACTACCACAACTTGTGCACGAGGAGCTCTGCCTAAATATTTCAAATCCTAATTCTTAACATAAAGTGCATCCATTTTTAATTAGCAAAAATGCAAGGGGGAATGCACAAGCAAACATGATAATCATTCCGAACTATAAATTGTTACCAATGCAGCAAAAACAAATGCAAGGGGGAATGCACAAGCAAACATCATGATCATTCCGAACTGCAATGCCAACTCCAGAAAGTCTGCAGGTGGTTTGTTTTAAATCAGCTGAAGCAAAGCAATTGATTTAAATTTCCAGCTGTGTAACTCATAACTAATGGAAAATGAAAAGGCCCCAATACTATCCCAATTGTCAAGAAGTCCCATCATTAAGGGTAACGAAATTTTTTTCAAGAGTATTATTAGAGAGAGAGATATATAAAATACCACATGCATTATCGTTTGAAATTCAATGTCTAAATTAGTTTCATTTCAAGCCACGTTACTACAACTCATCTGAACATGCATCAAAAGAAAATTGAAAAGAAAGAAAACACTTTACACGCCATCAACGATTGTCTCAGTTAGCTCCAGAAATAATATAAGATGCCTTCAATATCATAGGGCCTCCATTTCTTTTTTAGAATCTCATGTTTTTAGTAGCATGAATTTGGACATTACCATCAAAAAGCCCATCTTCAAGTTCCTTGCCAATGCTTGCTGAATAAGCAGGTTTAAGGTACTCTTTCTCTACCCTAGACATGGACTGGATCTTCCCTGCCGATGACCCTTTCTCGTCTTTTCTCTTCTTTCTTCACATGGAAACAATGGAATAGATAACGTTCGAGTTATGTATGAGCAAGGAAGAGTTAATAAATCAATAACCAAAAAATTAAGGTGCTACGGACTAAGCGGATGAAAACAATGAAAAAAACTTACCGAACAACTTTATATTTTTTGTAGCTGTATTTTAGATAAGGTACAGAATTTTCCATCAGATTTTCCAGCACCTGGAAAACATATTTAGCTCAGTTGTACATATGTCTGACAACAGAAACAAACTATATTTAATGTAGGCAATAAACTTTTACTACCTCAGACACAATTAGACGCTGAATCAAAACTTGGCGAAGAGTTGTAAAGTTGCGGTGCAAGAGTGCATGGTAAAAGAGTCCTATGTATGACTGCATAAAATAAAGACCAAACACCTGCAACACAGTAAATCATTTAAGTTTTGCATTAATCAAATCCTAATTCTTAACATAAAGTGCATCCATTTTTAATCAGACACGTATACTCAGAAATCACCTGCTTTGTCCTCAAAAAATTTATGACTTCCTTTGTTCCTGCAGCACCAAAGACAAGATCCTGCTCAAGTTGCCCAAGTTCTCGAAGCCCCACTTCTCTGATAATTTTGTTAAGTTTTCCATCAATCTGATTGAAATAAACAAGGAAACAATTAGTGTTATAGCATTTTACCTACATGCTCAGCATAAAGCATACATGCAGCAATTCTACATGTATAAATAAGAAAAAAAAGAAAAAGAAAAAGCATACATGTAGCAATTCTACATTGCAACCATCATATATGTTACGGTGGCACACATCTGGCAATCCTTAGGTTAAGTAAAATGAAATAAGAATTAGCAACATTTAAAGCATGGAAACCAAAAGACACACAACACCAACAAACAATAAAACGATACAAGGCAAATCTGATTTTTTCTACACTACCGACAACTTATCTAAAGTTACAATCCAATCAAATCAAGTTACAACTCTAAAAACTAAATTATTCGGTAAAGTTACAATTTAGTATCGTATGGCATACATATCATCATCACTCAGTCAAAGGAAAACTTACTCATTTGTCTAAGAAAACCTTCCAAGATATTGGTGGACGTGGTAGTGCTTAGAAGTAACAAATACAGAAGATGACAATTGTTGATGAGGGAGAACTTAGCAGTAACAACAAAACCTTCAGTTCAAACAACAAATAAATTACAAAAACATAAGCCAAATATAGAGTTAGCTAGGTACTGTGTGAGATCACTCAGATATTATTACAATGTTTCTGTAGGCCACAAAGTAGCTATCAAACATGCCACTATATATGTTCAAATTCCTCTAGCTTACATGCTGTTAGCAGCACCGACCTTGCACGGCAAAGGGGACATGATCAACTTTCAAAGGATTTCCCAACACCATATCAGCAGTTGCCAAAGCCTGGTAAAAATAGGAGAAGTATTACAAGTGAGACTCATTATCTCTTAAACATGAAATGGAACTAGTGCAACTATGGATTTCACTGGATGTAAAGGAACCTACATGACTGTGTCATTCACATTGTGCTTTTAATTAAAACATCAATAATATTGGAGACCTCAACAATCCACATCCATACGGAGATAAATCGTGATAAAATGAGCCTAACTTCTTGCATCTAAGCAGCAAAAGGAGGAGACATGTAGAAAAATTACCAATGTTAGCCCTTCTCCTTCATGTCCTGTGGCAAGAAACAGATTGGACAACCCGGGAACAGGCCCAATCACCGGCTTTCCATCAGGCACTATAACCAAAGTGAACATATTTTGTTTATAACATAAGTATTCCGACAATGGAGTATTAGCATTACTAATGCTGGTATGAATAACAAGACAGCATTTAATGTTTTGCATACTTACTGTATGGTCTCAAACCTACTCTCACTTCTCTGCTTTTGCTGTAATCTCTAAGAGATATTTCTTTTAAAGCAGGAAAGAACTCCCCAGCCCGCTCCCATATGCTGTTGAGGATAGACTCCTCTACTTCTGTGCCGAACCCAGCAAGTTGATGGCTGTTCCCTGGAAAAACAGAAGTCAAACTGAAAATATGCAAGCAAGCGATCAACATGACCTATCTTGAAAATGAGTAATAAAATCGGAAAAATCCACAAGAATGTGATCAGTTGGACATATTTCAAATAGGAATTTTGCCATTACTTTTTTTTTTTCATTTTTTTGGAGTCATATTCTACCAGAAAGATATAAGAACACAAAACAATAAAATATCATAAACTGTTCCATTTCAATTAAGATTATGTATGTAGTATGCCGAACCACTATAGAACAAGGTTTGGGGAAAGAAACTGTAAAGAATGGTCAGGTATTTAACTCATCAACTGCTATCAATTAAAAATCACTGTTGAACCTCAAGAATCCTTTTGCTGGAACACCTCAGAAAGGAGGAGACATGTAGAAAAATTACCAATGTATCCTACAAAGCATTTAGATATTCTGCTGGTTGTTTATTTATCGCAGATTACACAGTGAATCCCCAGTTATTTCTGCAACTAAGCTGAAGTATGATGCATGTCCATCCTAGAACATTAGATCTAGGGATCCAAAACATTTTTTCCTTATATCCTCCTTTTGCCTTTATCTGTGTGAAAACAACCCGGAAAGTGATGAATTGTTGAATCCATTGACATACTATACAGGTGAAAATGTGAAACACCCTCGTTATTGGATTTTCACTATGAAAAAAAGAGCCATTTATTCAAAAAAGTGAAAATGGTTAACTAGTAAAAAAGACCCTTAGTTGATCAGATTCTACACAAGCACCCAAGACAGAACATTAATTAAGAAATTTTGTTGGATTAGTTCAAGGAACCACATTAATTTTGATGCCCAACTAATCTATTGATACTACACATATAACACATGCGCCAGTTGAGGTACTGCTAAGTTGGACATTGATAAGGAAAGGAAAGAGTAATAAGATTAAAAAAAAGAAATAGTGATTAGTGACAAGTTTATAGAAACAAAACTAAAAAATGTTCAGAGTAATTTGTTTAAAGCATGGACATAACAATGTGATGAAAACAGTGGAACCATGTCAACATAAATAAAACCACATTGCTTACAAGAGAATTCTACATATCTTCTACAGGAATCCAGATACACTATGCCATGCCAAAATCTTCTTTTTTCATTTTTCTTGGTCACATCTAATAATTAGAGTCGGTCATTCCCTCAGAAACATTTGCTGAGGGGGGAACCAGTAAATCATCACACCGAAAATATGCAATGGCATTATGCTAACTTCGAATGCGGAAATATATAGGAGGAGGGGAGAAATGGTAACATATCCTAGCACCAGGGGCAGGAATTATAGAGCTTAGATCTCCATACTGCATAATAGACATTATAATAATAAAGAATTACTTAGTTACCCAAGATTTAGGAAGCAATGAGTAAGGCAAATCCTCCATTGGCTGGATATACATCTCAATAAAATGAACAGAAGCCCAATACCTCTTGTGTTAATAGCACTAAAAGCTGAATTTTTTCAGCCTCTTTGGCCAGAATTTTTTAAATGTCTTGACACCAATGAAAAACAAAGATAAAGTAACTCGGCTAGGGCCTAGGGGAGATTAGTAATCTAAAGCAACAAAAATATATCAAATAGGGCAGCTAGTGCAAGAGGCTCAGCTATAGTAGGGTTTAGGATGCAAAGCTTAACCTATGTATGCAAAAAGATTGTTTCTGCGACTCAAACCCACGATACAAAAATATAATGGAGCAACGAAATCGTTGCACCAAGGCCCACTCTCTAAGGAACCAAAATATGCCTTCAAAAATATGTCCAAGCATATCCTATGAAAGTCTAACCTTTCGAGGCTTAACAGGGACAGCCAAATCAGTATTTGAATCCCTCATAAGATCTTGCATCAAGGACCCGCTCCAACAACCAGCTGCAATTACAACTGCCTTCTTAGCAATCAAGATATAATTCGAAGTCTGAACACCTTCAACCTCACCGGTGCTTCCAGATCTGTACATACATACAAGAAACACACCAGTTACTCTAGGCTGATACCACCTCGTCCAAGAACATACATAATGCCCTTGACTTCAACATCAACTTCAACTTCAGCATAGCAAAAGGAATAACAATGAAACCTTAATAAACTAATTGTTGGCTCGTAATAGAACTCTGCATATCTCCATTCTGAAGTAAAATGTCTGTTAGCCTACATATGAAACATCTCTACACTACTTATACTACAGAGAGTAACAATCAACTAAAATACTTCAGGAAAACAGGAAAGCTATTGCTTAACGGTTACAGAAGAAATATTGAAGGAACCTTCTCAATGCATGCAACCATAAGTCGAGCATCCAATTGGAAGTCAGCTGGTAGAAAGGCTGCCCCACCTTCCTTCCCAACCATAAGAGCAGGTTCCTCTACCAGCAAATCATTGCTAGACAAGAACTTTGCTCCCAGCCCTGCTTCTGATAGCTTCTCCACCGTTCTACTCAACTTCACTGTGTCATCAGCAGTTCTACCAACTAACAAACTCCCTGTTGATAGGATGTCCATTCTGTATAAGCAGTTCAACATGAGTTCTGTTTGATCCTCCTTATGTATACACATGTAACCCTCTGATCATTAGTTGCAATAGTACTAACTTCTCTACAAATAACAATGTTAGGAAGAATTTACAAGAAGCAAAAACAAAAAATCTAAAGATATGAGTTGGCTTTAAACCTTCAATGGTTTAAACCAATTTTAGTTACAAGTAAAGCGTAATGAAAAGCAAAAAATTCAGCTCAGCTCAGCTCACCTTAGCTCAGCACAGCTAGCTCAGAACTATTTTTACAGCTCAGCTCAAACAGTGCAGACAGATTTAAAATATGGACATGCTCCTCCTCCAGTTGCTGAAAGTTCCTACACCTTTTAATAGCAGCAATAGCTCATGGACAGTCAAGAACCAGACAGCTTGCAGCATCTTCAGGAAGCAGTCTACCAAAACCAGAGAGCCCCAGACAAGAACCATTTCAGACAGAGAGAGACAGTCTGCACACAGCACCCAATCCAGGATCTACTATCCCTCCAGCTGTACTGCAGACAACAACTGAAAAAACTTTTCAGCTTCCATCGCAGCTCAGCATCATCCAATGGCACATCAGCAAACATCAACTGCATCACACCAGCTCAGACATCAATCGCAACTGCATCACACCATTTCACCCACTTAACAATAGTAATAACAGAAAAAGGAGATCCAATTTTCAAGTCTTGCAACATTTCCTTTCCCCTCAAATCATCAACTCTACCTGGCTTAATAAATGTTTGGCACCTCAAGGCACTTATCACTTGCAGAAAAATAGCATAGGCATTTAATTTCAATCCCTCATAATAGCAGACAATCTGCACCACATAGCATGAGCTAAAGAACAGCTAACAAACATATGAGAAACAGACTCCTCCTCCATGCCACACAAATCACACTTGCTGACCATTGAAACCCCCACACCTCTCACCCTATCATCAGTAGCCAAAGCAGCTCTAAATATGATAATGCATGACTGAGCACTAGGAAAAACTCTCTGCTTCCAGATACTTTGTACACCCCTCCTTGAAAGTTGATGCCATGCATATTTTACACTAAAAGAGCCAGAAGTATTAGAAGGCATCCATATCCTCTTATCAGATTTATCAGAACATATTACACCAGCATTTCTAATATCATATGCTAACAAATATGCTTCCCTTTGACCAGCCCCAGAGTTCACACACCTTAACATATGCTTCCCTTTCAAATATTTTCCTCTGAAAACTTTGGCCGATAAAGAATGACCACTCCAAATACCCTAAACCTGTTTGACCCTGAATGCAAACTGAACATCACCAAAACTCCTGAAGCCAAAACCTCCTTCATTTCTAGGCTTTGAAATATTTTCTAAAGATACCCAGTGCCTCCTTCTACCATCCAGCTTATTTGACCAAATAAAACCAGAAATTAGAGAGTTTAATTTACTCAAAACCCCTTTAGCAATATTCATGCAACCTATCATATGTAATGGAATAGAATTAAGGACTGATTGGACCAAAAAGAGGAAAAATATATGAAAGCAATCGATGTTTTTGAGAGAATACCTTTTCACCACCAGGTAAATACATAACCACAAGATAACTCGCCAGCCTCTTTAATGAGAATTTCATAATTCATCTGTTACAAAAAATAAAAAAAATGGATTAATAAATAATCAATCAAACGATAGTAAATATATAGTAAATAGATACTACCTAAGACTCAGGTGGCATGTCTGCATTAGTTGAGGTGCCCAGAGCACGTTGCAGTTGAAGTTGCATCTGCAAAAGTTGTTGCATCATCTGTTGCTGGGAGTCTTCAAACTTCTGTTGCGCATCTTCAAACTTCTCTAGCTTCTGCTTCGTTTCATCACGTTCCTTCTGAAGAAAATCAACAGTTGCTCGCAAATCTTTTATCATATCAGCTTGTTATCGATACTCAGGAGTGGATTTGAATGACTGACTAGATGATAAAGGCTTCGGGCCATGTCCAAATCCTTTCTTATATCCAGATCTACTGCCAAGGACTGTGCATGCAATTTCATCCTGTGTCAATGGCTCTACACCCTCTTCTAAGTTCTATGTAGACAATTCTTTCATTCGCTTCTACAATTTATTATATTTAAACTCAATTACTGAGTGTATCATAAAAATTTATTTAAAAAAATCATAATTTTCTACAATTTGAAATACTTACATATCTTGACTCTGCCTCAGCAGAAACCCACTCTCCCTTCTTGTTCACATGAGAATCGTGAAAAAAATCAACAATGTGGGGTGGCTCATCAGTCGTAGGGTCCCTCTGTTACAGTTAATCAAAATATCAATATTCAAAATTATAAATTTCTCATATATATTAAAATTTAGGAAACAAATGCATTATGTATAGCACCCTTTCATGTAGGGCAGCCTGAAAGGACTTTGAACCTATCGAGTGGTTGTATGGCAGTTTGGCACGATTTTCCGCATTTTTCTTAGCTTTTGCCTACATACAACGAACATAATTAGTACACAATTGGGAATAAAAAATGGATATTAATTTGCATACCTAATAAAAGTTACCTGGAATTTCGGATCCTTGTAAAGTGTTTCAATTATGTACTCCCAATCCTCCTGACTCACATCACCATATGGCTTGGTCTTTGGGTCAACACCGGACTCAACCAAATCCTTGTAGTACATATGCATATGGTATCGATGGTCCCTGTACCTCGCAGCAAATTTTTTGTCGATCGACTTCCTAACACCAACTTTTTCATGATACTCTCTAATGTTAAACTTTGTCTACAATAAAATATAAGTATACAAATTAATTACAACATGTTGTCACATTCTACACAACATAATATATTGTTGAAACCAAACAAATATATCTACTAACCAACAACCGCGCAATGAGTGGTGCCTTCTCATATTCTGTTAGTTGCTTCCATTTGTGGACATTTCTAATAGGGGCAAACGTCCTCGCCAGGAAGCCAATCTCTGTCATTACCTTCGCAGAATTTACACCCACTGGAACGCCGACTCCATCAGGAATCAAAACATCAAGGGGGTCGTGAGCTGCACGCAGACGCTCAACATTTCTCCCTCTTGATGGTTCTCGACCTCGTTTCTTGCTGGTAGACGCTACTGCACAAACATTAACAATAGATGTTAGCCCACCATATTAAGAAAAATATGTTTAATTCAAGTAAAGTATGCATCAAACCTGTACTGCTACCCTCAGTGTCGGGAACAGGCTGTGATGTAGGTGCATCAGATGATACAGCAACACGTGCACTCGAGGATGCACCCCTAGTAGGTGCCTCAGAGGATGCAACCTTACTTGTTGTTGTTGTGGCTCGGCGACCTGGTCCCATTTATATAAAACACCTGAAATATAGCAATATATAAATTATATCAACAATGTTCAAGTATACCAATTATATAAGTCATAATTTATTAATTACCATGAAAATATCTTAATGAATTCATCTACATATCTGAATCTTCATCAGAATCAAAATGGGAATGCACATCGTCATCTTCTTCTAAATCGACATACTCCACTTGTGTCTCGTCATTGTCATCACATATGAAATCATCAATGTTATTGTCTTCTCTTCTTCCCCACTGGACTATCCGATCTTGAGGAATGATTTCTGGATCAAGATCATTCCTATGAAGTTGACCTATTTCGTTATCTTCGACCACTACTGGAGCAACCTCTGTTGATTCATCCTGTTGGAATGTATCACTTGGAACATACGATCCATTTTCACTAACTTCTACATCTTCCAACTCAGGAACATCCCATATTTCTCGATGATGTATGTGTTGCACAACTTGCCAATCCCTACCTAATTTTGTATCATTAATATAAAATAATTGTTTCACCTGATTAGGTAGGACAAAAGGGTCATTTTGATACCATTTACTTTTTACATTAATGCTTGTAAAATGAGCATCAGTCTGAACTGTTTTTCCACTACCAAGGTTGAACCATTCACATTGGAACAAAAAAATACTATGGCCAAATATGTAACTCATCTCCCACACCTTATTTAAGTATCCGTAGAAGTTAATTGTTTTGTTATTATGTTCTCCTTCTACAACTACCCCACTGTTTTGGCTTTTTCGACGATTGTCGCGCTCTTTAGTGTGGAATCGGACACCATTGCATATTGCCCCAGAGTACAATTTTATTGTCACATCAGGACCGTTTGCTAGTGACCACAATTCATCAGTTGCTTCATGTGACCCTTTGCCTCGTAATTGATTCTTCTACACACATGAATATGACAGAGTTTATGGTTTTACAAACTAAT
Organism: Ilex aquifolium; assembly: GCA_951799425.1. Taxonomy (NCBI): domain Eukaryota; kingdom Viridiplantae; phylum Streptophyta; class Magnoliopsida; order Aquifoliales; family Aquifoliaceae; genus Ilex; species Ilex aquifolium. The sequence goes on from OX637394.1 coordinate 46,130,050, forward strand.
GCAAATAATGCTTATAATCTAAATTTGTATAGCTTACACGTTTTGCAAACCACTTGGGAAATTCTGCTTGGTGGCGACGAGTGATGTCACCATTTCTTTCTAACTGTAATATATTTTTGTGTTCCCTACGTATAAAACCATAAATTTGACTTATGAAAAGTTTTAAACAATTAAAAATTACAATAAGAATGTTCACAAATATGTATATTTAAGATACACATACTCTAGATACGGATCAAGTTTGGGACTATTATGTAGGACAAACCAATGAGCCATCTCTCGTTCCTGTTGAGAGACATCAGTTGCTCTTGTAATTCGCCCAAACGGACGAACATTTTGGGTAAACACAGCTAACCCATGCACATTTTCAACTCAATCTGCATTTCGTTCCTCGCGATTAAAAACTGTTTCGACACCAGTAAGATACATCGAGCAAAAGGTAAGACATTCTTTGACAATATAAGCCTCCGCAATTGAACCTTCTGGACGAGCTCGATTACGAACATATCATTTTAAAGTTCCGAGATACCTTCAGTAAATCACAAAACATATAAGGAGATCATAACAAAACCAAATGAGAAGCTAATAACAATATAAAATATTACCTTTCCACTGGGTACATCCACTGATACTGCACTGGTCCAGCAATCTTTGCTTCCCTTGGCAAGTGAACTGTTAAATGTACCATAACATCGAAGAATGCTGGAACAAATATCTTTTCTAACTTACAAAGAATAAGTACTATGTTATCTTGTAATGCATCCAAGTCTTTTACCATCAATGTCTTTGCACAGAGTTGTTGAAAAAAATTTTCCAGCTCAAATAAAGTGGTACAAATTTCCTTATCCAAGTAACCACGAATTCCAAGTGGAATAAGTCGCTGCAGAATAACATGACAATCATGGCTTTTCAGGCCTGATACCTTACCATCTTTCGTGCTCACAGACCTCGATATATTTGCTACATATCCATATGGATACTTAACTGATTTCAAAAATTCACAAAACCCTTGTCGTTCTTTTGGAGACAAAGTGTACCACGCAGCTGGTTTTACATATGTCTCCCCATTCTTTTTGAGGTGCAATTCTTTTTTGATATTTAGGTCCTCCAAATCCAGACGAGCTTTATCTGTGTCCTTATTCTTGCCATCAATACTCAACAACGTGCCAAGCAAACTATCACATATATTCTTCTCTATGTGCATGACATCAAGGTTGTGTCGAATCTTTAGCACATGCCAATACGGTAACTCAAAAAAAAATGCTCTTCTTTGTCCAATTAAGTTCCTCAGATGACCGCTTTCTTTTTCGATTGTTTGGATGCTTCCCAAATTTAACATTTGGTAAACACTCCAACTGATCTAAAATATCTTGCCCCGATAACTGATCTAATTTTGTGAAGTTTTTTTTATAAATCTTAATAGTTTCTATGGTCATGAGGCTAAAAAGTTGAAGATATGCATGCATCAATGGAAGGGAGGAGTTCATGCTTTAAGCAACATCAAGCGTTCTCTGAATGTAACTTCTTGCTCAAGACAAATGTAATGACCTTAGAGACCTAAGAACCATTGGCTAAATTTTTTAGACTTAGGATGGTTAAAGTTAAAATGGAATTGGTGATTAATCCAATTATGACTCCTAGGGACTTTCAAAGAAACGTTTTTCTAAACCTTATATTTTGAAAACATAGTTTGAACCATAATCGGACCCTACTTGAGCAACACCTTTTAGTGCTCAAGAGGACAAATTTTTTACTTAGTTTTAGGCTTAAAAAACCAATAAGAACTACCTTATGTTCGCTAGCCTTCGCTAGAGCAGTCTCTGAACATTTAGGGATAAAATCGAGAAAGACTGAATGAGTGGGAAGTGGAGACCATCCTTTGGGTCGATCTTAGGCTACTCGAGCGGTCCCTGTTATACTGCTATGGTTTGAATCCTTTTTTCATTCCAGTAGTCACCGTCCTCCACCGCTCTCCTACTGCTCAAGCGGTTATTCGCGAACTTGTATTATCTTGGGCCCCAAGACAAACCCTATTCTGAACCTATAAATATAGGGAGCCTTCCTAAGCTAAAGTATCTTTTGTGTGAGCTTATTCTTGCCTCTAAAGCATGAGAGATCATTGAGTAACCCTAGATCCCTAAATCCAAATGGTCACCCATCTTGTAATTCCTATTCCAACTCACATTTTGGAGAATAAGAATTTGTTTGGTTTTACCAAACCTACTCGTTGAGTGTGCATACCGAAGATCTTGGTGGAAAAGTTTGTTCGAGGTCTAAACGAATTATGTGGCGGGGAGTTCAAGTGAAGTTATCCATAACATTGAAGAGGGAATTTCGACGGAGAGATCTACTGAAAGAAATGAGTGTCTGACCATGATAATGGTTGACGAATAAGACTCGAGTACTCTTAGGTTGACCTTAAGATAGTGGATTAGACTTTGGTGAACACTAGAGTACTTCCCCGCGATTTTTCTCGAGAAGGGTTTATGTGTTAACAAATTACTTGTGTTCATATTGTTTATTATTGTACACACTTGCAATATTATGCACACAAAGACGCTATGTATTTGATGTTATGACTGCTTGAGCATTCATTACATTCATAGTGATTTGGTTGGGTTTGTTGCCTCGGTTGGGATCGCCTTGAGAGATTGAGTGTTGATAGATAAAATTGACAAATTCATTACACCAATCTTCATGGATATCATGGATTATTATTGTTAAGGGGTTCTCACACTTAATTGATAAATTAATTTGTGAAGAGTTAATTGCAGTAGACATAGGTTAAAACTTGGTGGTTGTCCAAGTGAAAATTCAATTAATGTATTCACCTCTTAGGTAGTGTCTAGCATCCCACGTGTTTCATCGTAAAGGAAGATCCACAGTATCTCTCCCCCAACAATTGATATAAGAGCGTGGTGGCCTTGAACAGTGCATTAGACATATTGTAGGCATATCTTATTTTGCTTACATACCTAGTTGTTTTGATTCCTTGAGAATTATTATAACTACTAGTTGATGCACATGTGCGTTGCACGTGGAGCAATTGAGTTATAATTTTGATTTTTTTTTTTTTGCTTTTTGTGTACATGAAGAAAACATAACATAATAATCATTCACAAAATAATCATGTAATATTGGCAAATATAGAACAAAAATAATTCATATTACAATCATGCATCGTGCTAATTCTTCTCATCCATGCAAACCTGTTGATATGTTTTATTTAAAGGGTTAATAGCACTTTTGATCCCTAAAGTATGCATTTTTTGTCAGTTTAGTCTGCATTATATCACTTTTGTCAATTTGGTCCTTAAAGTATTCAATCTGTATCAGTTTGGTCCCTAATCAAAAAATCCGTCAATTTTTTTTATGGAAGCGACTACGTGTCATTTTTTATACGGTATTACATGTCCAACACGTGATCATTCTGTCAAAAACTTAACGGCACATTTATGTAGGGATCAAAATGATACGAATTGAATACTTTAAGGATTAAATTGACAAAATTGATACAATGAGACTAAACTGATAAAAAATACATATTTTAGGGACCAAAAATACTATTAATCCTTTATACAAATTTTAAATGTCAATAGATATGACAAACTTTCGATTACCTATAATGCCCTTAAAAAATAAAAAATGAAATGCCACTTGAGAATTGAAACAATTGAAATAATTTTCATACTCGAGAATTGAAACAATTTTATGTCATTATCACAACCATATCTCTTACCTATGTAAAAGCAATATCATGATAAACCTAGAAACTTAGGTAACCAATATTTGAGTAGTTGAGAAAATTCAACTCCAAAATACTTTTCAATTCTAAGGAAACAAGATACGAAGTAAAGGATATAGTTGAAAATACCAAAGAAAACAACACACTGGAATATAATCTCTATACACTTTTCTTTAATTTTGTCCCATATATTTTGAGAACTAAATGCAACTTTCTTTACTTAGAAAAGAGGCACCAAAACATTTACCCCTAAAAAACAATAAGAAAGAGAGATCGAAACCTTTGAAAGGATCTTCCTCGTCAATGCTTTACTTTAAAGTTACACCACTGATCACAAGCTCTCAAACATAAGCAATTGAGAAACATATGTACTTGTAATAGCATAGCAATAAAACACAAAAATAAATTAATTTAAGAATGAAAAGAAATAGGTCAACATTCTATACCGATGAAACACTTGGTTTAAAGTTAATTTGCATAAATTAATTTGTTCTTAAGTTAATCAAGTAATAATATGCATTAGAAAGAATCACTAAACTAAAACTTTTATGTTATAACATATTCATTAGAAGTTCATGGAACAATGTAGGCACAATTTTGCTAGGAACATCATCAAAAAATATATACATACTATGTATAAAGGACATTTTTTTTCTCTAAAATTGGAGATAAGAGGCAACCCAAAGGAGATGGCTGGTAAAACTAATTGGTAGCCATTAAAGCCTTCTTCCTGATTGTTTCTTTTTGTTGCAACAAGAGCTCTATGAACTTCCGCAAGCCGAATGGAATAGTCTCCTCATTGATCAACTTGCACACTAAATAATTATTTGAAGAAGGTGGAGTGGGAAAATGGGAGATTCCAAACGGCCAATGCTTTGATATGTTTTGACACAAAGTAGTTTTGGAACTCCAAGAGGTCTATAACTCTTAGGTTTTTGTAGTGACTTTGTAACTCCTAAGAGTAATTTAAGATTACTATCTTTTGAATTGCCTCACTTAAAAACCAGCCGGTTGAAAACTCAATTAAGTATTAATTTTTAATAGGCTAATAAAAAATTAATACAATATTTAGTATTGTATTTTTGTATTCTTAATGGCAATTGTTGTCCTTTTATATTTTATGAAGGACAATTTAAGTAATCAAAAGTTTTGATCTCAAGTGACATTTGGAAGTAGTGTATATATAATATATAGTATAGATAGATAGCTATGCAATTAACTCATTAATGATTAAATTTGACTAAGTTAATTGATGAATATACATAGAGTAAGAATACCAATAATTACATGGTTAAGATATAGCATTAAACAATGACCTGGACTTAAAAGCAAGAGCGAAGCCAAATTTTTTTTTAGGGTGGGCACATTAGCACGTTTTAATTTTTTTTTTTCAATTGGCCGTAAAAGTTCATAAATTCATATTTATTGAAATTATATTTAATACTTAAAAGTTTAGTAAACAAAGAAGATTAAAAACCTCTTTACATAACATGAACAAAAAAATAATAATTAAAACTTCTTATCAAGAATGCGACTAATTATTATCACTTACAATTGACCTTGGTACATTTTTATTATTTGAAAGAGTTACAAATCAGTTTTATCAACAATATTTCTTTTATATATAAAATCATGGTAACAATCTTCAATTTATTACCCTATAGTTTATTATATGACTACACACATTTTTATACAATAACAAATAAGCCTTCAATTTAATAAAATTATAAAATTCAAAATATATTCGGACATGTCTAAAAGTAAAAATTAATATTAGTTGAACCTATTTTGAGATTTAATTGGTGGAGACCCAATGATCTGTGACACCATTGGATAGATAGTAGAGTTTATTAAATATTAAGGCTCACTATTAAACTTAATATCACAATGCATTAGGTCTCAATAGCATTGTTCGAAAAGTTAACAATCATTGAGTTAGAGGTCTATTAAAATCGATATTACCAGAACACAATATTAGGGTGGGCACAATTAATAAATCTAAATTTTATTTCAAAAAATATATGTCTAATGTGAAGGAAAAAAAATTAATGGGGAATCTTTTTTTTAAGTTGAGGAAAAATTAGGAATTTTTTTAAGCTGTCTTTTATTATTAGTATAGATACAGATATGTGTGTGTAACGTGTTGAATGAGCGAGGAGGACATAGATGAATGACTGTAAAAATGACGTTTTGATTATTGGAATATAAAAGAGTAAGAAATCATAATTAATAATTAACTCTTTTCTTGTTCTCTAATTAGTATATTAACATGAATTCATTAAAAGTAAAATAGATAGTGATTGTTGAGTAGAAAAAGAGAGGAGATGAAAGACCATTAGACCTGCTCAATTAATAGATGAACTTTTATGATGAACAATATTTATAATATATTTATGGGTAAATTACACTAACACCCCCTGACTTTTTGGTTTATTACACGGACACCCCCTGACTTTTGACAAATTACACTAAGACCCCAATAGTTAGACGGAGTTAACTCTCCTAATAAAAAGACAGATTTGCCCCTCTGTTTAACCCAACCCAAACCCAAACCCAAACCCTTCTATTTAACACAAAACCTAAACCCAAACCCCAATATATATATCTCTCTCTCACACCAGCGAACCCAAACCCCAAACCCCAATCCCTCTCTCTCTCTCTCTCTCTCTCTCTCTCTCTCCCTCAGCCCTTCATGCACTCCAGCAACCGGAACCCAACTGATGGTTCTCTATATTGCTCTCTACCTCACTGCACTTGGCACCGGCGGCCTCAAATGGAGTGTTTCCGGGTTCGGATCCGACCAATTCGACGATTCAGACAAAGGAGAAAAGACCCAAATGATCAAGTTCTTTAACTGGTTCTTCTTCTTCATAAGCCTTGGATCACTCTGTGCAGTGATAGTACTTGTGTACATTCAGGACAACTTGGGAAGACAATGGGGTTATGGAATCTGTGTCTGTGCTATAGTGATTGGCTTGGCGGTGTTCTTGTCGGGAACTAGAAGTTACAGGTTTAAGAAACTTGTGGGTAGCCCATTGACGCAGATCGCTTCAGTGTTTGTCGCAGCTTGGAGGAAGAGACATTTGGAACCTCCGTCCAATTCGTCTCTTCTCTTCAACATCGTTGACATTCCCCGTGAAGCTTACCAGAAGAAGAAGATGTGGAAGCAGTTTTCATGGTGTGGAGGCGATGATTGGTGGTGGGTAATAGAAATGGAGGTGGAGGAGAAAAATGTGGTTTTTGGGGTTTGATTTGTTGGGTTCAATTATGGGGTTCGATTTGTTGGGTTCGATTTGGTTTGGTGGTGATTGGTATCTGGGTGGTTTCCGAAACCCACTGTAGTGGTGACGGTGGTGTTGGATTTACAGATCTAATTCTATGTAATTTTCGAAACCCACTGCTGTGGTGGCAGGGGCAGTGCTCTCTGTATGTGTGTGTGGAGAGAGAGAGAGAGAGGAGGAGGTGGAGGTTTCTGTGGTTTACGGTGGTGGTGGTTTCTCTGTCAACAGTTAAACAAAAAATTCAATATAAAATATGCAGTAAAAAAACTCAATAAGGAATAACAAAAAGATTCTAGAAGAGTACAACAACAACTGAAAATGAACGACAAGACAAAAGATCTGTGAGGGAAAAGATTGAACAACGGAATCCTCTGTAACACCCCGTACCCGCCTCTTAAAGAGGTAGTACAGGAGTCACTTATAAACAGCCCAGATCTCCCCAGAGCAACCGATGTGGGACTAGCCAGGACAGGAAACCAGCATACCAATGCCTAACCTCCATCCACCCCCGCAGGGCTGCACGTCCCCGTGCAGGGTTACCCACCAACGATCGGTCCGGGTCGGCTCTGATACCATTTGTAACACCCCGTACCCGCCTCTTAAAAGAGGTAGTACATGAGTCACTTATAAACAGCCCAGATCTCCCCAGAGCAACCGATGTGGGACTAGCCAGAACAGGAAACCAGCATACCAATGCCTAACCTCCATCCACCCCCGCAGGGCTGCACGTCCCCGTGCAGGGTTACCCACCAACGATCGGTCCGGGTCGGCTCTGATACCATTTGTAACACCCCGTACCCGCCTCTTAAAAAGAGGTAGTACAGGAGTCACTTATAAACAGCCCAGATCTCCCCAGAGCAACCGATGTGGGACTAGCCAGGACAGGAAACCAGCATACCAATGCCTAACCTTAGGCGGGTACGGGGTGTTACAAATGGTATCAGAGCCGACCCGGACCGATCGTTGGTGGGTAACCCTGCACGGGGACGTGCAGCCCTGCGGGGGTGGATGGAGGTTAGGCATTGGTATGCTGGTTTCCTGTTCTGGCTAGTCCCACATCGGTTGCTCTGGGGAGATCTGGGCTGTTTATAAGTGACTCCTGTACTACCTCTTTTAAGAGGCGGGTACGGGGTGTTACATCCTCTTATCCAATTTCTAATTTGTAGATGCTTCTAACCGTCAAACCACAAAGTAGTAAAAATAGCAAGACTTCTCCTTAACCAAATAGCAAAATTCCAAAAAAATAAACTCAACCCTTGCAACGCCCTGTTTCCGGAACGCGTTACTTGATTAAATCAATCGATCACAATAAACCACAAATATCTCCGAATACAGGGACATAACTCTAATTACCTCAATAAATTTATAATCACAATTTTGATCTCCAAATACCAAAAAAAGTAAAAAAAATTATATCAAAATTTGACTATCTTCGATTTCTCAAATATTAACTTTGGTCATTCCTTCCGAGATTATCCTGAAAAAAAATATTAAAAGCGGAGAAGTATACAATATGACAGGAAACAATCTGCTCAACGAGAAAAAAAATATGAATGACCAGATGCCAAATAATTCAGATGATAAGAATTACAGATAACGAAATCAAGAATCACATTCGATGGGCCACATAGCTCAACTGCTATCAAACATAGCCGCATACTCGGTTCCTCTTTGTGACATGACAAGTGACACCTGAGCATATAAATCCATACACATAATAACTAATTACACCCTGCAGGACTGTAATCACAATCACACCCCGCAAGGCCATAATCACATTTCACCAATTATGCCCCAAGTACACTTAGTACATGTACCAATTAATCCCAAAATATTTAGCCCAACATACAGATCAACCGATAAAATTGACAGAATTTCGTATTTATCAGAATATTCAATAGGAATACAAATTTCAAATAATCAAAGAATACTCTTTGCAAATAGATTTAAAAGACAGAAGCATATTGTATACTACCTCGTACCTCAAATTCATCAATGACTTCAATAAATGCGAAATTCAAAATACCGCAAATCAAATTTGATAGCGACCTAAAATAAAATTATTGCTCAATTTTTGACCCCAAGCTCTCATGAATTTTTTTTCTTCTTCTATTCCATTTCTCTCTCTCTCTCTCTCTCTCTCTTCTCTTGCTGCCTTGGTCGAATGGCCAAGTGCTAGCTATTTATAGCCAAAGTTTTTGGCCAAAAATCACATGTCAATTGGTTTAAGTCATCATGCTTACGTCACCTAGCTTGCATCACATGGACAATTATCCATATTTCCTTCATACATTTTTTTTTATAGAACACATGTCTATTTCTTCTAGCCACCACTTATGTACGTGGCCATTTTTTTCTTTCTTTCTTTCTTTGACACTTATATATCTAAAATATATACATATATATATATATATATATATAACGGACGTATTACTCATATATTATATCATTTTAACAATATGACATTTAATTTTAACACCAAATATGACCTATATTATAGTCATTCGACTTGTTTTCACATAGAGAATTCATAATTGAAGTCCATTTATTTATTTAAAATTTTTAAAAATAACCCTTAGTTATATAGAATCATAATTGACGACCTAAATTAGCGTGTTAGTGATTATTTTCTTTTATACGGGTCGTCACAACCCTAAAGAGCCAAAAGTGTATACAGAAAAACTAAAAATTGTAGCCATATATTCGACGGATTTTAATTGCCATCTCTATACAAACATAATAAAAATTATAGTAGAAAAAGGCAATTGATGGATGAAGAAACCTTCCTAAAAGAGAAATATAATACAAATTCAGAAAATTAATATAAAAGCAAAGGAACCATACTTGAATTATATGTAAACCATTCCACTTGCTTTTGACACATTACTCATAGATCCCACATAGTCATGTGTCATTTTACGGACATGTCTATCATCTGTATTGTCTCACTACTCTAAACTGAAGGCATTCTTACCTGTGCCCGACACCTATTATGCAAGAAAGGAAAAGAATATCATGATGTTTAGTGAGCCAATCATATCTGAAGCCAAAAGAGATTAAAGAAGGTAATTGAAATAACTAAAGACAATTAATATTTGAATTATTATTTTGGTCATTATTTCATATTACTAATTTCTAAGTTTATTGGTTGAGGATTCGAAAATTTGAGCACATGTCTCCATATTTGATTTATATTGAACGATAACACACAATACAAGAGTTGTGTTTCAACTTGTAAGTCTACCCAAACTAAATTCCATTCTTAGCAATTAATTCGTCACATAAAAAAAGTATTTTTGGTCCTAAATCAGCCACCATATTCTCATAAAGGTTGTTTTCAACTTCATATCCTTATCTATTCCATGATTAAATCATCTATTGCACAAGTTTACTATGAGCCGAGTTTTCTTCAATTCCTTGCTACTCAATTGGTTTCAAGGAAAGTGTGGGTAACACTTTCATTTGATTCTGAGCTATTAAAACAAGTTGGCAAATAAATGTAGAATTTAAAAAAAAAAATAACGGTGAACATAAATAATGTAACAATCTCACTGCCCGAAGGGATGAGTTTAAAATCCCAAAATTTCGTTTAAACAATTGGGTAAGCAAAGGATTGAAGAGATTGCCTTCACCTACATTATTACATTATGACAGTCACTCTATTAAATAGTCTTAAAACCCCAGGTTGGCCAAAATTTATTGCTTTGATATCTGAGCTTGTAATTTTAGGCTTAGAAAACTAAAATAATTTGGTTTCTCACTTCAAATAAGTTAGAAGAGACAGGAGTGTTGCCTAAGGGTGTGTTTGGGTAATGGGATTGGATAGGGTAGGATTTTTTTTTTATATCTTAACCCATCCAAGCCAAACTCACTCATCCACTTTAAAACCCTAACCTTGTAATATATCCAATCCTAACATTTGTTTGGGAAACAAATGTGTAATTCAGTGGGCCCCATAGGTTACACAAATAATTTTGTAGTAGTTTACCATTCTACCCATGACTCTATCCATTCCAATCCAAACAATCATATCCTATTTTTGGATTGATGGATTATCCTAATAAAATTATATATTTTTCACATATACATAAAAATATATAAAAATAAAATAAATGGACTAGCCCAAGTCCAGAACCACGGTCAGATTGCCCAGAGAGGCTGTAGAGCAAATATATGGACTAGAAATAGATAAAACTGTGAGAGAAAAACAGAACACGATGTAAGTGGTTCACCTTAGTTGAAAAATCAAGGCTACGTCCACTGTAATGGAGTCTCTTGCTCCTTGGGGGGGAGATGTATATTGCTTTAAGAGAGTTAATATAGTAGTTCCCTTGGATTTTGGCCTTTACAAGGTAATACTTAGAGATTACAAGCTTAACAGGGTTGATAACAGAGTAGGTAATGAGGAAGATGATGTCCGTGTCTACTGTAGTGTAATAGTGTCCTATTTATACAAGTGATCTTTCTAGGGTTTCTTGTGGCTCCTTCTTTCTTTCTGCTAATTTTGTGGGCCCTTCTGTTTTTGTCCTGTAGCGACCTCTGTCACATGATGTCACTGCACCCATAATCCTTGAGCTGTTATGCGCACCAATATTCTTTGTTGCAGAGAGTGCGTGTTCGTTATGGGTGTCAGAAGTGGTTCTTCTGCCCTCAGGATAGGTGGCACGACGGGGGCGCGTCAGGATTGGCATTGGACCGAGCTCATTTATCCCGAGCTGACCTCCAGCTGAGTTGGATTGGGGCTGGGCTGGACTTCAAGCCTTCTGGTACTGCTGGGCTTTACCCTTTGGGCGCGGTCCATTCTACTCTTGTCGTGGACAAGCTGTGACCGATCCATTTGGGCCACTATATAAGTATAGGCCTCCTGGACTTATTGGGCTCTTGATTATGGTGGCCCATACCCAAAATCCCATCATTATTAGTTGCCCCCTAGCCCCAGGTCACGAGAATGTCATTAGCTTTGACCTAGGGTTAAAAGCGTCTTTTCCTAAATTTGCATGGTTTTCCTGAGTGACGGTTGTGCTTGATTGCCTGTGCTGCCCTAGGTCGTGCTGGTTTAATCGGTACCGGCTGTGATGAGACGGTTATGCTTAAAGAGAGACACATGTGTCACCTGTAGGAGAGTCCATTGATACGGTTTCCTTTGCGTGCTCTGTCCCACATCCTGTCACGAATTTAATGCCATGTATAAAAGAGGGAAAATCTCTTCGTCTTTCCTACTTTGTGCTTTTGAATTCTCATCTCTTCATGTTCTCTTTCTTCCTCCGGTTTCTGAGGCGCCCGTTCGAAGCTCTTCGGCGATCTAGGGTTTCTTCGCTCCCAGTTCCCTTCTGCTTTTAGCGTCTGACTAGGTACGTTCTTCTTTCTTCCTTCTTTTTTTCTTGAGTGACGTTCTTCGTTCTCCTTTCTTCTTTTTTATAGATAAAAATAAAAGAGCAATGCTATATAACCTAAATTTGTAACTCAAATTTGCATCAAAAATCAATAAAGACCATTGGATCAGTGGTTTCCATTTAAAAAAGTTAATGAGACCCACTCATCGAATGGTCTCCGTTCATTTGGAATGCAAATTTAGATTACATAGTATTTCCCAAAATAAAATAATTAAAGTGGACAAGAGAGTCAATATTGATTTCAATAAAAGACATAATAGCTCCAATGGATGAATCCTAAAAGAGTATAAAGGCCAATATATTAGAGAATAAGCGAGAGAGACAATAGAACCTTGGGGTAGCATTTTTCTCAGTTGGAGCATCGGATGTGCTTGACATGGCCACAACCGTTTTTGTTTCGGCCTCCATTCCTTCAATTGAAAGTCTACACACACACATATACACAAATATACACACATAAGAATTAGATTTAGTGAATCGATTGATCGATGCGGAATAAGAAGAAGATTGAGGAATAGGATTCTCTAGCTCACCATCTTGGATGATAGCTTCTGGTGCGCCTCTGTGACTTAGACGGCTTTGCACTCAGAAGCTAGGGTTTACTTTCAACAGGAGTGGAGAGATAAAGTATGTTAGATTTCTTATATAGGGGGACTCCTAAAACCCTAGAGCCCATGGATAAGGATCCACCAGTAATAACTAATGGAAATTGACCGGTGAGAACCTTGGGCATTTGGGGAGAGAGATAGAGATAGAGATTAACAGTTGGGAGAAAGAGAGAGACAAAGAAACAAAGAGAGATAGAGAGAGGGACAGAGAGGCAGAGAAACAAAAGAGACAGAGAGGCAAAGAAACAGAAAGAGAGACAGAGGTAGAGAAACAGAAAGAGAGACAGAGAGGCAGAGAAATGGAAAGAGAGACAGAGAGGCAGAGAAATGGAAAGAGAGACAGAGAGGCAGAGAAATGGAAAGAGAGACGACTGGAAAACGAGAGAGGAAGCAGTGGCTGAGACTAGGGAAGAAGTGGTGGTAATTAGGATTTGTCAGCTATTAAATATAAAGAACATGAATTACATAGTTATATTATAGGAGGACAAAGACAAAAAAAAAAAGTTTTTCATGTATTCTAATATTTTAAAGAAGTATAGATTAGTTAGTTTCTAATGGATTCTCAAAAGGGAAAAGGTTCAATTGCACGACCACCATTCTTTGATGGTACGAATAACTCATATTGGAAAGACCAGATGAAAGCGTTTCTAAAATGTATAGACAAGAGAGTTTGGGTGTATGCGCAATAGGGATGGACTCGTCCTACAACCACCACTTTGGTTAAGGTGGTGAAGCGGTTGTTGAACCAAAACCCCGAAGATGTGGACTAAAGTTGTCGTGTGCGACTTTAACAGGATGGAACTCAAAAGACTTTGATGCAATATTCAATGTTGTGACACCAAATGAGTTTTAGAGGATAGCAAATTGTGAAACATCCGAAGAAACATGTGACATCTTAGAAGTTTCTCACGAAGGGACTTCGATGGTGAATATGTGTTCACCTTCAATGGTACACCTCACAGTTTGAGTCGTTGAAGATGCAAGAGGAAGAAATAGTTAGCAAATTTTATGGTAGATTGTGCACTATAGTCAATTCTTCATTTGCATTAAGTGAAAAATCTTGAGATATCTACCGGAGAGGTTTCATGCTAAGGTGACGTCCTTAGAGACGGGCGTCAACATGAAGGAGGTGTCGGTGGACGACCTAGTAGGGTTGATTCTGAATTTCGAGATGAATTGTCTACTACCCAAAAAGGTGAAGGGTGTCGCATTGAGCTCAACGAGAGAAGAAAAAGATAAATACGAGTCACCCTACTTTGGAGATTATAACCTATCCTTTCTTGTGAGGAGGTTCAAAAAATACTTACAGGCTAGTGGTGTTGAGTCATCTAGGTCAAACGAGAGAAAGGGGGAAGAAAATCTCAACAAGAGGTTGAGAAGAAAGGACAAGGGATCCAATGCTATAAGTGTCAAGGTTATGGACACATGGCCGCGAAATGTCCTAGTGCAAAGAAGAAGGACATGCCCAAAGAGAAAAGGAGAGCAATGAAGGCTAAGTGGAGCGATATTTGTCCACGTCAAATATGTATTCTTCTTCTCAAGAAGATGAGGAGAATTTTATGGTATTTGTTGGTTCACATTATTTTCCCCTAGAGAGACTTCAAGAAGTGAAGTTGAGGAACTTGGAACAAGTCCTACCACGGTAGTAGCAGACTTGAAAGATGAAGAAGTCCCCACATTTAAGGAGAACATTGAGAGTTTTGAGGATATACAAGATACGTATGATAAATTATATGGGCGATTCCTCAAACAAAAGAAAAAATTGCTTGTCTTGAGTTGTATAGTCAATACTAGTGAAGAAGACTGAAAAACACTTCATGTGGATTTAGTGAACTACAAAACCCAAATTTGCGGGCTTGAGGAAGTGAACAAGTACTTGAAGGACAAGTTGAGCATCCGTGAGAGAGTATAATGGGCTAGTTGAGTCCAAGAAGTGTCTTGAGTCAAAATTGATAAAACTTAATAAAACACTTCATGAATCAAATGAACTCTCTAAGAGACTTTCCCTTGAGTCTGAAATGTGAGATAAGATGTTATCTATGGGGAAACGTGTTAGTGACAAAAGTGGTCTAAGCTACACTAAAGAACACACCACCAATCACTTCTTCCAAGACCATGTTTGTGAAGAGTAATCTCAACCCATCACCCCACGTGTGAACACAAGTCCTCCAAATACTAAAAATGGTAAGGGTAATAACTTAAAGATGCAAGTTATTCCGAAAACACAAAAAAAATATTTTTTGTGTTTCACATGTGGAGAACATGGTCGTTATAGCTCACATTGCATAAAAAATAGGTAAGTCTTGAATAAGAAGCTCATACTTCTAGCTACCCAATTCAATGTCTTAAATAATCAAGTCATGAATCTAACTAAGCTTATAAAGATGTCACATGGACCCAAGCCTAAGAATGCTTCACCTATTAAAAGCTCACAAGCTAGAGTGCATAAAACTCCAAAATCAATCAAGATTGTCCAAACAATATATATTATCATCTAGAGAATTACATATATATAACTAGCACAACATCTTTATTTTGCAGAAAAAATTCAAATTGCCATAGTGACAACAAAACACAAGTCGCAAGATCAAAAGTACTATATGCTCGTATCATCTCTTGCTCCACAAGTGATTACTATCAATATTCTAATAAATTCTCACACAAAATATTAATTTTCGGGAGTAAAATTCATAAATTTCTTTTTACCCAACAAACCTCCCACTCAGTAGACATACCTATGCATGTTCATAATGTTCTAATTGTTGGACTAAAAATAGATTTTAGTAATTAAAATTTGATTTTTTGTCGACTTTGAGCCTAAATTAAAGTGGGACCTGCTAGTTATTTCGAGTAAATTTTCGTGGGTTCGTGTTCTACTCCGTGAGGAGAATAACGTAGTATATTCACTTGTTCAAATCGAGTAAGAAATGAATGAGAAAATAAGCTCCACAGTGACCCTCTTAAAATAAGAAAATAGAGGTTATGCAATGTGGGATTTGACACCAATCCCACATTGGTTGAGTAAGAAGTTCTACATGGGTATATATAGGCCAAATTTGCTTTATGGGATTAGGCCCCAAGGGGTACCACAATTTAATGAGTGGAGCGAGCGCCTACATACCTTCGGTTCAATCACACATGCACCGCCCGCCCGCCCGCCTCGCCACGCCACGACCAAGACCCGACTCGGCTCGGGTGCGGGTGTGTTTTAAACCAAACCCTATTTTTTTGGAAAAAAATCGTTTAACAAATTGAGCATAAATTATTTAATCTGGATTTTAATTTTGGTATCCGTTGGATTTAAAATTTGCACTAGTTCTGGTTAGTGTTCCCTCCAGTTTTGAATTTTAATTGCATCTGTTTGAGAGCGTTGGTGTCTTCTGGCTGCATGTGTGTCTTCTGGGTTGTGTCTTTTCGCATGGTAGCTGTCCGGAACAGTTAATAGTTTGTTTATATAAATTCAGGCTCATTACCATTTTGCATATAATAATTCGTAGTCATTAAGGCAGTCTCATACATCATTAGCAGTCTGCATTTAGAGAGTACACAACATAATTTCTAGTTCGCTAGGCGAATAGATTGGAGTGCTACTTTTATTCGCGTGAAGATCATTGTATCCTGAGAGACAGACACTTTGATTTCCATAAGCACTGTGTGGGGGGGGGGGGCGAAATCTGTCTTAAGGACATAGTGTCAAACACTAGTCTTGATCTACCTAAAGTTCAATAACAGTTCTTGTTCTGCAAACGGGTCAGTTTATCCATTGTTTAAATTACAGATTTATTGTGTTACTATTTTGTTCATATCTGTTACTGTTTCGTACATGCTACTATAACTGCTTCGCCATTGATTGTTACTGTTTTATTTTACATTACATGTTTTAAATCAAAATTTTCAATAAGTGATTTTACTATATTTGAAATACTATAAACAACAATCTTAAGACAGATTTCCTATTTGTATAATTACTTGTTGTGTTTCTGATACATGTTTTTGTATTTTAAATTGTTCTAAAATATTTTAAATTGTTAAAACTTGGTTTTTACAATCTGTGGTATATTAGAGAGACTTAAAAAATTTTGTGAAAATTTGTATGTTTTGTTTATATGTTTAATTCAAATGGTTACACTAAACAGTAACACCAAACTGCTATAGTTACACCAAATAGTGACTCTATTTATGCATGTAATTTAAACAATTATACCAAACAATAACATTGAAACAGTGACACAAAACAATAACGTTGAAATAGTGACACAAAACAGTGATATTGAACAGTAACATAGATTGTCTCTGTTTTACTAACGTGTTGTGTAAAGTGTTACTGTTTTCTTAATTTTGAATATTTGGTAATTTGTGTTTATCAGAAATGG
Organism: Ilex aquifolium; assembly: GCA_951799425.1. Lineage (NCBI taxonomy): Eukaryota > Viridiplantae > Streptophyta > Magnoliopsida > Aquifoliales > Aquifoliaceae > Ilex > Ilex aquifolium. The sequence goes on from OX637394.1 coordinate 46,147,450, forward strand.
CTGCAAATGATAATAATGTTCATCCTACTATAAATTTTGTTGTGTCTATTTCTATACTTACTCATGTGTCTGTTGGGGAGAAACCCGAAAAGTTCAATGAGAACGATTTCAAGATATGACAACAAAAAATTTTGTTCTATCTCACTACGTTGAATCTTGCAAAATTTCTTCGTGAGGATGCTCCTGTTTGTAGTGAGAATGAGACTGACCGTCAAGTTATTGTTGCGGTGAATGCATGGAAGCACTCTGATTTTCTGTGCAAAAAATGGGTTGGATAACACATTATATAATGTGTATAGTCCAATCAAGAAAGCTAGAGAGCTGTGGGAATCCTTGGATAAAAAATACAAGATGGAGGATGTCGGAATGAAGAAATTCGTTGTGGATAGATTATTTGACTACAAAATGGTGGATTTCAAGACTATCATAAGTCAAGTTCAAGATCTTCAAGTGATCCTACATGAGATGTATGTCGAAGGGATAGTGCTTAGTGAATATTTCCAAGTGACTGCAATTATTGAGAAATTACCACCAAATTGGAAGGATTTCAAAAATTATTTGAAGCACAAATGCAAAGAAATAAAACTTGAAGACTTGATCGTGAGATTGAGGACCGAAGAGGACAATAAAGTCTCTAAAAAGAAAGTTGATAATCATTGTATGGAGTCAAAGACACATGTGATTGAAGAAGAATATAAAACCAACAAAAAAAGGAAGTATGTTGGCCAACAAGGGGCCAAGGGTGGTGATTCCAAAAGGTTTAAAGACAATTGTTTTGTGTGTAACAAACCGGGGCATTGTGCAAATGATTGTCGAAACCGTAAAACACAAGAGAACCACAAGGGGAAGGCTGCCCAAGCCAATATAACCGAGGTAGAAAAACTTTCTGAAAATGCTTATAACATGAGTTTTTCTGTTATAGTATCTAAAGTGAACTTGGTGGAAAATACAAAAGAATGGTGGGTGGACATCGGGGCCACTAGACACATATGCTCGGATAAGAAGATCTTCTCTTCATATGAATCAATTAATAATGGAGAACAACTATTCATGGGAAATTCTTCTACTTCCAAAGTTGAAGGCAAATGAAAGGTTATATTGAAGATGACTTCCGGAAAAGAACTTACTCTCAATGATGTGTTATTTATTCTAGAAATTCGAAGAATCTTGTATCTGGATCATTGTTGAGTAAGAAATGTTTTAGGTTGGTTTTTGAGTCCGACAAATTTGTATTCACCAAGAGTGGTATTTATGTAGGCAAGGGATATATGAGCAATGAGTTTTTTAAGATGAATGTAATGACAATTGTATCTGATTTTAATAATAAAAATACATCTTCTGCTTATATGCTTGAGTCTTCTAATATATGACATGGTAGACTAGAACATGTTAATTTTGATATTTTGCGTAAATTAATGAATTTAGAATTGTTACTAAATTCAATATTGATGCAAATCATAAATGTGAGACATGTGTTGAATCAAAATTAACTAGAGCATCATTTCATAATATTGAAAGAAGTACTGAACCTCTAGAATTAATTCATAGTGATACATACGATTTGAAATATGTTCAAACTAGAGGTGAAAAAAAGTACTTTGTTACTTTTATTGATGATTGCACAAGATATTGTTATGTATATTTGCTAAAGAGTAAAGATGAAACATTAGAAAAATTTATGCATTATAAGAATGAGGTTGTGAATCAACTTCACAAAAAGATTAAGGTAATAAAAAGTGATCGAGGTGGTAAATATGACGCACTTTTCGATAGGTTCTGTCAAGAACATGATATTATTCACTAAACTTTTGTGTCTTATACACCTCAGCAAAATGAGATTGCTAAACGTAAAAATAGAACATTGAAAGAGATGATGAATGTTATGTTGATTAGTTCGGGATTACCTCATAACTTGTGGGGGGAAGCTTTGCTTTCAGCAAACTATATTTTAAATAAATTACCCTGCAAGAAGTTAGACAAAACCCCTTATAAATTATGGAAAGGTCGGAGTCTATGCTACAAATATTTAAAAGTGTGGGGGGTGTTTGACTAAGGTAATAGTTCATATTCCCAAAAGGATTAAAATAGAACTTAAGACTATTGATTGTATATTTATTGGTTATGCAATAAATATTAGTGCATATCATTTTCTTGTGCATAAATCTGAAATTCCTGATATACATGTCAATACAATCATTGAATCTAGAAACGAATCATTCTTTGAAAATATCTTTCCTTATAATAATGCATGTGATGAAAGTTCTCTTAAAAGAATTCATGATATTGTGACTAATAATATAGACTATGAGTCTATAAATGAAAAAGGTGAAGAGGTACTTAGACGCAATAAGAGGGCAAGGACTTCCCAAGTTCTATGGTCTTGATTTTCTAACATATTTGTTAGAAAATGAGCCTCAAAGCTTCAATGAAACGATGTCCACTCCTGAAGCACCTATGTGGAAAGAAACTGTAAATAGTGAAATTGAATCTATTATGCAAAATCACACTTGGGAGTTAGTAGATCTTCCTCCGGGAAGTAAACCATTGGGGGGTGTAAATGGATGTGAAAACAACTTTCCTAAATGGTGACTTAAATGAGAAAATTTATATGGACTAACCCGAATGGTTCATTTCTCTGGGACAAGAGAAGAAGGTGTGTAGGCTTGTTAAATCACTTTATGGTTTAAAGCAAGCGTCAAAATAATGACATGAGAAATTTGAAAAAGTAATGATGTCAAATGATTTCACAATTAATGAATGTGATAAATGTGTCTATGTCAAAGACACAAATGATGAATATGTCATTGTTTGTCTTTATGTGGATGATATACTTATTTTAGGTAGTAATAATAATATTATTACAGTTATCAAGAAAATGTTGTCTAGTAAGTTTGACATGAATGATTTGGGTGTTGCAGATGTTATACTAGAAATTAAAATTTCTAGAACATCTGGTGGACTTATATTATTTCAATCATATTATATTGAGAAAATACTTGAGAAGTTCAACAAAGATGAAAGTAGTAGTGCTAGAATACCAGTTGATATAAATCTTCATTTGTCTAAAAATACTGGTCAAAACATTGTTGGAACGGAAATGCCAAGAGCCGTTGACGGCGCGCGTATGCATCAAATATCAAAAAATTTCCTTTAAAACCCTCCAAGGTGGAATTAGGGTTTACCTTCGAGATCCCTCGGGATTGATCTCATCTCAGGATGAACGCAGAATAGAACAATGACTACAGCTCGACGAACCTCGTGGCTTTCTGTCGTATATCCCCTAACGTCAGAATTTGGATGCAGTGTAGGCTGCCAAGACCTCCGAATCCTTGCTCTCTATTTCAGCCTCCCTAAAAAATGTGAGTAAAGATAGGATGCTGAATTAGAAAACCTAGACGTCTATATATAGGCTACGACAGAGACCCTAGGAGAAATAATAATCGAGCTCCCAATGGGCTTAGGATTCCTATGTTCAACCTAGAACAAACATCCTACAACCCATTAATAATAAGTCAGTCCACTAAAGACTTATTATTGATCTCCTGGGCCTTATCTCAAAATTATATTCGAGTTCCTTATTATTATATGCTTAATAATCTCCCCACGATTAAGATTACAGATATCCATCAATTAAATAAATCACTGATAATTATATTTAATTGACTTCTTTTATTCCTTGAGACCTTATCACTCAACTTATTTGTCATGTCGGATAATTAAATCCACCTGCAGAGTTTGACATGGACAAAACTTATGAGCTTCCTCAAAATGACATCATCAACCCATTTAAATACTAGGATATGGTTTCTTTTAATATTTAATTTTCACCATACAAATAATATCGTCTCCCAATTCATTAAGCTTATTGACTCAATATGAATCTCACTCTTTGATGAATTAAAGTGACAAACATTATATGCACGTGACAGTTAAATATTTAGGGATTAAGAGCATAAACAATCATAATAACCATGAGGTATTTATTATCTTATTAAATCAGTAAAAGATAATAACCTCAACATGGGGTCTGTTCAATATACAAAGTGTACTAGTGCAATAATCCGAGACATCAAACAATCTCTTATGGTCAAGACAGACTATGCAAGAATATTACACTACAATCATACCGATGGTGTGTCTAATTCTATCTACGATTGTGAACATATACTCATATTATACAAGGATCCGATAATTTGGTCTTCTGTGCATAAGCCGAACTCTACACACCAAATTATCTACAATGTAAAATATAAGACACACATGCATATCATATGTAAAATATAATACAAATATTTTGCCCATATAAATTCTTAATAAAATGGAAAGAACAAACTTTTATTAATTAATAAAACGAGTTTCACTACAAAAAGTAAACTTTTAGTATACTACTCTATCAAGCATGTCACAATTGGAATACTCTCGTATTATTGGCAGTCTAATGTATGTTATGAATTGCACTAGACCAGATATAACATACTCAGTTAGTAAATTAAGTAGATATACGAGTAATCCGGGAGTAGATCATTGAAAGGCAATTATCAGGGTTCTTAGATATTTAAGATATACCCTGAATTTTGAATTACACTATACAAGATATCCAGCTATCCTAGAAGGGTATAGTGATGCTAACTGGATATCTGATATGAATGATACAAAATCCACAAGTGGTTATGTTTTTACATTTGGTGGTGCAGTTGTATGAAAATCCTCTAAGCAAATGTGTATTGCCAAATTCACGATGGAATCTGAGTTTATTGCTTTAGATAAAGAAGGAGAGGAAGTTGAGTGGCTTCGCCAATTTTTAGAGGATATTCCAATATGGTCTAAATATGTGCTAGTAATTTGTGTACATTGCGATAGCCAATCTGTAATTGGTAGAGCACAGAGTGACATATATAATGGTAAGTCTAGACATATACGTCGCAGACATAATACCGTTTGACAATTACTCTCAGATGAGATTATTTTTAGTGATTATATAAAATCAAAAGATAATCTAGCGGATCCACTTACCAAAGGTTTGGCGAGACAGAAAGTAAATTGCACATCAACGGGAATGGGGCTAAAGCCTATAACTTAAGATTCACCTTAATGACAACCCAACCTTTTTGACTAAAGATACCAAGATCTAGGTTCAAAGGGACAACCGAATTATGCGTGATTCAAAAGAAGCACTAAGGAGATAATCTCTCCTACCTATTCTTATGATAAACTAGTCTGCCTACAGAGTTTATTAGGGTAAGTTATGCTTTTAATGACTTTTATACCTTGAACATCTAAGTGGGATATTACAATATATTCCTAATAAGAATCACTTATATGGGTGTGAAGGGGTTGTTTCTGTGAGAGTTTATAAATGCTGAATTCTCTAAAGCACTCATGGAAATCAGTAGTTGTTCAGGGCCAAAATAAACACAATCATGAGAATCAATTGTGTTAGGAAAGAGACTATGTGAAGTCTATTCGATCTGGTTTATCAAACAACTAAATAGTTCAAGACATCACATTCACTATTTAGCCGGTACGTTCGATGGACTTTCACTAGGGAAGGTTCAAGGCCAAAAGCTACCTATTTCGATGCACAATTTTTCCGAAAATGTACTCTCTATAGTGTGTCAACATTATCATTTGCATACTAACAACCAATTTTTCGTTCATGTGGAAGATTGTTGGACTAAAAACAGATTTTAGTAATTAAAATTTAATTTTTGGTTGACTTCGAGCCTAAATTAAAGTGGGACCCACTCATTATTTCGAGTAAACTTTCGTGGGTTCGTGTTCTACTTCGTGAGGAGAATAACGTAGTATATTCACTTGCTCAAATCGAGTAAGAAATGCATGAGAAAATAGACTTTAAAGTGACCATCTTGCAATGAGAAAATAGATGTTGTGCAATATGGGATTTGACACCAATCCTACATTGGTTGAGGAATAAGTTCTACATGAGCATATATAAATCAAGTCTGTTCTATGGGATTGGGCCTCAAAGGGTACCAATTTTTTAAGTGTAGAGTGAGCACCTACATGCCTTTGGTTCAACCACACACGTGTGCGTGCCGCCTCGCCCGCCTCACCTCACCACGACTCGGTCGGGCCGGGCTCAGTAGGGCTGTCCATGGGCCGGGCCGAGTTTGGCCTATGAATTTTTTTTCGGGCCGGACTTGGGTAGTGTTGGACCAAACCCGTATTCAGGCGAGTGGCGGGCCGGGCTTTGGGTAGAGGTAAGCTACCCACAGCCCTGTCACCTATTGGGCGGGCTTTGTGGGCGGGTTTTGCGGGCGGGCTTTCTGGCAGACCCATTCAAATTTCAAATTCTCAGAGTTATGGCTATTTGAAAAATTTTGAACTTCAACTCACCAAACATTCAAGTCTCACCTACCAGGCTACCAAATTCCCACCAACCAGGCTACCAAATTCCCACCAACCAGGCTACCAAATTCCCACATTCAAGTCTCAACATTTTTTTTTTTTTGAAAATAAAGTCTCAACATTCGAGTCTCTTCAGCTCTCACACACATATTAACATAAACATATATGTTAATATATATATATATATATATGGTATGTGGGCTTTGGGTATGTGGGCGGGTTATTGGGTCGGGCTTCGGGCCGAGTAGTGGGTTTAGGGGTAAACCCAAGTAATTTCTTAAAAGATATTGGGCTCGGGCGGGCCAACTATCGGGCCTATCAGGTTTCAGGCCTATTTTTTTCGGGCCGGGTAACGGGACCCGTGGGTAACCCGGCCCATGGACACCCCTAGGGCTTAGGTGTGGTTGTAGGTGTGGTTTAGACCAAGCTCTATCTTTTTGGAGAAAATTTTAACAAATTGTGCGTGAATTTCTTAATTCGAATTTTAATTTCAATATCCGTTGGATTTAAAATTCGCACTGGTTCAAGTTAGTGTTCCCTCCAGTTTCAAATTTTAATTGCATATGTTCAAGAGTGAACAGTTATACATTGGTGTCTTCAGGCTGCATGTGTGTCTTCTGGGTTGTGTCTTTTCGCATGGTGGCTGTTCGGAATAATCACTAGTTTGTCTATATAAACTTAGGCTCATTACCATTTTGCATACAATAAATTTGCAGTCATTAAGGGAGTCTCATAGATCATTAGCAGTTTGTATTTGGAGAGTACACAATATAATTTCTGGTTCGTTGAGCGAATAGATTGGAGTGCTACTTCTATTCACGTGAAAATCATTGTATCTTAAGAGACAGACGTTTTGATTTCCATAAGCACCATGTTTGCGGGCAAAATTTGTCTTAAAGACATAGTGTCAAATACTAGCTTTAATTTGCCTAAAGTTCAATAACAGTTCCTATTCTTCAAACTGGTCAGTTTATCCATTGTTTAAATTACAGATTTATTGTGTTACTGTTTTGTTCGTATCTGTAACTGTTTCGTGCATGCTACTGTAACTGTTTCGTCCTTGACTGTTACTGTTTTGTTTTACATTATATGTTTCAAATCAGAAATTTAATAAGTGATTTTATTATATTTAAAATACCACAAACAAGACTAATTCCATATTCTAGCATGCTAGCAATATTTACACATAATACGTGGCTTTTACGAATTAGCGATATGGAATCTTATCAAAAAGTAGCAAAAACATGTTATTCTCATGTTCAATCATTTCTCACATTTTCTAAAAATTAATCACCCTTATCTCTTCTCACACCCCTTAAGAGATATGTTATAAGTCAGCTCAAGCGAGTGGTGATTAAACTGCGAGTGGTGATTAAACTAGGAGGGTGCTTGAGGGTCTCGGTGGCAGTAGAGCTGAACGGTGATTGTGGGTTCTTGAGGGAGGAGGGTTTTACGGGGATTTCAGGGGTGTTCAGGGAAGGCTGCAGGCTATGGTGGTTTGTGGGACCCAAAATCTATATTTTGGCCCACGCTTTGCAAAGTTTATAAAATCTTGAGTGATATAATCCTAAAAGAGACTAAACAGAAAAAAAAAAAAAAAAAGTTTTTTCCTCCACAGACTTCATCCATTCTCTAAAAATTCTCTTTCAAAACCACACATAAAGTGGGTTCCTGACTGTCAAAAGACGAAAAAATATTAGATATAATTATTACACCATGTCAACAGTATTACGTGGTATAATAATTTATTAATAAGTAAATAAATTAATAAATAAATCTCCTTAAAACTCATAACTACTCAGCCATATCATTCATAATCACTTCCATGATAAGAAGTAAACCCTATTTTACTTTTTTTTTTTCTTTTCTTATTGGAGGGTTACACCCAATATTTACTCGTCAAAGACATCTTTAACAGGTGACAAATCAGACTTGTGAGAGCCCCAATGAGCACGTTTGGCTTCACAAAGTCTCCCATCAACAGATTAATGAGGTGCAGTAGGACGGGAACCAAATCCAGAATTCCCCAATCAAGCCCTAAACACCAACTGAAGCGATAAAACCACCCGCATCTTGGGAGCGCTCCTGGGTACAACAATTTGATTACTCAACAAGTGAAAAACAAGCCCCGGAGACCCTCAAGCCCACATACTAGAGTACTCAGAAATCAGAAAAGCTTTCCACAGAAAACCAAAGAAATAAGGTAATACAACGTTCAAAAGGCAGAGAGATGAATCTGATAATCCTCATAAATACATAACATTAAGATATTCTTACAAATAACATTTAGATATTCCTAGAAATAAGCTGCAGTATCATTCCAACTTTCACCTCCATACTAGGAGAAAATAAGTCACATGTTCTACGCTATTGCACTAATTTAAACCACTACAAAGCAGACTTTAGGGGTTCTCAATTCTATAGGACAATACTATCAGGGGTTTGCATCTAATGACCGATTTCTCTTAATTAGCATTGTGCTTTCTAAGCATCTGGCCTATGCCAAGAGAATCAGCATGACTGCTCAAGAATTTGCAACTGCAGCAGACACTTGACAACATGCTTCATACTTGGACGATCCTCGGTATAAAATTCCACACATCGCATTGCCAGCCTTGTAATTTTCACTCCATCTCTAATACAAAAATTGTCGTCTAACAAAAGACTGTCATGCACCAGTGAATCATTGTCCTCATCGGACATATACTCTTCCAGAGCCCATTCATAAACTGTAGGTGCAATAGCATTCCTGTCCTCTTCTGTGTAGACTCTTTTGGTTATCAAACCCAAAAGTATTACACCAAATGCAAATACATCGCTCCTTTGTGTCCATTCACCTGATAACATATTCAAGTCATTATTTCAAAACATACTTCTGCAAGGCCCAAAACAATACAAAAGCTGCACTTTAGCATTGATACAAGAGGTATTGCATTTCATTTTTTAGAGAAACAAGGAAGCTTATTAATTTATTCTCATACATTTTCTGACAAATCACAGCTGATATCCATGACAAGAGGTATTACATTTTTAGCCCCCAATTGGCATAGTAGGAAACGGGAAAAGAAAAAGCACTCTTGGTGTCGGTCTAAAAAACCTAACAATGGCAAGTAGCAAAAAGCTAATGATGGCATCTAGGAAAACTTTAATTATGTTACATCCCATCTCCCACTGATAGAGGATGGCATTAGACATGATACATCTACACCACCAAACACTAGTTATATGCCAAGCAGAAAGGGTGTGTGGTGTGTAGTTGCTTTAGCAGCAGTCAACATGATTGACATGCTCGTTGACCTGCTGATTGTGCTCAACATAAGTCATTTAAACTAAGTTGAATAAACAACATAAGTGCACTTTTGAAGGTTATAGCTATAATGTTTTTTTCCAAACAGACTTAATTTATGGGTCATTTCGGGATGACAGAATTGACTCTTACAAACTGAACACAACCAGTCAGTAAAGAGGCTGATCTGACCATAGGCTGATCAACTCAAACCCAACAATCAAAACCAATTGTCAACAACTTGCAAGGCCCATAAGCTGAATATAATGGCATGTAGATTTTATTTTATCGATGTGGGACAAGCTTTGAAACACCTGAACATACACTAGTTTTTTCTTTTTTTTTTGTTGGTTGGGGGGGAGGGCAGGGGTTATTTTAACGATGTGGGATAAGATGTTACACCGACCATGTTAATGGGTTGTAATTATATAATAAGAGTTGTCACGAGAAGTTACGATAACACAGGGAGAGAGATCTATTACCAATTTGACATAATTGGAAGGATGCTGCAATATGAAGGTGCAGTTGCAGGGCCCCTGATTCCAAAACTGATATAGTGAAAGGCTAACAATTAAGCAATTGTCTGTCTTTTCTTAACAATCCTATGAGTTTCACTTGGAAAGAAATATTACTCAGATAGGAACTAGTATTGGAATTTGTTCTTGCTAAACTTCTAAACAAGAGAGATCTGAGATGGATTGAGGTATCACATCTAACTAGAACAAGAGGAATTAGTCTTCTTGGGTCTTGTGGCATCTCACTCCTCTACATAATAGGCAGCAAAACAATTTTGTTCTGCACAATTGTAATAGAAATGGTACCTAGCTTGTTGGATACATAATATACACCTGACATGAATTTCGACAACCATGGAGTCAAATTAGTATGATAAATGCAACCCTTAAGTGGTGGTTATCAATTAGGATATGTAGTCTCAGCCATGGGTACATATACAAGAGATTTTGGACCATATCCTTAGGAGGTTGAGCAACTATATAGGTAAGTGGTTATGGAGATTTCCACTTGAACAGGGTGCTTTATTGCATGAGTTATCATAAACAAATATAGACTTCATCCAACTAGTAGGGACTCAAATGTGGTGGTCAGGGGCTCCTCTCGGTGTCCTTGGAAATTCATTTAAGAGGGTTTAGGAGAGTTCATGAAGCATGTTAGAATGGGTATGGGGAATGGTGATAGAATTTGGTTTTCGAAAGATATATGGGCAGGTGATTCTTCATTTACAGTGTTTTTTCCGCGCCTTTTTAGGCTGATTCAGTCTCAAGATGCCTCAATTGCTAGTAAGTATTGGGATTCTTCAAGCCAAGGGGGTTGAAATTTTAATTTCTTTAGAGCTTTGAATGGTAGGGAAGTGTTAGAGCACTTAGCTTTGTTGTTTATACTCCAATCGGTTTCCTCAATGCTAGGGGTATGGGATAAAAGAACATGAATTCTTGATTCATCTAGAGGCTTTTCTTGCAAATCGTACTTCTATGCTTTGATAAATGATCAATTCACTTAGGCTATGATTCGGAAGGCGAAAGTGCAGGTTTTTTGCTTGGACGGTAGCTCATGGAAAGCTCAACACTTGTGATTGGTAGCAAAGGAGAAGACCAAATTCTTGTCTTGCCCCACAATAGTGTATAATGTGTAAATGTACCGGTGAAAGTGCAGACCATCTCTTTTACATTGTCCGGTAGCTCAAAGGTTGTGGTTTAGAGCTTTATAGTGAATATAACTTGGGTCATTCCAAAAGAATATGTATCATAAATCAAAACAAATAGAAGTGTGTTTGGAAGGGGAGCAAAGAATCTATTTTGGGGGAATGTGTGGTTATGACAATCTTTTAAGTGGTTTGGCCGGAAAGGAATAGGAAAATCTTTGAAGACAAAGAGGAATACGTGGAGTTCCTTTGGGAGAGAGTAAAGTCCTTGGCTTCCCTATGAGCATCAACTGCTAAAGAATTCAAGGACATGCCATTTTCTCTCTTACAATGGATTGGAAGGCAGTGTGTTGATAGATGAATACTTCATTAGACATACAAAGCTGCAAATTTTTGTTGTCTCTTTATATTATAACCTTCTCCTCTATAATAGGGTGGATTTCTTGTCCACTATTATGTACTATATTCATTATTAATGATAGTGATGTTTCTTTAAAAAAAAGACTTTTTTTCCCCTTCTGCTTTTATGCGATGAAGGTATAGTAGATGTAGTAGTTGAGCAAGACATTTTCGAAGATCACGAGTTGTCAATATTAAGCTCTTTTTTTTTTTTAGTTCAACCCTAAGCTATTCAAATGCACTATAAGGTCATACTGAATAAAGTTAACCGTATTTCTGGACCAAAAATTTGCTAGTTAAAAGGCATACAAAATAAAGCTTAAACATAAAAATAAAGGGTATATGGATCTCTGAAAAATAGATAGCTTGGAAGAAATATAATGGACTAGCTAGCAATTTGAAAAAACACTTCCAAATTGGAAGGAAAGTAAGAATAATAAATAAAAAGAGGAAACCATATAAAACGACAATCGCTTGAGGAATTAACACAAAGGCCAAACTCTTGTAGCAAGGCAAATCCTAAACGATTCAACTAATCTCCAACAACTAAGCGTAATTTTATGTCATCACCAACTAACTACTGATGTGAAAACTTACCAGAAATTTCTCTGACTTCCCAAACATAACGGGCAAACAATAAATCACTTCATCAATATTGAAGCTAAAGAAACAAAAAAAAATTAAGAAGCCAACAAAACATTTTTTGTTAAACCGGAGAAGATTCATAATTGGCCCCAAACCTTTAAGGTTCTATATTTTCATAGAATGTGCAGATATTGTACCAAAACAATGACTACCACATCATTCACCAAAGACACAGAAAATTCTTAAATAAGAGTTTATGCAAACTTTTGCTTTCTGTGTATATGTACATTTTTGCTCTCGGCATAATCAAATTGTTGTACTTTGATAATCTAACTCATTGATGGTGATGAGAAATATGAAATAAGTTGGTGCTTAAGTTACATACCTGTAAACTGGTAACATGGTTCAATGGAACCATAGCACCCATAGACATATTGAATATCATATAAAGTCCTATCCGGAAACATTCCACCAGAAACCAAACTGAAGTCGTATAACCTTGGGCTCCAGTCCTACATGTGAAAGAAGTTGAAGTCAAATTCAAAAATCTGTCCAGAAATTTCAGGGAAAATAAAAAGTTGAAAAAGATCAAACTTCTATAACAAAGAAAAAATGGGTCAAAACTAACCTCGTCAACCATTACGTGAGCTGCATCTAAATTGCGAATTAGCAAAGGCTTATACATTGGAGTTCGAACATGTAAAAACTTAAGGAGGCGAGCAAGCCCAAGAGCAACCTTCATTCTTTGTTTCCAACCAAAATCATCTAACAAGCAAAACAACGTATTAGGCTAGCAAGTTAGATGGTAACATAGCAGCTGCTTGCCATTTCAGTGTAAATGTGCGGGTATGTGTTCACGGTACGACACTTTCTTAAGTCCGCGGTGCGATGGGAGTAGGCTTTGCTGCTACAGAGTTTTGGATTACAGTTCATTTTGGAACCCTTATCTAGATCACTTTAACTAGTATATAAAATTATATAGAATAGTATATTCACAAACACATACTCAATTACTATTTATTTTACAGTTGTGCTAGATTTTCTATTATCTAAAGTTATATATAATTATATATCTATACACACATAATTAATTAATATTTATTTAACATCTGTGATATATGTTCTAAAGTGAATCGATTTGAAAGTAGTATTACAATTTGGGATTGGCTATTTAGGTGATTTGGATCGCGAACCCAACCCATTTGGGATTGTTGTACCAAGACCATTGGTCAGGTTTAGCGACTTTGGGTAATTATGAACAGGACTAAGACAACTTACCACTATAGGTCCAATATGCACTTCAACACAAAGACCTCATCAAATTCAATGAACAACGTTTTTATGTATACATCCCCCCCCCCCCCCCCCCCCCCAAAAAAAAAAAAACACATACACACAAATCCAAAAAAATATATATAATCTTGGTTCCACACAAGAAATCAATGCTTAATATTGTTTGCTTAATAACTTGGCTTTCAAAATTTATTGAAGAGCTTCCCAGCTAGAAATCAGTACACCTAAATGTGTCCAAAGTATCTAAGTTTTGAGGATTAACGCAGCGGGAAATACAAAATCACAACAAACAAAAAATAGGTGAAAGGAATTTAAAAAACGTTGTATAAAAGGAAAGTAAGATAATAGTACAAATGGTACAAAACCCTACGTAGGTGTAACAGTTCAATTGCATGCTGATAATGTATATTCGAAATAGCTTGATGCATTGTAGGGCACAATTTGAAAAATATAGGTATAACCATTTTTCTTGAAAAGATCATAGGAATAATTTTTTTTCAATTTATTTGTTTTGTATTTTCATTGGTTAATAGACCCTATCCATCTAGATTATATCAATATTTTGCTCCAAATAACTGAGACAGTCACTAGGATATATCCTATGGGGTGTCCATAAGGGTGAAAGTCAAAATCAAGACTTGCACCTTCTTGAATTAGGTTTCTAGTTATTGTCAACCCTTCAGTTCAAAGCATCACTAGAAACAATAACAAAATTATTGTGGCATGCTACTAACTGATAGAGAGAGTTAAACTGTAATGTTAACATGGAACTGTAGTACTTATTATAAGCTGCCCAGCTTACCCACCAAATCTAACAGTTCCCTGCTTTCCAGTTGTTATTAGTACTCAAATCAAAAGTCAAAACTGCATACGAAGAATGAAGTTTTACATTTGCCATATTATACAAGATGGAAGTGTGGAAAATAATAATGATTTTGAGTTATTCCTAATCCTTACACCAAAACTCCAAACGACAAACAAAGTCCCAAATTGTAACATATGTTAGATGGAATTCAGGCGATACCCCATGCATCAGTAGCCAGGGATAACACACACACACACATATATACACCAGATGGAAGTTGGAGAATAATGATACCTTTGAACAAGAGGTTTTGAACAGTATCCAGGGATTTGAAATCATAAACAGCACCAAGATGTTCACCCTCATGGCAGTATCCAAACATCTCCACCATGCCCGGATGAGCAATAAACTTCTCATGCCGAAGCAAAACGACTTCATCCTAAAATATATGCATGCCTATGTATAAGACTTCAAAAAAATTATATAGAAAAGAAATCCACCCGAGAATACGAAGCAGTTGATTCGACAACATACCATCAGTCTGCCTTCGTTATCTCCAGGATGATAATTATACCTTTCAGGGACTTCCCAAATCTTCACCGTGACGTGATGTACCTCCGTCGAGCAGCACGTAATTTTCCCACGGTAGACTTTGCCAAATTGGAAATCCCCAATGTAATTCTCTTCGCTGAAATCGTCGGTATATTCTTTTAACTGGTTGTAGGTCAGTTTTCTTGGATATAAGGGTTTCATCATCGTGCCCAATCCCACCATTGAACTAGGCTGTAAACATAAGGTTATGATCAACAAATACATTTCTCAAACTTTATTTTTCAGAATCGGGATCTACAGTTCATAAAACCAAAACACGACGACATAGTTTAGCTTGTCTGATCGAAAAAACAAAATCAAAGTGATCTTATCGCTCTACCGGTATAAAAACCTAAAGGTATTAGGAGATCTGCCGTGACTTACCTGCTCAGATTTTTGGAGGCTGGAGTTTCCGATCTCGGATTCGCTATTTTTCCGATTCCTCCTTTCTTCTCTCTGATGTATAATTTATATCAATATCTATATTTATACTAGTTAGGGTTTCTCCAATCCTCACTCAATAGGTTTCTCCGATGTTCGCTTTAGACTCAAATTTAAATTTGACAAAAAAAAAGCAAAATTAAGGAAAATTCATTTATTTACTCAAATAACGAAATTTAAATCCTTATCCAAATTTTTAACAAAGAATTACATCCAAACTCCTTGAATTTTATTATTTAATCACTCAAACCCCTTAACATTTAAAATATTATAGACAAATCCTCTGAAATTTGTACGCACATAACACTTAAATCCCTGCCGTCAAATATCCGTTAATATATCTGTTAGTAAATTATATCTAGACCCCCTAAAGTTTATAAACGTATAATACTTAGATCCCTCAAATTTAAAATGTTAAATTTTACAACCAAATTTATGTTATATATTATCATTTATTCAAATAAAATCAAAAATAAAAAGTTAAACTTAAAAAAAAATCATAATTAGTATATGATGGTTCCTCGGAAATCAATCTCCCAGGCCCGAGTTGATTAGGCTCTTCTTGAATTTTATGAGATGGGTTTCAGAGAAATTGAAGTTAAGCGATGATAAACAAGCAAATGTGAGTGGTTCACCCTAGCCAAAAGACTTGAGCTACGTCCACTGTAATGGAGGCTCTTACTCCTGGGTTGTGTATATTGATTTCAACTGATTACAAGAAAATTATTGGCTCTAGGCCACAAACGATGCTCTCTATTGAGGCTGTCCTAGGGTTCTTGGCGAAAATACCAGCTAGAAGACGGGGAAGAAGGCTCAGGAATTCGATCCCCTTTCCTCCTTTTACTGTTCTATTTATATGGTGTCTGCTCATCGGGTTTTGTTGTCCCTGCTCTTCCTTTCATTGATCTTGTGGGGACCGTTCGTCCTTTCTCTGCGAGCTACTCTGACCGCCGGCGATTCTGTGCCCACGATCGCCTGGGTTTGTTCGACACCATCCCTTTGTTTTTGTAGGGAGTAACTCTGAGAAATCAGAGCCGGTTTTCCTTGTCCTTGGAGCGCGTGGTGCAACAGGCTCCAACTTGGGCCGTGGGCTGAGGATCGAACTTGGGCCGGTTGGGGTCATTCCCTTTTGGGCTTCGGAGTCTTTATTCAGCCTTTGGGCTCGGTCGTTGTGGCAGCCCAGCCCAAAAACCTACCCTCATCAGTTGCCCCCCAACCCTGGTCACGAGAATGACGTCTTCTCTGACCTGGGGGTAATAAATGCCTTTTCTGAGGTCTTTACGGTCCCCATACGTGGCGGAATGTGTGGTCAGGCGGCTTTATGCTGTTCAGGGCTGATTCGGTAATTTGCCGGCTGTGATGGGATGTTTTACATGTGTCACCATGGGGTGACTCCAGTCGGTACGGTTCTGGAGACGCGTCCTGCCGCCTCATTTTTCCTGACATTAAATGCCTTGTATAAAAGCGGGGGAACCCCCTCGCCAGAGTTGCTTTTTGAATCTTTTGAATCTCCTCGTGCTTCCCTCACCCCCCTTGGGCTTTCGAAGCGTTTCGTTTCAGACTTTCAGGCGGTCTTTAGGGTTTCCGCGTTCCCGGTTCTCTTCTGCTTCTAGCGCCTTGTCTAGGTACGTTTTTCCTTCTTTCTTTACTCTTGTTTGACCTGGATCCCTTCAACCCTCCTTGGTGGGGTTTTGGGTTTCGCTTCTTGATATGGAGGTTTAGCTATTTTAGGAATTGTTCCGACGACCTTTCTCCCCTCACGTGTTTCGTGGACCATCCTACCTCGCTTAGGGTGTCATTCATTCGAGGTTGGTGTCTGAGACCTCCCTTTTTGACGGACTACGCTTTACATTTGCCTTCCCTCCATTCTGGCTTAAGGTCTAGTCCTTCGATGGGGAAATGGGTCGTTTCCTCCTCTGAATCGGATTCTGAGGACCAAGTAGGTGAAGAGGTCGAGGCAAGTACCTCAGGTTCTCATAGTGGTAGTTCCACTGATAGGGCCGTGTCTGGGTCTGCCCTTGGGGTTTCTGCCTCCGGGTCCGTCCTTATAGAAGAAGCTCGTCCTTTATCGTCATTCCCTCCTGTTTCTTTCGCTGCGCCAAAAACTAAGAAATCCAAACCGGCTCCTCCTCCAACTCCTAGAAAAAGGGTTCGCCGGGATCAAGCCGACCTAACTTGCTGTGCGGCGTCGACTCCCAGTTGTCTTAGTGATGAGGATTTAGACGAATTGAGGCGGGAGTATTGTTTTCCCGACTCCGTTCTTTTGCACTCCCCTGACGTGCATGAGAGGTGCAATTCTTCTATCCCCGGCCTGGTTTGTTTCTACGAGTCGGCTTTCCGCGCTGGTTTGCGGTTCCCTGTTCATCCTTTCATCCGGATTGTCCTTGCTTTTTATAACATATACCCTGCCCGGCTTTCTCCAAACGGATGGGGTCTCCTGATCGGATTTCTTGTCCATTGGTTGAAGAGTGGGAACGACTCTCAGCCCTCCATTAATGAATTTGCCTCCCTTTTTCAACTTAAGTCCTCCCCTTCTACTGGTTTCCTTTATTTTTCGAAAAGGGTCAGGGCGAGGAATCTGATCACCGGGCTTCCTTCTTCCAACAAAGGGTGGAAACCCAAGTTCTTCTTTGTTAAAGGTGATTCCTGGGAGCTTTCCGGGAAACCAGGGGACGTCCCTCTCATTCCCAGGTCTTGGGGGGCCCCAAGGAATATAAGTAAGGCTCTTTAATTTAGCTGCATCTTTTTCTTTCCCTATTCTTCTTTTACTGACTTAACTTCTGATTTGCAGATTACCGTCCTGTCCTTGGGGTCGAGGAAGCGGCAAGGGTTGCTAGAGTCGAGGATTCGGGGTCGCAGTCCTTCTTCGATTTGGTGACGGATGAGAATTTAGCCCTCTACGAACTCGGGCCTCCAGTTGAGCAACCCTCAGTGCCTTCGTCACCCCCTGCTCCCCCAACTGCCCCCATGAAGAAAGATTTGATAATGGCGGTATTCACAGATGCCGAGAAGTCGAGGAAGAAAAGGAAGGTGGTGAAGGATTCCCAGCTGTTATCTACTGGTGCGTCGGTATCCGACCCCCCACCTGCTACTTCTGAGCAGAAGGAAGAGATCCTCCTTCCCCGCGAGGATGCGCCTCCCCCCCTGCTCCCTATCGAGGCTCCTAGGGGCAAATCATCGACCAAGGGAGGTTCAGAAAAAAGACGCGAGGTTCCAGCAGTTCTTCCTCACTCTGCCCCTCAGGAAGGTGGGAAGATGGGCCTCGCTCGATCTCCGTCTAAGGATCAAGGGGATGGTTTCCTGCGTGACCCTGAGGTCGCAGTTGCTGCCTTGTCCGACCTTGTTTCAACTTCAGATCCCAGGGCAGCCATGCGGGTTCCTTTCGACAAGAAGGTCGATCGCGCTATCCGGGGCATAGCAGAGGTACTTTCTATCCTTGTCTTTCCTCTTCTCCTGTATTTCTTTATACCAAGGTCTCCAGAGATTTTTTGTTTGACCCCTTTTTCTTCTCAGACGCTCGCTTGCGTAAAGATGCTAGGATTCCACTACAACGAGGAGCTTTCGAAGGCAAAGGAGTCCAGGGCCGCCCTGTTAGTGAGCAAGGAGGCTGCCGAGGGGAAGGTGAAGATTTTAACCTCAGAGGCCGCTGAATTGAAGAGGATTAACGACGAGATGGATGCTCGCCTTCAGGATTTTGTCAAGGTCATGGATTCCAAGGAGAACAAACTCAAGGCCGCCGAGGCTGACCTGGTCGCCAAGGATTCCTAGCTGTTGTCTTTGCGGTCTCGTGTTTCGCAGCTCGAGAAAGACTGCGCCTCCGGCTTTGTGAAGGGTTTTCTAAACCTTAAGGATCAACTTGAGGAGGCTCATCCTGACCTGGACTTGGACCCTTTCGTACCAGTGCTGGACTCCGAGGAGGCCGGGACCTCTGATCTCCCTGAGGGTGTGGCTCCTGATGTGGAGAAGGTGCCTGGACCTGTGGTGGCAGCGACGGAGGGACCATGTATGCCAGCAGGGGCATCTGGTGAGGGGGCAGGTGATGAAGAGACTGCTTCTTGAGATCGATTTGAGGCCTTCCTGCTGTTTCCAACTTCCTTGTGACTCTTCAAGTAGTTTCTGTGTGGAATGCTCAATTGTAACTTTTTTAAATGCTAAAATGAGAACTCTTGTAGCTTTCTCTTTTTTATGATTGTTGCGTGATGCCTTGCTACAACTTCTTTGACTTGTGGTTGCGTTGTATTTTCCTTAGGCGCTGACTTCTGCTTTTTTACTTGTAGCCGAGCTTCTTTGAATCGAGCCGACCTTCACGCTTTCCCCTTGGGTCTCTTGAACTTCTTTAGGGCTATTTTGGTCCTTTCCCGCTGTTTTACTCGTAGTGGTAGTCCGACGATTTCGTTCGTTTGAGAACGTGCGCCGTCAGAGGGCTCAGTGATCCCTCGATCATGGCGTCCAAAAAGCCCCCACGACGCCACGTGTCCCCTTCATTAATGGCGAGGGACGTGCATTAATTGCCTTCGGCGACAGTGACAAGGCTTGTCCTGTGGCACTTATAAATAGGCCTTCAGGGAATGATTGTCTTTTACTGAGCGAACAAGTAGTTCTTAGTTTTCTGCTGCTATACGCTTTTCTTTCCCTGTTGCTTCTAAGAAATCTCTTTTCGATTCTTGCACTCATGGCTACTCCTTCTTCTCCATTCGATGTTATGGAGTGAGTTTTCGGCAGCGTTGAAGCCAGCGAAATTGATGGGGACGAGGCTCAGCTCCTTGCTAGGCGCTTCAACTTTCCCCCTGGCGTGATCGTGCGCTCTGCGGGCTTGCGCAAATTCCACAGCTCGATTATTGGTGAAGCTTGCTTCTTCGAGGGCCCCTTCTCGCTAGGGCTTCGATTTCCCCTGCCTAGTTTGATACGAGAGGTCCTTCACTTTTTCAGTTTCTGTCCCGCCATGCTCCTCCCATCTGGCTGGGCGGTGTTACTGACCTTCATTGCGGCGTGGGGAAGGATGTTTCCTCAAGCTAGGGCTAACTTGAGAGAGTTTCTTCACTTTTTCTGCCCCGAGGAGGTATCCGAGTTTTACCACTTCGTCCCCAGGCGAGGGGGAGAAATTCCCATCCGGGATCTCCCGCCGAACCCTGAGGGGTGGATAAGGAGATATTTCTTCATCTCTGGAGATGGCTAGGAGTTTGGTTCCCAATTTCCGGGGTCTGTCAGAGTTCCTACCGCCTGGGGGAGCCGCAGGAACTTAAGTAAGCTTTTTACCTTAATTTTTGTGGATGCTTGTCCTTGTGCATTAACTGTGTCACCGGTTCCTAATGCAGGAGAGCTTCCGCCCCTTGACTCTTCAGAGCTGGCCCGAGTAGACCAAGCGCGTGCTCGCCTCCCCTTTTCTTATGTTGAGCTAATGCATCCCGGGGCTCCCTCCGGGTCAGGTGATCGCGCATAAACGATGTCTTTTGTTTCTCTGTTTCTTCTTTTCGGATCCTTGCTAAGTTTTTGGTCTTGTTTATGTAATTCCTTCCTACTTGGTGACTCAGCGCCACATGATCATGGAGCGTGTAGATGAAAGGAGGCGGAATAGGGCCGTAGGACCTCCGGCGAAGAGGACGAGGTTGGAAGAGGGTGACCCTTCTGGCGGGGTCCCCCTACCGGCCGCCGAGGCTCCTGTTGTAGCGGCCGAGGCCCCTGCTCCTGTATCCAGTGCTCCTGTTCCTTCATCCGAGGCCCCGAGGTTGACATCGGAGTTGGTTACCAGTGCAGCCACTGCGGGTACCGTGACGATTGATCCCGTTGGAGGGCCTGTTCGGCGAGGCACTGCTTTATCTGCTGCAGCTGGTTCCAGCTCGGCTCGTGCCCCCCAGGCCTCTATTGCTGACCCTGAGGCCGGCCTTCTTCGGGACGTGAGTTTGAGCAGTCGGGCTTTGATGGAGTTGATTCCCCGAGCTGACCTTCGCCGCTCTGTGGATCTTCCCTTTCAAGTCCAAAGCCGTGATGCTCTTCATGCCCTGCTCGAGGTATACCTTGGTGCTTTTTCCTCTGTTTCAAACTTCTCGGTATCTTACATTGTCCCTTATGTTTTCAGTCGGCGACGCATGTCTGCGCTCTTGGGAGGGAAATCTTTATGCTGAGGAGCGATGTTCAGAGGAGAAGTGCCGAGGTTCTTGATGCCCGTCGGCAAGGCACCGAGCTGTTGGACTGGGGCTTGTCCACTGAGAGGGAATTGGAGCAGGTCCTCGAACAGCGGGCTCATACTTTCAGACAACTGATTGCCAGTACCTCTGCTGAGGTTTCTCTAAGGGATAAACTGGCTTGTTTAAAGGAAGAGCGGGAGGCTGAGAAGGAGAAACTGCTAAACGCGGCTGTTGCTCGTACTCTTATGAAAGATGAGCTGAAAGAGTCCCGGGCTGAGGCTGCCGAGCTGAATAGGTCTTTAGCTGCCGAACGCCATCTTGTAGAGGATCAACGAAAAGAGCTTGAGAAGGCGAGGCTGGAGGCAGCCAGGGCTTTTGTCGACGGGTTCTTTAATTTTGCCGACCAGGCGATGGAGAGATATCCCGACCTAGACCTTGAGCAATTTCAGCCAAGGTTTGATGCTTCTTCAAGTGGCGGGGCTCCTGACGTTACTCCTGCTTCCGACGCTACTCCTCATGCAGATCGGTCTTGACCACCAGGGTTTTCATAGCTGATTTCTTTTGTAGATCTCTTTTTTTTTTTTTTTTTTTGATGCAATTTTGTAGTGGAACTTCCCCTTTGGAATGGAAAAATTTTTGTGGTGCTGTACTTGTGTTGTGTTGTACTAGGTGCTGTACTCGTTGCTGCTTACTGTGTGTTGCTATACTCCCCTGCCCCCTCTACTCCGAAGAGGCCTTGGCCTGTTGGGAGTAGTGTCACTGCTCAGAATCTGGGCTTCCTTACATTGGATCTGCTGCGTGTATCATCCATACATATATATGTATATATATATATATACTTTTTGCAATATACGATGTAGATTTAAGGAAGTTCCTGGGTGGTTTACCAACCTCGTCGTAAGTTGAGCCAGCATTCAATGCTATTTTGATTGCGAGATTCCAACAGTCACCCTTGGGTATTATTTATACCCGTTTGCCTCATTGCTTTTCAGCAAGCCCCTCCTTTTTTTCCTTTAACTCTTCGTATCCTACTTGAACTCGAGGCTATGGATTCTTCTCCAGTCTTTAAGCATCGAGCCCGTGAATCGCTGAAGGGCGATTGGTGTTCTATCTTTCTTCTTCCCTCCCGGATGACAGCGGCGGATGCTGTCGCGATGAAGAGTCGATACGACCTTCCAGCGGATCTGAGGGTGAGGGCTCCCACTCCTGACGAACCTTGCAGTATGTCCATTCCAGGGGGGTTT
Source organism: Ilex aquifolium (assembly GCA_951799425.1). NCBI lineage: Eukaryota > Viridiplantae > Streptophyta > Magnoliopsida > Aquifoliales > Aquifoliaceae > Ilex > Ilex aquifolium. Next base: position 46,170,248 of record OX637394.1, read on the forward strand.
CCTTTTTCGAGGGCGCATTTGAGTACGGCTTTCGACTCCCTCTTCATCCAGATTTCGCTCGGATTCTCTCACACCATGGTCTGTGTCCTTCTCGCCTTTCCCCCGAGGGGTGGGCTACTATGGTTGGCTTCTTCATTTTCTGGTGTATGCAAGGTTTTGAGACCTTCCCTTCTGTTTCAGAATTTTTCTACTTCATTGACCTCTCTTTCGACTTTCCCCCGTTCTTCAGTTCTCTCTCTTTTAAGTGGTATTTCCACCCTCCATTGGTTGCCGATATTCCCTCTTCCCCCGAGGGATGGACTCAGCGCTTCTTTTTTGTATCGGGGGACTCGTGGGAATCCGCTGTGGGGGAGGACCAGCATGTTTGGGTCCCTCGCTCCTGGACGAGCTTTCGGGAGAGAGGTAAACACTTCATCCTTTCAAGGCTACCTGACCTTTTGTTCACAGCTAATTTACTGAACTTGTTTGTGCTGATGTTGTATTGTGCAGGTATTCCCGCTCTGACTCCAAACGAGGCTTTCCGTGTCTGGATGGTCGAGAGGGCTTCCCCTCGTCCTTACTCTGCTCTCGTAACCTCTCAGAACCTTGTCCGTTATGGGATAGGGGGAAGTTCAACCAGGATCCAGCGCACGCCCTCCTTTGCTAACGAGCCAGAGGGAGTTGTCTTGGAAGACCCCGAGGTGGAGGTGCTGAAGCGGAAGTTGGCAGAGGTGGAGAGAGAGAGAGATGCTCTGAAGGAGGAGAATGCCAGGCTCAAGGCGGATGCCGCTGGGGGGGAGAAAGTAGAGAAGGAAGTTCTGAAGGAGGGGAAAGCGGAGGAGGTCTCGGTGGGGGAGGGTGGCCAGGACTAGAGGCCCTGTTTCTTTTTTATAACTTCTATGTACCAGTTGGTGGTTGCTCCTTTTGAACTGTTGACTTCTATCCATAATGCAATGAAATCCCTGTCTTTCGTCTTCCATTTATTTTCTTTTTGCTGAGAATGTGGTTGTCTGTTGAATGTGGTCCCTGAGCTTACGAGCTCTTAGGCTGAAAAGTCTGTAGTTCCTGAGCTTACGAGCTCTTAGACTGAAAAGTCTGTAGATCCTGAGCTTACGAGCTCTTGAGCTTACGAGCTCTTAGACTGAAAAGTCTGTAGATCCTAAGCTTACGAGCTCTTAGACTGAAAAGTCTGTAGTTCCTGAGCTTACGGGCTCTTGAGCTTACGAGCTCTTAGACTGAAAAGTCTGTAGTTCCTGAGCTTACGAGCTCTTGAGCTTACGAGCTCTTAGACTGAAAAGTCTGTAGATCCTGAGCTTACGAGCTCTTAGACTGAAAAGTCTGTAGATCCTGAGCTTACGAGCTCTTAGACTGAAAAATCTGTAGTTCTTGAGCAGAGCGATCTTTTTCAGGAAACTTTGTATCTTTCGTTGATAAAAATTCGATCTTTTTACAATAACCCTCCGCTCCTCGCAAAAGAAAAATCCGATCTATTGGTAGTAACGCTTCAGGTGGTCTGCGTTCCATGAGTGGTGTAGGTCTCTGCCCTCCTCCGTTTGCAGCTCGTAATTTCCAGGTCGGACAATCTTCTTTACCACGTATGGTCCTTCCCAGTTTGGTCCCAACTTGCTATGGGCGGGGTCCTTCCTGGCTGGGAGCAATTTCTTCAATACTAGGTCTCCTGGCTTAAAGCCTCTGCTCCTTACTCACTTGTTATAGTATCTTGCTGTACTCCTCTGGTAAGAGGATATTCGTTGTAGGGCCTCATCTCTTTTTTCGTCCAGGAGGTCGAGGTTGACCAGTAATGACCTTTCGTTCTGTGTTGGGTTGAACAGTTCGGTTCTCGCAGTGGAAACTCCTATTTCAACAGGAGCCATGGCCTCCGTCCCGTATGCTAGGCTGAAAGGAGTTTCCCCGGTTGCAGTCCGAGTGGTTGTCCGGTATGCCCATAACACCGCGGGGAGGTAGTCTACCCATTGGGACTTGGATGCCTCGAGCCTGGTTTTGAGCGCCAGTTTGATAGTCCGGATGGTCACCTCTGCTTGCCCGTTAGACTGCGGGTGGGCTGGTGCTAAGAAGAAGTTTTTGATTCCCAATCCGCTACAGAAGTCTGTGAACATCGGATTGTCGAACTGCTTCCCATTGTCAGAGACCACTGCTCTGGGGACGCCGAAGCGGCAAATTATAGACTTCCAGACGAAGTTTTTGACTTTTTGCGCTGTGATCTTTGCCAGGGGTTCGGCTTCTGCCCACTTGGTGAAGTAGTCGACTGCGACCACAAGGAATTTGCATTGTCCAACCCCTATTGGTAGGGGTCCTAAGATGTCCAACCCCCACTGTTGGAAGGGCCAAGGACTGACCACCGGGGTGAGGAGTTCAGGCGGGCAGTGTGGCAGATTCCCATGAACCTGGCAAGCTTGGCATCTCTTCACTATCTCTTTGGCATCTTTGGACATTGTTGGCCAGAAGTAGCCTTGCCGGAGGGCCTTGCTGGCTAATGTCTTGGCCCCGATGTGATTGCCGCACATGCCTTCGTGGATTTCCCTTAGGATGTAGTTTGCCTCCGTTCCTGTCACACATTTCATTAAGGGAAAGGAAAAACCTCTTTTATATAGGTTACCTTGGATCAGTGTGAACCTCGCCGCCCTGGTTCTAAGTTTTGATGCGCCCTTCGGGTCATCTGGCAATACTCCGTCTTGCAAGAAAGATATGATGGGGTCCATCCATGAGGCCTCTTCTTCGACTGGCATAGCCTGAGTTTCTGCGGCTGGCTCATCGTCAAGTTGTATGCTGGGCCGTGCTAGGACTTCGATGGGTGTTCGCCCTGGTAAGTCTTGACCGCCAATAGTGGCCAGTTTGGCCAGGGCGTCTGCCCGTTGATTAGCTTCTCGCGGAATTTGGATTAGCTCGGTCGAGATGAATTTCCTCAGTAGCCTTTGGACCTCTGTTAGGTATAAGGCCATCTTTTCATCTCGGGCGTCGTATTCTTCTTCGACTTGCCTGACTACCAGTTGCGAGTCGCTATACACCACGATCTGTTGAGCTTCCATTGAAAGGGCCAGGTTCAAACCGGCTATGAGAGCTTCGTACTCGGCCTCGTTGTTAGATGCCTGAAAGTCAAACCTCAAGGCATACTCTAGGTCGTACCCTTCTGATGATGTCAAGATGAGTCCGGCTCCGCTTCCCTGCACATTCGAAGCCCCATCTACGAACAGTTTCCAGGTTGGAACGTCGGGAACACAGTCTTGGTTTTCCTCGTTTTCTTCGGGTGGGGAGGTGAACTCGGCAAGAAAATCTGCCAGGACTTGTCCTTTGATGGCGGTTCTGGGCTTGAATTTGATATCAAACTCGCTAAGCTCCATCGCCCACTTTATCAATCTACCCGAGGCTTCAGGTTTGTGTAGGACCTGCCTCATTGGTTGGTCCGTTGGGACTTCGATGGTGTGTGCCTGAAAATATGGTCTCAACCTCCGAGCGGCGACTAGCAGGGCCAACACGAGCTTTTCCATCTTCGGGTATCTTTCCTCGGCGCCTCGGAGGGCCTTACTGCAGAAGTAGACTGGCAGTTGGACCCGTTCTTTGTCTCTGACCAGCGCGGCGCTGACCGAGAAGTCCAAAGCCGCAAGGTAAAGCGTCAGCACTTCTCCCTCTTGGGGGCTTACCAGCACGGGCGTGGATGCCAGGTAGGCCTTTAGGGCTTGGAAAGCCTCTTCGCACTTTTCGTCCCACTGAAAGGCTGCCTTAAGGACCTTGAAGAACGGTTGACATTTATCGCTGGAGTGCGATACAAAGCGGTTGAGCGCCGCTATCCTCCCGGTTAGGCGCTGGATTTCTCTTGTGGTGGTAGGGGGCTTCATTTCGAGGACTGCTTTAACCTTTTCTGGGTTTGCCTCAATGCCCCGGCTGTTGACTATGAAGCCTAAGAACTTTCTAGCTGACACCCCGAAGGCGCACTTTGCGGGGTTTAGCTTCATTCGGTACCTGAGCGACTTTACCAGCATATCATCTATATACACCTCCATGGTCGAGCCTAGCTTCTCTTTGAACATCCGGTTAACCAACCTCTGGTAGGTGGCTCCCGCGTTCTTCAGTCCGAACGTCATCACTTGGTAGCAAAAGATGCCCTGCTCTGTGACGAACGAGGTCTTTTCTTGATCGTTTGGGTCCATCCGGATTTGGTTGTACCCTGAGAAGGCATCCATGAAGCTCAGGAGCTCATGCCCGGCCGTCGCGTCGACTATGAGGTCGATCTATGGCAACGGGAAACTGTCCTTTGGGCACGCTCGATTGAGATCGGTAAAATCGATGCAGAGTCGCCACTTGCCATTTACTTTCTTTACCAGAACGACGTTAGCTAACCAGGTCGGGTAGTCGACCTCTCTGATGGCTCTGGCGCGCGAAAGCTTGGCTACCTCTTCATTGATCGCCTTTTGCCGATCTGGCGCGAAGCTTCTCCTCTTCTGCCTTACCGGCTTGCAGTTAGGATCTACACTGAGACGGTGTACAATCACGGCGGGGTCTATTCCTTCCATGTCTTCTTGCTTCCAGGCGAAGACGTCGGCGTTTTCCTTTAGGAAGGAGATGAGCTTTTCCTTGAGGACTGGTAACAACATGGAGCCTACAAAGACTACGCGCTCCGAGTCCTCACCCAGCTGCACCGGCTCCAACTGTTCCGAGGGGGAAGGTCGGGCTTCCATATCATCCCTCATATCTAAATCCTCCAGCTGGACCGACTTTACCTCTTTTTGCCTCATGGATGCCACGTAACATTCCCTGGCGAGGCGTTGGTTCCCCCTTACTACGCCGACTCCACTCTCAGTTGAAAATTTCATCACCAAATGGTATGCAGAAGGTACCGCCTTAATGGAGTTGAGGGATGGCCCCCCCAGCAAGACGTTGTAGGCAGAGGGTGCGTCTACCACCAGGAACCGGGCGGTGGTGGTGACCTGGCAGGGCGGATCACCTATGGTGAGAACAAGCGGAATAGAACCGACCGGCAAGACTCTTTCTCCCGAAAATCCTAGGAGATGGGTTTTCACGGGCTCTAGTCTCGATCTCTCTATTCCGAGCTTCTCGAAGGCGGCTAAGAAAATGATGTCTGCCGAGCTCCCGTTGTCGACAAGCACCCGGTGTATGGTTTTATTTGCTATGATTGCTTTTATAACCAGAGGGTCGTAATGGGGGTGCTGGCATTCTTCTAAATCCGCATCTAAAAAGGTGATCTCCATGTCTCGGCGGGGGATTTTGTTGACGGTCTGGACTGTGAGGAAGTCTTCCGACCGGGCCCTTCGGGCATGAGCTCTCCGAGCCGAGCTTGTTTCGCCTCCGCCAGCGAAACCCCCGGAGATGACTCGGATCTCTCCGATGGCTTGTTGGTGTTGTGGCTGTTCGGCGGCATCTCGGGCTTCTCGCCCTTGATTGTTCTGAGTTCTCTGTTCCCCTGCGATGTAGCGGCGCAGATGGCCTCTCTGAATTAGGTATTCGATCTCCTTCTTCAACTGGATGCAGTCGTTTGTTTCGTGGCCTGTGTCTTTGTGATAATCGCAGTATTTGGTGGCATCCCGCCTGCTTGGATCAGACTTCATCCGGGGAGGCCACCGGACGAACCTCTCGTTCTGCACCTCGTGAAGGACCTGGGCTATCGAGGTGACGAGGGGTGGGAGCCGTGCTGGCACATACCGCTGTTGCAGTTCCTGGGGGGCGGTCCTAGGCGATCTCGAACGTTCCCCCTCCTCTTGGGAGAAGGCTCTCTCCCCCTTCTTGGGGAGCGGTCTCTCCTCGGAGATCGGTCTCGCCTTTTCTCCTTTTTTGGACTGTGATCCCTTTTCTTCTTCTCTCCATCTATGATCGCCATGCTTCCTTTTAGGCGTAGAGCCTCCTCGCCGTTTATGTACTTCTCGGCTTTCGCCAATACCTCGGCCATGGTGGCTTGAGGATTCTTTGCGATCGAAAAGAGGAGATCCTTGGACTGAACCCCGAGTCCGGACATGAAGGTGGTCAGCGCGAACTTATCGTCCACGCTTTCTACCTTCAAACACTCTTGGTTGAAGCGCTGTACGTAACTCCGGAGGGATTCGTTGGGCCCCTGCCTGACGCTCAACAAATGATAGGATGGCTTCCTATAGGTCCTTGCCCCGATGAAGTGGGACACGAACTGTATGGATAGTTCTCGGAAGGACGAGATCGACGCCGGTCGTATCTGGTTAAACCAGGCTATAGCCGACCCTTTAAGGGTGATTGCGAAAGCTCGGCAGCGGATAGGGTCCGGATATCCTTGGAGTTCCATTTGATTTTTGTACAAGTTTAGATGATTGACGGGGTATTTGGTGCCGTCAAATGCCTCTATCGAAGGGGTCCGGAACTTCTGGGGGAGGGGAAAATGGAGGACCTCCGGAGTGAATGGTGATTCCGTTTGCTGAACCAAGGCGTCCATGGTGTCGGGGGTTCGCCCCTTAACCACTTTCTTCATATTGCCTAGCTCTCGCTGGAGCTCACGGATTTCTTGCTCCCAGGCATGGTCATTTGCATTCTGGGGGTAGGGCCTATCTTCTTGGCAGGCGGCCCTAGCCCTACTGTGAGCTTCATCGTCGAGTTCTTCGGGAAGTCTTCTCCGGTGGTTTTCGCCAGAATGGCTGCGCTCGTGGAGCTCAGTCACCCCGTTGGGCGGGGCTTGGCGCTCTTGGAGTGGGGGAGCGACGTCGCGCTCTTCTTGGAGGGGAGGAGGCTCTTGTCGAGCCGGGGGAAATCGGGGAAGGGGGAGCTGATGAGACTGTATCCAATCCATCAGCTACTGGTTCTGTTTCATCAGCTGTATTGTAGTCCTGTGGTAAGTTTCCAGTTCATTTAGCGGAGGGATGTTCGCCGCTGGGGGATGACCCTCAACGTCCTCCATGTGCGCTGGAAAGATCTCCGGCAAGTTTTGGTGGCCTTGGGGATTGGCAGGAGCTTTACTCATATTCCGAGTAGAGACCATCAAGTATATAAGATTCTCAAGAGAACGATGAAAACCGTTCCCACAGACGGCGCCAACTGATGGTTCCTCGGAAATCAATCTCCCAGGCCCGAGTTGATTAGGGTCTTCTTGAATTTTATGAGATGGGTTTCAGAGAAATTGAAGTTAAGCGATGATAAACAAGCAAATGTGAGTGGTTCACCCTAGCCAAAAGACTTGGGCTACGTCCACTGTAATGGAGGCTCTTACTCCTGGGTTGTGTATATTGATTTCAACTGATTACAAGAAAATTATTGGCTCTGGGCCACAAACGATGCTCTCTATTGAGGCTGTCCTAGGGTTCTTGGCGAAAATACCAGCTAGAAGACGGGGAAGAAGGCTCAGGAATTCGATCCCCTTTCCTCCTTTTACTATTCTATTTATATGGTGTCTGCTCCTAGGGTTTTGTTGTCCCTACTCTTCCTTTCCTTGATCTTGTGGGGACCGTTCGTCCTTTCTCTGCGAGCCACTCTGACCGCCGGCGATTCTGTGCCCACGATCGCCTGGGTTCGTTCGACACCATCCCTTTGTTTTTGCAGGGAGTAACTCTGAGAAATCAGAGCCGGTTTTCCTTGTCCTTGGAGCGCGTGGTGCAACAGGCTCCAACTTGGGCCGTGGGCTGAGGATCGAACTTGGGCCGGTTGGGGTCATTCCCTTTTGGGCTTCGGAGTCTTTATTCAGCCTTTGGGCTCGGTCGTTGTGGCAGCCCAGCCCAAAAACCTACCCTCATCAGTATACAATTATACTATCTATTGGAATAAAATTAAAAAATCAAATAAGGGGTCTAAGTCATTCATAATAGAACATGAATTTTACAACCAAAATTCATGTTCTATTACATCATTTATTGAAATTAAATCAAAAATAAAAATTTATTTTTTCTTAAAAAATCATATTTAGTGTACAATTATACTATCTATTAGAATAAAACTAAAAAATCAAATAAGGGGTCAAACTGTAATGAAAACAATATATTCTAACTTTAATTGGGGTAATCTGGTAGTTTAATTTGATAATTTAAACGATCAAATTAAATTTCAATAGATAGTATAATTATATAATAATTATGATTTTTTTTATAAAAAAAAAATAGATTTTTATTTTTAATTTTATTTCAATAAATGTCATAATAGAATATAAATTTTGGTTGTAAAATTTAAAATATTTGATATTCTATATTTGATTGGAGTATTTTGTAACACCCCAAAACACACCCTAGACGGCATTACATTCTAAAACCATTTATACCATGAGAGCAACTAATAAAAAAAATTCATAAATGACCAGGGGTCCTTAATTCAACGAAATTCGGGCAGAGTCTCCTTTGTTCGGGGAACTCTACCCAAAACACAACCTGTGCAATTATATTACACCGACCACACCGGGTCCATTTATCCATCAATTATTAACAACATTATCCCAAAAGATTTCCATTCACCACATGTAATATTCACAATAACATTCCCAAAAGAATACGCCAAGCCATGGCCACAATATCAAAAGAATATGCCCAACAATGGCCTTCACATTTCCAAATGAATTAAATTAAGATAACGCAGCGGAATAACAAAATACTAGACTTTACATGACTTCATAATAGTTTCTCTAGTCTAGTACAAAAATACATGACATCTCTAGATGTCCCACTCGGGATCCAAGTATCCCTCTAATGAAGCTTCTCTTTGGCCCTGCTCATTAGCACCGAACTCCTCCTCTAGAGTAAAATCTGAAAATATTCAACTGTAGGGGGTGAGCACGAAGCTCTGTAGAAAAATCCTCCCAAACCCAAACAAGGTTTCGAAAACATGTAAAATAAGTCGGTCTCATTTCACAAATATCATATATAACATTTGAAGTAAATACAGGACATTTTAAATAGATCTCAAGTTTAAAGAGTAACAATAATTGAATGAATAAGTGAAACCATTATACCGTTAACAAACCATTTCCAAAAATAATCCAGTCCACCATACACTGTTTCCACAAGTTCTCGCGGAATCCCATACTTCCCAAGACTCTTGTAGAAACCGTCTATGGTAGAATGAACAATAACCAATAATCCATTTCCAACTTTAAACCATTTAAGAAGGGCGCCTTCCAATGCATTGTCCCATACCAATGCACCGGCCAAGACGATTCAACCCATCATCTCATATATATATATTGGTTCATCCCCGTACCATGTATGTTGATTGCTTCTCATGAATCTACCCTACGATTATACCTAGTCCACCTATTACCATCACAATCACAAGCACTATAGGAAAGAGCGTTTACCATCCCAATGGCAGTGACGAGTCCCTTCCTAGGAAAAGTATACCATCCCTTGTTCGAACTCCAGTGAACGATAGTGGTCGCATTACCAAATGACAATCCACTACAAGTGTTAGGAAACCATCTCACCCCCACTGGGATAGACTAACCTCTAACACTCTACGGCATTTCTCGAAGGCAATCCAAGTCCATCACAACAACCATACAAATGAGGAAACCAAAATATTCTCAATTCACCAACAATTCCAAAAAAATACAAAATCCACAATTTCTCATTTATAATTCAAGTATCACAATTGTACCACTCTCAATATACTACAATAATAAGGGATTAAAATATGCAAGAGATCATATCAATAAAACCTTCACAATCTTGATATCAAAATTCTAGGGTTTTCCAAACAAAACATAATTTCTTGGAACTAGAACAAGGATTTGATGAAAACATGATTTAATCAACTATAGGCATTTAGAAATCAATAATCCATATATTTTGCATAACCCAAATAGGTAATTTCTAAAACTACTATTTTGGAAATTCAAGAACAAGGTCTCTTGAACTCAAACATACATTTTGTTCAAAACCATGTTTCAATAAACAAGGAACTAAGAATTCTTAACTATTTATCATATAACTATCAAGAATATGAAAAACATACATATATAATAACCCTAGCCTCAATGTAAGTGAATGGAAAGGAAACCCCTACCTCAAAACTCAAGCTCCACCTTCAAATCTTCAAGTGAATTCAAGAATCTCATCCTAAGTTTTGAAGCAAAAGCCCAAGCTCTAATGACCTTCTTCTCTCTTCCTCTCTCTAATTCTAAGGTCTATGGAGTAGTATTGGGTGAGAGGTGTGAGAAAAATGAGAGAAATTGAGGTAAAAATGGGGTTATAAGAGCTGAAATTCGCGCCGGGTACTGTTCACAGGACCTAAAAAAATGTATTTTCTCCAAAATTACGGTTTTGCCCCAAAACTTCTCCAATTTGATCCATATGACTACCCTAAGGTTTTTCGACGTTCCGGATCCATTTTTAATGTTATTTTAACCTAAAAACATTTAATTTTATGATTTATTTTAAAACTAAAATAAATTTACACTCGAATATTAAAATTTCAACCCAAGTGCAGATTTTTAGTCAACTTCGGAGAATAAACTGATTTGACTCAGATATTTCTAGTATGTGTGACCTATATGGTTGGAAAGATATACGAGTTAGGGTTCTAACAAAAATAACGGTGCGCAATTTGGACTTTTCAACAAAGAGTTATGATCAAATTGGTGAAAGGTAGTCGGCCGGACTGTTTCGACATTGTTTCGTTATCTGGGCATAACTCTCTCATCCGAGCTCCGATTGAGATGATTCAAGATGATATGGAACGCTACGAAAGATCTCTACAACTTTCATGTTTTGAGTTTTGAGAGATATTGACTGCATCAAGGTCGAAATCGCATTTGAAGTTGCAGCCAGTGCACTGTTCACAACCTATTTCATCCATTTTTACAACAATTATTTACTATATATCTATATGCATATATAAAATAAAATGCGGGGTATTACATATTTTTTGTCTAAGTATTATATTTTAAACTTGAAGAGTCTAAGTATTACACATCTACAAATTTTAGGGGTCTAGATGTAATTTACTAAAGGAAGGGGTTAAGTGTTATGCACATACAAATTTCAGGGGGTCTGTGTGTAATATTTCAAATGTTAGGCTGTCTGAGTGATTAAGTGACAAACATCAGTGGGTCTGAGTGTAATTCTCCCAATCTTTTTAATTGTGAGATTTCACCATATTTAAAAATCTAATGATCATCCTTATTCTCTTTTAAATTTGAGTTTATCGTCATTTAAATTTGAGTTTCTCATTCTTTAAATTTAAATTTGCCCATTGAAGTCTTTTATATTAAATTAAGCTTTTTACTCAAATGTTAATTTAAATTTGAGTAAAAATTTAAGTTATGATTGGAAATACTCTTATAAATCCCTAATTCTATTGAGACATAATTTAAGAACATAATTTGGAGATTTAATGCATTATGACCATTGGATTAATAGTGTTGGGATCCAGTTATACTTTAATGTTGGGACCCAGTTATACTTTAATATTGGAACCCACTAACAATCTAATTGCCACAATCATTAAGTCCCTAATAAATATCAGTATCTATGAAAAAAATTTATTTTTTTATTTATCTCTAATTTTTATTATAAAGTCAATGATATCCATATATTAGTTTTCTCTAATTTATATTTAATATCAACATCTGTGAATTTTTTTTAATTTTTTATTTTATCCCTAATTTTTATTATAAAATTAAAGATATCCGTATATTAATTTTTTATAATTTGTATTTTCTATAACTATTTGACTTTTAAGTTCTTTTATTTACAGTATTTGACTTGTAAATTCTATATTACCTTAATTAATTTTTTATTTCCTATATCTATATTTGACTTCTAAGTTCTTTTAGACTTTTTTTATTAATTTTATCTAATTTTTAAATTCTTTTAGACTCATTTATTAGTAGTAGTACACTTACATATAATTTTTTATATTTATGTCTATATTAATATAAAAAAATAAAGTTCAATCAATGTTTTATAATTCTACAGTCCAATATATGTTATAGTTGATTTTTTGATACACAACAATATCATATTATTACAATACAAACAATAGTATTATAATTTAATTTATGTAACGCCCCAAATACCACCCTGGACGGCATTACATTCTAAAACCATTCATAACATGAGGGCAACTAATAAAAATCCATAAATGATTTACATCATTATCCAAAAGGATATGCCCAACCATGACATTTACATCTCAAAAATTAATTAAAGTAGCACAGCGGAATAGCAAAAGCAACTAGACCTTACAGTGTCCAAACAAATAACCTAGTCTAGTACAAAAGAAGCTACATCCCTAGATGTCCCATTCGGGATCTAGGTACCCCTCCAAGGAAGCTTCCCCAAGGCCAGGCTCATTCACACCGAGCTCCTCCTCTAAAGCCAAATCTGAAAAATATTAATTGTAGGGGATGAGCACGAAACTCTGTAGCAAAATCTTCCCAAACTCAAACAAGGTTTAGGAAAGCGTATAAAACGGTTGGTCTCATTTTCACAAATAACATATATAGTATTTGAAGTAAAACGAGGACATTTAATTAGATCTCAAGTTTACGCATCAACAGTAATTTCATGAATAAGTGAAACCAATATACAATTCATAATCAATTTCCAAAACATAATCCATCCCACCATACATCATTTCCACAAGTTCTTGTGGCATCCCATACTACCCCAAAACTCTTGTAGAAGTGAACAATAACCAATATACAATAGATAATCCATTCTACCATAAACCGTTTCCCACAAGTTCTCGCGGAATCCCATACTTCCGGAAACTCTTGTCGAAACCATTTCTGGTACAATGCACAATAACCCATACTAGATATCCGACACTACCCACGTTACTATTCCGTTATCATTAGTGCTAGGAAATGTTTGTACCCACACGGCGTACAAAGACGTCTACCCACACCATGTGGTCGGAAAAGTTCATACCCGCGTGGCATACAAAGCCGTCTACCCACTACATGACACCCGGTCAATAGTAAACCATGTTAGTATCGTACAACTACGCAAGAGATAACATACCAACAAACATCTCACATTACCAACAATTACACAATTTCCCAATTTACAAGCAATTTCCAAGAAAAATCCTCAAATTCTCAAAAGTGGTGGTACAATGAGCGATATAAGAAAATGAGCAAGAGATCACCATAAACATCGTTTTGGTATACCATATCAAGCACTAAGGTTTTGATGGTAAGAACAGAGAAAATGTAAGAGGATCAAGAATCAAGTAATTAATAGCAAGTATATATGATTTTGAATCAAAAGAATATATATAATTTAACCATAGCCTCAATGTAAGAGAATAGGAAGAAATCCCCTACCTGTGTTCTTAGATTTGAGTGAAGGAGAGAAGGGTTTGATTTCAATTCAAGGACTCAGCTTTCTGTTCTTACTTCCTCTATTCGGGTAGCCTTCTGCTTCCAATTTCCTTTGGCCAGACTCCCACTCTGTCTCTCGGTTTCTCTCACAAAGCCTCCCTGACTTTCTTTTATTTTTTGACTGTCTTTATATGCTACGAAGGTGGAACGTCTTATGTCAAAATAATTGAAAGAAATCTTTCTCAAGATTCTTTTTCTACGATACATTCATTGTTATATGAAATTCATTCACTTTAGATATTTCTTTATTCTTTCTCTCTCTTTCTTTTTCTTTTCTTGTCTGCCCCTTTTCTCTTTTTTTTTCAAAGCTTTCACGTGGGTGAGTGGGTGAAGACCAAATGAATGAGAAAGTAATAATATTTACACTTTTCTCCCTTTATTTCATTTATCATATATATCTACCATAAACTTCACTATTCCTTATATTTTTTTTTTTATCAAAATTCATAATATTTTACACTTAAACTACTCCTAAAAATTTGGGATCTCACAATCTACTCTCCTTAAAAGAATTTCATCCTAAGATTCCTTAGTTCACCAAGAATCTCAAAAGTTGTTGGGTGCAAGGTGTAACACAATAAAGAAAAAAAATATAAAGTGTTTATGGTTCAAAAGAAATGGTTGTTATTGAATTTTTTTTTCAATAAAGGTGTAATTACACTAATTTTTTGTCAATTCACTAAACAGAATGAATATAAAATTTCAGATTTTACACTACTAACCCCTTTATTTTACTTATTATATATTTCAACCTCTCTATTTCACTTATTATATATTTCAACCACAAAACTTAAAACAATTACATTATTATATATTTATATACATATATAAAATAAAATGCAAGGTGTTACAATCCACCCCCTTAAAGAAAGTTTCGTCCTCGAAACTTAATCGTCGAGTTAGTCTCTCAAATTCTCAATACTTTGAGAGATCAGAATCAAAATACATTCCTTCACTAGAATTCATTTATCACCTCTATTCGTAATAATTGTATACGATTGTTCCAACTAATTTCTTTTCATGCCTAACTACTAGATCATAATACTTAATTGTGTACTCATCAAATATCACTTCTCTTTTGAATTTCACCAATCATTTCAATCAACCTCATATTTGCTTCTTACATGTAGCTTCTTCATAAGCATATCAAAATAACTCAAATGCAATTCTACCATTTGGATTACTCATCTTTCCTATACTAACATCATGGTGTAACACAAAATTTGTTAATGGCATCACGGTAAGATTTATCTCAATTCTTGAAAATAGATACGACATTCTTCGAGATTTCGTCTCTCACAACCCAAGAGGAATTCGCCATCTTGAAATCTACCATAATTTCAATTCCTAACTACACACTCCACACAAGTCAATGTTCTAAGATCAACTCTTAGACTTCACATCAATATGGGGGTGTCTCTCAATCAAAGCCTAAATAATGTGGAAGTTCACTTAAGGATAGGTCCTTTAGAATCTAAGAAGAAAGTACAACACTTTATTGTCCAAAGAACACAACAGTGCAGATTTTTGACCAACTTTGAAGAATAAACTGATTTGACTCAAGCATTTTGAGCATGCGTGACCTATATAGTTGGAAAGATATACGAGTTAGGGTTCTAACAAAAATAACGGTGCACAATTTGGACTTTCCAATGAAGAGATATGAACAAATTGGTGCGAGGTGGTCTGCCGGACTGTTTGGTTCCTTTATACTTGTCTAACTCAAGTTTGAGTGTCTTTGTCACACATCCTATCTCATACCCATCTCCAATATAAATAATATGACTAGCAATCAAGATCCATGCCTAATCTCATTTACAAACCAAAAACTAAATTATCATCCGTTTCCTAGAGTAGTCTAAACCACATGATACAAACTAGTGTATCCATTCATGTCTAATGCAACTATGTCAATAATCCATTCCTACTCACCACTTCTAAGCACACACACCTCTACACATCCTTTTAGTATCCAACCGTTCTCCCGTGGGCATGTCTATACTCAATACATGTTCTAGATTCTCAAATTAACTATATATATGGTACGTGGGAAGGAATGAATAGCGCTAAGGTCAAATAAAACACGTGTCCAAGAATTAGAAGGGAGAACGATACATTCCACCACTGTATTGGAAACGTCTTCCTTGATGTACAAGACATAGTTAGGATGTCTCGATCTAAACGAGAGGTTTGTATAAGATTTAAATCAACACTTATTCTCTACACCTATAACTTCAAACGAATTCAAGTCTAGAGTTCCTTCAACCCAACCTAATACTCGAGTGATAATCCATAACCTACAGCTCCCATGTAAGACCTAAAGCCTATGCTCTGATACCATTTCTGGAACGCCCCAAATACCACCCTGGACGGCATTACATTCTAAAACCATTCATAACATGAGGGCAACTAATAAAAATCCATAAATGATTTACATCATTATCCAAAAGGATATGCCCAACCATGGCATTTACATCTCAAAAATTAATTAAAGTAGCACAGCGGAATAGCAAAAGCAACTAGACCTTACAGTGTCCAAACGAATAACCTAGTCTAGTACAAAAGAAGCTACATCCCTAGATGTCCCATTCGGGATCTAGGTACCCCTCCAAGGAAGCTTCCCCAAGGCTAGGCTCATTCACACCGAGCTCCTCCTCTAAAGCCAAATCTGAAAAATATTAATTGTAGGGGATGAGCACGAAGCTCTGTAGCAAAATCTTCCCAAACTCAAACAAGGTTTAGGAAAGCGTATAAAACGGTTGGTCTCATTTTCACAAATAACATATATAGTATTTGAAGTAAAACGAGGACATTTAATTAGATCTCAAGTTTACGCATCAACAGTAATTTCATGAATAAGTGAAACCAATATACAATTCATAATCAATTTCCAAAACATAATCCATCCCACCATACACCATTTCCACAAGTTCTTGTGGCATCCCATACTACCCCAAAACTCTTGTAGAAGTGAACAATAACCAATATACAATAGATAATCCATTCTACTATAAACCGTTTCCCACAAGTTCTCGCGGAATCCCATACTTCCGGAAACTCTTGTCGAAACCATTTCTGGTACAATGCACAATAACCCATACTAGATATCCGACACTACCCACGTTACTATTCCGTTATCATTAGTGCTAGGAAATGTTTGTACCCACACGGCGTACAAAGACGTCTACCCACACCATGTGGTAGGAAAAGGTCATACCCGCGTGGCATACAAAGCCGTCTACCCACTACATGACACCCGGTCAATAGTAAACCATGTTAGTATCGTACAACTACGCAAGAGATAACATACCAACAAACATCTCACATTACCAACAATTACAGAATTTCCCAATTTACAAGCAATTTCCAAGAAAAATCCTCAAATTCTCAAAAGTGGTGGTACAATGAGCGATATAAGAAAATGAGCAAGAAATCACCATAAACATCGTTTTGGTATACCATATCAAGCACTAAGGTTTTGATGGTAAGAACAGAGAAAATGTAAGAGGATCAAGAATCAAGTAATTAATAGCAAGTATATATGATTTTGAATCAAAAGAATATATATAATTTAACCCTTGCCTCAATGTAAGAGAATAGGAAGAAATCCCCTACCTGTGTTCTTAGATTTGAGTGAAGGAGAGAAGGGTTTGATTTCAATTCAAGGACTCAGCTTTCTGTTCTTACTTCCTCTATTCGGGTAGCCTTCTGCTTCCAATTTCCTTTGGCCAGACTCCCACTCTGTCTCTCGGTTTCTCTCACAAAGCCTCCCTGACTTTCTTTTATTTTTTGACTGTCTTTATATGCTACGAAAGTGGAACGTCTTATGTCAAAATAATTGAAAGAAATCTTTCTCAAGATTCTTTTTCTACGATGCATTCATTGTTATATGAAATTCATTCACTTTAGATATTTCTTTATTCTTTCTCTCTCTTTCTTTTTCTTTTCTTGTCTGCCCCTTTTCTCTTTTTTTTTTCAAAGCTTTCACGTGGGTGAGTGGGTGAAGACCAAATGAATGAGAAAGTAACAATATTTACACTTTTCTCCCTTTATTTCATTTATCATATATATCTACCATAAACTTCACTATTCCTTATATATTTTTTTTTTTATCAAAATTCATAATATTTTATACTTAAACTACTCCTAAAAATTTGGGATCTCACAATCTACTCTCCTTAAAAGAATTTCATCCTAAGATTCCTTAGTTCACCAAGAATCTCAAAAGTTGTTGGGTGCAAGGTGTAACACAATAAAGAAAAAGAATATAAAGTGTTTATGGTTCAAAAGAAATGGTTGTTATTGAATTTTTTTTTCAATAAAGGTGTAATTATACTAACTTTTTCTCAATTCACTAAACCGAATGAATATAAAATTTCAGATTTTACACTACTAACCCCTTTATTTTACTTATTATATATTTCAACCTCTCTATTTCACTTATTATATATTTCAACCACAAAACTTAAAACAATTACATTATTATATATTTATATACATATATAAAATAAAATGCAGGGTGTTACAATTTATTTATTTGACAAAAACTGTAATAAATTGATAATATAATTAGGTGTATAAATACTCAATAATGATAATCTTACAATAAAGACTCATTATAAACAAAAAAGAAATATCTAAAGGGTCGGAGAGATACCTAAATAAATAACATATTAAATATTCAAAGAGGGGTAGAATATATCAATAACTTGGTTTGATTAATAATTAAAATTACATAATCTATTATTCAATTTAATTATACCTATAACTTAAATTTTTTAAGACAAAAATATTATTTAAATATATTCACGTGCAACATACGTTGTGCATTACTAGTAATAATATAATATCAGCATTTATGAAAAACTTTTGATTTCTTATTTTATTCCCAATTATTATAATAAAGTCAATTATATTCACCTCTATACTTTTATTTAATTTTTATTTTTTACACCTATTTGACTTATAATTTATTTTGAACTCTTTTATAAGGACTTCTAAATTCTTTTAAACTCATTTATTAGGAGTGCAGTTACATATAATTACCTATATTTATATGAAACAGTAAAGTCATATATATGTTAGATTATTAAACACATGTTATATTTTATTTTTTGGTATGCAATAATATAATAATATTATAAACGATCTAATCAATCTATTTAACAAAATAAAAATTAATAATTTTATGATATAATTAAATGTACAAATGCATAAAGAGATCAGAGATATACCTAAATAAATGACAAATTAAAGCCTCAAAAACTTATAAATAAATTAATAATTAAATTTAATAATAATTAAACTATAGATTAATTATTCAACACTTAATTTATTATTTAATTTAATTATTTATATAATTCAAATTTTCTATAAAAATAATATTATTTAAATATTTTTATGTACAATAAGAGTCGTGTATTATTAAATATATATTAAACCATATACTGGGAAGTGCTTTGTCCCTCGAGGAAGCCAATTCTATTTAGAATTGGGTATTAATAATGAGCAATGATATAATTTATGGCGACTGACGAGTTACACTTTGAACCCTAAAAAATTTAAGGATTCTTATTTTATACTTTCAGAAATAAAATTTCTTATTTTGCACTCTTAATATATCAAAAATATTATAATGTGGTATTTTTCTTAGCTTTCTTTATTTTTCATAAAAAATACTCCAGTGACACTGACGGAAAAATAGGAATCTAACAAAAATGCCACATTGCAAAATTTTTGATAAATTAAGGGTGTAATATAAAAATTTTTATCTTTGAGGATATAAAATAATTAAATTTTTCATGGTGCAAAGTACGGTCATCCCAATAATTTAGGGATATGATTTGGGGATATAATTATTATAATCATTAGATTATTAGTGGGTCTCAACATTGAATGCACTACACTATCAATCCAATGATTCAGAATAGGAACAGTACAACTTAGAATAGAAGTGAAAACTTCTTGCAACAATTACCTACCTAAAAAAAATAAAATTACTAACTTTAATTTAACACGGATTTTAATTCGACCCCTCTACCAAAATTTGATAATCTAATACAAAACTATAAATGTTTTCTCTATCTAATTGATCTCTATCTCTCTAAGAGAGCTTTTTCTTACCTGGTCTAATCACTCTAGTCTAACCAGCTTTTTGAAGACCATCGATAAATGTCACCCCAACCCAAGGGTGGAGCCAGGGCCCACCCTAATTTTTTTTTTTCTGCTATTACTTATATGTATTATATTTATTTTCTAAGAATGTACCAAAAAAAATATTTATTTTCTAAGTTATTTTGGTAATGTCTAGCCATGACCCAACTACACTTAGTGATGCCGACACCTACCAAAGATACCTACACGAACTCCTTTTATTCCATTCAAGTTAGTTACGTATAGTTCCAATTACACTACCGAAATGTCCTTTTCGACATTGCACATCGACTTTATATCCAGTTGACACCAGACTGTGTGAGTATTGCTTATCGAAGTGATTACAAACTGTAAAAAATTATTGCCCTCTCAGTCACAGTAAACTGTGTGCATTACAGCACGCTCTCAATTGTGAAAAATAAGTATTGTCAGATTTATCGAGTGTGATTAATCTTTTATATTTTTCTTGGGTTATTTGTGTCTAGTCATATCTTTATTTTATTTGTATCATATATACTGACCTTGTAAATTTTTAATCATATCTTACTGTCTGAGTACTACTTATTGAACTGATTAACTTTGGCAGTCTCTAATCATATCCTATTGTGTGAGTACTATTTATTGAAATGACTACACTTGTTAGTTTCAATGTTTAGTCATCAGTGTATAGTCAATGTCAGTGTTAAGTCATTTATGTTAGAAATAGTTAGTAATGTAAGATATCCCACATTGAAAAATTGAAAGGGAGTGTAAGAGTTTAATAGAAGAAGCACACCAAATTTTATAAGTTTGGATGGTGGGAAGATTTGGAGGGAAGCTCCAAATATTTCAAATCAATGTGTCTTGATTAGGTTTTAAATAAAATAATATTTAAAGTCAAAAGATGGGCATCTTGGGCTTGAAGCCTATAAACAATTAATATTTTGTATTAATTAAGCAGTTAATTAACTGCTACATGTCTCTTGACCCAAGAGTTGTGTCTCTTCTTTACATCTCTAAGGTATTATAAATACCTGTACAAATCCTTCAATAGAAATATACAAAAACCGTTTCTCTATTCTCTTCTTGGGAGAATTTTAGAGTTTGCTATCTAAAATTCTATTTGACTTTGTTAATCCTAGAAGAATTTGCTACAAACCCAGCAGCAACATAATGGGGGCATAATTTCCTTAAGGAGAGTGAATACACGATCAAAGCTTTCTAATCTGTTGTAATTATTTTGTTAACAATCTTAAGGAAATTATACAACAATGGAGGCTACTGGTTCGAATTCTATTTTCAAGTTCAATCCCGAAGTGTTCAAGTTGGATTGTTTCGATGGAACGAACTTCACACGCTAGAAGGATAAATTATTTTTCTTGCTTACTGAATTGAGTGTTGCGTATCTGCTAAGTGGAAATCTGCCAACTATTCCCGAACCATCTGACAAAGAAGATGAAGAAACTATAGCAACCCGCAAGAAACGCATGGAGGATGAAGTTCGCTGCAGAGGCTGTATTCTGAATTCATTGTCTGATGATTGTACGATCTGTTTCGTTCAATCAAATCCCCACAAGAAATCTGGAGTGTCTTGGAGAAGAAATATACATCTGTTAAGCAAGGTACGGACAGATTTCTCGGTATGAAATTTTTTGAATTCAAAATGTTTGATAATAAATCTGTCATGGAACAAGTAGATGAATTGCTTGTCCAAGTATCTAGACTCAAGGATTTTAAAATAGAAGTGTCTGAACAACTTCAAGTGGCTGCGGTAATTGCAAAATTGTCTACTACTTGGAACGATTATCGAAAGAAATTGTTGCACACTTCTGAAGATTTTACCATAGACCAACTCATGAAGCAAATCCGAATAGAAGAAGAAACTCGCAGTTGTGAGAATAAAAATGCTTCAAAGTCTGGTTCTAAAGTAAACAATATTGAGTCTAATACAAAGCAATCGGTAAAGACTGGTAATACTTCTGGAAATAAAAGGAAGTATGCTGAATCTTCAAGTAATAATTCTACTAACAAAAAGAAGAATAAGGCATGTTTTTTCTGTGGCAAGAATGACCATTTCAAGAAAGAGTGCATGTTCTATAAGAAATTGAAGACAGAGGCAAACGCTGGACAAAAGAAGGCCAATATTGTTGAACGTCCTCCAAATCCTTCTGAAATTATAGTTATGGTTGCTGAACTTAAAATCGGTATGATTACAGAATGCAACATGGCAACAACAGACAAGACTGCAGATTGGTGGTATGATTCTGGTGCGACAGTGCATGTTTGTAATGACAAAAATCTGTTCAAGAACTATGAAGTTGCAGCGAAGGATGAAAGTGTTCTGATGGGGAATCATGATACTGCCAAGATGCATGGAAAATGGACTGTTGAACTGCAATTTATCTCTGGAAAGAAACTGATCTTAATGAATGTATTTCATGTTCCTGATGTGAGAAAAAATATGATATCTGCAAGTTTGTTGTGTAAGAAGGGCTTAAAGGTTGTCTTAGAGGCAGAAAAATTTATATTTTCTAATAATGGTGTCTTTGTTGGATAAGGGTATTCATGTGATGGCATGTTTAAGTTGAGCATTAATTAAGTTGATGTTTCTGTTTATATTCTTGAGTCTCCTTTTAATTTATGGCATGCTCGTTTATCACATGTTAATTATGGATCAATTAGGTATATGTCTAGGCATGGTTTAATTCCATGTACAAATGAAAATTTTGGAAAATGTGAAATATGCATACAAGCAAAAATGACTAAGAAACCTTTTTCAAATAATGAAAGAACAACTGAAACATTTGAACTTGTGCATTCTGATATATGTGAATTAAATGGTCATTTAACTAGAGGATGAAATAGATATTTTATTACTTTCATTGATGATCATTCTAGGTTTACTCATGTTTATTTAATGAGAACTAAAGATCAAGCATTTGATATGTTTAAATGTTATAAAACCTTGGTTGAAAATCAATTGGAAAAGAAAATTAAAATCCTACGAAGTGATCGAGGTGGTGAATATTTTTTAATTGAATTTATTGTTTTTTGTGAAGAAAATGGTTTGATTCATCAAACGAGTGCACCTTACACTCCACAACAAAATGGTTTGGCTGAAAGAAAGAATAGAACATTGGTAGATATGATTAATGTTATGCTTATGCATGCTAAACTACCAAAAAATCTATGGGGAGAAGCTCTATTAATAGCTTGCCATGTGCACAATAGAATACCCTCAAAGAAAACAAAAACTTCTCCATATGAAATATGGAAAGGAAGAAGGCCAAACTTAAGTTATTTGAGAGTATGGGGTTGTATAACCTATTATAGAGTTCCAGATCCTAAAAGAACCAAATTAGGACCTAGAGCTCTTAAGAGTGTTTTTGTGGGTTATGCTGAAAATTCAAAAGCATATAGATTGTTGGATATAGACTCGAATGTTATCATAGAGTCTAGAGACGTTGAATTTTTAGAAACAAGTTTTCTTGGAAATTCAAATGTCAATCAACAATCGAATAAAGAAAATGTTGAACCTCTAATTACACAAGACATTAATATGGATCAAAGTTCTTCTTTAAATAATAAACGGAAACGAGTTGAACCTCCTAGTGAACCTAGGAGAAGTTAAAGGGTAAGAAAAGAGAAGAACTTGGATTCTGATTTTATTTCTTCACAAGCAATAGTCTTCTTGGTTGAAGGAAGTAGAGATAAGATTTTAAATAAGATACCCATTGTTATGCACTTGGAATAAGATCCTAAAACTTATAGTGATGCAATGACATCAAGAGATTCCAGTTTTGGGAAGGAAGCAATAAATGATGAAATGGATTCACTTCTATAAAATGAAACATGGGTATTGGTTGACTTACCACCTAGTTGTAAACCAATCGGATGTAAATGGGTGTTTAGGAGAAAATATAATACTAATGGTTCTCTATAAACCTTCAAAGCAAGACTAGTGGCAAAAGGTTTTAGACAAAAAGGATTTGATTATTTTGACACATGCTCCGGTGGCAAGAATTACTTCAATAAGAGTGTTATTTGTTTTAGCATCAATATATGATTTATACATCCATCAAATGGATGTAAAAACAGCATTCTTAAATGGTGATCTTGATGAGGAAGTATATATAGAACAACCTGAAGGATTTATACTTTCTGGTAATGAAAAGAAGGTTTGCAAATTGGTGAAATCCTTGTATGAATTAAAACAAGCTCCTAAACAGTGGCATGAAAATTTTGATAGTGTCATATTATCTCATGGGTTTAATCATAATGGAGCAGATAGATGTGTTTACTCCAAGTTTACTAAAGACTATGGTGTAATAGTTTGCCTCTATGTTGATGACATGTTAATCATAGGAATCAATTTGAGAGGAGTAAATGATACTAAGAGATATTTGACATCTCAATTTAAAATGAAAGATTTAGGAGAAGTCGATACTATCTTAGGGATTAAAGTTAAGAAACATAGTGGGGGTTTTGCTTTGTGCCAATCTCATTACATTGATAAGATTCTCTCCAAGTTTAACCACTTGGGAATTAAAGAAGCTAATACCCCATTTGATGTTTCCAACAAGTTGGTAGAAAATTCGGGTAGATCTGTTAGTCAATTAGACTATGCAAGTGCAATTGGTAGTTTAATGTATGCTATGCATTGCACTAGACCTAATATTGCCTTTTCTGTATGCAAACTTTCAAGATATACAAGTAATCCTAATACCGAACATTGGATGGCTATTGGAAGAGTTCTCGGTTATCTTAAAAGGACAAAGTCATTTGCCTTGTTTTATAACAAATTCCTTTCGGTACTAGAAGGCTATACTGATGCTAGTTGGATAACTAGTATCAATGATAACAAATCAACGTCTGGTTGGATTTTCACTTTAGGTGGAGGAGCTATATCATGGGCTTCTAAGAAACAGACGTGTATTACTCATTCCACAATGGAATCTGAATTTATTGCGTTGGCAGCGACAGGTAAAGAGGCGGAATGGCTGAGAAATTTATTATTAGATATAAAGTTGTGGCCACAACTGATGCCAACAGTCTCTTTGCACTATGATAGTCAAGCAACTATGTCTAGGGCTTTTAGCAAGATTTATAATGGTAAATCTAGACATATTGCTTTAAGACATGAATATATTAGACAACTACTTTTTGATGGTATAATCACAGTTGTCTATGTCAGGTCTTGTAGAAACCTGACCAATTCATTAACTAAAGGACTCTCGAGAGATATGATTAAAAGCACTACGAGTGCAATGGGTCTTAAACTATTCTAAATTTGTCACTAATAATGGAAACCCTACCTTTCTTGTTGCTTAGCAATTTTTAAAGGTTTAAGTGGTAATAACAAGTTATTAGTGATTGATAGCAAGCACAAGGTTTTATATATAGTGCTTATGGAAAAGGAGGTTGAATATTAATTATTCTTAATGAAGACTTTGTGTTCGGTTTTATGAACAAGAAAGTTCAAAATTTTGAAACTTTAACAACTCTTCACCTATGTGAACACAAGAAGTGGTGCCACTTCTATCAAGAGTTTGAAAATAAAACTTTTGTAAGTGTTCATGAAACTAGGAGGTAGCACAAGGCCATAATATGGTGCTAAAGCTCACAGTGAACACATTTAGAGAAACTTGTAAGTTTATGTGTATGACATTTCCGATCTTGTTGTATAAAATCAAGGTTTAATAAATTTAAATAACCATTGATTTTGACAAGGTTTTGAAATGTTTATACTAATAGAAGGTTTAAGTCGAAAGACACCTTCTATATGCATAAACTTAGTTGATTTTGATTACTTACATTACTATCTAAGTGGAGAATTGTTAGAAATAGTTAGTAATGTAAGATATCCCACATTGGAAAATTGAAAGGGAGTGTAAGAGTTTAAAAGAAGAAACACACCAAATTTTATAAGTTTGGATGGTGGGAAGATTTGGAG
The DNA here is from genome assembly GCA_951799425.1 of Ilex aquifolium. NCBI lineage: Eukaryota > Viridiplantae > Streptophyta > Magnoliopsida > Aquifoliales > Aquifoliaceae > Ilex > Ilex aquifolium. The sequence continues at coordinate 46,195,609 of OX637394.1, forward strand.
GGAAGCTCCAAATATTTCAAATCAATGTGCCTTGATTAGGCTTTAAATAAAATAATATTTAAAGTCAAAAAATGGGTACTTGGGGCAACTTGGGCTTGAAGCCTATAAACAATTAATATTTTTTATTAATTATTTTATATTAATTAAGTAGTTAATTAACTGCTACATGTCTCTTGGCCCAAGAGTTGTGTCTCTTCTTTACATCTCTAAGGTATTATAAATACCTGTACAAATCCTTCAATAGAAATATACAAAAACCGTTTCCCCATTCTGTTCTTGGGAGAATTTTAGAGTTTGTTATCTAAAATTTTATTTGGCTTTGTTAATCCTAGAGGAATTTGCCACAAACCCAGAAGTAACATAGTGGAGGCATAATTTCCTTAAGGAGAGTGAATACACGATCAAAACTTTCTAATCTATTGTAATTATTTTGCTAACAATTTATGTGTTTTCAGTACAATAAGTGATTACACATCTTAGTGTTTTCAGCGATTATTGAAAATTATTGATCAATGATGTGTCTAGTCATTACTTTTGTATATATATACGCATTTCTTCACAATGTAAACCCGACAGTAAAATGTCTAGAAGGTCATCATTCGGGTCTTCAAGCCAAACAAACGATGGTTCGTCCTTGAGCAACCAATGCCGACATCTTGATGCACACCAACATCAAAGTTCCTTCTCATTCAGTTTACTAGAATTTGGTAACTATACACATTCCAGTGGTATAACGTGGTAAGAAAACTTGCGTGACTTTCATAATGAGTCAATCAACATTCATAACTCTTTCACAAAAATTGGCCATGTGATTAGTGGACCTGCAACCATTCTTCCGCATCTAGAGTTTTATTACCACCTACGAGGACCAAGGTAGATGAAATCTTATTTCAAGCGTTATGAGCTTGAAGTATACTACCGTTGGCTTAGATTACGAGCGCCACAGACACGTTCAACTGAAATGTATGTTGAATGACGCACAGACAAATATGATGATATCATAGCAAGACTTGAATGTGAAATTGATCAGATACAACGACGTCTAGATCGATTCAACTTTATCAAAAAGGTAAAGATAGAGCATTCAGTGTAAAACCCGTGAAAATTTGAACTTTTGTGAAAAAGGGCAAAAATGTAATTTGCCACTATGGTACAGGTTGTAAACCTGAATTTTTCTAGATCTCGGATGACGAAACGGACCTCACCGTTGGATTCGTCTCGCGAAATCTAGTTACCCTGTCAAATTTCATTGAATTCCGAGTTAGACGGATTTTTTTGCGTTTTACGAGGCGGTCAGACCTCGGGAGACCCAAAAACGAAATTCTGAATAAAATTTTAAATTTTGGGAAATAAATGACAACAAGTTAAAATAAAAATATTTTGAACTTGAACCGGAGCGAAATTTAATCGTTTCGGGGTTTAAACGGACCCGGGAAATAAGGGCCGTGTGGCGCGTTGTAGGCCAAGTATTTAAAGAGTATTTAAAGGGGAGAAAATCAGATTTTCTCCCCATTTGTTCAGCCGGTTTTAGCGTGAGAAAGAGGAGAGGGAAAAGCTAGGTTTTCTCCACCTTCTCTCTAAGATCCTCGTCTCCACGGAGCCCAAATCCACTCGGGCCAAGAGAGAAAGTTGTTCCCCTCGCCAAGAGCTACAAAACCATACCAAGGAGGTCGGGTTTTGGAGTAATTCGAAGAACGAGATTTTGGGAAGCTAGGGCTTGGAGCTTGAATCGAGTCTTGGAGGCTTTCCAACGTTGTTCTCCACGCTTCAAGAGGTAGGGTTCCCTCCTACTAAGGTTTATTCCAAACCTAGGATGTTTTTATGAAATGGGTAGGATGATAGATTGTATATCTCTTGCCTATTGTTGGTAATGTGTTGAAATGGGTATTGAAATGGGTAAAGATCAATTCTAATTGGATTGGTAAATTAGAAATTTTTAAATGAAATTTCTAGAATTGGGTATATGGGATTGACCTAATGTAATTCTTGGATTATGTGAATTGTGGGCATGCTATGTGCTTATATTATGCCATGAGAATTAAATTGTGTTATTACTTGATTTTGTGATGACATGATTGGGTGTTATTCAAGATAAAATGTTGATATATGTATACATGTTATAATATATTGACATTGTAGAGAATTATGGAAATTATATGCTTATGATATAATTTTGCCATGAAATATGAGACATGTGATTAGAATGTTCATGTGTTACTCATAGCATATTGAACATGATAATATTGTTGCAATGGAGCATCACATTGCATATGCATGGGAACATCGCATTTAGTGGGTGTGTGTGCATGGTGGTTGTCTTCACTACGCTCGGTGGATGACAAGTGGGCTCGGGTAATATGGGTCGATGACCTAGTCGAGTCTCACGGTTTGCATGGTTGTTAGGGTTGGGGTAGCAAGAAGGGCTAGAAAATCCCTCGGGTGAGAGACCCGGTGATTGGATATGCACTCCGTTGGTATAAGAGTCCATAAAGTGTGTCGGTGTACGCGGAACCGTTGGTGGAAGTCCATGAATTCCGTGTCGGTTGGGTGCCGTTGGTGTAAGTCCATAAATATCCACCCCAAGAAAGACCCTAGAATGAAAGGTCATTTGATGTGCAACATAAATGACGGATCGGTACACATTGGCACTTGCATGTGTAGAGGAGCCGGGAAGGGCTCGGTTGATATGCATGAGTGGGTCTCACCTCATTCCATAGCATGGCATTGAAAGTTCCATCATCGAATATATTTCTTTGCTTGGAATGTTATGAGTTGTTGTTTTGTGGCATGTGAACATTTCATATGCATATAGGTTGGGGAGTAGCCTCATTAGGAGATACCCTATTGAGCGTGGCTCACCCTTTGTGGGAAAAACATTTCAGGTGCGGGGTTCACACCGGCGGACGGTTCCCATTTCGAGCCCCAAAGTTGAAGAAAGCCGACTTGTGGCTTTTTATGGTTATTTTGTAAAGCTTTTGAACAAATTCCATTTTAATATGTAAACATATGGAATTAATTGTAATGGAACTTGTATAAATCATGTTTTATATGGGAATCCTCATTATGCATGGGTTGGGTGAGTTTGGAATGTATTAGAATGGATTGGAAGTGAAAAACAAAGGAAAAAGGCAAAACTGGCAAAACCGTACCGGTACGCGTACCGGTACGGAGACAGACAGAAGGCAGAGCATACCGGTATGCGTACCGGTACGCCGATGTCCAGTGGGTACACCGTACCGGTACGCGTATCGGTATGCCCGCCTTAATTTTCTGAATTTTTTTTTTTTAGTTTGCCAAACTCTGGGGCTATTGTTTCCTTCCTTTAAAGGTTATAAATGGACAATAATAGGATGCCAATGGTGGTATATTGGATCTCGGGTGGATTAACCAACCTAAAGAAGTTGGACTTGTGATTCTTTTATATATAATTATAAATCTCGGTAAAGGGAATGTGGTGACGTGGTGTCGGGTTAAGCGACATTCACGGGTATTTCCGTGGGTTGACGGGTTGTCAACGGTTAATAAAGGACCCCCGAAAATTGGGGCGTCACAGCTTGGTATCTGAGCATAGGTATGCGATTTACCTAGGGCTTGATGGGGCATGGGTCTAGACCATTGCATTCATTGTGCATTACATGTTATGTGCTTAAATTGCTACATGTTATGTGATACGTGATATGTGTATTATATGCATGGTAGAATGTATATGAAAATGGACACACTAGGGTTAGAGAACTTAACATTGGGAGTGGGAAAACAAATGAACGGGAAAGTTCAAAGCGTAAGGGTCCACTATTGGAGGCATACACTATACTAGTGTGACAATGAGAAAGATTTGAACGTTTTAACTTTGGTCCCTTTCTAGGGATACTAAGTTTTTGTGCCATTGCCACTTGACATGTGTGTAGATGGCAAGTGGAAGAAGAGGACGTCGAGGCGGTGGGCGGAACAATAATCAACCACCACCGGTCTTCGATCAACAAGCGTTTACGGAAACCATGGGCATGATGGCGGCTACTGTTGCACAAGCTAGTGCAAATGCCGGGCATGGAGGCACGAGTAACCTCCAACAGTTTAAAGCACACAAACCTCCAGTTTTCATGGGAGGGGCGGACCCGATGGTGGCCGACCATTGGTTCCGGCAAGTCAACAAGATCTTAGGGGCGATGGAGGTCACCTCAGACGCTACTAAGATAAGACTAGTTGCATTCCAGCTAGAGGGAGAAGCCCAATTGTGGTGGGATTGGGTGACGGCCTCGAAGAACTTAGAGGCCATGACATGGGGAGAGTTCAAGGAGCTCTTCATGAGTAAGTATTTCCTAACGGCCGTTCGACATGCAAAGGCCCGGGAATTCCTAGACTTGAAGCAAGGGTCAATGACCGTGATGGAGTATGTGGCTAAGTTCACCGAGTTAGCCCGATTTGCTGATGATTACGTGGCCACGGATATGGCCAAGGTAAGAAGGTTTGAGGACGGGTTGAAGCTATCCATCCGGGGAAAGATTGTGGGCCTCCGCCTGCAAGACTTAGACTCTATGGTCGAGACAGCTATGGCCATTGAGAGGGAGGTTGACGATGCACGAAGCATCCGTGAGGCGGGTGCTAAGGATAAGAAGAAGGAGGGCCAATCCTCTTCTTCTAGTTCGGGGAAGAAGCAGAGGACTTCTACTCCACAAGGGCAACAAGGACAGGGCCGCGGCTATCAAGGCCAAGGCCAAGGTCAATTTTCCCAGGGCGGGAGAAACTTCAGGACTACCTACCAGGCAGGCCAGAAGATATGTTTCCATTGCAACCAACCGGGGCATATAAAGCGGGATTGTCCGCAGAGGCAAGGATCCCAGAGCTATGGGACACCTCAGTCCCAGTCATCAGTGGGACAGTCGCAGACACACTTTGTTCCTCCCTACCCCATCGTGGGCCAGGGAAGTCAGCATCAGTTCCAGGGCACTACTCAGGCCCCTACCACTTTTCGAGCGGGGACTCCGCAGTCGGGCCAGATGGGCCAAAGCATGGGTCGAGGCCGAGGACAGGGCATGCAGGCCGGGACTTCGGGGACCCAGGGGCGTGTCTACGCCATTACACCTCAGGCTGAGCCAGTGGACCAGTCGGTCATTCAGGGTACATTCCTACTCTCTCGCCTATGGGCTAAAGTATTATTTGACTTTGGTGCATCGCATTCATTCATTTCTGCATCATGTGTGAGGGATTTGGGCTTAGAGGTTGATACCTTGGAAGAACCGTTGTATGTGAATTCACCCCTAGGAGCTAGGGTGTGTGTGAATCAGATATGTCGGGGTTGTGAGCTAAAGATCTCGGGGATGCTACTCACCGTGGACCTTAGGGTTATGGACATGTCGGAGTTCGATGTCATCCTTGGGATGGACTGGTTGGCGGCGCATCGGGTCGTCATTGATTGTGACAGGAAGAGGGTCACTGCCTATACACCGGACGGTGTTTGTTTCAAGTTTCAGGGGGAAAAGCATGATGCTTTGCCTCAAGTCGTGTATGATTCACGATGGCACGGGCAGTTGATGGGTTGGCTTGCGAGCCTTACCTTGGAGGACGAGGCAAGACAAGGATTGGGTCTACCTCGGGTGGTGTGCGAGTATGAGGATGTTTTTCCGGACGAACTACCGGGATTACCTCCCCATAGGGATGTGGACTTTAGCATCGAGTTACATCCGGGTACTTCGCCCATTTCTATGATTCCACACAGGATGGCGCCAGCTGAGTTGCAAGAACTCAAGGTCCAATTACAAGAATTATTGGATAAGGGCTTTATTAGATCGAGCACTTCACCTTGGGGCGCTCCGGTATTATTTGCCAAGAAGAAGGATAAGACTCTTCGATTGTGTATAGACTATCGGCAGTTGAACCGGGTCACCATCAAGAATAGGTACCCTTTGCCGAGGATCGATGACCTGTTTGATCAGCTGAGGGGAGCGCGGGTCTATTCCAAGATAGATCTCCGCACGGGCTATCATCAGTTAAGGATTAGGGAAGCAGATATCCCTAAGACGGCGTTCAGAACGCGGTATGGGCATTTCGAGTTCACAGTAATGCCATTTGGATTGACGAATGCCCCGGCGGCATTCATGGATCTCATGCATAGGGTATTCCAGCCCTATTTAGATCAGTTTGTCGTGGTGTTTGTTGATGACATCCTGATCTACTCCAAGACAGAGGAGGAGCATGAGGGTCACTTGAGAATTGTCCTCCAGACCTTGAGGGACCATCAATTGTACGCCAAGTTCAGCAAGTGTGAATTTTGGCTCACGGAGGTGAAATTCTTGGGACACGTGGTGTCAGCTTCGGGGGTGTCAGTTGACCCGGAGAAAGTGGAGGCAGTTATGAGTTGGGAGAGGCCGAAGTCAGTCTTCGAGATACGTAGTTTCTTGGGATTGGCAGGGTACTACCGGAGATTCATCGAAGACTTCTCCCGACTGGCTGCACCTATGACTAGATTGACCCGGAAAGAGGTCAAGTTCGAGTGGAATGATTCATGTGAGAAGGCATTCCAAGAACTAAAGAGGAGGCTCACTTCAACTCCTATCTTGATTGTTCCAGAAAGGGGACAAAATTACATGGTGTACTGCGATGCCTCCAATGATGGACTTGGTTGTGTCTTGATGCAGTCCGGGAGAGTGGTAGCTTATGGTTCTCGACAGTTGAAGAATCACGAGCAGAATTACTCCACGCATGATATGGAGTTGGCGGCCATTGTCTTTGCCTTGAAGGCTTGGCGCCACTATTTATATGGTGAACAATTTGAAGTGTTTTCGGACTACAAGAGTCTGAAGTACATCTTCACTCAGCGGGACCTCAACATGAGGCAGCGTAGGTGGATGGAGTACCTAGAAGACTATGACTTCACTTTGCATTACCACCCTGGTAAGGCAAATGTGGTGGCTGATGCACTTAGCCGGAAGTCACGGTGTGTCTTAGCTAGTGTGGCTTCCCGGGAGTGGCAGATGCTTGAGGCCGTGGGCCAATTTGGACTGCATTATCAGGGTCGGACTCAGGGTGTTTTAGGGAGCTTGGTGGCTACGCCTTCCCTACTGAGCAGAGTGATTGAGTCCCAGGGGCAGGACCCAGAGTTATCATCCATCAGGGACCGAATGCAGACGGGTACTGGTGACGAAGGCTGGGCCATTCACTCGGATGGCAGTCTTCGGTTTAGGGGAAGGGTTGTGGTTCCCCAGTCAGCGGATCTGAGAGAGGAAATTCTCAGGGAGTTCCATTGCTCTCGTTTTGCGGTGCATCCAGGCGGCACGAAGATGTATCATGATAACACCAAAGGCCAGCCGGTATGCTCCAGTTGGTACACCGTACCGGTACGGTGAAAATTTGAACTTTTGTAAAAAAGGGCAAAAAGGTAATTTGCCACTATGGTACAGGTTGTAAACCTGAATTTTTCTAGATCTCGGATGACGAAACGGACCTCACCGTTGGATTCGTCTCGCGAAATCTAGTTACCCTGTCAAATTTCATTGAATTCCGAGTTAGACGGATTTTTTCGCGTTTTACGAGGCGGTCGGACCTCGGGAGACCCAAAAACGAAATTCTGAATAAAATTTTAAATTTTGGGAAATAAATGACAACAAGTTAAAATAAAAATATTTTGAACTTGAACCGGAGCGAAATTTAATCGTTTCGGGGTTTAAACGGACCCGGGAAATAAGGGCCGTGTGGCGCGTTGTAGGCCAAGTATTTAAAGAGTATTTAAAGGGGAGAAAATCAGATTTTCTCCCCATTTTTTCAGCCGATTTTAGCGTGAGAAAGAGGAGAGGGAAAAGCTAGGTTTTCTCCACCTTCTCTCTAAGATCCTCGTCTCCACGGAGCCCAAATCCACTCGGGCCAAGAGAGAAAGTTGTTCCCCTCGCCAAGAGCTACAAAACCATACCAAGGAGGTCGGGTTTTGGAGTGATTCGAAGAACGAGATTTTGGGAAGCTAGGGCTTGGAGCTTGAATCGAGTCTTGGAGGCTTTCCAACGTTGTTCTCCACGCTTCAAGAGGTAGGGTTCCCTCCTACTAAGGTTTATTCCAAACCTAGGATGTTTTTATGAAATGGGTAGGATGATAGATTGTATATCTCTTGCCTATTGTTGGTAATGTGTTGAAATGGGTATTGAAATGGGTAAAGATCAATTCTAATTGGATTGGTAAATTAGAAATTTTTAAATGAAATTTCTAGAATTGGGTATATGGGATTGACCTAATGTAATTCTTGGATTATGTGAATTGTGGGCATGCTATGTGCTTATATTATGTCATGAGAATTAAAGTGTGTTATTACTTGATTTTGTGATGACATGATTGGGTGTTATTCAAGATAAAATGTTGATATATGTATACATGTTATAATATATTGACATTGTAGAGAATTATGGAAATTATATGCTTATGATATAATTTTGCCATGAAATATGAGACATGTGATTAGAATGTTCATGTGTTACTCATAGCATATTGAACATGATAATATTGTTGCAATGGAGCATCACATTGCATATGCATGGGAACATCGCATTTAGTGGGTGTGTGTGCATGGTGGTTGTCTTCACCACGCTCGGTGGATGACAAGTGGGCTCGGGTAATATGGGTCGATGACCTAGTCGAGTCTCACGATTTGCATGGTTGTTAGGGTTGGGGTAGCAAGAAGGGCTAGAAAATCCCTCGGGTGAGAGACCCGGTGATTGGATATGCACTCCGTTGGTATAAGAGTCCATAAAGTGTGTCGGTGTACGCGGAACCGTTGGTGGAAGTCCATGAATTCCGTGTCGGTTGGGTGCCGTTGGTGTAAGTCCATAAATATCCACCCCAAGAAAGACCCTAGAATGAAAGGTCATTTGATGTGCAACATAAATGACGGATCGGTACACATTGGCACTTGCATGTGTAGAGGAGCCGGGAAGGGCTCGGTTGATATGCATGAGTGGGTCTCACCTCATTCCATAGCATGGCATTGAAAGTTCCATCATCGAATATATTTCTTTGCTTGGAATGTTATGAGTTGTTGTTTTGTGGCATGTGAACATTTCATATGCATATAGGTTGGGGAGTAGCCTCATTAGGAGATACCCTATTGAGCGTGGCTCACCCTTTGTGGGAAAAACATTTCAGGTGCGGGGTTCACACCGGCGGACGGCTCCCATTTCGAGCCCCAAAGTTGAAGAAAGCCGACTTGTGGCTTTTTATGGTTATTTTGTAAAGCTTTTGAACAAATTCCATTTTAATATGTAAACATATGGAATTAATTGTAATGGAACTTGTATAAATCATGTTTTATATGGGAATCCTCATTATGCATGGGTTGGGTGAGTTTGGAATGTATTAGAATGGATTGGAAGTGAAAAACAAAGGAAAAAGGCAAAACTGGCAAAACCGTACCGGTACGCGTACCGGTACGGAGACAGACAGAAGGCAGAGCATACCGGTATGCGTACCGGTACGCCGATGTCCAGTGGGTACACCGTACCGGTACGCGTATCGGTATGCCCGCCTTAATTTTCTGAATTTTTTTTTTTTAGTTTGCCAAACTCTGGGGCTATTGTTTCCTTCCTTTAAAGGTTATAAATGGACAATAATAAGATGCCAATGGTGGTATATTGGATCTCGGGTGGATTAACCAACCTAAAGAAGTTGGACTTGTGATTCTTTTATATATAATTATAAATCTCGGTAAAGGGAATGTGGTGACGTGGTGTCGGGTTAAGCGACAATCACGGGTATTTCCGCGGGTTGTCAACGGTTAATAAAGGACCCTCGGAAATTGGGGCGTCACATTCAGATTCTGTCGAGGCTATTAATACAATGCTATTTGATCCATTACTAACTTATGACCATGAATTTTCTGATTTTGATGATTCAAGTGATGATGATTATGAAAAATTTACCAACCACTATGTTATTGAAAACATAATCCTCATTAGAAAACATATGTTGTTGTATTTGTGTTGCATGTAGTATGAACATGATCATTTGTATTTCTATTTCAGATACATAAAATAACTATTATATTATTAACATTTTTTGCATTAAAGTTGATTATGAAAATTTGTGTCAAATAATTTAGATGCACTCTGCATTTGAACAGTTTCAAAAACAAAAAAACATATATAAAACTTTTCACTCATTTTTTTTCATCCAAAAAAATGTAGATTAATATTAGTTTTGTAAGCTTGAAAAAGATTAAATTTTAAAAAAAACACCAAAGGCGTTAGTTGGACTATAGAAATAGTAAAGTTGGAAAATGGTTATTTTCACTCAAAGGATCATCAACTTTTCGATATAAAACAGGGTTATTAAATCCGTTTTATAATGAAAGCGGACTTGTCAAACTCGCTTTAAGAAAAAACAGGGTCAATAAATTTATTTTTCATGATCATGAACAATCTCATTCTCCTAAAAACAACTTTGTAGTATCCGCTTTTAATGTAAAAAGCGGATTCAGTAATTACGCTTTTATTAAGAAAGCGGATGTTGCTTATGTATAGTTTTCAATTCAATTGCAATATTCTTTCCATTATTCATTGTAATTGCTTTAAATTCTTTTTTTCAATTCAAAGTCTCCATTTAAATTCTGTTTTTCAATAAATTCTTTAATTTGCTTTAATTTATCACGTCTTCTTTAATTGTTTCTAATTTTACTTTTAATATGATAGTAGTTCAATCCCAGCATGATTGGATAAGGGATTCTCTTTCGTGAATGAGTAGTTTGGACCTAACTAGGGTTTCATTGTTCAAAATTACTTTTATTGTTCAAAATAATTAATTTTGGAAGCACAGTTGATATGTAATAATGTAAACATCTTTGTTTAGTCGTAGACAATTGAATTTAACACGATTAATTCTTAGAGTCCCAACAATCAATGTGATATAAATTCTTCAATGAATTATTTTTATCATTAAAATACATATTTTTCCAAATTATGAGTGTTAATTGAATATTTTTCGTCTAAGTGAGTTTGATTACTATCTTTAATGAGTCATAAATTAGGTCAAAATAACTCTTCATGGTAAAATGAACTTTGATGGGTAGCTGGTTTATTTCAATAGTATTTCTTCGTAATTATTTATCTTTACCCAAATTTTCTATTACAAAAATTTTTCATTTTTTTTATTTTTAACATGTCACCTTTGAGTTTCTCGTTTTTTTCTTGAGGGGACGACCTCAATAATTGACCGAGTTACTATACGATAATTTTCTTACGCTTGATCCAGTAAACTTGTGATTTAACAAATTAAAAGGGTCATGGAGAACATTTAACATTAAAAACGGAATCTCCAGAAAAAAAATAGTTGTTGACTCCGATTTAAAATTTGTCGTAGTTTAATAAATAAGTTTAATACTGTTGTATTTTGATAAAATTGTTTTAAAACAATCGTACTATGGTAAATAACTCCCCTAATTGCTTCATTGTCACTTTCCATTCTAGGAGTTGAATACAGTACTGTACTAATAATTTTGGCACCGTATCTCTAACTTTTATCATTTTAATGGTTATTTTTATATTTTTTAGGGGTTATTTTACAATTAAAAAAATTATTATTTTTATGGGTGATTTACCATTTTTGTGAGATTTTTAACACTGTTGTGGGTATTTTTACCATATTTGTGATATCTATTTTTACCACTTTTTTTAGTATAAAAAAATTTATCACATTTATGAGTATTTTTACTATATTTGTAGATATTTTTACCACATTGATGGATGTTTTTGTCATTATTGTGGTAATAATTTTTGCCATTTTAGAGGTATTAGTGATAAAATGATCTTTAAATATGATAAAAATAACGATAAATGTAATAAATGAAGGTATAATGCTGAATTTTGTTTGTCCGATACCCTTGTCAAATCCTCCATTCTATTTTATTTGCTCCAACGCTTATGAGTGCTTTCACCAGTCTGATATGACATGGCTATAACCTTGTCCTTGTACTTGCGCATCCAATATCGTCTTTTTGGGTGAAAATTGGGTTGAGTTATTTTTAAGGGACTGAGTTTAGTTTGTCAAGAAAATTTATTTAGGTATAAATTTATTTTTAATCTTACTAACAAGTAGTTAAATTCACTATTATTTTAAAACTTCAAAATACCCTTCATTGAAAGTAACTTTAAATTAATTTTCTAACTTGAAAATTATTATTCCTTAATTCATTATCAATGAAGATATGTCAATAATTTTTTTACATAAATTTGAAATTCAAATTTAATGTACAACTGATATTCTCTCTCTCTCTCTCTCTCTATATATATATATATATATATAAATTTTTTTACCATATTATTGTTTATGTTATTATTTTTGTTGGACATGTTACTGTTCAAGTTACTATTTTTGTTGAGCATGTTACTACTGTTATTTTGTGTTTAAATGTTATTACTTTTTTTTACTATATATATATATATAGTAAAAAATAAAGGTCAAACGACTTTAATTGAAACTAATGCAATTAAAAATAAAATTGAAATTCCTAAAACCATTAAATGGTCAGAAATTCAGTTTCCAGAAACTTGGAGATTGGAATTAGTGGTTCATAAAAAACCAGAGATAAATGAAGAAATAACTCAAATTACCCAGTCAACCCAGGGTGATGTTTTGATATCATTTGCTAGAAATAATTTCTCTAGTTTAAAAATCTCTGATAAATCAGAAACTTCTTCAGATTATTCTACTCCTATAAGAAGATCTACTTCTTCGGTCTTAAATCGAAGAAAAGGTAAAGAACCCATAATTGAAGGTTTAAAAACTTCTCATAATCAAATTCCCCATGGAATTTATCGCCAAGATAAAGAGATTTTTAATGATGAGGATTTTATTGATCCTACTCCATCCGAGATCGGATTTCAAATATAAGTTTTTATGGATATACACCAAAAAGATTTTGTTGTTAATCGACAAGAAATTAATAAAGAGTTTTATCTTCCTAAATATAAAGAATTTAGAAATTGGTATTTTGAGACTGAGTCCAGATGACCTCAAAAATTATAAAGAAATGTTTTATCTTTTTATTGAAAGAGAAAATAAATCCTCAATGTCTCAATCGGAGTCATTTAATGAAGTCCTTAAATTCGAACCATCAGCAGTACTTATCGACTGAGTAGTTTTTTAATCCGGCCAGATTCTCCATCCACTGTTTATAGTGGTAATCATAATACCAGTCATTAATTTCAAGAATAAGACAGAATTTCTTATCAGCTGAATTCTTAGCAGCTCGAGCAATTCTTAACAGAAAAAGAGAAACATCATCTGTTAATTGCTCTTCCATAGCATGGCAATAAAGACTCCATAGAGACATTTTACAATAATTATTTTTCCATGTAGAAACGAAGCTAAATATATCTTCACCTGCATGGTCACAAATACAGTCCAGAAGTTCTGGAGTGTTGTTAATAAGATCAAGAGAAAATGAGTCAGGATTCATTTCTTGAACTTCTTGATTTCCTGCAAGATTAGCACTCCAAAAAGAGTTAGGAATAATAGAATCAAAATGATTCTTTTTATAAATTAATTTTTCTTTTAATTGATTTATCATTTGTATTTGAGGAGAAGTTATAAACTCAAATAATATTTGTTGACCATTTATGGTAGTCAAAATTCCTTTAGAATCAATTTTTTCAATAGGTTGAATCATAGATAAGAAAGGTGTTCCCAAAATCACCAATTGATTTAAATTATCGATAAGCATGAAAGTAGTAGGAATACAAATTCCTTGATTACAGATATAAACATTCGAGAGTTTAAAATTTATATTTAATTTTGAACCATCAGCAGTGCTTACTGACTGAGTAGTTTTTTCAAAATATTTGGTAGGAATTAATCCAGCTTTTATGCAATTCATATCTGATCCACTATCAATTAAAGCAATGGTTTCAATAGTAAAGATTTGATTTATAGTAAGAGTAATTTTACTATACCATTTTTGAAAAGTCATTTTATCAATTACATTTAAGTAACCGTAACCTTCGTTAGGAGAATGAGAAAATGATGTTTTATCATCAAAAAAGTCTTTATCAACTTTTATGGAAGGTGAAGCTTCATCATATGTTATGTCATTATCACATTTTATGGCTTTGTCCTTTAAAGGAAAATTTTCCAAGGCTAAAACTCTAGCATGTAAGACTTTTAAGTCTTCTTTGAGAAAGTAAATATCTTTCTTTAAGTCTTGAACCGTAAAGGATGAGAACTCTCTAGTTGGAGTATTCTCAATTGTTATATTTTCTGTCCTATTAAGGACTTCCTTAAGTGAATAAGATTGAGACATATGGGGTCTCTTTTCATCCTGATTTATCTGCAGATATTGTTCAATAGCTTTTTTCTTAGAATCAGGATCTTGAATTTTATCTATAAGATCAAGAATTAATGATTGTGATTTAGTCAAAGTATTTATACTTAATCCGTTCATAGCTAAAATAGCTTTATAATAATTAGTTTCAGATTTACAATGAGAAGAACAAGCTTTATCTTGTTTATCACTGTCAGAAGACGAACAACTTATTTCATCAATATTAAAATCCTCTTCCTCAGAAGATAAATCATTAATAGAATCTTCACTTTCTGAATTTAAAACAATTTTTAAAATCTTTTCTTTAAGATCTTCATCATTAAGTAATTCATTAATTTGTTGTTTAATTGGACACTTAGTGGCAATGTGGCCTTCTTTACCACATTTAAAACATTTTAAAATAGGCTTTTTATCATTTTCTTTAGATTTTTTAGTAGTTTTATCCACTTTTTCTTTTCCATAATTCTTTTTATAGAATTTTCTACCTTTTTTAGAAGGTTTTGTGTAAGGCTTTCTTTTACTAGAAACTTTATCTTTGGGAATATCCAAATTATAAGCAAATTGATTACAAAATTCTCCAAGCTCTTTTCTACCAGTTAATCTTTGTCTCTTAAGTTGAGTTTTGAGATTTAAATCATTACAGAGAGCTAAACCTTCAGAAATATATTCAGAAATTAGTTCTCCGTAAGTATAATTTTCATAAGGGATTTTAAATCCACCATGTCTTTGCTTTAAGCGAATTCTTATTTTTTCAGCAAATAAACTGGGCAATCCTGAAATAAATTTTTCTTTCCAGAATTCATTATTAGCATCTGTTCTTAGCAAAACTTTAGCTAAAAAGACATCTTTATACCACCTAAAATGAGTTAAGGTGGGGCATCTTAAATTCATTAAGAGTTCTTTGCTCTTATCTGTACTTTGGAAATTTGTTCCAACAAAGTGTTTTAATATGGTTTGAATTAATGTATAAACAACATCTTCTTGAGTAGTTATACTTCCATCTGCTGCTGTTATAATTTTTACTGCATTTAAAATTTCATTTTGCTGGGTTGAATTTAAATAGTTATCCCACCAGCCACGTAATTGACCAGTGAATCCAGCAGTCACAAATTTAGCAGTAGTGTGATCAGAATTACGATTTGCTCGACATATCGAAGCATACATTAAAATTTTATGTAAAACTTGATGAATTAAATAATCAGACATACCATCAATATTCCATTCATAAATAGAAGAGGCATCATAGCCACTTTGATCAATAAAAAATCTTTCTTCATACATAATATCTTGAGGAGTTGACCTCGGATAATAAGCCATTAAAGGAGGCGCTTGTTGATAAGTATTAGTTTTTGGTTTGGAATATCCAATTTTATTAACTTCTGCTTTCTGCATGTCAGATAATAAATTTTCAAAATTTTTAATTTCAGTTTCATAGTCTTCTTCTTGGGAGAGAACATTTAAAGACAAATCTTTTAATTTATTTTTGAGTGCATTTATGAACTCAATTTCTTCAATTTTATTATGAAGATTGAAAGATGAAGTATCCACAGGGGGTTTAATTGTCAAACTCGATTTAAAATCAAAAGTACCAATATTATAGATTTTCTTAGTGGGATACTGGGGTATATCCCAGTTCTGCAATTTATTTTCAATATCAGAGAATTCTATTTCTTCCATGTTTTTAACATAATCTTCTTTATGATTATTTTTAAATTTAAAAAGACTTAATGCCATAGAGGTAGACTCAAAAGTGTTTCTGTTGACTCATATGCTTTACTATTACTGTCATCTAGTTGCTATTGTAATATGTCTTTTAATTCTACTACAGTACCGTTATCAGGAATATTATTACCATAATTCTAGCATAATGACTTCCCAACTAACTATAATTAGTTTCATCTTGCTACAATGATTTTCTCACCTCCTACAAACTGTCAACGTTTCTGGCGGGACAGAAATGGGAATCCACCCAAAACGGCCTAAACTCCTATCAGCGGAAAAGCGACCAACAACATCCCTTACGCCCCACAGCACCATAGAAAGTATACAGAGAAAAATCATCACAAACAAAATTACACCAAGCATAGAAGCAAACGAGGAACATCATTATAACAGAATTAAAGTAACAATTTCATAATAACAGTAGTCTAACAGAATTAAATCACCATTACATAAGCAACAAGAATTAGTAATAAATCCGCATATAAATCAACAGAATAGACTTATACTACCATTACTTGGCTCTGATACCAATAAGGGGGAATGATCGATATATGTACAAAAAAATGTACAAGGAAAGCTTTTATTTAATGCTGAAAGCTTAAAATATATACAAAGTGCTGAAAGCTTAAAAGCTTATGTACAGAGTCTACTTACAGTACTAGTGTGGAAGGTAGAAGATGGAAGGTAATATACAAGTGAAGGGTTCAGAGTGGGTGTAAGAAAGACAAGAGAGAGTAGGTACAAGAGTAGGATAGAAAGGAAGGATGTGTAACACCCCAAATACCACCCTGGACGGCATTACATTCTAAAACCATTCATAACATGAGGGCAACTAATAAAAATCCATAAATGACCGGGGGTCCCTAATTTAACGAAATTTGGGCAGAGTCTCCTTTGTACGAGAAACTCTACCCAAAACACAACCTGTGCAATTATATTAACTTGACCACACAGGGTCCATTTAACCATCCAATAACAATAAAATTTCATTTACCATCTATACTATCCATAATGTTATCCCAAAAGAATAGGCCAAGTATGGCAGTTACATTCCCAAAAGAATTACATGAATATACTGCAGCGGAATTTCAAAAGAATCTAGACTTTACATTGTTCAGAATTAAATCTCCTAGTCTAGAACAAAATAAGCTACATCTCTAGATGTCCCACTCGGGATCTAGGTACCACTCTAATGAGGCGTCCCCAAGGCCCGGCTCATTAGCGCCAAGCTCCTCCTCTATAGCATAATCTGAAAAAGGTTAGCGGTAGGGGGTGAGCACGAAGCTCTGTAGAAAATTTCTTCCAAACCCAAACAAGGTTTAGAAAACATATAAAACGGGTCGGTCTCATTTCACAAATAACATATATAGTATTTGAAGTAAAACGAGGACATTTAATTAGATCCCAAGTTTACGCATCAACAATAATTTAATGAATAAATGAAACCAATATACAATTCATAAGTAATTTCCAAAACATAATCCATCCCACCATACACCATTTCCACAAGTTCTTGTGGCATCCCATACTACCCCAAAACACTTGTAGAAACCGTCTATGGTAAAGTGAACAATAACCCATACTAGATGTCCGACACTACCCACGTTACTAATCCGTTATCATTAGTGCTAGGAAATGTTCGTACCCACACGGCGTACAAAGACGTCTACCCACACCATGTGGTAGGAAAAGTTCATACCCGCGTGGCATACAAAGCCGTCTACCCACTACATGATACCCGGTCAATAGTAAACCATGTTAGTATCGTACAACCTCTCAAGAGATAACATACCAACAAACATCTCACATTACCACCAAACCATAAATCTCCAATTTTTCCATCCCACCTCACATGTAACATTTCAATAAAACAATTTAGGAAAAACACATGAGATCATCGAAATATCATTTTATTACTCAACACATAACACTAAATTTCCTTTTTAAAACAAGACAAAAGAGTATCCAAGGAGAATCCACACTTCATGAATAAATAGAGTTTTGAAGTGAGGACATGTGAATGTTGGGTTAGGATATCAAGGGCCAATGGATGTAAAGCTTGAAATCAAGAACAATTAAACACAAGGTCTTGAAATTAAGAATAAAGGAATAACAAGGTGGGTCATCAATGACAAAAGAACAATCAAGCCTTGAAGTCCATAGCAACAAATATCAAGCTTGGGAATCCAAAAGTGAAGGAACAATCAAGTTTTGTCATTTATAACAACAAACATTAAGATTAGACCTCATGAACAAGGGGGAAATCAAGAGGAACCCAATTTCCTTACAATTAGAATTTCGAAGGCACACCAAGAGATTTAGCGATTACCCAAGCACAACATAGTTTAGAACATGTAATATTTAAGGTTAGGAATCAAGAGAAAAGGAGAAATCAAAGAAAACACAATCTCCTTGAAAATTTGGGGTTTCAAAGGCATACAAGGGATTTATTATGGCTATCAAGCCCTAATTTCGTTCATGATATGGTAAGGGATTACAAGAGCAACAAGAAATAGAGATTCCATAACATACATATAAGATTTGGAAGCAAAACATACATAAATATAAACCCTAACCTCAATGTAAGAGAAAAGGAAGAAATCCCCTACCTTAGATCAAGACTTTAAACTTAGAACCCAAGTTCTTGTGATCTCCTCCTTCCCTTTTCTCCCTTCTTGATCTTCCTCTAGAGTCCTAAGAGAAGTGGGTTGAGAGTGGAATGAGAGAAATGAGGAAAAATGGGATGAAATGGTGTTATATTTCGGCCAAATCCCGATTTTTACTGTTCACAGTCTGTTTTGGGGGTTCTCCGAACTTACTGTTTTCCTTATTTTTTACCATGATACACTTTGAATCTGAAAAAGTGCAAAACATGAAAGTTGTAGATCTAGATGTCTTCGGCATTGTGTCAAAATTTCAGCTCAATCGGACCATTGTAGCAAGATTTATGACAATTCTACGACAACTGGTCCGGAGTAGGCAGCATACCAGGAGGCGCGCCTCAGCGCCCACATTCTGTCCAAAATGGCTCCACTTTTCATTTCCAATCCAATTTTAACCCTTCCAACTCTAATCCTAACTTATCCCACATACTTTTCTACATCAACCTAATTAGTTCAAGTTCTATTATGATTTATTTTGTACATTTACATACCGAAACTAATCTTTAACTACTCTTTCCTTGAGTTATACTATTTTAACATTTCAAATGAAATAGTTACTAAACACCTATGTCTTTTATTTTTATATACGCATGTGGGGTATTACAATCCACCCCCATTAAAGAAAGTTTCGTCCTCGAAACTTACCTCAAGGAACGAACAAATATGGATACTTCTCCCGCATTTCTTGCTCCGATTCCCATGTAGCTTCTTCATAAGCATATCAAAATAACTCAAATGCAATTCCACCATTAGGATTACTCATCTTTCCTATACTAACATCATGGTGTAATACAAAATTTGTTAATGGCATCACGGTAAGATTTATCTCAATTCCTGAAAATAGATACAACTTTCTTCAAGATTTCGTCTCTTACAACCCAAGAGGAATTTACAATCTTGAAATCTACCATAATTTCAATTCATAACTACACACTCCACACAAGTCAAGATTCTAAGATCAACTCTTAGATTTCACATCAATTTGTACTTTCTCATAATACTCCTTACCGTCACCATTATAGTCATTAATCCAATAGCTTGCTGCACACTCTGGTATAAATTATAATCCACCGATTCACAAGTCAAAATATGCTACAAGATAAGGACTTTGCATAGATTTGAAAGTTCTGAGAGAATATCTTAGATTCCACCAAAGTATACAAGTGAAACCTAATCGCACTTGTTTTCCAATTATAGCTTCCAAAATATGTACACTAACGATCCATCAAATCCATTCAAAAGGAAATTTTTGGTAATTAACCAGCTATAATACTTAAGCTAAGGATCAAGTTATATCTCCAAGATATTTGCTCTCGATCTACAATCTTGAGCTAGAACTAATAACCGTTTAATCAATTCTTAGTGGCTTTCATTCACATCACAACTCTTTTCATGATACCTATACCTCGAATCCTTCTGATACCATTCATTACAATGTACCTCTTGTAACATATCAAAATGTGAGGATAGACTGTCAAGGATCCCAAAACTAAAATAGGACTCTTGATGATTCATACCATGTCAAAGCAAATCTTCATAGGCATCATTCTTGATTCTTCAATTTACTTCTTTTCCATTATCACCATCAACCATAAGTTCGAATCTTCTATACTCATACTAACATTCCTCAAGTATAACTAATCATTCCGATCTTAACAAGGTACTAAAAGAGACAAGAAGAAGAACGTCCTATTCCCCTAACACAAATCCAATGACATTAAAAGATTTCCTAGAACAATAGCAGTTCACCTCAAATTTGGGATATCATCCTCTTTTATGTCTATAAATTCGCTTTCCTAAATTGATCTCAATTCTCAATAAGGATTTGCAATACAAGTCAACTATTAACCTCATCCTCAAACAGGAGATTCCTGATTGTTAATGCTTTAGAGAGTCCATGTGTAGTCGACTAGGTCCACAACGAAGTAAGAGTACCTAAGTACAACATCCTCAATGAGTATCCTATGTATGACCCTCCTAAACCATCAATACTTCCAAAGTAAATTTAATCAACCCTCCATAATACTTTCAAACCCATATTGGTAACCTCAAGTTTGTGGTTATGAAAATAAAATCCGATCCACATTTCTTTTCCAATATCGATGACTTTTAGACAACACACATAACCTTCCGTAACCTTATTATTCACACTTAGTCCATCTTAAAAACATCTAAATAAACCTTATCTCCACACATCCCAATTGGGTTATCATATCTCCTCGACTTCCAAAAAAAAAAAAAATAAGCAACACCAATAGTATAATAGATCAATTAAGTCTATACACCACCAAATCATAGTTGCCTTTTATATTGTTATCCATCAAAATCACTTCAATCAAGGTGGGGGTGTCTCTCAATCAAAGCCTAAATCATGGGGAAGTTCACTTAAGGATAGGTCCTTTAGAATCTAAGAAGAAAGTACAACACTTTATTGTCCAAAGAACACCACAGTGCAGATTTTTAACCAACTTTGAAGAATAAACTGATTTGACTCAAGTATTTTGAGCATGCGTGACCTATATGGTTGGAAAGATATACGAGTTAGGGTTCTAACAAAAATAACGGTGCACAATTTGGACTTTCCAATGAAGAGTTATGAACAAATTGGTGCGAGGTGGTCTGCCGGACTGTTTGGTTCCTTTATACTTGTCTAACTCAAGTTTGAGTGTCTTTGTCACACATCCTATCTCATACCCATCTCCAATATAAATAATATGACTCGCAATCAAGATCCATGCCTAATCTCATTTACAAACCAAAAACTAAATTATCATCCGTTTCCTAGAGTAGTCTAAACCACATGATACAAACTAGCGTATCCATTCATGTCTAATGCAACTATGTCAATAATCCATTCCTACTCACCACTTCTAAGCACACACACCTCTACACATCTTTTTAGTATCCAACCGTTCTCCCGTGGGCATGTCTATACTCAATACATGTTCTAGATTCTCAAATTAACTACATATATGGTACGTGGGAAGGAATGAATAGCGCTAAGGTCAAATAAAATACGTGTCCAAGAATTAGAAGGGAGAACGATACATTCCACCACTGTATTGGAAACGTCTTCCTTGATGTACAAGACATAGTTAGGATGTCTCGATCTAAACGAGAGGTTTGTATAAGATTTAAATCAACACTTATTCTCTACACCTATAACTTCAAACGAATTCAAGTTTAGAGTTCCTTCAACCCAACCTAATACTCCAGTGATAATCCATAACCTACAGCTCCCATGTAAAACCTAAAGCCTATGCTCTGATACCAACTTTGTAACGCCCCAAATACCACCCTGGACGGCATTACATTCTAAAACCATTCATAACATGAGGGCAACTAATAAAAATCCATAAATGACCGGGGGTCCCTAATTTAACGAAATTTGGGCAGAGTCTCCTTTGTACGGGAAACTCTACCCAAAACACAACCTGTGCAATTATATTAACTTGACCACACAGGGTCCATTTAACCATCCAATAACAATAAAATTTCATTTACCATCTATACTATCCATAATGTTATCCCAAAAGAATAGGCCAAGTATGGCAGTTACATTCCCAAAAGAATTACATGAATATACTGCAGCGGAATTTCAAAAGAATCTAGACTTTACATTGTTCAGAATTAAATCTCCTAGTCTAGAACAAAATAAGCTACATCTCTAGATGTCCCACTCGGGATCTAGGTACCCCTCCAATGAGGCGTCCCCAAGGCCCGGCTCATTAGCGCCAAGCTCCTCCTTTATAGCATAATCTGAAAAAGGTTAGCGGTAGGAGGTGAGCACGAAGCTCTGTAGAAAATTTCTCTCAAACCCAAACAAGGTTTAGAAAACATATAAAACGGGTCGGTCTCATTTCACAAATAACATATATAGTATTTGAAGTAAAACGAGGACATTTAATTAGATCCCAAGTTTACGCATCAACAATAATTTAATGAATAAATGAAACCAATATACAATTCATAAGTAATTTCCAAAACATAATCCATCCCACCATACACCATTTCCACAAGTTCTTGTGGCATCCCATACTACCCCAAAACTCTTGTAGAAACCGTCTATGGTAAAGTGAACAATAACCCATACTAGATGTCCGACACTACCCACGTTACTAATCCGTTATCATTAGTGCTAGGAAATGTTCGTACCCACACGGCGTACAAAGACGTCTACCCACACCATGTGGTAGGAAAAGTTCATACCCGCGTGGCATACAAAGCCGTCTACCCACTACATGATACCCGGTCAATAGTAAACCATGTTAGTATCGTACAACCCCTCAAGAGATAACATACCAACAAACATCTCACATTACCACCAATACCATAAATCTCCAATTTTTCCATCCCACCTCACATGTAACATTTCAATAAAACAATTTAGGAAAAACACATGAGATCATCGAAATATCATTTTATTACTCAACACATAACACTAAATTTCCTTTTTAAAACAAGACAAAAGAGTATCCAAGGAGAATCCACACTTCATGAATAAATAGAGTTTTGAAGTGAGGACATGTGAATGTTGGGTTAGGATATCAAGGGCCAATGGATGTAAAGCTTGAAATCAAGAACAATTAAACACAAGGTCTTGAAATTAAGAATAAAAGAATAACAAGGTGGGTCATCAATGACAAAAGAACAATCAAGTCTTGACGTCCATAGCAACAAATATCAAGCTTGGGAATCCAAAAGTGAAGGAACAATCAAGTTTTGTCATTTATAACAACAAACATTAAGATTAGAACTCATGAACAAGGGGGAAATCAAGAGGAACCCAATTTCCTTACAATTAGAATTTCGAAGGCACACCAAGAGATTTAGCGATTACCCAAGCACAACATAGTTTAGAACATGTAATATTTAAGGTTAGGAATCAAGAGAAAAGGAGAAATCAAAGAAAACACAATCTCCTTGAAAATTTGGGGTTTCAAAGGCATACAAGGGATTTATTATGGCTATCAAGCCCTAATTTCGTTCATGATATGGTAAGGGATTACAAGAGCAACAAGAAATAGAGATTCCATAACATACATATAAGATTTGGAAGCAAAACATACATAAATATAAACCCTAACCTCAATGTAAGAGAAAAGGAAGAAATCCCCTACCTTAGATCAAGACTTTAAACTTAGAACCCAAGTTCTTGTGATCTCCTCCTTCCCTTTTCTCCCTTCTTGATCTTCCTCTAGAGTCCTAAGAGAAGTGGGTTGAGAGTGGAATGAGAGAAATGAGGAAAAATGGGATGAAATGGTGTTATATTTCGGCCAAATCCCGATTTTTACTGTTCACAGTCTGTTTTGGGGGTTCTCCGAACTTACTGTTTTTCTTATTTTTGACCATGATACACTTTGAATCTGAAAAAGTGCAAAACATGAAAGTTGTAGATCTAGATGTCTTCGGCATTGTGTCAAAATTTCAGCGCAATCGGACCATTGTAGCAAGAGTTATGACAATTCTACGACAACTGGTCCGGAGTAGGCAGCATACCAGGAGGCGCGCCTCAGCGCCCATTTGGGCGCCCCAGCGCCCACATTCTGTCCAAAATGGCTCCCCTTTTCATTTCCAATCCAATTTTAACCCTTCCAACTCTAATCCTAACTTATCCCACATACTTTTCTACATCAACCTAATTAGTTCAAGTTCTATTATGATTTATTTTGTACATTTACATACCGAAACTAATCTTTAACTACTCTTTCCTTGAGTTATACTATTTTAACATTTCAAATGAAATAGTTACTAAACACCTATGTCTTTTATTTTTATATACGCATGTGGGGTATTACAGGATGGGTCAAGCGAAGGATGTCCTCAACAGGCTGAGGCTGCATCCTTAAATAGAGCCGGACATGAAATCCGGATTTCAAAACTATCCTATACTATTCACAACTTTATACTGTACAAAACTTTTTACTGTACACTGATGTCAGTGCATGCGTCAGCATTACTGTGCAGACACTGTTCTCTAAAAATATTTACAAAGATTCCCGTAGTGACGTCATGGCGTGCGTCACCTTATTCGAATCGGATTTATCCGAGGACTCAGCTTTATCTGATCATTTTTTATAAGGCAATTTAAATAGCATATTGCCATTATGAAGATTTATCTTCAAATCGTCACTTAACAATTCTTCATTAAAAGAGATGTCATTATTAAGAGGAATATATTCCTGGGAAATCATAAAGTCTTCATCAGAGTTAATAGAAGTAGGAATTCTATCAAATTCCTCAACTTTAGCTTTCCCTTTGTCTTTTATGACAACTGGGGGATAAATGATCTTCTCAGTTATATCGAAAGTGGACATAACCTGAAGACGCCATTCATCCACAATTGCTGCTTTAAGCTGCTCAGTATTTAAATGGGGATGATCTTTTTTAATTTGTTCTTTAAGAACTGTAATAGGATTTAAATTAATACCAGTATTTATACATGTAGTGGAAATAATAGAGTTTGAGGTGGAAGATTCCTCTCCCTCGGTTCCCATGTCTTTAAGACATCTTTTAATAAGATAATATTTATAATCAGTGGAATAATTATTCCAATTATGGAATATTTTTGTCAGCTGTTCAGGATTTATCCTGTTAGAAAATATTTTTCTCATTTCTTGCGGATTTATCCAGTAATCATTTAAAAAGGTATTTATACCTATCAGAAAAGTATTCTCCGTATATGGAGATAAATTTAAAGGAGGAGAATTAATTGAAAGAGATTTATCTCTTGAACCATGTTTATGAAATGATGGCTCATTAAAAATGTCACCTATATGTGACGGACTTTCTTCACCAAATATGGTGTCCTTTTGATGTAAAAAGTCTTTATCACATTTATGTGATTTAACATCAACATCGTTAATAGGAAACTTGCAAGAATATCGCAAGGGTGGATAATATGCATTTTTATATGCATTGAAATAATTAGCATCCTTATAAGGATCAAAATAATATGCATTTTTATATGCATAAGAAGCAGTGTTATAATCATCAGAATAATATGCTCTTTTATAAGCATAATATTGGGTTCTTACCAATATTCCTCCAATTTTATCCAAAATCTGAAGACTAAATTCTTCTGGAGCCAGATTCTCCATCCACTGTTTATAGTGGTAATCATAATACCAGTCATTAATTTCAAGAATAAGACAGAATTTCTTATCAGCTGAATTCTTAGCAGCTCGAGCAATTCTTAACAGAAAAAGAGGAACATCATCTGTTAATTGCTCTTCCATAGCATGGCAATAAAGACTCCATAGAGACATTTTGCAATAATTATTTTTCCATGTAGAAACGAAGCTGAATATATCTTCACCTGCATGGTCACAAATACAGTCCAGAAGTTCTGGAGTGTTGTTAATAAGATCAAGAGAAAATGAGTCAGGATTCATCTCTTGAACTTCTTGATTTCCTGCAAGATTAGCACTCCAAAAAGAGTTAGGAATAATAGAATCAAAATGATTCTTTTTATAAATTAATTTTTCTTTTAATTGATTTATCATTTGTATTTGAGGAGAAGTTATAAACTCAAATAATATTTGTTGACCATTTATGGTAGTCAAAATTCCTTTAGAATCAATTTTTTCAATAGGTTGAATCATAGATAAGAAAGGTGTTCCCAAAATCACCAATTGATTTAAATTATCGATAAGCATGAAAGTAGTAGGAATACAAATTCCTTGATTACAGATATAAACATTCGAGAGTTTAAAATTTATATTTAATTTTGAACCATCAGCAGTGCTTACTGACTGAGTAGTTTTCTCAAAATATTTGGTAGGAATTAATCCAGCTTTTATGCAATTCATATCTGATCCACTATCAATTAAAGCAATGGTTTCAATAGTAAAGATTTGATTTATAGTAAGAGTAATTTTACTATACCATTTTTGAAAAGTCATTTTATCAATTACATTTAAGTAACCGTAACCTTCTTTAGAAGATTGAGAAAATGATGTTTTATCATCAACAAAGTCTTTATCAACTTTTATGGAAGGTGAGGTTTCATCATATGTTATGTCATTATCACCTTTTATGGCTTTGTCCTTTAAAGGAAAATTTTTCAAGGCTAAAACTCTAGCATGTAAGACTTTTAAGTCTTCTTTGAGAAAGTAAATATCTTTCTTTAAGTCTTGAACCGTAAAGGATGAGAACTCTCTAGTTGGAGTATTCTCAATTGTTATATTTTCTGTCCTATTAAGGACTTCCTTAAGTGAATAAGATTGAGACATATGGGGTCTCTTTTCATCTTGATTTATCTGCAGATATTGTTCAATAGCTTTTTTCTTAGAATCAGGATCTTGAATTTTATCTATAAGATCAAGAATTAATGTTTGAGATTTAGTCAAAGTATTTATACTTAATCCGTTCATAGCTAAAATAGCTTTATAATAATTAGTTTCAGATTTACAATGAGAAGAACAAGCTTTATCTTGTTTATCACTGTCAGAAGACGAACAACTTATTTCATCAATATTAAAATCCTCTTCCTCAGAAGATAAATCATTAATAGAATCTTCACTTTCTGAATTTAAAACAATTTTTAAAATCTTTTCTTTAAGGTCTTCATCATTAAGTAATTCATTAATTTTTTGTTTAATTGGACACTTAGTGGCAATGTGGCCTTCTTTACCACATTTAAAACATTTTAAAATAGGCTTTTTATCATTTTCTTTAGATTTTTTAGTAGTTTTATCCACTTTTTCTTTTCCATAATTCTTTTTATAGAATTTTCTACCTTTTTTAGAAGGTTTTGTGTAAGGCTTTCTTTTACTAGAAACTTTATCTTTGGGAATATCCAAATTATAAGCAAATTGATTACAAAATTCTCCAAGCTCTTTTCTACCAGTTAATCTTTGTCTCTTAAGTTGAGTTTTGAGATTTAAATCATTACAGAGAGCTAAACCTTCAGAAATACATTCAGAAATTAGTTCTCCGTAAGTATAATTTTCATAAGGGATTTTAAATCCACCATGTCTTTGCTTTAAGCGAATTCTTATTTTTTCAGCAAATAAACTGGGCAATCCTTAAAGAAATTTTTCTTTCCAGAATTCATTATTAGCATCTGTTCTTAGCAAAACTTTAGCTAAAAAGACATCTTTATACCACCTAAAATGAGTTAAGGTGGGACATCTTAAATTCATTAAGAGTTCTTTGCTCTTATCTGTACTTTGGAATTTTGTTCCAACAAAGTGTTTTAATATGGTTTGAATTAATGTATAAACAACATCTTCTTGAGTAGTTATACTTCCATCTGCTGCTGTTATAATTTTTACTGCATTTAAGATTTCATTTTGCTGGGTTGAGTTTAAATAGTTATCCCACCAGCCACGTAATTGACCAGTGAATCCAGCAGTCACAAATTTAGCAGTAGTGTGATCAGAATTACGATTTGCTCGACATATCGAAGCATACATTAAAATTTTATGTAAAACTTGATGAATTAAATATTCAGACATACCATCAATATTCCATTCATAAATAGAAGAGGCATCATAGCCACTTTGATCAATAAAAAATCTTTCTTCATACATAATATCTTGAGGAGTTGACCTCGGATAATAAGCCATTAAAGGAGGCGCTTGTTGATAAGTATTAGTTTTTGGTTTGGAATATCCAATTTTATTAACTTCCGCTTTCTGCATGTCAGATAATAAATTTTCAAAATTTTTAATTTCAGTTTCATAGTCTTCTTCTTGGGAGAGAACATTTAAAGACAAATCTTTTAATTTATTTTTGAGTGCATTTATGAACTCAATTTCTTCAATTTTATTATGAAGATTGAAAGATGAAGTATCCACAGGGGGTTTAATATTGACTTGTTCAAGTCTTTTCCTGAAGATTAGGAGGAGTTAGTTTTCAAATTTGTTTTAATTAAATATAACTACTAGGAGTATTTTGGACAATGGAGATTAAAATAGACTTAATATTAAACAAGTTTTCTTGATGAACTTATCACCATATAAATCCACAAAAGAAAATAGGCCTCCAAATTTCTCTTTTTTGGGATAGGTGTGTGGCCATTCCTTGAACAGGCATTGGCCTATTGAGCAGTTATTCGTATAGCCCAATATACTACTTGTATCGCCTATTCATCTTGCTCTCATTAGTTGCAATTGGCCGGTTTCAAATTCTCATTTAACAGTATTAGAAGAGACTCATCAAGTATATAAACTAACCAAAAATATGGTTATATTGGAAGCAAATGTAGACCTAACAAACAAATGGGATCACAAGGTTGCCCGAAGCTGCAATCACAAGCAATTCCAGATAAAAAGCAAACCAAAGGAAGATTAACTAGGAGAACAACAAATCTCCTTGTCGAACCCACCAGACCAGTGTAGTAGCTGTTCAAAATTCATAAGCCCTCCGATCAGAAATATCTTTAAGAGCTATATTCCTTGATTTCAAAAACTCCCAAGTTAATGAATGATCCTTCATCTATCATGAGAATCAAACGAATCAGAAACACTTACGACCTAGGCAAAGGCCCCATATGAAGAAAATATGGGGCATATAATGTCTGCTGTTATTTCTTACATAACATGCAATCAAATAGCTCAGTTCATAAACATCTAGATATCTTATAGATAAACTGTAATACAATTGAAACTTTTATCCCATATTCGGAGAAAATAAACGATCAAGTCATGCACTACCACAATAATTTTATTAAACCACCATTTACTCCAAAAACTTGAAGTGTAGGAGAGTGTGTAACTTAAGTATTTATACTTCAAGAAATTTAAACCATGAGAAACTAGAGTTCAGAGATTCTCCATTTTAAGACAACATTAGCAGGTGTGAACAAATAAAGTTCGATCTACGTTAATTAGCATTATGTTTACAAAGCATCTGGCATGCACCTAGAGTAAATTAGCATGACACTGAACAATATGCAACTTCAGCAGACCCTTGACAACTTGCTTCATAGTCGGACGATTACCAGGAAATTGTCCCACACATCGAATCGCTAGTCTAGTAATTTCTGGCCCATCTGTAGTACAAAAACATGGTTCCGCTACAAGACTTTCATGCACTAGTGAATGCTTGGACTGACTGATGCCTGTATCTGATTTATCAGATTCATACTCCTGGGCCCAATCAAAAACTTCAGGTGCAAAAGAATTCCAGTCTTCTTCTGTAAAGACTCTTTTGGTAATCAAACCCAAAAGTAAAACACCAAACGCAAAGATATCACTTTTTCCTGTCCATCTACCTGTGAACACAATAAAGTTGCGAGTTCAAAACATCTGCCGAACAAAGCTGTAATCTTACATACTTGACGTCAAAAACAAATCATGGATGAATAAATTGGCAGGCATGAAGGACAAAAAACTATAAATGCACCACTTCAGCCCTAAGTATGTCTAAACAAGTGGCAATGTCTTATGGGAATCTGACCATTTTCCAAGTCACGAGATCAACAAAAAATTTCAGGAACTCAAGAAAACTTTAGGTAGAATGCTTCTGCATCAATCCAGAATCAAAAAAGTGGCCGCGACACTTGATAGATAATCTTCCCCAATTGAATTTTGTGTCCCACGTGTCTCTTAATTGTGGTTTTGCAGTTAATAACTGAGAACATTTCCAATCACACCCCCTTTGCACTCGTGGCTACAACGTCAACTCGAGATTAACACAATCACCCAAAAACCACACACATAGGGTTAGCCAGGGCGTCTCTTGCGAGACTCCAACTTAGTATTGCAGAGTAACCTTAGAGGCCTTCATATACGAACTACATAACGGGCTTTTTCGCTTGACTCTTCTACACTTCCCATGTATCCCATGAATTGTCAATCTTTGAATGAGATCATGCTTTAATTTCCCTCGTGTCAGATTAAACGTTGAAGTAGACAAGCAACTCCAGAATAGAACTCAGCAAAGCTTGGTGTTCCATAGCATTATTTTTCCTGGCTTTCTTATATATCTCTTTTCATGTATTTATTTGTATATTCAGTGATTGTGGTTAAGGGAGGGGATGTCGTGACATTCTCACCTATTTGTTGCAGCTCCCCAGGGAAACAATGCTTCATCTTTCAAAATGTGACGATGAGTTTTAGGCGGAGCAAATTCCACCCTTTTATCCTATTTTACGAGCATTGAACATAACATCCAGGCTTTACCAAATAAACTTACAGTGCCACAAAAATATATTGACCTTAGCATAAAGTCCTGGCACTCACACATAAGGAGGCAGAAAAGGACAGGAAAAAGGGGAGGGTATGATTTGGAAGAAGGGGTGTGTTTTCTTTTTTTTGGTTGGAGAAGGATAGGTAAAAAAACAAAAAAAAAAACTACTACTTCAGGGGATCCTTACTCCCAGTTATCTCTTCTGTGAATGAGGAAGCCAATCTTGAACACATTTTAGAACCAATTATCTGCTGTACTCAAATTGTTTGCATTTGGAGGTTCTTCCTTAACACACAACTACACAAGAGGCACTGCACTTCTAGCCAGCCAATTGGCATGGTCACAGTACCATGTCATTTTATGCCACATGACGGAGTCCTAGTGCTTTGACATATGGGCTCTACATTCTTTCTTTAGTTACCATCACATCATAGATCGATTAAGGATAGCACTGGAATGAAACACCTATGTTTTCTTACAACTAGTCCAACCAGGAGGTTGCCGAGCTTGTTAATCACTTAGACCGCTCATTTATTTCCCTGACGAAAAGAGCTCCCGAATCCCAGATACCTACAAGAAATTTATACATGTAATCCACATTACGAAGTTTTAGTGCTTTGACACGAGGGCTCTAATTTGATGTGATGTGGATTTTGCAAAAGTACTCAGTAATGACAGTAATTAAATAGGCATGTGCTGTATTTTCAATTTGAGGGTAGATTTCAATGTTTAGGAATGAGGCTAAGAGCACTATAAGAGGGCATAGGTGTCAGAACTCTTGAAAGAAGGAAAGAAATGGGAGAAACCTAGAATCTCTAGGAGCCTTGGAACCAGTGTTTTAAAAACCAGCCCGGCTCGGACCGGCCGTCAGATTGACCAGGAGGAGCCTGAACCGGCCGGTTTAGTTATTGGATCGTTCCAAAGAAAGGAACCAAACAAAACCCGATGACCCGGCCGGTTTTGTAACAAACTCGTTGAACCGGACGATTTAATTCAAATGATATAAAAGGAAGGTACTAGGGCATTTTTGCACAAATTTCATTTCATCGTTGTTTGTCTTTGCCCTATACTTCTCGACTCCGACTCGTCCTCACATGTCAGTCATCTTTCTCTCTCTCTAGTCACTGAGCACAATAGCACACCACTCACTCGAAGACTCGAACTACTCAGATTCTCAAATTTTCGACTCACACAGATCTTCATCTTCTTCATCCTTCGGTCGACAATCTGAGCCACATCATTAGGTATTACATTTCTCTCTCCCTCTTATCTCTCAACTATTATATAATGTTATATGTAGTTTTTTTTTTTTTTGGTCTATTTCAGATTTAGTTGATTTGTATATAAATTTTGCCTATTTCAATTTTCAACATTTATCATATTACAGCTCATACGGTCAATCCATATCCAAGTGAATAAAATTATTGAAATGTTCGAAAATTCATTCTAAGGGCTTTTAACATATTTCCCATTAACACATCTAAAGATGCCAAGTTGTCAGTTCATTATTACGAATTCAAGACCAAATTGCATGGAATCCAACCAATCTGTGTAAATAGTTTCAATTCCTGCTCCACCCAATAAGTATTTACCCATTTCAATAATTATGCAATTCATATGAAGGGTCTTGACCTCCCATGAATGTATTCATAATTTCATATTCATTGATAACTTATAGGTGGCTTAGGGGATAAATCAGAGAAACATTGGAAGTAGTCTGAAACTTTGGAAGAACTTACATAAATGCATCAAATGGCAATTGTCTACACTTAAAGCCTTAAGAGTAGATTATTATTTTTAAAATCCTTTGTACATGGCAATTGTAATGCACATGCTTGAATCTAGATTTTAGAGGTATTTTCTCTACTTAACTTTAAAAGTTTGTATATGAAATTGAATGCATTGGATACATTTTTGATGATTTTGGAGTTTCATAATTCTTGTGATTTTTTAGCCTATTTATAATTGTTTTTTATTTTTTTATATTATTTGACCGGTTCGTCCAATGACCTAACGGTTGAACCAATAACCTATTGACCTGGTCCCTTTCCCGAGTTGATGTTTGGGTTGGGCCGGGTTTTAAAACTATGCTTGAAACCACAAGGAGAAGAAAGGGATAATGGAAAGGAGTTCTATAGAGAGATGTGAAGAGAGTAGAGAGAAAGAGAGAGTAAAAGAGGGTAGAGAGAAAGAGAGAGCAAAAGGAAGAAAGAAGCTAGGGAAGGGAAAAGGAGAGATCGATGTTACCTGGATCGTGGGTCGCTTTGGTACGTGATGCAGATACGGGTACGTGATACGACCCTTTTTTAGGTACGTAGTACAATGGGGAGTAGGTTTAGCTGGTACGGTATTTTAGGTCGTAATTCGTTTTGCAACTCATATTTAGATTGTTTTTATCACTATACAATATTATATATCATAAAACATTCATGGGTCGTTACGGATTTAGTGAATTCTGGAAACTCTGGGAGAGATGGAGGTTAAAGGCTCACTCAAACACTTTGAAATCTCACATCTTGAGGCTCTACTTTTGTGTGACAGTTTTGAAGCGCTTTTATATCATCTCCAAAACCCTAACATGGGCCTAAAATAAAAAAAGATCTCTTGACTCATTAAAAGAACAAATAAGGCCCTTCAACTTATTCCTAAACATTGAAATCTACCCTCAAACTGAAAATACATAATGCTTATTAACCAAATTACCATTATGGAGTATTTCTGCAAAATCCACATCACATCAAACCCCTCACGTTGGAGAAAACTTGTCCTCGAGTTTTTAATGACATAGATAAGCATTGAGTCATCTTGTTATCTTTGTGGATCTTATGCTCTGATACCAAACTGATGTAACCTAGCTCATGGCCATATTGTAGAACACATGCCATGCAAATAAAGGCTGAAATCCATGAACAAATAAACACTTCTGCAGCTGATTTTCTTCAACTAGTGGATATATTTGACGAATATATGTCAAAATTAGATGTGATACTAGAGGTCTCTCACAAAATATTCATCGAACACTTGTTGGACAGATCTTTTTCAGTTGAATCTAGGCATACTAAAAACTGCTGCTAGCTAAGGACTTCCATCGAAAATTTGTGGGCATAAACTATAAGATGTGTATTGCTATTTCTTTTTATTCGGTTAGATAGAATAAGGAAGGAAACAATTATAGAAATGAGAAGAGAAGAGGGCATAGGTGTAGGAACTATTGAAAGAAGGAAGAAAAAAAACCTTAGGGAAAACCTTGAATCCACAAGGAGAAACAAGGAATAAGGAGAAAGAGTTCCCATGGAGATATGTGACGAGAGAATAAAAGGGATAAAGAAGCTATGGAAGGGAAGAAGAGAGATGGAGAGCCAAAGGCTCATTCAAACACTTCAAAATCTCACATTTGAGGCTCTATTCTCGTGTGGCAGCTTTGAAACTCTTCTATGACTTCTCCAAAGCCCTAAAAAATAGGCCTAAATTACAAAAAAATGACTTCTTCACTCATTATAGGAACGTATAATGCCCTTAAACCCATTCCTACACATTGAAATCTACCCTCAGACTGAAAATACAACATGCTTAATTAACCAAACTGATATCACATCAGAATTGATAAGGATGGTATTATGGATAAGACACCTATGTTGCCTACGAATCATGATAAAACGAGCCATGTCGGGCTTATAGAATTGACGTATACAAAGATGAGAAGCTATTAGAATAGAGGTTGATCATTACAACCCATTTATCACTTGAACATCACCTCGACAAGGTATAACTCAACCCACATCCAAGGTTGCACTCATGTTAATGGATCATTAATTGGTAAGTGGTTTAAAGAGAAGTTATCGTACAACAAGGACAGAGCACTCCTACCAATTCGACACAAGGACGCCGTGATATGGAAATACAGTTGCAAAACAAAATGTGGCTGCCTTTTTTTAACAGAGAACAGAAAAATATCATAGGAGTCTAGAGAAAATACTGCCATGATGGATAATTGGAAACTATACTCTAGAAAAACTAAACAATGGGGAAAAAAGGATGGATTGTTGTATCACAACCCAATGGAACAAGAAGAATTACCATTCTTGGGATCTTCACCACATGGTGTGCCCTCTCCCCATACAAAACGGCAAAACACTACTTAAAAAGCTTTATCATGTTCCGGGAAAAACAAATTTGGAGACGTTACAAACTGTAAACTTTGGCATGTTATCAAGGTAAAAATCCACATAACACCTTTCATAAGTTTACGAGTCTAGATGATATTCTTGGGCTACTCTAAGTTGGTTCACTGATATTCTTATTTTATGCGCCTTTTTAAAATATTTTTGAGTCAAGTATATTTTTGTAATTTTTGTTCAAACAGGTTACAATATGACTCTACGGGTCCAAGGATCAAAATTTTGTTTCAAAACGACCGAAACGTTTTCATTTCAAAGGAGATTGAAACGAATCAGTGATGAAATCAAAATTTTAATATTTCGAAGCGTTTCATAATGTTTCGAGTGTTTCGTAATGTTCCAGCGTATTCACACCATTATTTCGGAATATTTCAAAGTGTTTCAAGATGCTTTAGTATATTTCAACCGATAATGTTGTGGAAAAATAATTTTTAATTTTTTTATTCATTTACATTATGTTTCCAAAAAGTGTCAAAATGTTTCCGTTTCTCGAAACAATGCACCGAAACAAAATTTTGAAACTTATATGGGTCTTCTTTTAGGTTAAATTTTGTCTCGGGTCTTAAGTCTCAAGATTTAGAGCCCGAATTCTAGTTCCTATAAGTTTTCTAGTCAATATGTAATTTGGAGTCCAAATCCTTTTGGAATTATGAATTACTTGGAAACCCGTATATAGCTATATAATATATTAATTAATTATTTTGAGAGAGACTGAGAGAATGTTATCAGACTTTTCAACAACTATATGCTTTGCAAGTTGTGTGATGCAAATCAAAACCCAAGAAGTGGTGCCCAAACAACCCTAAGAGTATTCCTAGTTTTCTTCATCTAAGATTCTAAAAACTTACAAACAAATCTATTCTTGCTCTCTTTTGATCCCACAAAACTCTCATCAGCAAATTCAACTAGTTCTTTAACAAAACTTGAAGCCCAATACTATTGAAACCCTAAAACACAATTTTACTATTTATGAGTGTTGTTCACAATAGACTTTGAGGGTGCGCTTTTGCCCTACATCACATTCAGTACTAGAGCGAGTTTGAACATGTCTACGCATTTAGGGAGATCATTTATAAGGCAATTGACAGATGGGAAAAGAGAGTAAATGATTTTTCGAATTATGGAGCAACTCCATGACATCTCAATAAATAAGGTCGAAACACTGGAACCAATGGTAGTACAATGCTTGGAGAAAATTCTTGGAGGCAATAAAATGGAGATAATAATATGAATCAAGAAAACCAAGAAGCAGAACAATAGACACATCCTCCCCAAATGCAGCAATTTGGGTCTCTTCGAGGTCATGAATCAACCTAATACCCCATTTTCGAATACTCCACGGATCTATTCACACGGCTACAACATAAGGCATATGATACGCTGGAGATATCACAAAAAAGTGAAGATAAAAGTTCCTAATTTGGACAGAAGGGGCAGATAATCTAACAGTTGACACACCCTTAGAGCTCAACATTTGTTATACTTCCTCTGCTGGTTCTCTCCTTCTTGATCCTACCTTATTTCGTACTATTATTGGGGCTCTGGTATATCTTACTGTTACTCATTCAGATATCACTATATGAACAGTTTGTTATTGCCCCTACCACTCTTCAGTCTTCACTGGTCCGCTGTTCTTCGGATTCTTCAGTATTTGCGGGGTACGTTGCATTAGAGTTTATTATTTTCTTCCTCACCTTCTCTGGAACTACAGGCTTACACTGATGTTGATTGGGCCAGTGACTATATAGATCGCAAGTCCACCATTGATTTTTATCTCTTTCTTGTAGATTTTCTTTTTCGTGGAAAAGTAGGAAATAAACTGTTGTGACTCGATCCACTGCTTAAGTTGAGTATCATGCTATGACATTCACCACAGTAGAGATAGTTTGGTTGTGTTAGTTGCTTGTTGATCTTGGAATTTCATTGTCTACTCCTACTCCTACGTATTGTGATAACACCAGTGTTGTTCAAATTGCCTACAACTCGGTGTTTCATTAGCACATATTAAGATTGATTGTCACTTTGTGTGCCATTATCTTCAACTGGACACAATCTCTCTCCCTTTCCTTTCTTCTACTATGCAAGTGACAGATTCATTCTTCTATTTCAATCTTGGCAAACTCTTGATGTTTGATGCTACCACATCAAGAGTTTGAGGGAGGATGATAGAGTAATCTAGCACATTAGTTGTAGGGGGATATTAGTCATTTATGTTACTATGTTTTGCCCTAGTATATAAGACTGTTATTGTGTAGTTTTTCATTTTAACGTTTTGTAATACAACCTTAGTTTATCTTCATAAGAATCTTTTTGTCTCTATCTTTCTCCTCTTTCCTCTTTCCTCTTTCTTTGATAAATATTTACACTTTCCAATGTTTAGATTGTTATTGTGCAAAGTAGACAAGCAAGGCAGTTTACATCAAGTGCTAACCATGACTGTTGTAGTGCCACTACTTTGGGGGTTTGTCCTCCTTATGAAACATTCGAACTTGCCCTCAAGAGCAGTGGAGGGGTTGTAGAGAAGATCTGCTGGCTGTGGAATTTCCTGAAGATGAAGTGCTAAGCTCTTCTAATAATTTTTGTGCCTTTTTGTAGTGCTCTTATGCCCAAAACCTGAAAATTTAATCAATTGATTGTCCTCTTGATGCTAATATTCAGTTGATTATTTGCAAATGACTTTTTATGGGATATCTTGCAATGACATCTATCTATTATGTGTGATAGGGAGACCGTTCACAACTAGACTTGCATATATTATACTTGCAAGTTTATTGAATAACTCAACTGTATGACTCTTTGAATCTGAGGAAACGCTTACAGACAACCAGTGCCAATAAACTTCACGGATTGACATTTTTGGATATGAAACATCATCTTACATTTTTATAATTTTTTAGATCACTGTCCAAACATGTTTCATTGTTTTCTATTACTTACAACTATTTTCAGAAACGTATGACCAAATAGGTTTTTCAGTAATACCAAAATACACTTTCTTTAAATTCTTTCCCGGAACATATTTTTCGAGACATCCAAATTTTTTTATCTAGATGAATCCAAAATTATTAAAACAATCTCCTACAGTAGTTGATCATAAACAAATTTCTGTAGCCAACTAACTACTAAATACTAACGTGAAAACCAATCATCTTTACAATGCCAAAAAATAACAACTAAATAAAAATCCATCCATTAACATGGAATCTAAGAAAACTAATACCCAATAAACTATCACAAATTTTCTCTTATATTAAAGGAGGATTCTAAAGAGGCCCTAAAACCTTTTAGGATTATATATCTTCCATTAAATTGTGCAGATTCTCCAACGAAGAAATGACTATCACACCACTCATTGAAGGCTGAAGAACTTAATCACCTAAAATTTTCTACAAATTTTACCTTTCTTTGCATAACATATGTTTCGCTTTCTATACATACTATTCTTTCAATCAACCTTTTATTTTATTAGCTTTAATCATCTCCCATTAATAGATGATGTTAAAATTATAAAAGTAAGGTGGTGCTTAACCTCTACATTTATTGATAAAATTAAATTGAAACTTTGTTTGCATACCTATCGTTTGGCTACATGGATCAATGAAACCATAGGAACCATAAACGTCCTGAATTTGATATGAAGACCTATCAGGGAAAATTCCACCAGAAATCACACTGAAGTCGAATAATTTTGGGTTGAAATCCTACAAGCAAAAGATGTTGGAGTTAAAAGCTAACCCTTGTTAGAGAGACATGGGAGATAAGAAACTGCAAACAACCAAGTTTTTATAGCAAAGAAGAAAGGAGCCAAAACTAACCTTGTCAACCAGTACATGACTCGCATCTAGATTGCGAATCAAAAAAGGCTCAAATAAAGGATTTCTCGAGTGTAAAAATTTCAGAAGGCGAGCAAGCCCAAGAGCAGCTTTAATTCTTTGTAGCCAACCAAAATCATCTGGGCAAGCAAAATAAGTTATTAGAAAGTAATCTGCTGAATTAAAACTCTAGTTGCTTAATAAACTACTTTTCTTTTCTTTTTTTTGGTACTGAAAATAGATATGCAGATAGGCCACTCAACATATCTGTCAGGGAGCATTGTCTCCCAGCACCACACAGCTATTTGTAGGGGATCGGGATCCCACCGCACCTACGTCGGGGCCGAAGCTAAGGTCCCACTCCATGCTCTGGGTGCTGAAGAGTAGGTCTAGCCCAAACGAATTGTCATAGCTAGGGAAACTCGAACCCAAACATTGAGTGAGGAAATTAGAGTTCTTACCCGCTGGACCAACAGTCGTTGGTATAAACTACTTTTCAAATCCTAGCACTAGCAGCTATGTACATTTACTAGCAACTTACTGCTAATTCTCACAAAGTGCCATTTAAATAGAAAGAGGTACCTTTTTTAGAACAAATATAAAGAAAGAGTAAGAGAAGTTACCAATGTAAGTCACTAAGTCCAAACTACACTTCAACACGAAGATCTAATCAAATCTAATGAACTTGTTTTATTGCATATTATTGCCTTTTGAAACAAAGTAAACTTGGTAGCATAGAGGAAATAAAAACTATGATCTTTCTAGCTGGGAAGCTCTACAGCCAATTTTATATGTCAGTCCTTTAACTATATGGCAAATAATATTAAGCATTGAAAGCTACCTCAAGGTACAGGAAAGTACATATTTACCGAGCATATCAATTACAAGCTGGTAACCCAGAGTTGCAAATGAAATATTGAAAGGCTTCACACATTATCTTACTGATGCGAAAAGTACAGATATAATTATTTTTGGCAAGATCATAACAATAAACAAAAATGAAAATGTAACTTGTTGAAACTCCTATGTAATCCCAAAAATAAGCCAAGCTTCCCTAGAATACAAAATAATTAGAATCACATACTAGATGCTACTCGCTCAATTGGAAGATTACATATATACCACATACGAAACCGTAGCTTTGCTGACTTTGTTTACGAGTTTAACTAGAGTTATGGGATCAAGTAGCAGAAAGAATTCCTCGCAGAAACACATCTATCTCAGTATATAAAACAAACAATTTACTGGGGAGAGGCTTTGAGAAGCCTTCCCAACTACTTTCCTAATTTCTTAGATTTTTGAACTATTAAATTACAAATCCTCCAATTACAATTCACCATGTATTCTTTATAACTAGCCATCTACTCTCACTAACTAACCACCTTTAATTTGAATATATCCAAAAAAATTACGATTATTACCCTTGACTTTAGATAATGATCAACGTGGTATAGACAAAAGAGAGAAATCATGAAAAAAGAGATGACGGGTTATACATCCCGTGCATCCCACGGGGCAGACTGCTAGTATACTTGTATTATAGTGTTACTGTGCACGATAGTGCAAGCAAATCAACATTTGATTTCTAACTGCTACAACAAATTGGAAGAATATTTAAAATTCAAGCACATCTCAAAAAACGAAGGGTAATATACCATTGGGAAGGAGGTTGTGAACAGTATCCATAGGGTCGAATCGATACATAACACCAACATGTTCATCCTCATAGCAGTATCCATACATCTTGACCATGCCCGGATGAGTAAAAAACTTTTCATGCCGAAGCAAAAGGACTTCATCCTAAAACAATAACCACATAGGTGTTTCTATGGATACCATAATTCAAAAATAACTTCAAAAAAAAAATAAAAAAAAATCCAGCAGTTGATTCAAAAACATACCATCAGTCTAATTTCACTATCATTCTTGTACATCTTAGGAGTTTCCCATATCTTCACAGTCATGTACTCAGTCCCCGTTGTGATCCGCACAATCTTCCCACGGTAAACTTTGCCAAATTGGAAGTTCCCGATGAAATTCTCTTCGCTGAAATCGTCGGTATATTTCCTCAACCCCTCCCAGGTCAATTTGTTTACATATTTAGGGTTCATCATCTTGCCCAATTTTATTATTGAACTACAAAAAAATCAAAAAATTAAATTTTAATCAATAAATTTATCCCCTCATTCGGACCTATATACGCGTAAAAAACGAGTTACTTGAATGCCAAGATGAAGATACTTCTTTTTTCCGAAAAAAAAAAACAAAAAATAGCTACAAAATTATTATTTTTTCGAAGGTTCAGTATTGAAGAGACATACAGCTAAAAAAGAACAAAAACAAAAATCGCGACTTTAGGTTAGATAAGCTGGCAGATAAAAAAACCCCACGATGTTATTGAAGTTCTGGGGACAAAAAAAGGCAAGGTCTTGAAGATCAGACGTTACAAACCTGCTCAGATTTTTCAAGCTAGAGTTTTCGATTAGCAAGGTCCTCGCTTCGCTGTTCTCTTTGTTCTCTTGCCTTCCTCTCCTATGTGTATTATACAATACAACGATGAAGTACTTGTCAATCGACGAATTATATTCCCAAAAGAATACGATTGGAATTAGGGCTGCCAATTTTTTGACACAGACGATACGGATCGAGCACGAAATTAACGGGTTAGACACGAAATTAAACGAGTTAATAGGTTAAAACGGGTCAATACGTTTAAACACAAAAAAAATCATGTCAGGTTCATGTCAAAATCAGGTCAACTCGATTTTGACCTGATCAACGTGTATATTTTAAACAGGTTGACATGATTCGGATACGAACCCGACCTAACTCATTGTGAATCCGTTTAACTCGTTTGTGGCAGTATAGTTTGCTTATTATGAATGACTGATATGATCTTAACATTATTACTTATTAGTTCTTACTTCTACTACGATAATTAACAATATAGTTCTTAACATTATTATGACAATATACTAGTATAGTTCTTACTTTAATTTTTGGGTTGAAACTTAAATGCATTTTAATTAATTTTATTGATGAGATGAGATATGTTATTTGTAAAAAAATTATTTAAAATTTTGGATGAATTATTAAATGATGTATTTAATGGCAATGAACTAGGGTGAAAATATGTTATGTGTGTTAAACAAGTTAAGCAGATCATGTTATGTGTGTTATCTCAAAATGGCCTGTTTACCAAACATGTCAAACAGGTCGGATTCGAGAAACCCGTTTAATGGCCAGATAGGTTAATGTTTACACATTTCGACATGATTATTAAATATGTCATGTTTGAGTTTTGGAATTTTCGACACAAACTCGAAATCAATCCGACATGAAATGATCAAACCCGACACATTTGACACCCCTAATTGGAATTCCTTATATTGCACAAACAATTTATTTTCTTTTTCTCGATATAATGGATAAGTTTGTCAAACGTGTAGTTTGTATTGAATTAAACAAGTTGAGACAAAAAAAAAAAAATTTAAATAAGTTTGTGTTAAAAATCACGGTTGCACACAAATCATTTATTAAACAGGAAAAAATTATAAAAATTGAACATGCGCCATTTATTTGACGGATTACCCAACTCATATAACTCACAAAATAAATGAATCATTTTGAGTACCTTTTCACAAGTAAAGATCCATTTAACTCGTTTGATAATTTATCAAAGAACTAGTTATTGTCTGTGCCCAAATACATGGAGTAATAAAAAAAATGATCAACAATAAACATATTTGTATTTACGCCTAAAATCAAATCACAAAACATAGAGGAGAGAGAAAAATTTAAGTACCGGTTGTAGCGGGGGTGAGCGGTGATAGTGGTGATGGACGATAGTGGTGATAATGGGAGACGGTGATGGTTGTGATGGGCGGCAACGACTATGGTGGTGGTTGCAATTGTGGGTGACAACAGTGATGATGGTGGCGGGTTGTGGGTGATGATGGTGGTAGTGGCAGCCATGGGTGACGGCGGTGGTGGTTGACAGTGGTGGTGGTGGGGCGACGACGGTGGTGGTGGCGATTGTGGGTTGTGGTAGTGGGCGATGACAATGGTGGTGGTGGGCGATGACAGGTACTTCTGAATGACAATGTAATGGGTGATAGCGAATGGTAGAGGTGGTAGGTGTGGTGAGGGTGGGTGACAGTGGGTGGCGGCGGTGGTGGGCGATGACGGATGATGGTGGTTGGTGGACGATGGTAGTAGTGGGTGGCGATGGTGGTTGTGGCAGAGGTGGTGGTGGTGATGGGGGTGGCGGTGGCGGTGGTGTAACGCCCCAAAATCCACTCTGGAAGACATTATTATCTACAAATCATCCAATCATGAGAACAACTAAAAATAACCATTAGAACAACCAATCATTCATCTATCTGATAAAGAATAAATACTAAAGTCAATAAAACATTATAACCTCTTCAACTTACAATTCAAAATCAAATAGTATCTAGCAGCGAAATAATTAAAACTAGCTAAAATATTATTTTATAAAAATCTCTCAAATAAAATAATTTAAACTAAAACGAAGCATCTCTAAGCCTCTACTTCAGGATTCTCATACTGACCCTCTCCAGTCTCGAGGTCGACCTGCTCATCTAATTCGATATCCTCCTCTCTGCCAAAATCTGTAAATGTGTTGTAGGGGGTAAGAAAAAACCCGTTGGATATCTTTCTCAAATCTAAATAAGGTTTTAAAACAATAAAAATAAGGCAAGTCTTTTTTGGAAAATAGTATATATATCGTTTTGAAAGTAAAACAATGGCAGTTATAATAATTTCAAGTGTATGGAAATACAATAAATCAATGAAAGGAATAAAAATGTCAGAATTAAAGCAATCAATTAATAACTTTGTAGCATCATCCCATATTTTCATGTATGTTGGTTGCTTCTCAGGAATCTATACAACGATTCTACCTCGTTCACACACCACAACCACACAATCTCAATCATTCCTTGCAGGGCCAAATCACAAACCACTTTAGGAAGGGCGTATATCGTCTCCTACGACATTGACGAATCCTTCCCAAAAAAGGTATATCATCCCTCAGCCTCGAACTTACGTGAACAATAGTAGTTACTCTCACAAACAACAATCTACCTCCCTTAAAGACAGTTTCGTCCTCGAAACTTTCCTTGTGTAGAGAACAAATGAGTGTACTTCTCTCGGATCTCCAAATCTGGTTCTTAGGTAGTTTTCTCCACCCCATGATGTTGCCACAAAACTTTCACCAGTTAGATTACCTTATTGCGAATCACCTTCTCCTTGATATCGAGAATTCTCACCAGTTGTTCTTCATAGGTTACTCCATCTTGAATTTCAATTTCAAGTCCATGACATTTGTTGTATCGGATTTGCACTTTCTTAACATTGATACATGGACACACATTGTGTACTCTT
Source organism: Ilex aquifolium (assembly GCA_951799425.1). Taxonomy (NCBI): domain Eukaryota; kingdom Viridiplantae; phylum Streptophyta; class Magnoliopsida; order Aquifoliales; family Aquifoliaceae; genus Ilex; species Ilex aquifolium. The sequence goes on from OX637394.1 coordinate 46,239,821, forward strand.
GACAACTGAGCTCGTAACCTGAGTTGATACGCCACTTTACTCATAGCTTTGATCACTTCAAATGGTTCGGTGTACCTTGGGGCTAACTTCCCCTTCTTGCCAAATCTGAACACTCCCTTCTTGGGTGACACCTTAAGAAACACATAGTCTCCCTCTTGAAATTCCAACGGTCTTCTTCTTCTATCCGCATAGTTTTTCTGTCTACTCTGAGCCGTGTGTAGTCTTTTCCTAATTAGTTGAATTTTCTCAGTAGTCTCCCAAATTTTTTTTGGTCCAAACAAGCTACTCTCTCCCGCTTCTAACCAACAAGTCATGGACCTACATGGTCTTCTATACAATGTCTCGTAAGAAGCCATTCTGATACTTGCCTGTTGTTATAGGCAAATTCCACCAATGGGAGATATTCACTCCAACTATCCTTGAGGTCAAGAATACATGCCCTCAACATATCTTCCATAATTTGGATCACCCTCTTTGATTGTCCATTCATCTAAGGATGAAAGGTTGTACTGAAATGCAACTCTGTTCCCAATGCCTTCTGTAAGCTTTACCAAAATTTAACCACAAAGCGACTATCTCAATCAGACACAATTGACAATGGTATCCCATGTAACCTCACTATTTCCCAAATGTATAACTGGCTCTAGGTAACCAAATTATCCGTGGTTTTAACAGGTATAACATGGGTAGTCTTTGTCAATCTATCAACCACCACCCAAATCGCATTATGTTCCTTGTCGTTTCTAGGTAACCCCGACACAAAATCCATAGTAACGCGGTCCCACTTCCACTTGAAAATCTGTAAGGATTGTAATGATCCTCCTGGTCTTTGATACTCAATTTTTACATGTTCATACATTGCACACTTTGCAATGTATTTAGCCACGTCTTGTTTCATTCATTTCCACCAATATTGATGCTTCATGTCTCTATACATCTTAATACTACTCGGATGTATGAAGAATTTTGAACGATGGCTTTCCTCCAACACTTCTTCCTTTACTTGGTCATTGTTTGGTACACAGTCTTCCACGAAACTGTAACTCATCGTTATATACAGATCAGTTCTCCACAATCTCATCCTTTTCCAATCTACTCCGAATAGTTTCCAAATCTGTATCTAATCGTTGCAACTCTACAATTCTTTGTTGGAGAATTGGTTGAGCTACAAGATTACATAAGCATGGTCGATCCTTCTATTTATCCACCAGTAGGTCAAATTTCTCCAAAGCCTCAATCATCTTCCACCTACTAACAACAATAATATTGATTTTACCTCGAGACTTCCTGCTAAGTGCATCTCTTACCATATTAGTCCTCGGATGATAGTTAAGTGTGAAATCATAATCTTCTAGGTATTTAATCCAACTTCTTTGCCGAAGATTCAAATATTTCTGTGTGAATATACGCTTGAGACTCTTGTGATTAGAAAACACTTGAAACTTTTCTCCATACAAGTAACACCTCCACAACTTAAGAGCAAAAACTATAGCAGTAATCTCCAAATCGTGAGTGGGATAGTTTTGCTCATGAATATTTAGCTGTCTCGAGCCATAATCAACTAACTTACCTCCCTGGATTAGCACACATCCCAAACCTCGTAAAGACGCATCCGTGTAAACATCATATCCTCACCACTATTCAGAATAATAAGAGCAAGTGTCGTTGTCAACCTTTCCTTCAATGAAAGGAAGGCTAGGTCACACTCTTGGGTCCACACAAATTTTTTCCCCTTCTCTGTAAGGCGGGTCATTGGCATAGCTAGCTTTGAGAACCCTTCCACGAACCTTCTATGATAGCCTGATAAGCCTAGGAACTACGTATTTCTGTCATATTACTCGGTGGTTCCCATTTCATCACTGCTTCAATCTTTGTGGGGTCAACAGCTACACCCTATTCCGACACAACATGGCCAATGAATTTCACTTTCTTCATCCAAACTTACATTTACTCATCTTAGCATACAACTTATGTTCTCTCAATGTCTGTAGCACCACCCGAATATGGTGTTAATGTTTTCCTTGTGTCCGCGAATATATCAATATGTCATCAATAAACACAATAACAAACTAATCTAGATACTGTCGAAATACTCTATGCATCAAGTTCATAAATGTTGCGGGATCATTAGTTAGTCCGAACGACATTACAGTATGTTCGAAATGACCATACTGATGCATAGTTAAAAGTTACATCTTATTATGCCTTTTTAAGATTAATTATGTTTTGATGGTGTTTAAATGATAACATTTCAGGATAAATAAAGTACAGGAGCTTAAAGACAACAACATCACTCTTTCAAGCAGTACATAGGAGTTTTTAAAGAGAATTCAAGAAAGAGGAAACAAGCTTCCACGTTCGAACGTCATTCCACATTTGAACGCCATATTGGACTCATTCAAGATCTTCAGGAGGCTGCTAGGGAGATGACACGAGGCTTGCTACTTGACAAAGCTGCATTATCAACCACGTTCGAACTCCAGAAACGTTCAAACGGGTTTCAAAGAAGAAATGCTTTTACGTTCGAACGCCAAGTAACGTTCGAACGTAAATCCCATACAGAATGCAGGCATATTATATTTCCACCCGGATTTTGTGGCATAGGCTTGGACTTTAAGCACCCGTGTCTGTCCTTTACCTTCCCCCTTGTCTATAAATACCATCCATTGGAACTTGTTGAGGATCATCTTTTGGAAGTGGAAAACCCTCCAAAAGTAACTAGTTTTCTTCTACTTTCATCATTAGTTTCATTAGCTTCCTTTGTAAAGCTTCTTTCTTCACTTAGAGGATTGAATCTATCTCACATTTCTAGCTCTCTTGTAGCTTTGAAGGGTGGATAGTGTTTTACTCATTCTTTGTCGGAGATAGGCTTATTGTTTTGGTAAACGTTAACTTGTAATTAAAAGTTCCTCTACTTGGACGGATGAGAATCATTCACTTTTCTGGGTTTCTCAAAGTCATGAAGAGTGAATAGTTTCTCATTCACTCTTTAGTGAGAGGTGATGGACATGTATATTATTGTTTGGAAGTTATATTTGTGCATTTCATTTATGTTTAATGATTTATCTTTCTATTGCTTATTGAATGATTGAACGTATCTAGCAAAGCTAAAGTACTTTGAACAACCATGAATCTCTTATAGACAAGTTAACTCTTGACATAGGAGAATTCATTGGTTCTTTGCAAGTACTCAAGCTAAGTCTTAATGAAAACTTTTCAATCTTCATTGTCATTATGCTTTAACTAAGAATGAAGTAATTTAACAGTTGTTGGATGATTTGTAGGTTTGTTTGCTTGTTGGTAGACGGGTTAAGTTCCAGCACTAACAATTCTTACAAATCTCTGCAAATACATCGGAGCCATGCTCTTAATTCATACAATCCATCTTTATCCTCCGATTAACTTACTATTGACTTAAGGGTTAATTGAGTATTTACAAAACACAGATATAATATCTGGATGAACAACTACATGTCCAGATCCTCGAGCTAAAGGGTGACTTTTTCATTTAAGATAATCTTATATTTTGTCCAAAAAATTCTACAATCATCATAATTTCAAATCTCAAGAATTCCAGTCACTTTGGTCTTTATCACTTATAACTTAAAAACACCAACATTAGTTCTCTGTAGATTCGACTCCGGACTTAACCGGATTATAACTACAACTTGATCACCTGCACTTAGGTGTACACATTTCAGATCGAGTCAAGTTTTTGGCGCCGTTACTGGGAATCTAACGGTGTTTTAAAGTAAAAGATCACATTATACCCCTGCCTATCCAACACTACCAAATCTACCCTCATCTCTTGTTCTCCTATGCAACCCTGACACACCCTAAGGGTTTCCAATTGTTCACCAGTGGTAAGGCAACATTCAAATTTTTGTCTAAGTTTTCACATTTCAATCTCAGTATTTTAACATATGTCAAGCGTATAAAAGAGTGAGTAGCACCAGGATCAAATAATATGCGTGCCTAATAATTATACAACAAAATGATACCTTCAACCACAACATTGGCAAGATCATCCTACGTTTGAGTCATTGCAAAGACTCGGCTTTGAGTGGTACTAGCTGGTACAATTGCACTAGGGTTCTTCTGCGGTGGCTACCTTTGAGGCGGGGGCTTGTTCACATTATGTTGTCCTGCTGCCTAGTTATTCTTTGGTGGAAACGATGAGTAGTTATTTCTGAAGTGCCCGAAACCTCCACATGCAAAGCATTGACGTAGGTCAGTGACTGCTCTATTCTGAGTAACTCCAACTCCTTGAACTGCTTGATTACTTTGCCCCGAAGCTTGATCTGGTCGGCGATACGGAGCTGCCCTATGTGCGACTCCACTGCTTCTACCTGTTCTCAAGGGACCTCCTCTAGTAAAAGTTTTGTGTCTCTCTCCACCAAGTTTGCACGTTCCACTAGATCCTTGTATTCTTGGATCCTAAATGCAAAAAGCTTCTCACGGATGGAAGACCTTAAACCTTGTTCAAACCATTTAGCCCTCTTTGCATCTATAGCCACAAACTCGGTCGCGTAGTGAGATAGCTCATCAAATTTTACTTCATATTCACTCATCGTCACACTGCCCTGCTTCAAAGCCAAGAAGTCTACACTCATCCAATCCTTCACAGACTCATGGAAGTATTTATTTTGGAAGATCTAATCAAAAATCTACTAAGTCATGGTATCCACTACGTGCATCCTCTTCACCAAATCCCACCAGTGATTCGCTTCTTCTTCGAACAAATAGATAACTAGCCCTACTCGGAGATCAGCAGTAATCCCCATGTTATCACACATTTTCCCCACCCTCCTAATCCACTTATCTGCCTCCATTGGATTAGAGTTTCCTTGGAAAGTGGGTGGGCGTTGTCGCAAGAATTCTTGCAACACCATCATCCTACGATTTTCATTAACATCTCCTTGTCCCACCGCCAATTGTTGTGCCATCACATTCTGGTTATGGTTTTCATTCCGGTTTGTACCAGAGTGGTCAACTCCCATAGGCATTGGTAAATACCATTCATAGCATCCGGAGGAGGTGTTGGTGGGTTCACGAAACCTCCACGTCCTCGTCCTCGTCCCCGTCTACCATCCATTCTGCACAACAAGTTATAGTTTAATTTCCTTAACATACGAAAAATCCTAACTCACACTAGAGTCCAAAGCCTAAAGTCTGTTATCAGATTCAATTCTATAATTTCATTCTTCCTAATCCTAACTCGCTAATGGCAATCCATAATCTATAGATCCCATGTAAGACCTAAAGCCTAAGCTCTGATACCAAAACTGTAACACTCCAAAATCTACTCTGGAAGGCATTACTACTTACAATTCAAAACCAAATAGTTTTTAGCAATGGAATAATTAAACCTAGCTGAAACATTATTTCATAGAAATCTCTCAAATAAAATAATCTAAACTAAAACGAAGCATCTCTATGCCCCCACTTCAGGATCCTCATACTGACTCTCTCCAGTCTCGAGGTCAACTTGCTCATCTAATTTGACATCATCATCTCTGCCAAAATCTGTAAATATATTGTAGGGGTGAGAAAAAGTCCGTAGGAAATCCCTCTCAAATCCAAATAAGGTTTTAAAACAATAAAAAGGAGGCAAGTTTCTTTTGTAAAATAACATATATATCGTTTTGAAAGTAAAATAATGGTAGTCATAATGATCTCAAGTGTATGAAAATATAATAAATCAATGAAAGGAATAAACATGTCAGAATTAAAGCAATCAATTAATAACTCAGTAGCATCATCTCATATTCTCATGCATGTTGGTTACTTCTCAGGAATTTACACAGCGATGCTACCTCGTTCACACACCACAACCACACAATCTTAATCATTCACTGTAGGGTTAAATCACAAACCACTTTTGCAAGGGCATATACCGTCTCCCATGGAATTGATGAATCATTCCTAGGAAAGGTATATCATCCCTCAACTTCGAACTTATGTGAACAATAGTGGTTGGTCTCATAAACAACAATCCACTACAAGTGTTAGGCAACTATCTCACCCCCACTGGGATATACTAATCTCTAACACTCTATGACAGCTCTCGAAGGCAATTCAAGTCCGTCACACCAAAACCATACAAGAGATGAAACCACAATTTTCTCAACAATCACAATCTTAACCAATCACAATTTCCATACAAAACTCAAATATCACAATTTCATAATTCTCAATATACTACAGTAATAAATGAATTAAATATATGCAAGAGATTATATTAAGAAAACCTTCACAATTTCAATATCAATATTCTAGGGTTTTGTCAAAAAATCATAATTTCTTAGAACAAGAAAAAATATTAAATGAAAACATGATTTAATCAAGAATAAAACTTTAGAAATGAATAATCCATGTATTTTTTACAATCAAACATGTATTTAGCAAACTAGGGTTTTGGAAATTCAAGAACAAATATTCCTTGAACCCAAACATGTATTTTGTTCAAAATTATGTTTCAATGATAAAGAAACCAAGAACTAATAAGTATTTATCATATAACTATCAAGAAGATTTAAAACATACGTATATAATACCCTAGCACATTCAGGTAAAGAACTTTGACAAATTCACTTAGTTATCACTAAAGATTTTAGTTAATTCCTTTGGTGGAGTCTCCAATTTGTGTGATCTGCTTTTTTATCTTGCAAGAATTTTTCAGTTTGGTCTAGGCGATATCATGTAATTGATGTCAGGATCTTAGTTTAGTAATACAATGAAAAGCTTCGAGCATCTGGGGATGGCATCTAACAATTTGGGATTTATACTATTTCACACGCTATTTTTTGTCATTGGTTACATGCATATAAACATTCTATCTACTGATCAGACACCAACTAGTAAATAAATCTAACTTAAAACAGGGAGCTTTTGAGTTCTATAACATTTCTTTTCAAACAATACCAAAAACTCTTGACCGAATACATGAAGCTTGTTATCCGGAGACATGAAACCGGTTGATCAGACACACACTTGAAGCTTAAAAATGCCTAATACACCACACAAAATGGTGGCCCAAGAAAAAAGAGGTCCTAGCTTTCCCTTTGCAGCTAGATACTCAACTTCTAAAATCTTAAGAATTGCAACAACGTCGTTATTGTAATTACATTCCTAACATCATCAATTTAGCATCTAAAATACAATTAACATCATGAGTACTAGGGCAAACACACATTTTACTTCAAAAATTGATAATTAGGTCTACAAAGAAACTTGTAAGATAATGTCAAACTAATTAATAAATCAAGGACAAAAACACCAAAACAAACACACAAGAATTGTATTAGTCTTACTTTTGACTACAACCAACTGGATGTAGTTTGATATTCATAAAAAAAATTGCTTATGAAATGAATAGCATACAACATTCTAGTATCACTTGAAATCTTAAAAAATCCATCAATCATACACAATCCATGTTTGATTTATCACTCGAAAAAAATAGCTTATCCAATTTGTATTGCTTGTTTTTCAGAAATGCATGCTTCGTATAAGTGATTGATATAGGAAAACAACTTATCCACCGGTTTTCTGTGATTCACATCATGAATTAAAGAACAGACCCAACAAATACCCTCTATAAAACAACCATTTTCTCATTTAGGACAACTATCAAACATGTTTCGGATATTACCGCGTCCAACTGATTTAGCTTGGTCGCCCAATAGATTTCCAAACAAAGTCAGCTGTATAAACTTGAAAAATCAATGCAACTGTATACGCACAACAATTACCCATTGATCAAGACAACATGAACACATAGAAATTCCACCAGAATGCCAAAAACATTTATCCAAATGGGCCAAATCCCAGCATACCATATCATACTTTTACTAATAAAAGCTACTCACAGACAGGCAATTGTTGAATAAGAATAAGGAATAAGCTGAAATTGGTGGTCAAAGTCGGTTCTCATCTAGTTTAGGATGGTCTTCGTCGTCGATTTTTCCCCTTGCTTCAAAAACCGATGAGAAGTAGGCAGAGAGTAGGTAAGATGGGATGAGAGAAGGGGTGGAATGCCATGAGTCTCGGTAGAGAAGAGTTAAGAGGTGAGTAGAGAAGTGGAGGAGAGAAGAGAGATTTGGAGAGAGAGGTGCAAGTCGATAAGAGAAAACGAGACAGTGGAGATTGGGAGGATTTAGGTTTTTCGTGGTTATGAATTTGGGTTCATTACCGAGCCATTGGGAATGGGAAATACCATGTCTTATTTGGTAATGGGTAATCCCATATTTTATGGGATTAGTTATTCCTTTGGAATGTGAAGGAATTTGAATGAATTTTGATTACCACAAACCAAACAAAGGAATGCCCATTACCAAGAAATATTTATTCCATTCCCTTGGTCTAATACAATGTACCAAACATAGCGTAAGTCTCAATGAAGAACTCAAGAAGAATCCCCTACCTTGATTTCGTAGTTTGTGATGTTACCCTTGCGTGTTCTATTCGTCTTCTATGTAAAAATCCATCCAAGTATTGCTTTCTCTCCTTTCTTCTCACCCTCTAGGGTTTTCTACGATGAAAAATTTATGAAACTAAGCCTTATGGTTGTTCCTTAGGTATTTATAATATAAAAATTGGAGAGAACACCCAAAACATGTCAGGGACATGCGACACTCTGCTCGGTGCATCCAAACGTGTGTCTTTTACTATTCGGATGTGTGTCTTTTTGCCTAACTTTCTACCAAATTCGTTCGGATGAGTGTCTATTTCCATCCGGACGCGTGTAAAGTATACCCCCGACTTCCAGCTCAATTTTGACCTATTTAGAAGTTGATTCACAAAATATCCATGAAATATATTTTTTGTAGCCCTTGAAGTCTAATATCTATTATCTAAATTTCAGATCAATCGGACATTGAGATAAAGAGTTTTAAGCAAAATACTAAAGTAGTGTCTAATTTCTTCGGTCCGGATTCAATGGTCGCCTTAATTTAACCTAAAAATATTTAAAAACTTACTTAACCACCATTCTCAAGCTTAAATGCTTCCAAAACTTAAAGTTCATAATCAATTTATCTCCCACGTATTTATTTCTAGTCTTATAACCTATATGGTTCATTCTTATGCTTTTACATATATGAGCATTACAATATAATTATGTCACTATATTAATATAAATATGTGGGGGTTTACAGGTGATGGCGGTGGGGGTGGTAGTGGTGATGGTGGTTGTAGTGGTGATGGTGGTGGGGCGGTGATGATGGTAGTGGTGGTGGTGGTAGTGGTGGTGGTTGGGTGGTTCTAAATACTACCTTTTTTTTAGAGTACTTATGAGAAGTTATTATATCTATATCTATCTATACTACTTATAAATGTTAATATCTGTGAAAAATTTTTGATTTCCTATTTTATCATTAATTATTATGATAAAGTTAATTATATCCACATATATACTTTCATCTAATTTTTGTTTTTTACTCCTATTTGACTTTTAATTTGTTTTGGACGCTTTTATAAATAATTTTAAATTCTTTTAAACTTATTTATTAGTAGTACAAATACATATAATTTATATATTTATATGAAGAAGTAAAGTCCTAAATATGTTAAATTATTATATACATGTAATTATCAGATTGAATTATACGGTCAAATATATTTTTTATTTTATTTTTTGGTATGCAATAATATAATAATATTATAAGTGATCTAATTAATCTATTTAACAAAATAAAAGGAGATTCCTAAATAAATGACAGATTAAATACTCAAAAACTTAAAGAATAAAGTAATAATTAAAATATAAATTAATTATTTAACACCTAATTTATTATTTAATTTAATTACACATAATTTATGTTTATAAAAAATAATATTTAAATTTGTTTACGTGTAGTGCACGTCGTGCATTGCTAGTAAGAGCCTCTCCAACAATAAAAGCTATTTTAGCTACTCAAAAACCAACATTTTTTATTTTAGCTACTCACTTTTTCAATACACACTTCAACAAATTTTCTATATTTTTAACTACTCCTTTTAAATATTATTTCTCATTCATTTTGTATTATTTTTTTTGGGAATAGTGAAAGGGAGAAAGAGAGAGAATGGAAGAAAGAGAGAGGAAGAGAGAGAAAATATTATAAAAAAATTTTACATATCGCTACAGTGATACTCTAAATATAGAGTATTACTGTAGCAAAATGTTATTTTAAATGTTTTGAAGATAATCTGTTGAAATTGAATTTTTGGGCTAAATAGCTAAAATTTAAAGATTTTGTGTATTTTAGATCATCTATTGGAGATGCTTTAAATCTTAAAAGTACTTTTGAAAAGTCACTCTAAACACACCCTTAACAACCTATTTTTCCTATTAAATTTGGGGAGTTAATATTAACCGTTGAATTAACTTTAAAGTAAAATTTAAAGAGATTTCAACCGTGAAAAGCAAAAGTCATTTTATTCATCTTTTGAGATTTGAATTATACCCTACTTTATTGTATAGATTTAGATAAACAAATCACATTATATGGCTAAATTCTATCTACCTACATAAAATCATGCCCATTGCACATTTGCACCTGTTACATTCATTAGTATGAAGTCTGGCCTAATTGAAAATTAGGCAGAAGGGTTGACTACTAATGGGCTGGGCTGAAATGGATTACGGGCTTCTAAAATTAAAATTGAATAAGTTCTAGATCCAATTCATATGTATACCTATTTAAAATTAATGAAAAATTATGAATATGTACCTTATGAACTACTTATTTGTGAGAAAATATCTTGAAAAAAAAAGTATTGTAGATAAGTACTATTAGATGGAAATGTATTGTGTCTAGATATACAATGACAATATTTTTTTTTTGCCCTAAAATGTCATTTTCCATAATTCATGGAATGTGTTTTGGCAGTTCCTTCTTTCATGAGATTTAGTTTTATTAAATAAGCCGTTTTCCTATTTTAGGAGATCCTTTTTTTGAATTTTAAACGTCTTCTTCAACATCTTAGGGGATCATTTTGGCAGTTCTTTTTTTTTTTTTTGAATCTTCCTCAATGTTTTCTTCAACATCTTCTTTTACTTCAACTTTTCTACTTCAACGTCTATTGCTCGTCTTCTACTTCAACGTTTGCGGTTTTCACTCAGAGGTTGTGTACTTCTTCCTCAATGTTTGTTGTTTCTATCCACAAGTCACGTTTTTTTCTACTTCAACGACTTGTTAACATTAATAATTTTTTTTTTTTTTTTTTGTAATGGGTAGAATATAACATCATGTGGTTATATCGATGACTTGTAAAATTTTGTGCTTCAAATTAATGGATTTATGATTGGTGTTTAATTTAATTTAATTTTTTTTGGAAGACACTGTGCTTGTTTTTAATGATAGCAATAAATGGTTATCACACTTGATTGTCAAACCTTTTTATTACCATTTAGATTGTGCATTAATCAGATAATTCAATTGCACATCTTTTGTCAGTTACTAAAGTGTAAATAAAGTTGTTACACTGTGATGTATCACTGTCATATCGGTGATCACAATAGAAAAAGCCGATCATCGGATTTCAATGGTCCTCTAGCGTAGGTACAGTCAACAAGCGAAAGATTATTTGGTTCTCACAATTTTCGGTTAGTTGTGTTTTTTTTTTGGGTGCTAGTTAGTTGTGTTTTTGATTTGGTTGAAATCTCATAGATTTTTATAGGATTTTTTGTTTGAATTTCAAGCACCCTATATTTGCGGGATATTACAGGTCCTTCTTTCATGGGTATGCTGCTTGAGATCCGGCGGTTTCCAAACCCAGGAGATGGCACCAGTTAAGTTTTAGAGCAATGTTAGAGGGACCTAATTTGGGGACCTTATTTAGGGACTTAATGATGTGGTTTTAATGTAACAATTGGATTAGTTGTGAGTTCCAATGTTATATGGAGCCCACAACCAATCCAATGGTTGTACATCATTAGGTCCCTAAATAAGGTCACCAAATTAGGTTTAAATAGCATTTCCCTAATTTTTATTATGGGTATATTTGACATTCACAAATAAAAAGGACTTCTATACAAATAATTTTAGCCGAAGGACTTTTACACAATTAAGTCTTATATTGTATACCGGCCTACAAAAAACCCTAAAATTAAAACAGATATCACTCGAATCCATTAAGGTCAAACTCAAACCCGCTAATTTCGTATCGAATAATAGTTTCGTGTTGCATTTTGACAGGTCTGATAATAGGTTGACATGTTACAAATTACAATCGTATTTTTTTTTGAACTGTAAAAACAACACTGCTGTGTTGACCAAGATTTCTTACAAAGTTTTTCTTTCCAAGTGATGTGACACAATTTTTACCATCAAATAAGTAGGTCTCATTAATATTCAATGATAGATATTATACCACATCATTTAAGATGAAAAACTTGATAAACATAACATTATTCCTGTAAAAATTACAATCATTTTAAACCGACACAAGATTAATCATTTACTCTAAATAACGTGACTTCTATTAATGTAAATAACATACATGTTAGGTTAATAGAAAATACAAATAAATATATTTTTACATGATAAGACCTAGATCACATAAAGTAGAGGCGGAGGCGGCAACTGGAGTGCAAAAGCAAAAAAAATTCAAAAAAGTTAGATCTATGTTCATTGGCATTATGTTTATGAAGCATATGGCACATCCCTAGAAGGTGAATCTCAACAAATCATCCATGTAGCTATGCTTCAACACATCAAGCTAACGTGGTATATTCTGTAACTATAGTGCAAAAGCGAAAAAATTCAAAAAAGTTCGATCTACATTAATTAGCATTATGTTTACGAAGCATCTGCCACATCTCTAGAGGGTGATTCTCAACAAATCATCCATGCAGCTATGCTTCAACATATCAAGCCAACGTGGTATATTTTGCCCATCATACAGGACATCAAACAGCTGTTAAGAAGCCACAAAGAATGGAGCATGACACATACATATAGAGAATCCAACTATGTTGTGCATGAACTAGCGCAATGGGGAAGACGAATACATTTTAGGGGAACTCTTAAGGGCGGCTCAACACAAATTGGGGTCTAAAGCGAGAAAATATTTTATAGAGATTTACAGTATGATTTATTTTCAAAGTTTTAGTGATTTTGGGATTGGGCAGGATCAAACAATAAATTTGGTGTAATTATGAAGTCAAGATCTTACAGATGAATAAATTGAATAAAGTATTAAAGAAACAACAAGATAGCTAAAGATACGGACAATAAACTAGAGCAAGAAATGAGACTGTGAGAGAGAGAAAGAGTTGGAGAGAGGCAGTGAAAGTGGTGGAAAAATTAATGAAAAAAATTTGAGAAAGATTGCTACTTTTAAAGCTAGAAGACGTTAATTTTAGATTTTTTTAGAAGACTTTGTTATATTTTAAGACTTTTTATAAAGATTTATATAGACTTGTAAAAATAATTACATTTTAGGGTTTTCTATAAGGCTTTAGATAGACTTGTGAAATATGTTTAAAGGGCTTTAGAACATGAAGCTAAACATAAGGCTAAAAATTAAATTGGATCTCTAAATTTTTTAGGCTCTAGGCGACTATTTTAATGGTCGGGCCCTAGGGCCGACCCTGCTGTACCATTGAAGTATCTGTGCATCTCGCAGCAATTGTAGTTTTTGCTCGTCCCTCACTGTCAAGTCTTTGTCCATAAAACCGATTAAGTGAGACAAATTGATTACTAGATGACGCGCAACGATTAAAAGTAATATGTGTTATTTTATATTTTATTTATTTTTTCATTGATTTTTATAAGGTACTCTTATAGTAAAGATGTTCAATATTACAATGTGGTGTCATATAATTTTTCTTTTTTAGTAATTTAGGCATCTAATATTTATTAAATATTATTGAATTTTTTTTATATTAATTAATTTTTATTGTGGATCTTTTATAAGAACGGACAATTTAATTAGTTGGTATTTTTGTGTTTAAATGAAAACAAAATCGAGTTTAATAAATGGTATTTTTTTGGAAGAGAGAGATACTTATATTACTTTTTTATCGAAGTGTTAATCCTTTTTTGTTTTTTAATAAATGTGTGTGAGATCAACATCACTTTCGGACGTAAATTTTAAATTTTATTTTTTTAACGTACCTTTTCAAGAGTTTTTTTGTTAAACTAAATTATAATGAATTTTAATCTTTGATCTATACTTTATTAGTGAACTCTAAAATTTCAGGCTTTTTTTTATATATGGGGCCTAAAGCCCATGCTTTTTCGGCTCTACCGTTGAGCCGGCCTGGAACTCTCAGCAAGTGATATTTCACAAATAGTGGAAGTAAGAACCTTGGAGGATACAAGGATAGTAGCCTAGTTTTTATTTGTATTTCTTTTCTTTGTACTCAATTTTTAACCAGCAAAAAAAAAAAAAAAAAATTCTGGCAAATCCCTAGAGTAAATCAGCATGACCCTGAACAATTTTCAACTTCAGCAGACCCTTGACAACTTGCTTCATTGTCGGACGATTACCAGGATATTGTCCCACACATCGAATCGCTAGTCTTGTAATTTCTGGCCCATCTGTAGCAAAAATATGGTTCTGCCACGAGACTTTCATGCACTAGTGAATGCTTGGACTGATTGATGCCCGTATCTGATTTATCAGATTCATATTCCTGGGCCCAATCAAAAAAGAATTCCAGTCTTCTTCTGTAAAGACTCTTTTGGTAATCAAACCCAAAAGTAAAACACCAAATGCAAAGACATCGCTTTTTCCTGTTCATCCACCTTTGAACACAGTAAATTTGCAAGTTCAAAACATCTGCCGAACAAAATGTACCAGCTGTAATCTTATATACCGACTTCAAAAACAAATCATGGATGAATAAATAGGCAGGGATGAAGGACAAAAACTGCAAATGCTCCACTTCAGCCCTAAGTATGTCTAAACAAGTGGCAAATGCAATGTCTTATGGGAATCTGACCATTTTCCAGAGTCACGAGAACAACAAAAATTTCAGGAACTCAAGAAAACTTTAGTAGAATGCTGCTGCATCAGTCCAGAATCACAAAAGCGACACTTAATAGAGAATCCTCCCCAATTGAATTTTGTGTACCACATGGCTCTTGATGTGGCTTATCAGTTAAATAACTGACAACATTTCCAATCACACCCCCTTTGCACTCGTGGCTACGACGTCAACTCGAGATTAACACAATCATCCAAAAACCACACACAGGGTTTTCGGAAACGCATGACCAAATAGGTTTTTCAGTAATACCAAAACACACTTTCTTTAAATTTTTTCCGTGAACATATTTTTCGAGACATTAGGGGGCAAATGATGGGTTAAGCCCAAGGGTCCAACCCACGTTGTGAGCCCAGTTTAAATTAAGAGCCCGACTTAAAGAGATCCAATAAATCCAGCCCAGAGGAGTCCACGTCCGTTCAAGCTCATTAGGGTTCGAGAAGCAACATCGCCAAGGGAGTAAGCAGGGTCATCTAAGAGCCAGGGTCATCCGAGAGCCTCATCCACACTGCCTTGGAAAGAGTCAACTCCCATGCCATCCTTTGACCGAATCCTATGGAGAGCACCGTAACTGCCTCATCAGTTGAGAAGAGGGCGCCAACTCCACCAGATTAGTCACTTAGCTACTAATAACTCGCCCAAATCTGTTATGAGGCGACTATAAATTGTAAGCCCTGCCAACACTTGGAGGGCATGACACTCAGTCGAGCACATCTCTGTAATTCTCATAGCTTGTATCTCCCTGCTCTCCTTGCATACCTTAAAGTAATAAAATACCTCGGCGATTCTATCCATTCAAAGGAACGTAGGTCACGTTGACCGAATCACTATAAATCATTGTCTCGTTTAACTTACTACCTCTGTCTACTTTACTACTGCATTTATCACTGCTAATTCGACAGGTGGTGTACAAATTCAATTTGTGCATCATTAGTTTGTTCAACCAATGACGATCACCACCAGATCGATGAATCAGCCTGAAGATAATCCACCACGAGAAGAGGAGGTTGCTCCTCCACCAACCAATCCTGTTCCAAATGCACAACAGATACTAGGTACAATGCAACAACTTGTAGCTCAGAACCAACGGATCCTACAACTGATGTTCGCTGGACAACAAGGAGAAGCACAGCTTGTTGGACCCCAAGCCAGAGGAGCTCCACGCCCTGGGCGTCAAGGAGCATGGGAGCCATTTCCACGACAATTTAAAAGGAGCTCCCAATCACTGGGACGAAAAAATAAAGGAGGTACAAAATCAACTGGGTGACGTCTTCAACGCCATGATGGCACAAGGACTCGAGACCGTGGACTACCTCGGTAGGCGAACTGACACGCCTTTCATGCCAGACATGGCCAATTACCCTCTTCCCCAGAAATTCAAAATGTCATCCGTCGAAACCTTTGGCGGTACCAAAGACCCACTTGATCACCTCGAAACTTACAAGACTTTAATGCAGTTGCACAACGTCCCCGATGAAATCATGTGTAGGACATTCCCAACTACCTTGAAGGGATCAGCCCGCCAATGGTTCGTTAAGCTCTCCCCAGCCTCCACTGACTCTTTTGTTGAGCTAAGTAGGTCCTTTATGTCGCACTTCAGTAGAGGATGCCGCCACTAGAAGCTTGTCACCCACCTACTCAACATAAAACATGACCGAGATGAGAGCCTAAGGAGCTACCTCACTCGTTTTAACGAGGAGGTCCTTCAGATCAAGGAGCCCGATGATAAGGTCACCATGACCGCCTTCCTGGGAGGCCTCCGGTCATCAAGCTTCCTCTTCTCAGTGATGAAACGCCCACCAAAGAGCATGCCAGAGTTGCTGGCAAAAGCTCAGAAATACATGAATGCTGAGGACATCACAAGGGCCAGGCGAGGTGAGTCCTCCAAAACAGGGGAGAAGAGAAAGGAAAGAGACAGGGACGACAAGAAGGAGAGTGGTAACAGGCGCAGCAGGACAGAGAGGGTACCTGCCAAAGACCAACTTGGTCCTGCTCCTCAAAGAGATCGACAAGCTTTCACCCCCCTCAACGCCGTTGTCGGGCACATCCTATTCCAGATCCAAGATGACCCCGCAATAAAGTGGCCAGGGAGAATGAAGTCTTCTTCAAACCGCAGGAACCTGAACATATATTATCGTTTCCATCGCGACCACGACCACGACACCGATGACTGCTACGACCTTAAGAGACAAATTGAGGAACTCATACAACGTGGTCACCTACGCCAGTATGTTGCTAGTAAGGTTCAGGCACCGCCACCACCTAGTCACTGTCGGCGTAGCACCCTAGAGCTCCACAATCATAGTTAATCTCTTGGTGATAGACTGTCTGTCGGCTTACAACATTATCCTAGGGCGACCTGCTCTCAACACCCTAAGAGCGGTGCCCTCCACTTACCATCTTATTCTCCGTTTTCCAACCCCAAATGGAATCGGAGAGGTCTGAGGAGACCAGATAGTTGCAAGAGAATGCTATGTTTCCTCTATGAAGGTCAGAAAGCCACAAGAGGCCCTATAAGTGGAAGTCCTCGACCCAAGGGATGATGCCACATTAGAGAGAGGAGAACCAGTAGAGGAGCTCACACCAGTGGTCCTAGATGAGAAGCATCCAGACAAAAAGGTATACATTGGCTCCTCCCTTCCTGAGAATCTAGCCCGCCAGCTTACAGATTTTCTAAAGCGCAATATGGATGTTTTTGCATGGTCACATGAAGACCTCGAGGGCATCGACCCTAAGGTCGCCACACATCGCCTCAATGTTGACCCTCGTTGCAAGCATGTTCGCCAAAAAGCTAAGGAGTGCCTCTACTGAAAGGGCTCAAGCGATGGACAAGGAGGTCGGGAAGCTGAAAGAAAATGGGGCAGTCAGAGAAGTAGCATATCTTGTGTGGCTATCAAATGTGGTGATGGTGACCAAAACCAATAGGAAGTGGCGCCTCTGCGTCGACTTTACCGAGCTCAACAAGGCGTGCCCTAAAGACAGCTACCCGCTGCCTCGAATTGACCTCCTCATCGATGCCACCGTAGGACATGAGTTGCTCACCTTCTTGGATGCATACTCTGGATATAACCAGATAAGCATGCATCCCCTAGACTAAGAGAAGACATCATTTATCACTTCGAAGGGGACATACTATTACAGCGTCATGCCCTTCGGGCTAAAAAATGCAAGAACAACCTATCAACGGTTGGTGAACAAGATGTTCGAGTCCTAGATCGGGAAAACAATGGAGGTATACGTGGACGACATGCTGGTGAAAAGTCTCACCGCAGCAGACCACATTGACCACCTCCAAGAAACCTTTGATGTTCTCAGGTCATACCGCATGAAGCTGAACTTAGAGAAATGTGTTTTTGGCATAGGATCAGGAAAGTTCTTAGGTTTCATGGTCAACCAAAGGGGAATTGAGGTGAACTCCGACAAGATTAAAGCCATCCTGGACATGAAATCACCCTCCTCAACCAATGAGCTTCAGCGCCTCAACGGGAGAATTGCAGCACTCAACAGATTTGTTTCCAAGTCGGCGGACAAATGCTTACCATTCTTCAAGATTCTTAGAAAAGCCTTCGAGTGGGGACCTGAAGTAGAAGAAGCTTTCCAAAACCTCAAGGCCTACTTGTCTACGCCTCCCCTCCTTTCACATGCCACACCAGGTGAAACTCTATATTTGTACCTTTCTGTTTCCCCATCGGCAGCAAGCTCCGTGCTCATCAGAGACAACGATGGAGTGCAAAAGCTTATCTATTATGTGTGCAGAGCATACTAAGGAGTAGAAAAAAGATATTTGGAGCTAGAAAAGCTGGCGTTCGCCCTGATCTCAACGGCAAGGTGTCTACGACATTATTTTCAGAGTCACACCATTGTCGTTGTCACGAACCAGCCTCTGAAGAAGGTTCTAGGAAAGCCAGATGTGTCTGGGAGACTACTTAAGTAGGCGATGGAGCTGAGCGAGTTCGATGTCCAGTACCAACCAAGGGCGGCCATTAAAGCACAAACATTGGCAGATTTTATTGCGGAGCTCACACCGGCGGAGGAGAGCAACGAGCCTTCCACACTTCAGCAAGCCTCAACATATCTAGACACCTAGACGCCGAGCTTGGGCACGTAAAACAACCTGGTGCCCTGCGAGGACATCCAGATAGACATCCAGGTGCCCTAGTTAGACACCCAAGCGCCTAGGCTAAGCGCCCAAGCTAGGCCAGCGCCCAGGCCTCCTCTCTACCACCCTAGGAGCTTTATGTGGATGACTCCTCGACTAGCGAAGGAGGTGGAGCAGGCCTAATCTCGATCAGCCCCGACGACACTCCCATCAAGTATGCTATGAAGCTTCATTTCACCGACACCACCTTCAACAATGAGGCAGAATATGAAGCCCTCCTGTCTGGTCTAAGGTTGATGATCGAAATGGAAGCCCAATACCTCATCACTTATAGTGATTCTCAACTGATAGTCAACCAAGTGAAGGGTGAGTTTGAAACAAAAAGATTCAGAATGCAGGAGTACCTTGTTATGGTGTGAGCCTTACTTACTAAGTTCTCTCACTTCCAGATCTGTCACATCCCGAGGGAAGATAACATGGCTGCGGATGCACTGGCTAGACTCGCCTCATCCTCGAAAGCCCCATCAGGACCAACATTCATCGGTCACTAGCTTGAACCAAGCAAGTTAGGCGTGGAAGCCACAAACGTCAACTGTGCGTCTACCGAATCAAACTGGATAACCCCGATAAGGGCATACCTCCAGGAGGGCGTGTTGCCAGACGACCCACTAGAAGCCAAAAAACTCAGGATGAGAGCCTCCAAATTTACCATCTTACAAGACATCTTGTACAAGAAAGGCTACTCTTTGCCACTATTACGTTGCCTTTCACCAGAAGAAGCTAACTACGCCCTATGAGAGATCCATGAAAGGGTTTGTGAGAACCACTCTGGAGGACGCTCCCTCGCCCACAAGGCACTCAGGCAGGGTTACTTATGGCCTAACATGGTAAGGGACGCCCAGGAGTTCACCAAGAAGTGTGATAAGTGCCAACGCTTTGCCACTGTGCCCAGACAGCCGCCAGAAGAGCTGACAGTCATCACAAGTCCGTGGCCCTTTTCCAAATGGGGCATCGACATCTTGGGCCCCCTACCTCTGAGTAAAGGGCGGTGCAAGTTCAAAGTGGTAGCCGTTGATTACTTCACTAAGTGGGCGGAGGTCGAACCCTTAGCAAAGATAACAGACGCAAATGTCAAAGATTTTATCTGGAAGAACCTGATTTTTCGCTTCGGGATACCCCACGCCATTGTTAGTGATAATGCCAAATAATTCGACAACAAGTTCCTGAACTTCTTCTGCTCTGACCTCTAGATAAAACAGCCTCATTCCAGCCCAGTGTACCCGCAAGCAAACGGACAGGCATAAGTCATGGTCAGAACAGTATTACGCAACCTAAAGACAAGGCTCGAAAGAGCAAATGGTCTTTGGGTTGACGAACTCCCAGGCGTATTATGAGCCTACCGAATGACGCCGAGAATCCCAACTGGAGAAACCCCCTTTTCCCTCACCTTCTGAACTGAGGCAGTCATACCTTTGGAGATCGGGATACATTCTCTAAGGGTCCAACACCACGACCCCATCACCAACGAGAAAGGACTCCGCATCAACCTCGACTTGGTGGAGGAGGCAAGAGAGATGGATGTGGTCCGCAACGCGGAGTACAAGCGCCGCATGACAATATACTACAATTCGAGGGTGAAGCCTCATTCCTTCTAACTAGGAGACTTGGTCCTCAAGAAAGTCATTCTCGCCACAAAGGATTGGCGAGAAGGAAAGTTTGGACCAAACTGGGAAGGACCTTACCTCATAACAGAAGTGGTAAGGCCAGACACCTACAAGATCCAGAATTCCGAGGGGAAGGTTTTACCCTATCCGTGGAACGCTGAGCACCTGAAGAGGTACTACCAATGACACCTTAGGAGAGTAGAAACTGTAAAGTTGGGGAACTTGATTTTACTTTTTGTATCTTTTTTGGGATTATTACCCACTATTGCTTGACATAAACAGTGAATGGATAAAATTTTCTAAGTTGACTTCAAAAGTTCTTTGCATTTTATTTCAAAAAGAACATTAGTGGCAAAAAAACCACTCTTACAAAAGAGAGGCTACACACTGCCTTTCTAAAAAAAAAAAAAATCAAAAGTCCCTAGCACTCTAACTACTCTCATGGTCGTCCTCCTCTTCCTCGGCATCACTATCACCATCAGAGCCTCCATCACCATCATCAGGCACCTCATGTCATATGCCATGAAGCCTGAAACATCAATATCAGAAAAAACAACAAAAATATTTCCCCGAAACTCCTCATAACCATCAATAAAGGCATCTGCAGGGCCAGTCTCCAAATCACTCTCAGCCCTGACGGCCCTTTCACAAGCCAACAACAGATCCGCCTCAGCCAGAGAAGCTCTCTCGTGAGCTGCCTTCACCCCTGCCTCCGCTCTCAAGCAGGCATCCTCTCTGAGCGCGGCCTTCTCACAGGTCTCCACAAGCTCACCCTCTCTGAGCGCGGCCCTCTCGCTGGTCTCCACAAACTCGGCCTCTCTGAGCACGTTCCTCTCATGGATTGTTGAAAGCTCAGCCTCAAGCTTAGCCACCCTCTCATGGGTCACCAAAAGCTCTACTTCAGCCCTTGTGCAAGTAGCCTCTTTGAGCGCGGCCCTCTCATGGGTCACTGCAATCTCAACCTGGAAAGTCCTACCATCAGCTTTAAGTTTAGCAATCCTCCCCTGAGCAACACGAAGCTCTTTTTTCACAGCCTCATGACTATGCTTCAGCTGACCATAATAAACAGCTCTTGAAAAAAGACACACAGAGGCAATTGAAACCTGAAAAAGGCAAAAGGCAAAAGAATGTCAACATCTAATGAGGGAGTGTAGAAAAGGAGACATCAAACCCTTACCTGAGCCAGACCATTTAGAAAAGTGTTGATAATACCCTCGGTGCCCCGAGCACTAATCTTATTAACATCTGTCGGAAACACAAACCTTCCAAGTCGATCTCTGATGACTCGCACGTCACCCAACATGGAGTCAATCTGAGTAGGTGCTCCTGTAGAAGTTCCCACAGGAGGAGTCGACGAATGGGGGGTAGGAGGTGCGGTCGACAGGGGAGTCTCCGGAGTAACGGTCACATCTCAAGGAGTCGCCGGCCGAGGAGGCACCACTAGAGGGGTCACTTGAGAGGAGCTCGCCAAAGCATCACTCATCCTCGCCACCTTAGAAGGAGGAGTGCTCCTACTAGAATAACAGGACCCAACCACCGTTCTATCCACTGCAAAGGAGATAAAATGTTATCTAGATGAAAAACCAAGTAAAGGAGGAAAGTACAAAAGTACCTTTTCTCTTTAAGGAGGAACCGCCAGATCTCGGGGAGGGTGCACTAGCCCTAGCACCAACTATAGGGGAACTGCTGGCTCCACCATCTTTGAGCATGAGAGCTCCAAAGTCTTTTACAGGATGAGCCCTCACAGCTTGCAACTTCCACTCTTGGTCCTTCGAGAGCACATGATAACCTGCAATGAATGTGATGAGTACACAGTTTTAAAAAAAAAAAAAAAGGAGAGAGAGTAAGTGTAGGGCGTACCAAATTTCTTTGGAGTACCCCATTCTGTTGGTACCAAAGCCCTATCAGCCTCTGATGCCCATTCTCCGCTGACGAACATGAAGCGAGACTTCCAGCTATGATAGTTAGAGGCCAATCCAGTAATCAACTTGCCTCCTCTCGTAGTAAAATAGTACCAGTCTCGGTTAGGAGCAGAAGTCTCACTTAGATTATAAGCTACATAAAGCTCATCAGGAGAGACATCCTCATGGTGCACCTTCCTCCACAATGCCAAAAAACCCAGCAAACTCTCCAACCATTGGGCACCAACCGCCCTGGTGCCAGTGAAAAGTAATGTAGGATACGACAAATGGAAGAAGACATCGGGAACCTAAGCCCAGCCCCAAGCATCTCCTCATAGATAGCAATGTCTCCAAAGGAGTCATCACAAGCAGACTCACTCATCTTAACTCGACGGCACAGTACCATTGAAGGAATAATATAAGCAGAAACAATCTGCAGAATATCACCATTAGTATTGAGCGTACTAGAAATAGTTCTTACTTTGGATCCATCGTCGTCAAGAGCTACCTTCCCTCGGTGCTTTTTGTTGCGAGGGCGTGAAGGGTTGCCCGAGCCACTATCAGGGAGGCATTGAGGAATCTGATTTTGGGAAGTTCCACCTGAAAGAGCCAGATCCTTTGCCACATTGCCAGAATTGTTACCACCAAAAGTACCCATGGCTAACTGCGCCACGCCCAGCGCCTGGCGCGCAGCCTGCTCGACCAACACCTCGTGCACAGGCTCGCCCAGCGCCTCCTGCGCGTCCAACCAGTTCAACACGCCAGCTCGCCTACCTCCCTCGCGCGAGCAGTCTGCTCGCCCAGATCGCCCAAGCCGGCGCCCGCCTCCCTTGCGCGCACGACCAGCTCGCCCGACGTCACCTCCTTTTTGGCGCCCATAGCTGGCTCGCCCAGCACCTCCACGCTATCATGACCACCGGTAGCCCCGCTGCCTACCTCTGTGCTAGATGCTCCATCGCCATGGAATCCAGTGAACCTTCGTATCTTCTCTCCTTCGCTCGACATTAAATTTTGAGATCTCATCTCAGGAACAAAAACCACTAACATTGGGTCTTCAAGTATCTCAAGAAAGAGCTCTGTCCCAAAAATGAGTGAAATAAGGAAGAAACCCCCTATTTATAGCCTAGGGTTCTTTAGAATCCTATTAAGCGATGGAATGGAAAAAAGGGGGGAAAAGTCCCAATTTGAAACCAAGGGTTCTTCTATAATCCTAATAGAAAATGGGGAAGGTCTTGAGAAATCCTGCGAAGGTGGAATATATCAGGATTGAAAGGAGTCACCAAGGAATCCGAGTTCAAGAAGGGTTGATCACTATTTTAACCGTAACTTTTGATCCGTTTCTCCCCCATAATATATCAAATCGAAGCTCTCGGCGAGCCTTACAAGACTCACCACCTACGGCCATGATAGATGCTGTTAAAAGCCCAAAAAAAGCCTAGAAACATATGTTTTGGCCCCCCGAAGTTTTTCAGTTGTGCGTTCAGCCGAAATTCAAAACTCAATCGAATGCACTCCTCTCTAAGTCCCATTGGACGTAGGGCATTGGGGGCAAATGATGGGTCAAGACCAAGGGCCCAACCCACGTTGTGAGCCAGTTTAAATTAAGAGCCCAACTTAAAGAGATCAAGTAAAGTTCAGCCCAAAGGGGTCCACGCCCGGTCAAACTCATTAGGGTTCGAGAAGCTACATCGCCAAGAGAGTACGCAGGGTCATCTAAGAGCCAGGGTTATCCGAGAGTCTCATCCACACCGCCTTGGAAAGATTCAACCCCCACGTCATCATTTGACCGAATCCCATGGAGAACACCGTAATTGCCTCATCAGTTGAGAAGAAGGCGCCAACTCCACCGGATTAGCCACTTAGTTACTAATAACTCGCCCAAATCTGTTATGAAGCGACTATAAATTGTAAGCCCTGCCAACACTTGGGGGGCATGACACTCAGTCGAGCACATCTCTGTAATTCTCATAGCTTGTATCTCCATGCTCTCCTTGCATACCTTAAAGTAATAAAATACCCCAGCGACCCTAGCCTTTCAAAGTGGACGTAGGTCACG
This sequence comes from Ilex aquifolium, assembly GCA_951799425.1. Lineage (NCBI taxonomy): Eukaryota > Viridiplantae > Streptophyta > Magnoliopsida > Aquifoliales > Aquifoliaceae > Ilex > Ilex aquifolium. Next base: position 46,264,521 of record OX637394.1, read on the forward strand.
TTGATCGAACCACTATAAATCCTTGTCTCGTTTAACTTACTACCTCTCTCTACTTTACTACTGTATTTATCACTGCTCATTTGACAGATGGTGTACAAACCCAATTTGTGCATTATCAGAATCTAAGAAAACTAATACACAATAAACTATCACAAATTTTCTCTTATATTAACGGAGGATTCTAAAAAGGCCCTAAAACCTTCCAGGATTATATATTTTCCATTCAATTGTGCAGATTCTCCAACGAAGAAATGACCATCACACCACTCATTGAAGACTGAAGAACTTAATCACATAAAATTGTCTACAAATTTTAGCTTTCTGTGCATAACGTATGTTTCGCTTTCTGTACATACTATTCTTTCAATCAACCTTTTATTTTAGCTTTAATCATCTCCCATTACCATCTAATAATAGATGACGCTAAAATTATAAAAGTAAGGTGGTGCTTAACCTCTACTTTTAATGATAAAATTAAATTCAAACTTCGTTTGCATACCTATCGTTTGGCAACATGGATCAATGAAACCATAGGAATTGATGATGCACAAATTAGTCTTTGGCAAGATCAACAGTCAAGTATGAGTAATGAGGTAATTAATGAATAATAAACAATCAATCAATAGCAATCAAGGAATTGAGACAGTAAGCAACAGATCAACACAAGAGATTTATAGTGGTTCGGTCTCGGATGACCTACGTCCACTTTCTGGAATGGCAGCGATGGCCGGTGTTCTTTATTAATGAACAATTATCACCGGACCGTGTATATCGGAGTTACAGTGCTTCTAGAAGGAGAGCAGTGTGTATGAGGGTAAGTGTAGGGGTTTCAAGGCGCGTCGAGGTTCTTAGATCTCTCCCTCATATGGAGAGGACTTACATTTATATAGGTTGGGAGAGGCGGTGAGGCGGTCACTATAATTTAGTAAGTACAGTTATGGTAGGACTCTACCATTTTGGAAAGTTCTATTTAGGTAGGACTTGATATTCTCAATCTTCATCCCGATATTCTCTTCCTCGTGCTCCTATTCAGTCGGAGGAGGTCCTGAGCTGGACTGGGCTCATCCTTGATCTTGAGATTGGACCCGGAGTTCATTTGGGCTCGCACTGAAGTGAAAGTGGACGAAGCAGGACGGACCAGGAGGGCCCTGCACTGGGCGGCGCCCATGAGAGGGGCATAGTGGGCGGCGCCCAGTGAGGGCTAGGTGGGCGGCGCCCATTTGGGTCCTAGGTGTCCTGGAGCCCATCTTCTAGTGTTTTGGTGCATTGGGCTTGCAACGGGTTGACCCATCTCTGATTTGGGAGCCTCTTTGGGCTTCCTCGGTTCACTTGAACTGGGCTTTGGCCCAGTGGAATTCGAACTCGTCATTTGCCCCCATGCCCTGAGCCTTTGATTTTTTCGAAAGGCAAGGGTCGAGGGCATGTGCTTCATCTCCGTTCGGGTGAAACGGGATTTTCCTTGCCATTCACGGCATCCTTTGACCTCCGGGGACTCGCTATTTTAGGGACTTTGCTGAACTTCCCGGTACCGAAAAATATGTACATTTATATTTTTCATGCTTCTCTATAAATAGAGATTACTATTCCATCGTCTTCATCCTTACCTATCTCCTGGAACTTTTCTCAAAGGGTGTTCTTCCGAATTTATCCAAGGAGCTAAACCAACTTGGCTTCCTCAAGAAGCTTAGTTAGGCTTCCTCAAGAAGCTTTGTGAGGCTTCCTCTAGAAGTTTTGTAAGGCTTCCTCTAGAAGCTTTGTAAGGCTTCCTCAAGAAGCTCCAAGGCATTCCTTCTCTATTTAAGGAGCTCTTCAAGTTTACTGTTCATATTCCTTTCTCAATCCTATCTCCTCCATTTCTCTCTCTGAAACACATGAAAACTAGGCGCTCAAATCTCGGAGAGGACACCGAAGGAGGCGGCGCCCATGGGGAGCCTGGCCTGGGCGGCGCCCATGGGGGGCCTGGCCTGGGCGGTGCCCATGGTGCTGCGACAGGCGGTGCACGCTCAAATCTCGGAGAGAACACCGAAGGAGGCGGCGCCCATGGGGAGCCTGGCCTGGGCGGCGCCCATGGGGGGCCTGGCTTGGGCGGCGCCCATGGTGCTGCGACAGGCGGCGCCCATGGTGCTGCGGCAGGCGGCGATCATGCGGCTGTCTTGAAGACCTTTGGGGCGACGTGGGATGGCAGCATTTCTCTCGGTACAGGCAGCGGTAAAAGGGGAGATGGAGGGTCTTCCATGGGCGGCGCCCATGCTCTGGGCAGTGCCACGGGCTTGGGCGGCTCCTCTTTGGGTTTCGGAGGTTTGGGTTCTATTCCTCGCGGTGGTTTTGGTGCAGTGCCGGTGACCAATGAGAGACCCTTTGGTACCATCTGCGGGGGGTCAGGCGTGAGTACGAGGATTTCAGATAATCCTTTTGGCGTATCTAGAGGGACCCTACGCCTAGGCAGGCAGCGGGGTGCATCTCCAAGAGGCGCAGAGGACGTCCATTTTGGACTGGGCAGTGCCACAGGCACTTCAGGAGGCGCCCAGGATGCATTGGACGGCGCCCCAGGCATGGTTCAGTCTCCTCCTCTCAAGTCCAGGAAGCGACCGATCAACGATGCGAATGGTCCTGGCTCTCAAGGTAGGTTCCTGGTACTTCCTTTTCTCTTTCATTGGTACGTGTATTCTTTTTAATCAGAACGTAACTTTTTCTCTTGATGAATCTTTACCCAGATGAGCAGGAGACTGCCAAGGATCCTGAGGAAGGTCCGATTGATGACGGAGGCAGTCGTTCTAAGGTAGCCTCTCTCTTTAGCTATTTTAAGCTTGACGAAGATATTTTGGAGTTAGTTTCCTTGTACCGTATTCCTCCCTCGGTACTGTGTCGTCATGCGGAGGCTGATGAGTCAGCTTGCTGTGATTCCCCGGATGATATAGTACTTTATGAGGGGGCCTTAGAGGCGGGTCTGAGGTTCCCGATTCCTGGGCCCATATGTCGGGTCTTGGAGCGTCTTTCACTAGTTCCTGGGAAGTTGGCTTCGAATGGTTGGAGAGTTTTATTAGCTTTTTTTGCACTGTAGTGGTTGACACACGGAGCTAGTGCCCCTCCACCGTTCGAGGAGTTCTTGGTTACCTATATACTTCTGGAGAACCCCGTTCCCCACCAGGGGTGGTATCGATTTTTCCCCGAGGTTAGGGAAGAGGAAGTTTATCACTGGGCTCACCTCCAATCATCACAATTGGAAGAAAAAGTTCTTTTTTGTTGGGGGCGAGTGGGCCTCCGAGTCCGATCGCGCCAGGGTGCCTACCAGTTGGAGTACGATTCCAAAAACTAAGCAGGGTAAGGATTCTAACTTTTGACTTCTGCTTTGATTTTCAAGTGCAACCATGTGCTTATTCTTACGATGACTGTTCTCTTGCAGCTCCGCCGACCCTCACCGATGACCAGAAGAGGCTACTTGAGATGGTCATAAACAACCCAACTAGGGAGCACTCCGAGATCATGTCAGCAGTTGGTTGTTCCATAGCCTCCTTGAGACTGAAAAAGAAAGGTATTTGACTATCGACTAGTCCCTTTGAATAGACTGTGCGATAGGATTCATTGGCTTACACTGGTTTTTTCTAGGCCCTCCACTTGTCAGATCTTTTGTGGAAGAAGTGTGTGTCTCCAAGACAGTTCCTTCTTCTTCTCCTCCTTCTCCCAAGAGGGCGAGGACCGATGCCCCGAGCTTGGGTGGCCTTACGGAGGCAGAGCCCGGCAATACTCTTCCTCCCACTCTGGCTGATATTCCGTCACCTCCGAGGGGCGGTCCTAGCGCAGTTGAGGCCGAGGTTCCGGCGCCACGCTCTACTAGGACGAAAGGTCCGCTTACACGCATTTCTCAGGGCGATACCTCATCGTCCATGCTACGTGATGTGGAGTTGGCAAAGGAGAGATTCTGTACCTTTGTGACCGGTGCTGAAGCTCGAGAGATTGCCTCCCTAGGTCCACAGGGAGTGGTCAACGCCGCCGTGGAAGGCTTCGCTTTGGTATGCCTTACATTCCTGCTTTGCATATGGCTTTCTTCGGTATACCTTGGCCTAGTTCTTCATTTTTTTTTTATCTTTGAATGTCAATAGGTGGCTGCTACCTTGCCTTACCTCTTCAACCACACCCTGACCATTGGGGATGCAGTCCAAGGTCGAGCGATGGAGAGGCAGACACGTGAGACTGCCGAGGATCAGCTTCGGCATGAGCGGCAGGCACGGGAGAATGCCGTGGAGCTAGCTCGACAGGCGCGAGAGGATGTCGAGAAGCAACTAGAGCTCGAGCGGCAGACGCAAGAGAGTGCTGCTGAGCAGTTGAGGCTGTCACAGGCGAAGGTTGCTCACCTTGAGGCTGACCTTCAAGTAGCACTTGATAGAGCTGTCAGAACGGAGGCTCAGAGGGATGCTGCTGAGAGGGCCAGGGCTAGCGCTTTTGTTGACGGCTATGAGGAGCTTAAGAGGAAAGCATCAGTAGCATACCCTTATACCGATCTTTCTGACCTCAAGCCTTATGAGGCCCCTGAGTCTGATGACGAAGGTGATTATGTGAGTGGAGACAGTAAGGGTCAGTAGGAGTGTGGCACCTTGTACTTTTTGCTCGTCGGACTATGTCTAACTTTTTTGTAGAAGCTTCTAGACTTTGAATGAAATATAGTCCGACTTTTTAGTAGAAGCTTCTTTAGATGAAATGTCAGCTTATGTCTAACTCTTTTGTAAAAACTTCTAGACTTTGAATGAAATATAACCTTTTGAGAAATACTAAGAAATTTTATTTCATAATCCAAAGTGGGTACTCGAACATACGAAACTAACTAAGGTAAAAGGGTAAACAGTCTAAACAGTGGACACCAACTCATGACCCACTGCCCCCAGCTACTGGTAGTATTTCTTTAAATGTTCTGCATTCCAGGGGTGGTCCAGGACCTTTCCTTCAAAATTCTGGATTCTGTAGGTACCTGGTCTCACTACCTCTGTGACCGTGTAGGGTCCTTCCCAGTTGGGTCCCAGCTTTCCTTCCCTGGAGTCCTTGGTAGCCAGGATGACCTTCTTTAGGACCAAGTCCCCGGGTAAGAAGGACGAGGCTTCACCCTCGAGTTGTAGTACTTGGTCATGCGACGCTTGTACTCTGCATTCCTGAGCATGGCTATTTCCCTTTCCTCCTCTACCAAGTCGAGGTTGATGCAGAGACCTTTTTCGTTACTGGTAGGGTCATGAAATTGAACCCTAAGGGAGTGCACCCCGATTTCAACGGGTATCACAGCCTCTATCCCATAGGATAGGGAGAATGGGGTCTCGCCTGTAGGACTTCTTGGTGTCGTCCGATAGGCCCATAGCACTCCTGGGAGTTCGTCTACCCACTTCCCTTTCGCGGCTTTGAGTCTGGCTTTCAAGTTGCGGAGTATGGTCCTGACAGTGACCTCCGCTTGACCGTTTGCCTGTGGATGGGCGGGGCTGGAGTGGGGTTGCTTGATTTGGAGATCTGCACAAAAATTGTTGAGTAGTCTGTTATCAAACTGCTTGGCGTTGTCGCTTACAATTGCGTGTGGTACCCCAAAGCGACAGACCAGACTTCTTCATATAAAATCCTTTATTTTCTGGTCTGTGATCCTGGCTAGGGCTTCAGCTTCAGCCCATTTAGTGAAGTAGTCTATAGCGATGACTACGAATTTGCATTGGCCTCGGCTTACTAGGAGGGGACCTAGGATGTCGATCCCCCACATGGAGAAAGGCTATGGGCTCTGAATGGTGGTGAGCTCTTCGGGTGGTTGTCTGGACACAGTGGCGAAGCGTTGACACTTGTCACACTTCCTGACAAAGTCTTTAGACTCTCTGATCATGGTGGGCCAATAGTATCCTTGCCTGACTGCTTTATGGGCCAATGCACGCCCTCCTGAGTGGTTTCCACATATTCCCTCGTGAATCTCTCTCATGGCATAGTCTGCCTCCTCTGGTGTGAGACAGTGGAGTAGTGGGAGAGAATGGCTTTTCTTGTAGAGAGTATTCTGTAGGATGACGTACCTGGACGATCTAGTTCTCAACTTTCTGGCTCCCATAGGGTTGTCTGGGAGTGTGCCCTCCTCAAGGTAGGCTCGGATAGGGGTTATCCAGTTGGACTCCGAGGATGTGCAGTGGACATCACCCTCTTGAGTTTTGAGGGTGCTAGGCTCGTACTGGTGACCTGTCAGTGCCGGGCCCATAAGCAGATTCGCAGAGACGAACTTGGCGAGGGCGTCGGCCATGGCGTTTTCTTCTCGAGGTACATGACTGATATGGAAACAAGTGAACTTTGTGAGCAAAACTTGTACCACTGAGAGGTACTCCTGCATCCTTTCTTCCTTTGCTTCGAAATCTCCTCTTACTTGGTTGACTATGAGCTGAGAGTCATTGAAGACCGTAAGGTTGAGGGCTTTCATCTCCAATGCCAGTCTCAAGCCTGATATGAGGGCCTCGTACTCGGCCTGATTGTTAGACGTGGCAAAATGGAGAGAGACGGCATACTTCAACGGAGTACCATGAGGGCTGATCAGTACTAGTCCAGCTCCCCCACCCTCGTTGGTGGATGACCCATCTACATAAAGCTTCCAGAAGGTTGTAGTGGGTGATGGGGAGGGAACCAACTTTGTAGGCGAAGAGGTTGGTGGCAATAGGCTACTGGGTGACTCCTGATGAGAGGGGGGGCGAGGTAGGAGAAGAGGATAGCGCCCCGAGCAAGGTGGGCGGCACCCTAGGGGTGGTGGGCGGCGCCCAGGCCATGGTGTGGGGTGCCTTGGGCTGTTCGGCCCGCTACTGCTCCTCCGAGCTGTTATGTTCTCCCAGGGCCGCGTCTAATTCAGTTTCCTGGTAAGTGGAGTCAGTGTGCACCAAGCGTATGGACGTAAGGACTTCTAGAACCTCTCATTGAGACTCTTGTGATGGTGTAGACTCCGCAACGAAATCTGCGAGTGCTTGTGCTTTTATGGCTGATCATGGTTGATACTGCATATCGAACTCGCTCAACTCGACAGCCCACTTGAGTAACCGGCCAGATACATCTGGCTTTCCTAATATGCCTTTGAGAGGTTGATTCGTGACCACCCTGATGGTGTGGCTCTGAAAGTAATGGCGCAAAAATCTTGCGGCGGTGATAAGGGCGAGGGCCAACTTTTCCAACTCCGAGTACCTTACCTCTGCCCCTCGATATGCCCTACTTACATAGTATATGGGCTTCTGGATGCCTCCTTCTTCTCTGATAAGGACAGAGCTGACAGCAGAGGGCGAGGAGGAGAGGTAAAGGTAGAGGACCTCCCCTGGAACGGCATGAGAGAGTAGTGGTGGTGTGGCCAGGTAGGCTTTGAGCTTCTGGAAGGCTTCCTCAGCGTCTGGGCCCCATTGGAAGGACCTGCGGAGTATCTTAAAGAAAGGAAGACATTTATCGGTGGACTTAGAAACGAACCTGTTAAGGGCTGCCATCTTCCCATTAAGGCGTTGGACCTCCTTGGTGGATGTAGGAGACTTCATCTCCAATACCGCTCTGATTTTGTCCGAGTTTGCCTCTATTCCCCTCTTATGGACCATGAAGCCCAAGAACTTTCCTGAGCTAACACTGAAGGCACATTTTTCTGGGTTCAGCTTCATCCTGTAGGCTCTCAACACTTTGAAGGTCTCTTGGAGATGTGCTACATGGTCTGCTGCAACTGTACTCTTCACTAGCATGTCGTCAACATAAACTTCCATGGTCTTCCCAATCTGGCCCTCGAACATTCTGTTAACGAGGCGCTGGTATGTAGCTCCGGTGTTTTTTAGCCCGAAAGGCATCACCCTGTAACAGTAAGTGCCCCTCGGGGTGATGAACGAGGTCTTCTCCTGATCAGGGGGGAACATGCTGATTTGGTTGTACCCGGAGTAGGAATCCAGAAAACTTAATAGCTCGTGCCCCGCTGTGGCGTCGATGAGGAGGTCGATGCGGGGGAGAGGGTAGTTGTCTTTGGGACATGCCTTGTTAAGTTCTGTGAAGTCCACGCACAGGCGCCATTTCCCATTGTTCTTTGTTACCATGACCACATTGGACAGCCAATCTGGGTAGGCTACCTTCCTCACTGATCCATTTACCAGTAACTTGTCTACCTCTTTTTCCATGGCTTGTCCCCTTTCGGTGCTCATACTTCTCAATTTTTGGCGGATATGCTTGTATCTGGGGTCAACGTTGAGTCGGTGGGAGGCCACCTCGGGGTCAATGCCCTCCAAGTCCTCGTGGGACCAGGCAAAGACGTCTATGTTCTGCTTGAGGAAGTTTACTAAGGCAGATGCCAGCTCCTGGGAGAGTGAGGAGCCTATGTAGACCTTCATCTCTGGAAGGCTGTCGTCGAGTACTACTGTTTGGAGCTTTTCCGCAGGTTCACCTCTTTCCAATGTGCTATCATCCCTGGGGTCGAGTACTTCGATCTGGATAGTCTCGTGCGGTCTCTTAGCCCTCATAGAGGCCATATAGCACTCTCTGCCTGAGACCTGATCTCCTCTTATCTCCCCGATCCCATTGCAAGTTGGGAATCGAAGGAGAAGGTGGTAGGTAGAGGGTACTGCCCTTAAAGCATTGAGAGCAGGACGTCCAAGAATTACATTATAAGCAGAAGGGCAATCAAGTATAAGGAAATTTACCATTATGGTAGAGCTTCTAGAAGCAGTCCCTGTTGTGACAGGCAGAGTGATGGATCCCAAAGGCTGGACTCTCTCTCCCGAGAAACCCACCAAGGGAGTATGGACTGGCTGTAGCCTCTCCCTGCCGAGTTGAAGGCTGTCACAGGCAGTGGCGAATAGGATGTTGGCTGAGCTGCCGCTGTCAACCAGGACTCTCTTGACTTGGTAGTTGGCAATCATCAGAGTCAAGACTAGAGGGTCATCGTGTAGGACTTGGACTCCTTCAAGGTCTCTGTCTGAGAAGGTGATGACCTCCTCCTCCCCATGTCGGGGGGTCTTCAGTGGGCGAGAGTCATAAGGGTCTGCCTGTCTGGCTCTACGGGCATGCACCTTCCTGGCGGAGTTGGAGTCACCTCCTCCTCCTAACCTTCCGGCGATGGTCTGAATCTCACCGAGGGGCTGTTGTCGCTCATGTTCTTCATTCGGGGGAACTGGTCCTCGACCAGCCACATACTGTCTTAGATGATCCTGCTGGATAAGTTCCTCAATCTGCTTTTTTAGCTGGAAACAGTCATCCGTGTCATGTCTATGGTTGCGGTGGAAGCGACAATATTTACTGGGGTTCCTACGCTTGGGGTCAGACTTCATCTTTCCGGGCCAACGGACGGTTGGGTCATCCTGAATCTGGAGCAGGATGTGCTCCACTGAGGCGTTGAGTGGAGTGAATGGTTGTCGGTCTCTCGGGGGTAACGGCCCGAGACGGTCTTTTACCGAGACTCTCTCGGCCTTCTTTCTCTTGTTCTCAGTTTCCCTTCTATCTTCTTGGCTGTCCTTCCTTTTCTCCCCTCCTCTTGAGGACTCACCTCGGCGGGCCTTAGTGACGTCCTCGGCATTCATATACTTCTGTGCCCTGGTCAGCAGCTCAGGCATGCTGGAGGGTGGTTTCTTGAGGACTAAGAACATGAAGCTGGAGGTGCGGAGGCTGGCGATAAAGGCAGCTAAGGTTACCTTATCATCTGGCTCCTCGACCTGGAGGACCTCGTCATTGAAACGGGCGAGGTAGCTTCTGAGGCTTTCGTCCCTGTCCTGCTTCATGGTGAGCAGGTGGGTAACTGACTTCTGATGACGGCGTCCCCTGATGAAGTGGGAGACGAAAGACCTGCTAAGCTCTACGAAAGAATGGACGGAGGAGGGCTTCATCTTGGAGAACCACTGACGAGCAGACCCCTTCAGGGTGGTAGGGAAAGCTCTGCACATGATCTCCTCAGGCACATTGTGGAGTTGCATGAAGGACTTGTAGGTGTCCAAGTGGTCCAGAGGGTCTTTGGTGCCGTCGAAGATCTCGATGTTTGGCATCTTGAACTTCGAGGGCAGTGGGTAATTCACTATATCAGCAGTAAAAGGAGAGTCGGTACGTCTTACCAAGTAGTCCAAGGTCTCCGGCGCCTGTGCCTTGATAGCATTGAGGGCATCACCCAATTGGTTTTGTACCTCTCTAATCTTCTCGTCCCACTGATTAGGGACATTCTTGGTCAGGTATTGGCTTTCGTGGTCTCCATATTGACTTTCTCCTGCGTCCTCCTAGGCAGGCACATGCAAAGGAGGAACACGTGAACTCCCTGCGTGTTGAGGAGGGACTGCCGGAAGAGGGGCTCCTTGGCGTGGCCCTGAAGCATTATGGTGAGGGACCCCATGGTGGGGGGCAGTCTGGCGTCCAGAAGGGACAGGTTGTTCTTCTCGTGGTGGAGGGAGTGGGACTCCTCCTTGAGAGAGCATGAGTTGGATGATCTGCTGGTTCTGGCTCACCAGCAGCTGCATGGTCTGAAGGAGTTGTTGTTGTCCAGTGGCGGGAGTAGCAGTAGAAGGTTCCCTAGGCACAATGGGAGGGGGGACCTCCTCCCGGTGAGTCTGGTTGTTTTCTCCCGGTTGCTGGCTCATTGATCGGGTAGTGATTGCCATGGATTGAATGAGAGTAGGAAAACTAGTCGTTTCCCACAGACGGCGCCAAACTGATGATGCACAAATTAGTCTTTGGCAAGATCAACAGTCAAGTATGAGTAATGAGGTAATTAATGAATAATAAACAATCAATCAATAGCAATCAAGGAATTGAGACAGTAAGCAACAGATCAACACAAGAGATTTATAGTGGTTCGGTCTCGGATGACCTACGTCCACTCTCTGGAATGGCAGCGATGGCCGGTGTTCTTTATTAATGAACAATTGTCACCGGATTGTGTATATCGGAGTTACAGTGCTTCTAGAAGGAGAGCAGTGTGTATGAGGGTAAGTGTAGGGGTTTCAAGGCATGCCGAGGTTCTTAGATCTCTCCCTCATATGGAGAAGACTTACATTTATATAGGTTGGGAGAGGCGGTGAGGCGGTCACTATAATTTAGTAAATACAGTTATGGTAGGACTCTACCATTTTGGAAAGTTCTATTTAGGTAGGACTTGATATTCTCAATTTTCATCCCGGTATTCTCTTCCTCGTGCTCCTATTCAGTCGGAGAAGGTCCTGAGCTGGACTGGGCTCATCCTTGATCTTGAGATTGAACCCGGAGTACATTTGGGCTCGCATTGAAGTGAAAGTGGACGAAGCAGGACGGACCAGGAGGGCCCTGCACTGGGCGGCGCCCAATGGGGCTAGGTGGGCGGCGCCCATGAGAGGGGCATAGTGGGCGGCGCCCAGTGAGGGCTGGGTGGGCGGCGCCCATTTGGGTCCTGGGTGTCCTGGAGCCCATCTTCTAGTGTTTTGGTGCATTGGGCTTGCAACGGGTTGACCCATCTCTGATTTGGGAACCTCTTTGGACTTCCTCGGTTCACTTGAACTGGGCTTTGGCCCAGTGGAATTCAAACTTGTCAGGAATCATAAATGTCCTGAATTTGATATGAAGTCCTATCAGGGAAAATTCCACCAGAAATCATACCGAAGTCGAATAATTTTGGGTTGTAATCCTACAAGCAAAAGATGTTGGAGTTAAAAGCTAACACCTGATAGACAGACATGGTAAATAAGAAACTACAAACAACCAAGTTTTAACAGCAAAGAAGAAAGGAGCCAAAACTAACCTTGTCAACCAGTACATGACTCGCATCTAGATTGCGAATCAGAAAAGGCTCAAATACAGGATTTCGAGCGTGTAAAAATTTCAGAAGGCGAGCAAGCCCAAGAGCAACTTTAATTCTTTGTAGCCAACCAAAATCATCTGGGTAAGCAAAACAAGTTGTTAGTAAGTAATATGGTGAATTAAAACTATAGTTGCTTAATAAACTACCTTTTCAAATCCTAGCAGCTATGTTCCTTTACTAGCAGCATATTGCCCATTACTCACAAAGTGCCATTTAAATAGAAACAGAGTCACCTTTTTTAGAAAAATTATCAAGAAAGAGTAAGAGAAGTTACCAACCCGTGCCTTTTTTTACGCGGGTCAGCAAAAGCTACACTTCAACACGAAGACCAAATCAAATCTAATGGGCTTGGCTTATTGCATATATGTGCCTTTCGAAGCAAAGTAAATTTGGTAGCATAGAGGAAATAAAAACTACGATTTTTCTAGCTGGGAAGCTCTACAGTCAATTTTATATGTCAGTCCTTCAACTATATGGCAAACAATAGTATGCATTGAAAGCTACCTCAAGGTACAAGAAAGTGCATATTTACCAAACATATCAATTCCAAGCTGGTAACCCAGAGTTGCAAATGAAATATTTAAAGGCTTCACACATTATATTACTGATGCGAAAATCTTCGGATATAATTTTTTTTGGCAAGATCGTAACAATAAAAAAATGAAAATGTAACTTGCTGAAAGTCCTATGTAATCCCAAAAATAAGCCAAGCTTCCCTAGAATACAAAATAATCAGAATCACATACTAGATGGAACTCGCTCAATCAAAAGGATATACCACATACGAAACTTTAGCTTTTGCTGACTTTTTTTACGAATTAAGTAGACTTATGGGATCAAGTAGCAGAAAGAATTCCTTGCAGAAACACATATATTATAGTGTTAGACCATCTCCAATAGAAACCCAAATTCTTACCCAAATTTGAGTAAAAAAAAGGGTAAAAAGCTTGATTTGGTATAGACCTCTCCAATAGAGAAATCCAAATTTAAAGGAAGAGAAATCCAAATTTAAAAGAGGGTAAAATATGACAATTGAATCTTTAAAGGAGAGTATAATCTCACCATTAAAGATTTGGGTATGAATTTAAGTCTCCCTTGATTTGAGTAAAAAAATGAGTCTCACTTGACATGGGTATAGGTATGGGTATGGTACTGGAGAAGAATTTTAGGCAATTTTTACCCAAATTTAAATTTAAGTTTAAAAAAGGGTAAGAATTGGAGATGCTACTGGTCACAATAGTGCAAGCAAATTAACATTTGATTTCTACCTGCAACAACAAATTGGAAGAATATTTAAAATTCAAGCACATCTCAAAGAACAAGGTGTAATAATACCATTGGGAAGGATGTTGTGAACAGTATCCATAGGGTCGAATTGATACACAACACCAACATGTTCATCCTCATAGCAGTATCCATACATCTTGACCATGCCCGGATGAGTAAAAAACTTTTCATGCCGAAGCAAAAGGACTTCATCCTAAAACAATAACAACATAGGTGTTTCTCTGGATATCATAATTCAAAAAAAAAAAAAAAAGAATCCATCTGGTGATTCAAATACATACCATCAGTCTAATTTCGCTATCTACAGGATGATTCTTGTGCATCTTAGGAACTTCCCATATCTTCACAGTCATGTACTAGGGCCCCGTTGTGATCCGCACAATTTTTCCATGGTAAACTTTGCCAAATTGGAAGTTCTCGATGAAATTCTCTTCGCTGAAATCGTCGGTATATTTCCTCAACCCCTCCCAGGTCAATTTGTTTACATATTTAGGGTTCATCATCTTGCCCAATTTTATTATTGAACTACAAAAAATCAACAAAGACCTTCCGTCTAAGAGCATCTCCATCAATACTATCTAAAATAACTACTCAAAATATATTTAAATATTGTATTATCTACTTTAACTAACCACTTTTTCAAATTCACTCTAACAATGCTATCTATTTTAGCTAACCACTTCAACTAACTTTCAATAATAAAATCTAAAATATAGTAATTCAACTATACATTGTACAAATTTAATCAATTATGGGCTATAAGAGTAAATATCATAAAAGATAGGTTAAAAGAGTAAATATCATAAAATATTTGGGGGGTTTTGTTGCATTTTTTGGGAGGGTTTTGCTGATTTTTTTGGGGGTGTTGCTAGAAATTTGGCGATGAAGATGAAGCCTCTCACATCAAACCCTCTTATACCCAAAAGTAGAGAACCATGAACAACCCATCAACCCAAATCACACAACTCAAAAAGATTGCAGACCCAATTCAACGCTAAATCACCGAAACCCACTTGCAATCGTTCAATCATTCAACCTCAAAATCACACTTTTTTTGCAATTACACAAACAGAAGATGAAATTGAGAGAATTTCTGAGACATACCAGTAAAATCGTGCAAGAATCACAATGAACAGAGGCTTACTTTTCCTTCTTCGTGTTCACCTGGCGATGGCTGGTTCTTCGCTGGCGGTGGCCTGGCGTTGAGAACTGGTGTGGCTTGTGGCTTCGAGTTCAATCGATGGAGAGGCAGGGAGAGGCAGAGAGAGGCAGGTGGAGCTTCTGTGCTTTGGAGCTTCAGTGAGATAGAGAGATAGTGGAGAGGAACTTGGCGCCAGCGAGGGAGAAGGGGGCTGGCTACAACCAGCGAGGGAAATGGAGGCTATGGGAAATAGATAGTGGGATAACTAGTTGGAGCCAGATTTTAGGGGAAAACTATCTAAAATAGCTAAAGGGGGGTTTAGCTAGCCATTAAGAGATGCTCTAATACTTCTCCCACAGGTTTGAAGATCTATGTTCTTGATTTCATTTGTGTTGGTTGGGATGCATGGTTCCTCAAAAAAGAGCGGTTGTACTTATCCAAGAAGCCCAATTATCTCACAAAAGGTAGGTTAAAATAGGAGTGGAAGCCGTGAACAATAACAATGTCGGTGAGTGAAAGTGTTGTAGTTGTGTTTAGAGAAAGAATGCGGAGAAATAGATTTGAAGGAGAAGATTGGTCTTTGGATGTAGGGATAGGCTTAGTCAAACAAAGAATGAGTCATGAATTTTTATTTGTGCCCTTGTAATTAGTCATTATTTTGGTGAATTGGGTTTTATTAGTAATATTTTTTTGATCGGATGGGCTTTAGTTGATCATTTGGTTCAATGGTTTTTGAAAAAGAGGGGGTTTGACAAAGCTAGTTTTAGGTGGTGCTTTTTAGGTGTAAAGGAGGGTTTGTGTTGGGTGAATTATGGGGGGCGTTTGTGGCAAGGTTTCTGCTGTAGAAGACAGCCGGGATAGCCCAAGGGAGAGAGAATTGGATAAAGGGTCAACGAATTTTCGTGTGCCTCGGGTCATCTCTTCGAAAAGAGAGGAGAGTTTTCGGATAAAGAATAGGCTTGGCAGTGGTGATGCAAGAATTGGGATAATTGATAAGAAGGCCCATAATTCGAAAAGAGTGAGGGATGATCATTTTGAGAAGAAAGAGAATTCTGAAGTAGTTGTTGTAAACTTTCCCGGTATGGGAAGTGTTCCGAAAGCTATGGAAGGAGAACAGGTCGCAGCAGGCTGGCCGTCTTGGCTTGTGGCTGTGGCCGGTGAAGCTATCCAGGGATGGCTACCGCGGCCAGCAAATAGTTTCGAGAAATTAGATAAGGTTTGGTTCTTGTCTGACTTGATAGTCTATTGACAATTCATGTTGTATACTTGTAGTATGGTTTCAACAATATTATTATGTAGTGATGCAAATAGCTAAAATTTTGTGAAAAATACGAAAGCTAAAATTTCATGTCATGTTTCGCAATTGTATTGTTGATTATACATGTTGGTTTTCTCATATAGTTGGTTTTGGTTCTTCCGTGATGGCATTTCATTCTTGCAGATTGGCCAAGGAACTTATAGTAGCGTATACAAGGCTTGTGACCTCACTAATAATAAGAAAGTTGTTGCTCTAAAAAGAGTAAGGTTTTTTTTTTTTTTTTTTGAAAGAAAGAGTAAGGTTTGATAACATGGATCCTGAGAGCGTCAAGTTTATGGCAAGGGAAATCCTTATTTTGCGTAGGCTTGATCATCCAAATATAATCAAACTGGAAGGCCTGATCACATCACGAACATCATGCAGTTTGTACCTTGTCTTTGAATACATGGAACATGATCTTACGGGGCTGGCATCGCTTCCTGATGTCAAGTTCACAGAACCGCAGGTAATGCTATAAGCTTAAAATAGCGCTTTTTGGTTGGGCTGTAGTTCATTTTTGTGTTTTGGTGAGAATGTCCTTTCTAATTCCATCATGTTGGATGTCAATGTGGTGTGTCTTTTGGTATCAGTATATACTTAAGCGATGTACCTTGTTAGGAACAAAAACAAAAGGGCGCTGGTAATTACTGCATTTTTTTTGACTTTCTGCATCTTCACTGCAATGAGCAATTCTAATGGTGTTTCATTGGTATTTTTTAGGTCAAATGTTACATGCAGCAGCTGCTCAGTGGACTTGATCATTGTCATAGTCGTGGTATTCTGCATCGTGACGTAAAGGGTTCAAATCTTTTAATCGACAACCATGGGATCTTGAAGATTGCGGATTTTGGACTAGCAAGCTTCTTTGATCATCATGAAAGTGTGCAATTGACAAGTCGTGTTGTGACTCTTTGGTATCGTCCGCCGGAACTTTTACTTGGAGCCACTCAGTATGGAGCTGCAGTGGATCTATGGAGTGCTGGCTGCATACTTGGGGAACTTTATGCTGGAAAGCCTATCATGCCTGGAAGAACATGTTGGCGTGAGTTGGCATTGGAGAAATTATAGGATGAGTCCATGATTTAAGGGTCAATCTTTGTTGGCATGAGTTGGTGTTGGCCAACCTTGCCAACCTTTAGAAAGTATCCCTAATTTAAGGGCCAACCTTTAGAAAGTATGTATAGCAAATAATATATAGATTTCCTTTCATTATATATAGATTCCATCTTGTAAAGAAGAAGTTGAATAGAAAAAGAGAAGTTTGTTTACCAAAAGTTGTCATGGTATCAGAGCAATTCCGGTCCTTTGCTCTTTGTTTCCAGTAACCTCTAAATCATCCAGCCTCCCAGCTCCATCCATGGCAGACACCGACCACCTCAAAGATCCCCAATCCGAATCTATCCTCACAGAATTGACTACCAAAATGACCGACGTTTTTACCAAAGCTTCAGTTCCGACCACTACCACTGATAATTCCGCTGCTCCGATTAGTATCAAGTTGGATAGCACCAACTATGCTCTTTGGTCCCAGGTTGTCGAGATGTACATCTCCGGCAAAGACAAATTGGGATATATTAACGGCGATATTTCCCAGCCTGCCCAGACAGATCCCTCCTTTCGGAAATGGCGCACAGACAATGCCATCGTCAAAGGATGGCTGATTAATTCTATGGATCCCACACTAATCGGCAACTTCATTCGATTTCCGACAGCCAAACTGGTATGGGATTCCATTGCTACTACTTTTTTTGATGGTAGTGATACCTCTCAAGTTTATGAACTCCGGCGGCGTGTGACCCGTCTAAAGCAAGCAGGTAGCTCCCTTGAAAAATACTACAACGATCTTCAAGGTTTATGGCGTGAGATTGATTTTCGTCGCCCAAACCCAATGGAATGTGTTGCTGATATTCAGCACTATAACAAATTGCTTCAAGAAGATCGGGTGTATATCTTCTTGGATGGTCTCAATGACAGACTGGACAAAATCTGAGGAGATGTTCTACAAATACAACCGTTCCCTACTGTTGAACAAACGTATGCACATGTTCGTCGGGAAGCTGTCCGGCAGGCTGTTATGATTACTGGCAGCATTGATGACACACAGGGAGCTGTTATGGCCTTGAAAGGCCTTAAGCAGGGACATTTGATCCAGCTGCCTACAGGAACTCCTTCTTCGGGTAGTGGGAAATTCGGGTCCTCCAAGTCGCGGGCCTCCTCTGATAGTTCCAAGTGTTCACACTGTGGAAACTTGAAGCATACTCGTGAAAATTGCTTCAAACTACACGGGTATCCTGACTGGTGGCATGAACTTCAGGCCAAGAAACGCCGTAATGATACAGGAAATGATGGAGTGACAAGCAAGGCTGCGGTGGCTGCAGCAGAGCCGCATCTCTCCTTTACACCTCCTGTGGAAACTTCCCAGGAAGTTCTGTCTCTCTCGGATTCAGGTAAATGTGGTAATGCCCTCTTTCACTCTCATCGAGATGTTGATAACAGTGCCTGGATTCTTGATTCTGGAGCCACCGACCACATGACCTTTGAGGCCACTGATTTCTCACAGCCTTCCCCACCTCGACGAACTAGTATTGCAAATGCCAATGGGGTTATTTCTCCAGTCACAGGGGCTGGCACTGTAATGTTGTCACCCACTTTATCCTTATCAAATACTTTACTTGTTCCCTCTCTTTCCCATAAATTGCTATCTGTTAGCCAAGTTACCACAGACCTGAATTGCGTTGTACTCATTTATCCCACTTTTTGTCTTCTTCAGGATATTCTCACCAAGGAGATCATTGGGCGTGGTACTAAGAGGGGGGGACTATATTACATGGATGATTTCAGTATGGGTAGAGCACATCACATGCATCATTCAAGTGACACCAAAACAAGACAGATTTGGCTTTGGCATCGTCGGTTAGGGCATCCGTCATTTGGTTATATGAAACATTTGTTTCCTGATTTGTTTCTGCATAAGTCGATTTTTGACTTTAACTGTAATACTTGCATTTTAGCTAAGAGTCATAGAGTTCCCTATCCTTTGAGTATGAATAAAAGTGAGGTTCCCTTTGCTTTAATTCACTCAGATGTATGGGGTCCATCCCCAGTCTCTATTCTGTCTGGTATTCGATGGTTTGTGATATTTGTAGATGATTGTACTCGGATGACTTGGCTCTACTTGTTGAAACATAAAGATGAGGTACTCAATGTGTTTCAGTCCTTTCGTGCCATGGTTCAGACTCAATTCTCCACTAAGATTCAGATTCTCAGATCAGATAATGGTGGTGAATATGTGAAACAACGGTTCCATGATTATTTCCAACATCATGGTCTTATTCATGAGACCTCTTGCTCACAGACTCCTCAGCAAAATGGGATTGCTGAAAGGAAAAACCGACATATTCTCGAAACTGCTCGGGCTTTGTTATTTGGAGCTCATGTACCCAGCAAACATTGGGCTGATGCTGTCACTACGGCTGTGCATCTCCTCAATAGGATGCCATCCAAAGTCTTAAGGTTTAAGACTCCACTCCAGGCTCTGTCAAATTATGTTTCCTTACCTACGGTCTTGATGATTCCTCCTCGAATCTTTGGATGTGTTGCATTTGTCCATCTCCACAAAAATCAACGCACTAAGTTGGATCCGTGCGCGGTGCGGTGTCTGTTTTTGGGGTATGCCTTGCACAAGAAGGGTTATAAATGCTACGATCCCATCACCAAACGTACCTACATCACTATGGATGTTACGTTTCTTGAGTCCGACACCTTCTTTCCATCACTGACATCCAATTCTCCTCTTCAGGGGGAGCTAAGAGATAAAGAGCAGAATTGGTGGTTGAGTGTTGAAGATAACCCAGGAACTCAGGATAACCAAGCACAACTAAATGATGGAAACAAAAGGATAGAACTGAATGTTGAGCTTTCCTCTGGAGGTGAATCTGTATCGGTGGAACCAGAGAGTAAACCACCTGAACCACCTGAGATAGATGAGAACGAAGAATTTCCCCCCTCTTCAGTACCTGAAGACCCTCCTCCTGAGAATATCCCTGAGGTAAGCTCTCCTACCATACCTTCACATACTAATGTTTCAGATACACCTGTGGGCTATGTTTTACCTTTCAGACATAACCGCGGCAAGCCACCAAATCGGTATTCTCCGAACGTTGAAGAAAAAGGATCCAAGTACCAAATTGCCAACTATGTGTCTACTCAAAAGCTATCCGAACCTCTTAGGGCATTTGCGAATACGCTATCCTCAGTTCATATCCCCAGTAGCGTAGAAGAAGCATTACTAGATCCAAAATGGGCTCAAGCTATAAAGGAAGAACTGGAGGCTTTGCAGAAAAACGACACATGGATGCTAGTCTCTCTACCTGAAGGAAAGAAGACAGTGGGGTGCAAGTGGGTCTTCTCCATTAAATACAAGGCAGATGGATTCATCGATCGGTACAAGGCGAGACTTGTGGCAAAAGGATATACACAGACATATGGCATAGACTATCAAGAAACTTTCTCACCAGTAGCCAAACTAAATACAGTTAGAGTTCTGTTATCTCTTGCTGCAAATTTAGATTGGCCGCTTCACCAACTTGATGTGAATAATGCTTTCCTTCATGGCAATCTCGAAGAGGAGGTCTACATGGATATTCCACCAGGATACACTGCATCTTCAAAGGGGAAGATTGTTTGCAAGCTGCAACGAGCACTGTATGGCTTGAAACAATCACCTCGTGCATGGTTTGGTCGATTCAGTTTAGCTATGAAAAACTATGGTTTTCAACAGAGTAATTCTGATCATACTCTATTCCTAAAACATCGTTTGGGAAGATTGACAGCTCTAATAGTCTATGTAGACGACATGATTATTACAGGGGATGACGAAGATGAAATCTCTAGACTCCAAGAGCAATTGTCAAAAGAATTTGAAATGAAGAACCTAGGAGGACTAAAATACTTCTTGGGAATTGAAGTTGCGCGGTCCAAGCAAGGTATATTTCTTTCTCAACGAAAATATATCCTTGATTTACTATCAGAAGTAGGACTACTGGACTGTAAACCTACTGACACACCAATTGTCCAAAACCACAAACTTGGAGATTACCCAAGCCAAGTGCCAACGAACAAGGAGAGGTACCAGAGATTGGTCGGGAAGCTCATTTATCTCTCACATACTCGACCAGACATCGCATATGCTGTAAGTGTGGTAAGTCAATTCATGCATTGCCCAAGTGAAGATCACATGAATGCGGTGATTCAAATTCTTCGATACCTAAAGTCCTCTCCGGGAAAAGGGCTTATGTTCTCAAGAAATGATCATTTAAGAGTCGAAGGCTATACAGACGCAGACTGGGCAGGAAATATCTCGGACAGAAAGTCCACCTCAGGGTACTTCACGTTTGTTGGTGGGAACCTTGTCACTTGGAGGAGTAAGAAGCAAAAGGTGGTGGCTCTGTCGAGTGCTGAAGCTGAGTTTCGTGGAATGGCGAAAGGTCTCTGTGAGCTTCTCTGGCTTAAAAAACTATTAACAGAAATTGGTTTTGCCCCAAGCTGCGAGATGGACCTATTCTGTGACAATAAGGCCGCTATTGACATTTCTCACAACCCCGTTCAACATGATCGGACCAAACATGTGGAGGTGGATAGACATTTCATCAAACAAAATCTTGAGACAAAGATAATTCGATTTCCTTTTGTTAAGTCTCAAGACCAGTTGGCAGACATACTTACGAAAGCTGTATGTAGCAAGAGCTTCCACAACTCACTTGACAAGTTGGGCATAAGAGATCTATATGCACCAACTTGAGGGGGAGTGTTGGCGTGAGTTGGCATTGGAGAAATTATAGGATGAGTCCATGATTTAAGGGTCAATCTTTGTTGGCATGAGTTGGTGTTGGCCAACCTTTAGAAAGTATCCCTAATTTAAGGGCCAACCTTTAGAAAGTATGTATAGCAAATAATATATAGATTTCCTTTCATTATATATAGATTCCATCTTGTAAAGAAGAAGTTGAATAGAAAAAGAGAAGTTTGTTTACCAAAAGTTGTCAGAACAGAGGTATGGTTGTAATCTAGTTTTCACCATGCAACCATGATTAAAGTTTTTGCTGGAATGTGTGTGTAATTATTTTAATGTTGTGCCTCATTTTTGAGGGAATATTATTCACCAAAATACCAACGGGAGCACCTATAGTATGGTTGTGATGGTGAGAAGAAAGAGGGGCCTCTTTGTCCTCACTGTTAACCCACAAATCCATACCCTAGTCTGACTTTTTTTATTTGGAACGCCATTGTTATTTGGGATCATTGGGCACACATTAGGCACCATGTGACTTGCCTTCATACTGGAAAGCCCATCAGCATCAAATTTTGTGGCAGAGGTGTTGGGGCCAGAGAAAGCCTATAGCATGCATTTTTAGGCTGGTTTTTGCTGTAAATATGCATATATACAATAGTCGTGTCCATCATGGATCTACACGATGTGTATGAACTATACTCCTTAAGCTTCCAGTCAAACCTTACAGGTTCAATGCAAAATGCTTCATGTCCTCTTCTGTTTTCCCGTAATCACACTATGCATGCTGCATTTCCTAATGTAGTGGAATTTTATTTTTGTCTTGATTTGTCATAAAAAAAAAAAAAGGGTAGATGTTAATGATTGAGGCAGTGTGAAACTCATAATTTAATGTGTAATGTAAAAAAGAAAAAGGATAGTTAGAGGGACAACGATGAAACGAAAATCATAGTTCAGGGGTCACTTTGTGATTTGAGGACTTTGCTAAAGGATGAGCATGTTACCCCTACAGAATAAACCTCGGGTATGTGCATTTCGACTACAGTGGTCCAGGGTTGATGCACTAAAGCCATACCATTACCGCCGCAGACGTAAAGACTGGCCAACTCCATGTTGTCATTCGAAAATATACTGCAAACTAGTTCATTTTTTGGGATGTTACTAGTGAATTATAATGCAAGCTAGCATGGTTGGATTTAAAGTTGGACATACCACCAAAACTTGGGGCAGCAGCCAGGGGCGGAGCTAGAGATTTTATTTTTGATAAGCACCTTAACTAAAAGCTTTGACGTTTTTCCCGTAATCAATACAAATAAAAGAACATATTCAACTTTATTTGTTATATGTGATATTGGAATATTTATTAAATACAAAAAGGTAAAATGTTGATGTACACATCGTATATAAACAAAAAAAAGAGAAAAAAAGTGAGGCTAATTGCAATAATTTATCCCGACGAGCTTTTATACATTGAAAGCATTACTTTAGAAATTGCAATTTTTAGGGTCAAGTTTGGTTCATGTATTAAGAAATTAGATTGGATTCTGATGATGCACAAATTGACTTTGCACACCACCTGTCAAATAATCAGTAATAAATGCGGTAAATAAGTAGAGAGAGAAGACAAAGATTTATACTGGTTCGGTCAACGTGACCTACGTTTGCTTTGAATGACTAGGGTCGTCGGGGAGATTTATTACTTCAAGTGTGTAGGGAGAGCAGAGAGTTACAAGCTATGAGAGGGAGAGGAGAAATGTGCTCGACTGAGTGCGATCTGCCCCCCAAGTGTTGGCGGGGCTTACAATTTATAGTCGTCTCATAACAAATTTGGGCGAGTTATTAGTAACTAAGTGGCTAATCTAGTGGAGTTGACGCCCTCTTCTCAACTGATGAGACAGTTACGATGCTCTCCATACGGTCAAAATATGACGTGGGGGTTGACTCTTTCTAAGGCGGCGTGGATGAGGCTCTTGAATGTCCCTACGTGCTCCCTTGTTGATGTAGCTCCTCGAACCTGATGAACTTGACCGGACGTGGATCACTTTGGGCTGGACTTATTGGATCTCTTGGAGCTGGACTATTAATTTAGATTGGGCTCATAACATGAGTTGAACCCTTGAGCTTGGCCCATCAGATTCATTTAATTCGGCAATGATGTAATACCAAGTTTAGATTGGATTATAGCGACCCGGTATTAATTTCTTATTCATCCTCACTCGATGCACTATTGTCATTTAATACTTAATATTAGGTATTAATGAATACCATGTAACAAAAAAAATATCATGTAGTAGGTGCACTATGACTTTATTATTCCTCCAAATCTAGATGCACTCCCTCGTATAAAAGCTACACATTCAACAAACTCTTGCCCTCAATATTAGTTTTGTCCTTTTCTATTTAATACCATACACTATTACCTAATCTAAACATGAATTTGGTATTATAATTATAGATTTATATCTTATTTTAACCTTAATCCAAACTTGTTACACAAATGGTAGAATTAAATAGTACTCTTATTAATACACCAATCCTACAATTTGGCGATGAAATTTGTTTGGTTTGTTTGCTCTAGAGAAGTAAAAGAAGCGGCACCGTTTTGAACTAAGTTTTTAGTTCGTTTTGTTTGTTCCATTTAAGTGGCACCATGCATTTAGAGAGAACAACACCCTTGCTGTTTTTGACGCAGATTCATGTGAGTCCTCGTTGATGATTCTTGGACTTTGGCTATTTTCCAAAAGAGATCTGGGTCTCTTTAAAACTCTTGTTTCCATATGGATGTGTTTATATCCAACTATTAAATAAATGCTATGTGGCAGGATCCCATGGTAGGGAAGGTGCAGGTATTTTCGCCACTCTTAAGTTGAAGGAAACATAAGACTTTAGATGGAAAGTGCAGAATGAGGAAGCCAAGTGTATTTCACAAGTTTACGAATAGACATCCGCAGGGGGTCATTTTGTGCCAAGTGTATTTCACAAGCTTTTAACTATCTTTTTATTTATTTTAGAAAGATAGTTAGAGGGACAACGATGAAACGAGAATCATAGTTCAGGGGGTCATTTTGTGATTGAGGAAGCAGTTACAATATTAAAGTCGCCTACTCCACTAATTCCTCCTTGCAACGTAGTCACGGCTAGCATATACAAAAGAAACTCTAAATTTTGTTGAATCCATAAAGGATACATCCACCGTAAGAGGTTGAGAATGTTGGTTTACCATAGAGACTACCAACTTGTGATACCGCAACAACCACATCTTCCTTTCAGCATTTTCATTTGCTAATTGAAACTACATATTAATGTTAGAATCTACAAGACTATCACACACTCACAAAAAATATAATAAAAGAGACTATTGAAGATAGAAATAAGTCTTTCAATTTACTCATATCCAAATGGATGTATTACATAAGGTATATATAGATTCTCATATATAACGCATGACATACAAAATAACTCCACTACATAATGAAATAGTAAAAATAATAAAGATCCAACTTCTCCATTACTTGGAGAATTAAAATACCACAATTATTTTGTCTCCCACTAATACCAAATTGATGAGTCACTAATACAAAAACTAATTGCATAAAAAGAATTCCTAAAACATGAAAAATCATGTTTATTACTATTTTTCAACACCCCCCTTTAAACATGATTTTTCTTTTCGACTCCAAGCAAACTTCTTAATTTGCAAAAGACATCCTCTTTGAAGGGTTTAGTGAAAATATTGACAATTTGGTCTTGAGACTTCACAAACTTGAGTTCCACCTCTTTCTTGGTCATATACTTTCTAATGAAATGGAACTTTGTGTCAATATGCTTAATACGATCATGAAATACCGGATTCTTTGCCAACGCTAGTGCCGATTTCTTGTCAATGAAGAACTACATTTATTCTTCTTGAGGCAAATGAAGCTTCTTCAACAAATTTTTAAGCCAAAATGACTTGACAAACACATGATGTAGCCGCCACATATTCGGCTTCACAAGTCGAAAGTCACAATGGGTTGTTTTTTTGAACTCCAAGCAAATGCGGTATCTCCCATTACGAAAACATACCCGATAATACTTTTTCTATCATCCATATCTCCGGCCCAATCACTATCACAATAGCCCGCAAGCTTCGAATTGTTAGAATAAGAATAAAACAATCCATAATCAAGTGTACCTTTGATATATCTAAGAATTCTTTTCGCCGCCTTCAAATGGGTCATGGTAGGAGCTTCCATATAGCAACTTACAAGACCAACACCAAAAAGAATATCGGTCTTGTACATGTTAAGTACCTCAAACTTCCAACTAAGCTCTTGAAATGGGTGGAATCCACATGTTCTCTATCTTCATATTTTGAAAATTTGACACCACATTCAACGGGTGTGCATACCGGCGTACAATCTTGCATCTTGAATTTTGTCAAAATTGCTTTGGCATAACCTTCTTAGGAGATGAAAATATATTCCTTCATTTGCTTCACTTCAATGTTAAGGTAGTATGACATAAGCCCAATATCGGTCATCTCAAATTCTTTAGCCATTGCTTTCTTGAAATTTTCAAACATTCTTGGATAATTTCCTGTGAAGATCAAGTCATCCACATACAAACAAGCATAAAGTACATCACCATTATCATTCACCTTTGCATAAAGAGCATGTTCATGGGGACACTTGGTGAAATTATTTGCTTGAAAGTACTTGTCAAGTCTACTATTCCAAGCACTGGGTGCTTGCTTCAAGCCATATAAAGCCTTCTTTAATTTCAAGACTCTTTCTCCTTGCCCTTTCACAACATAATCCAAGGGTTGTTCAACATACACCTCTTCATCAAAAAAGTCATTCAAAAAAGCGGACTTTACATCCATTTGGTGAATTTTCCAATCATTTAGAGAGGCTAAAGAAATAATCAATCTAATTGTTTTCAAATGAGTGACGGGTACAAATACCTCATCATAGTCAATACCCGGTCTTTGACTATAACCTTTTGCAACCAATCTTACTTTGTATCTCTTAACTTCACCTTTGGCATTTTTCTTTGTCTTGTTGATGTAAATCGTATTAGCTCTGATACCAAATTGATGTAGATCTTATTAGCTCTAATACCAAATTGATGTAGTATTACTAGCTCTGATACCAAATTGATGTAGACTAGGAAGAGAAAAAATTAGGGATGAGAAGAGAAGAAAAAGAGATGAGAAAAGAGAAAGAATTTGATAAGGAAGCAATATCAATATTCAATAATAATCAAAGTCTAAATAAAACCCTTACATGCATCCCTTTATATAGGGGAAACCAAAACCCTAAAACAAATAAATAATGACAAATAAATACTCAAAAGTTAAAAGAAATTACTTAAAAGATAAATATTAAAAGTATCTAAATAACTCTCATAACTAATCTTTAATATCTATCTAATTCCTACACGATCCCCATCACTTGTACACCCATTTCACTCTAATGACCTTTTGTCCTCTAGGGAGTGTGGCAAGTTCCCATGTTCCATTCCTTTCAATAGCTTCAATTTCTTCATTCATGGCACTTCCCCACTTCTTGTCTTGTGCTGTTTTATCATAGCCTATGGGATCACAATCGACAAATAGGCAAAAGAATGTTAGATCACTAAATCTTTGAGTTATCTCTTCAGGTTTTTCATAGATATCTCAAAGACTCCTCATGCGAGGTGGCCTTTCACTTGAACTTGCTTCGGATGATGATGAAGATGCTTGCACATTGGTGGGTGATGGTGGTGATGGTGAATGAGAATAAATGGGTAGCTCCATGATCTCATTGGGCTCCTCCTCTTCTTCAAAGAATGGAAAAAAATCATAGTCTTCTTGTGGAATGTTCCAATCCCATTCAACTTCTTCAAACTCAATGTCTCTATTAATGTTTATCTTGTCATTGTTTGGGTTGTAAAGCTTATAACCTTTGCTTCTTGAATCATAGCCAATGAAGACAAACTTTTCACTCTTGTCATCTAGTTTGGTCCGTTTCTCATCCGGCACATGTGCATAACATACATTTCCAAAAACCAGCAAATGAGAAACATTTGGCTTGATTTCTCTTCATGCTTCTTGTGGTGTTTTGTCTTGAAGACTTCTAGTGGGACACCGATTTAACAAGTAGATGACACAATCAATAGCTTCCGCCCGAAACTCCTTGGGTATTTTCTTACTCTTCAACATACTCCGAACTATGTCAAGAATGGTTCGGTTCTTCCTTTCAACAATACCATTTTGTTGTGGTGATCTTGGAACCGCTAGAGGATGGTGAATTCCATTTTCTTCTCAAAAAATTTTGAATTCATTTGATGTGAATTCACTTTAACTTCAAACCTACTTTGTTTTTCAATCAAAGCCTTTAACTTTTTGAAAACGTCAAACACCTCCGATTTTTGTTTTAGAAAATAAACCCACGTTTTTTTGGCTAAAATCATCAATGAAGAGAAGAAAATACCGGTTCTTACCAAACGATGGTAGGTCTATAGGCCCGCAAACATCCGAGTGAACAAGTTGAAGTGGTTTGGTTGCTCTTGAAATAGATTCTTTGGGAAAGCTCTTTCTAGCTTGATTTCCAATTAGACATCCCTCACAAAATTGATCCGAGTGGTTGATAGAAAACAATCATTTCACCATCTTCTTTCTAGACAACAAAGTTAGTCCTCCAAAATTCAAGTGCCCAAGTCTCAAGTGCCATAATCCAGAAGAATCTCTAACACATGTTTTCAAGCATTTTGCCACATCACTTTGAATATTTAACAAAAACATTTTATTTCTTGTCATCGGTACTTTAGAAACCAAATTTTCATTTCTATCTCTTATTGAAAAATTCTGATTTTTCATGCAAATATCATGACCTTTCTCTAAGAGTTGTCTCAAGCTCAAAATATTATTTTTCATATTTGACACATAAAAATATTAGAAATAACTTGGTGTCTTCTATCCTTCAAATGAATCAAAATATTACCTCTTCTCATTACTGGAATTTGAGAAGAATCTCCAAAAGTAACTTTTCCACTCACCGATTCATCAAGCTCTGCAAACATCTCTTTGTTTCCACACATATGATTACTAGCACCGGAGTCAAGGTACCACACGTTCTTATCTCCCTTTTGTTCTTCTTTGTATGCCAACAACAAGGTCGACTCTACCTCTTCAACTTTGTCTTCAACAAAGTGTGCTCTTTTTTCCACAAAATTATTTCGAGACTCGGAAGCAAAATGGCCTTATCGGTGACAATTATGACATTGAATATGAGATTTGTCATACCTCCCTCCATATGACTTTGAATTGTTGCCTCTTCCACGTCCTCTTCTACGGTGTGATTCTTGGCTTCTTTCTTCTTTGTTGGACGAATTTTGGCCAAAGTTTTCTTCTCTACCTCGACCACGTCCACGTCCACGTCCACGTCCTCTACCTCTTTGACTTCCATCTTGGCTTCTTTCTTTTTCTTTGAAAGAAAGCTTGGTTTGTAACATTTACTCCAATGACTCTTGCTTTTTCTTGCCTAGTCGGTCTTCATGGGCTAACAATGATCTCATGAGTTCGTCAATCGTCATTGTGTCTAAATCTTTAGACTCTTCAATGGCTACGACAATATAGTCAAATTTGGGGTCCAATATAGTAAAGCCTCAAATTCACCTCGTAGAGTTTGGAGGCGAACTTTCTTGACTTTTTTCACTCTACTATGAGCGGTTTCAAGAACATCTCATGTTGGTTTGGATGTGGTTGCACTAGCAACCTTTTGTAACATGGCATCATCCAAGCATTGATGGATGAGTGAAAGAGCTTTTTGATCATTTTTCTTTGTAGCTTGCAAGACTTCCTTTTGGGCTTGACTTAAGGAAGCTTCATCTTGCAGTGTTGTGTAACCAACTGTTACAATCTCCCACAAATCTTGAGATCCAAGAATCGCCTTTATGCGGATACAACAATTCTCATAGTTATCTTTGGTGAATCAAGGCATTTGAAATGAAAGCATTCCATTCGACATCTCTCTCTCAGTCTCTCTTTTTCGATACTCAAGCCTTACTCTAATACCACTTTGTTGGAATCTAAAGGACTATCACACACTCACAAAAAATATAATGGAAGATACTATTGAAGATAGGAATAAATCTTTCAATTCACTCATATCTAAATGAATGTATTACATAGAATATATATAGATTCTCATATATAACACATGACATACAAAATAACCCCATTACATAATGCAATAATAAAAATAATAAAGACCTCACTCCTTAATTGTTGTCCGAATTTGGTATTGACAATTTACGTGCAAGTATACACGATCAACAAGTAATAAAGTGATAAGTACAGTATCGTTCCCACGGAGAATTATTAATAATAAATTTCAAGTACTAACTTTATATCAATTCAATTTTATTTAAACAATTGGAATTGAACTATGGAATGAATAATTTAAACTAAATCTAAACTTACTAATCAAAGATTGAATTTAATGGATAAAAGAAGTTAAGATTACAACTTCCCCTAATGTTTCGTATAAATCTTTCCACTCTCTTTCCAGTTAATTGATCAAATTGAATTGTTAACTGAGACTTCAAAAGTATTTATCAAACCTCTTCCGATAGTAAGATAAGCATATCTCTCCCAATTAAATTGCTATATTCCTATGCAAAATAAGTTGGAATAGATTCATTAAGTTCAAACTCTCATACAAGTTACACACGACATATAGGTATATTACTATCCTATACACAAACCCAGCAATTCAATCCGAAGAAGAATTAACCAGACGTATAGAATTCATCTCCCAATTTCAT
Organism: Ilex aquifolium; assembly: GCA_951799425.1. NCBI lineage: Eukaryota > Viridiplantae > Streptophyta > Magnoliopsida > Aquifoliales > Aquifoliaceae > Ilex > Ilex aquifolium. The sequence goes on from OX637394.1 coordinate 46,294,576, forward strand.
CTAGGTTATCAAGTTAATTGATGGCCAAACAATTATATATTAAACACAAAATATGACAAACAACTCATATATGATCAACAAGAACTAGAAACGAGAGTAGATAAATTTAACTAGACATTAGGTTCGGTTGCAATCTTAATAAAAATTTAGTTCATAATGTAATTGAAAAACATCATTCTCAAATTAAACAACATCTTAGAAAATCAAGAAGTAAAAGTAAGGGAAAAGAATGAAAACTTAGTTGCAAGCTTCAATCCCTCTCTAGCCTTCAAGTCCGATTTTCTTCGTGTCGGTTCCTTCGATTCTTGCCTTCAATTTTCTATCAATCCTTGGTCTTCTTCCCTATATTCAGCCCCCAAAATCATTATATTTATATTCTCCTCAAACCCTAGCACATAGGAGACATTAGAGTCCAATTTCGGGTCAAAAAGGAGTCATAAATCGCGTCCAACTTCTGTGGGGGCGCGCTGGGGCGCTAGGACAGCGCTATATGGGCAGTAAATGGGCGCTGGGGTGCTGAAACAGCGCTGGAACAGCGCTGGTCTGTTTTAGCCTTCAGCTCCCTTTGTTGCCTAGCCTTCAAAAATCCAACTTTTAGGCTCCAAATTGACCTTGTTTCCTTCCAAATAATCTTGTTTGCATTCAAATGATGATTCCTATCAAATAACATCAAAACACACAAAATAAATAAAAAAGAACATAAAATAATTAAAAACTTGCAAATTCCTCAAGCCGAAAGTACTCAATTCGTAGGTATAAAACCCACTCATCAAATACCCCCAAACTTAAATCTTTGCTTGTCCTCAAGCAAAATACTAAGAACAAAAACTATAAAAATTAACTCTAATAATCAACTACTCAACCAATGGATCAATATGAATCTGAATAATGGCCCCAAAAAGTTACTACAAAGAATAATTCACGGGAAACTTCAAAACAATGCAAAGTCTATCAATTCAACATACTCATTAATTTTACCTCCGCTCATGACCTTTTAAATACATGTGCATATTCAAACTGTTTAAACTAGCCATCACCCAGATAAATTTACGTAGTCAAGCGCTCCATAAGAGATACTCAATATCAACTCTATGAACTTACGTTTCACATCAATCTCTGCTAATTAAGGCAAAACATATAACTAGAAGGTACAAAGATTTTTTTTTTCTCTCTCTTTTTTTTCTCTCTCTTTTTTCTCTCTTTTTCATTCATTCGGTGAGTGCATTTTATGCTCCATCTCACTTCCTATTGAGCGAGTGCGTTTTACGCTCCATCTTGCCTTTTCTTGAACGAGTGCGTTTTACGCTCCATCTCGTTCTTAACATGTGTTTATGAGTGAGTGCGTTTTACGCTCCATCTCTACTCACCACATGCCCCTTTCTTGTTCTTGTCTTCCTATTTTTTTTTTTTAACTCATGAAAGATCAAATCCACATAATTTTTCAAAAACTCATTTCATTTTTTTTTTTTTTATACTATCCCATCATAACCAATATTTCCCTCAAACTTATATGAATGCCTAAACTTGCTTTAAATGATGCTTAAATAAATTTTCTAGAGTTTCACTGATATCTCTCACAAGCACTTAGCCAAATAAATTCTCTAAATGATAACTAACCAAACAGAGAGATATATGCTCATGCATGAAAAAAAATCATAACCAGTGTAAAACCAACTAGTATGTTAAACTACAAACTCAACATGTTCATCAATTTCTCTTGAATTAACAATTAATCCATCTCATCATTGGCCATACTCAAATTCACTCAACTCATTGCCCAAATTGTACTAAAACATGCAAAAAAAAATGCTAGTTGTACTAAAACATGCAAAAAAAAATGCTATCTAAATGCAAACCTAATAATGCAAATGCAAACAAGAAAACACCCCCAAACTTAAACTAAACATTATCTTCAATGTATAAAGTAGGAAAAATTAAGACAGAGGACTTCCCTGAGATTTTGTTAGTTGGCATCATCGTTAGCGTCCTCGTCGTCCATTAAGTCGGGAGTGTATTCGGGAAACATAGGTGGGTTGTTCTTGGCTCCTTGTAAGGCTTTGTGTGTGCTCCAACTTTATGTTCAATCCTTGGGACCTACAAGCAATTGACATACCAATTAAAGTGCACTAACTAACTACATTATTTCTTAAAAAAAAACTAAATTAAAATAAAATGAAATAAAACTTAGAAACTAAAATTTGGGTTGCCTCCCAATTAGCGCTTGTTTAATAGTCATCAGCCTGACTACTCCCTGTTTCATCCCGGGTCAGCAAGGGTAATTGAGATCTTTTGAGGATCAATGTCGCCACCCCAATAGTGCTTAAGTCTTTGTCGTTTCACCTTGAAAGTTCTTTTCGAATTGGCTTCCTCAACTTTGATTGCTCCATGTAGGAACACCTCCTCTTTATGTAGCTTGGTGTTCTTAAGGGGCTCTGAAATACAGCTTGAACCAATATCTCATTCACTGCCTTTTCAACCACATCAACCCGAAAACATTCTTCCGCTTCCTCTGAAAATTTCATAGCTGAAAATACATGGAATGCAACCTCTTGATCTTGGACTCGCATAGTTAGCTCACCTTTTTGTACATCGATAAGTGTTCTTCCCGTTGCTAAAAATGGTCGCCCAAGAATAATATGTATTTTCCTATCTTCCTCACAATCTAAGACTATGAAATCAGCTGGGAAAATGAACTTACCTACTTTAACTAGAACGTCCTCAACTATGCCCCTTGGGTAAGTGAGTGATCTATCCGCAAGCTGCAATGTGACATTAGTAGGCTTTGCTTCCTTCAAACCCAATTTCTGATAGATTGAGAGTGGCATCAAGTTAATACTAGTTCCCAAGTCACACAATGCTTTCCCGAAAAACTGGTTGCCTATTGTGCATGGAATTGTAAAGCTACCCGGATCTTTGAGCTTTGGTGGTAGCTTCTTTTGAAGGATAGCACTGCACTCCTCAGTGAGTGTCACTGTCTCAAAATCACCTAGTTTTCTCTTTCTTGACAAAATTTCCTTCATAAATTTCACTTAACTAGGCATCTGCTCCAATGCATCTACAAAAGGGATATTAATTTGGAGCTTCTTGAATACTTCCAAAAATTTTGAGAACTGCTTATCTAATTTCTTTTTCTGCTGGCGTTGTGGAAACGGTACGGGAGGCACAACAAGACTCTGCTTGCCTCTATCAAAATTTACCACTGGATCACATTCCTTCTTTTCATGGTCCACATTCCTGCTATCTTTTATTTCTTTACCTCCATTATCATCTCCATGTGATTGTCTTGGAATTCCACCAACAACCTCAAGTAACTCTTTTCCGCTTCGTAATGTAATAGCATTGCAGTACTCCTTACCTTCCCTCTTAGGATTGATCTCTGTATCACTAGGTAGAGTGTCTTGAGGTCTGTTGTTAATGGCACTAGCGAGCTGACCCATTTGGTTTTCCAGGTTTCGGACTGATACTTCCATACTATTCATCCTTGTCTCACTTTGTGATATGTACCTGGAAAGCAACTCCTCTAAATTTGACTTCTTTTCCTGCTGTGGTAGAGCTTGATTCTGAAAGCCTGGTGGGTATGATTGTGTTGGAGCAAAAGTTTGGGCTTGATTATTATTCCCTGAAAAGCCCGGATGATTCCTCCAACCAGGGTTATAATTGTTGGAATTATTGCTATATTGCTGCCTATTGTGGTTACCAATGTATTGTACCGACTCAGGATTAATTGCACATTGATTACTCGGATGGTTCCCTACACACAATTCACAGACAACTGCCATACTCTGAATAGGTTGCACCCCTAAAGCATCAATCTTCTTTGCCAACGTAGTCACATGTGCAGCCAATGCAGTAACTGCATCAACTTCATAAATCCCTGTTACCTTTGGCTGATTGATCCTTGTAGAGGGCCACTGATAATTATTAGCAGCCATCGTCTCTAATAACTCGTAGGCTTCATCGAAATTCTTCCCCATCAATGCCCCTCCTGCAACTGCATCGATACTAGTTCGGGTAGTACTAAACAACTCGTTGTAGAACGTCTGAACTTGCAACCACTTAGGAATACCATGGTGAGGGCATTTTCGAAGTAAGTCCTTGAATCGCTCCCAAGCTTCATATAGAGTCTCAGAATCATGCTGTGCGAATGAAGTGATGTCGTTCCTCATCCTTGCAATTTTAGCTGGTGGAAAGAATTTAGCTAAGAATTTTTGAGCTAAATCTGACCACGTAGTAATAGAATCCGATGGCAATGAATGCAACTAACTCTTCGCCTTATCACGAAGTGAGAAAGGGAAAAGTTGGAGTCTAATTGCATCTTCAGAAACCCCATTGTAGCGGAATGTGCCGCATATCTCCAGAAAACTCATCAAATGATCGTTTGGGTCATCGGTAGGCAAACCCCCAAACTGTACTGAATTCTGAATCATTTGAATGGTACCTGGCTTGATCTCGAAATTATTCGCTTGAATTGCGGGCCTTCGAATGCTTGATTGTATTTCCGTCACAAGCGGCATAGCATAATCCCTTAGCGATTTCTGTTCCTCCTCAGCCATAGCTTCTTGGTTCTGTTTTCGCAAGTTTCGGAGCCTTCGTTCGATTACTGGTTCGTACGGCAGTAGCTTCTGACCTGTAGATCGTGTTTGCATACAAAATATCAAGAGTACTTGTGAAAATAATTAAAACAAAAAAATTAAATAAGTTTAAACTAAGATCAAATTGATTGAAATTAATATTGAAATAATTACTAGAATAAATCCCCGGCAACGGCGCCAAAAACTTGTTGTCCGAATTTGGTATTGACAATTAACGTGTAAGTATACACGATCAACAAGTAATAAAGTGATAAGTACAGTATCGTTCCCACGGAGAATTATTAATAATAACTTTCAAGTACTAACTTTATATCAATTCGATTTTATTTAAACAATTAGAATTAAACTTTGAATTTACTAATTTAAAACTAAATATAAACTTATTAATCAAAGATTGAATTTAATGGATAAAAGAAGTTAAGATTACAACTTCCCCTAATGTTTCGTATAAATCTTTCCACTCTCTTTCCAGTTAATTGATCAAATTGAATTGTTAACTGAGACTTCAAAAGTATTTATCAAACATCTTCCGATAGTAAGATAAGCATATCTCTCCCAATTAAATTGCTATATTCCTATGCAAAATAAGTTGGAATAGATTCATTAAGTTCAAACTCTCATACAAGTTACACACGGCATATAGGTATATTCCTATCCTATACACAAACCCAGCAATTCAATCCGAAGAAGAATTAACCAGACGTATGTCATCATATTCAGATCTAAACCTAGAATTCATCTCCCAATTTCATCTAGGTTATCAAGTTAATTGATGGCCAAACAATTATATATTAAACACAAAATATGACAAACAACTCATATATGATCAACAAGAACTAGAAACGAGAGTAGATAAATTTAACTAGACATTATGTTCGGTTGCAATCTTAATAAAAATTTAGTTCATAATGTAATTGAAAAACATCATTCTCAAATTAAACAACATCTTAGAAAATCAAGAAGTAAAAGTAAGGGAAAAGAATGAAAACTTAGTTGAAAGCTTCAATCCCTCTCTAGCCTTCAAGTCCGATTTTCTTCGTGTCGGTTCCTTCGATTCTTGCCTTCAATTTTCTATCAATCCTTGGTCTTCTTCCCTATATTCAGCCCCCAAAATCATTATATTTATATTCTCCTCAAACCCTAGCACATAGGAGACATTAGAGTCCAATTTCGGGTCAAAAAGGAGTCATAAATCGCGTCCAACTTCTGTGGGGGCGCGCTGGGGCGCTGGGACAGCGCTATATGGGCAGTAAATGGGCGCTGGGGTGCTGAAACAGCGCTGGAACAGCGCTGGTCTGTTTTAGCCTTCAGCTCCCTTTGTTGCCTAGCCTTCAAAAATCCAACTTTTAAGCTCCAAATTGACCTTGTTTCCTTCCAAATGATCTTGTTTGCATTCAAATGATGATTCCTATCAAATAATATCAAAACACACAAAATAAATAAAAAAGAACATAAAATAATTAAAAATTTGCAAATTCCTCAAGCCGAAAGTACTCAATTCGTAGGTATAAAACCCACTCATCATCAATTACTTGGAGAATTAAAACACCACAATTACTTTGTCACCCACTAATACTAAATTGATGACCCACTAATACAAAAACTAATTGCATAAAAATAACTCCTAAAACATGAAAAGTCATGTTTATTACTATTTTTCAACAATTAAGTCGATGACTACAATTTTGCAACTTAGAGGGGCTGCACAAAGGCTCATGTACTGATACTAGACAAGCATCATGCTTCCGATTAAGTTTTTTCAACCTTCTTATGGGGGCCTCCTTTCCTATACCCCTTATATTCCATGAGATGAAACTAATCATTAAGATCTATGAAAGTTCTTTCCGAGGATCTAACGACTGATCTATTGACTAATCCCTCAATGGTTGTTGATGAATCCCCTTGATCTGACCCATTCAATTTTGACATCAACCTCCTACCTTTTACGTTCATTGTCTCCATCGATTCCGTAGCAACTCCTCCACACTCACTTTCTAAAACAATGATTCGTCGTGCCACAAGAAAGCGACAGTCAATCTCTATTGAGTCCCTTACGTCTTCTTTTTGTTTGTTACTCTCCACATCTTGTGTTATTTCTACCTCAACCCCTTCCGAATTTTCTTGTCCATTTTGTTCTTGACAGTCCTGACTCTCATCTTCTTCAACTGGGGCATGAACTTGACTTATAGAGTTATTAGGCTGCGTCGAAGAAGTTGGGACTCCCACTTTATTAGGGATTTCCCTTCTAAACGCACTTCATTCTTTAGTTTGAATTGCTTTCGAGGCTCCTGATACATCTTAGCCTTCCCTTTATTCTTAATGTCTTCTTTTTCTCTCTTACAAGCATCTTGTACACCATGTTAGTTGGGTTAGATTCCTTCTTCCTTCGGCGTGTTGCTTCCTCATGGCCAAGCTTGAAACAATTCCTACAATATTTACTCTCCTTCTCGTAGACTATATTCTGCCACTCGCCTTTAGGGTTATGAGCTAATAGATTCATCTCCACAAAAAGCCTTGCCACCCCTAGTCTTGTAATTTTCAAGGTCAGTTTATCTATAGCAAGAATTCTTCCTAGTATTGGACTTAACATAGAGGCCAAATATTCTGTTGTAAAGAGATGCATAGGTAGAGACCATAAAGAGATCCACATAAGGACAACTGAAGGTTCTGTCCTTGGTGTAAAATTTGAAAACCATTTAAAGAAATGAAAAAGATGGCTCTCTATAAGTAGCATCATTTATCTAAAAGATTATGTAATCTTGAAATAAAGAAAACCTCATTACTATATGTCTTTGATCCAACAACCCAACAAAAAAATCACCTTTGATTGACCTTTTAGTGCTGATGTACTCTCAAATGACCGCTAAAGAGGGTTTCCCACATGCACACTTTCCTACCAATGTCTGTTGCAACGGCCTACATAACTCCCATGTCTCCTCCTTCGTCCAGAATAGAGCTAGTTCGCCTTCGTCAAAAAAATCTTTTTAAATTTTTTTAGGAACCTAAATCCCTCTGTGCTGCCCATCCAATGCATTAGATGTATTAGCTGTGTTGCCCATTAGAGCCGAAGCAAAGGATTTTTGTATATCTGGAGGTTTTGGAAGATTCAAGCGACTAGTTTGATTAAAACTCACAAAATATGACTTGTAGAGAGCTTAGCTTCTCTCTCTAGGGTAAATCCGTTTAAAAGTCTGGAATAAGATGTCTTTGGGAACATCTTTCAAAAGATTGCACAATTGGAAGACAAGGTGATGGTAGCGAAGATTGAACAAGAAAATTTGGAAATTGAAACTCAAGTGGACCCTCAGCTGAAGGAGAAAGAAATACCAAGTTCTTTCATTTAACGGTGAAGAATAAAGCTCAAAGAAGCATTATTAGAATAATATGTGATACTAATGGGAATTGGGTGGCAAATCCAGAAAGTATTGGAGAGTTAGCAGTAGAGTTTTATTCTAATCTTCACACAACTTAGCCTCACACAGTGGACCCTTAGCTTCTAAAGGTCATTCCAGAGATAGTTACTGGGAAAGACAATGAAATGCTTTTAGGTCATACAAAAAACCTGGAAGAACTGAAGAAAATTGTCTTCGAAATGTCCACAGAGAATGCACCTAGACTAGATGGATTCTCAAGAAAAAAATTTCACGTTGCATGAGATAATATTAAGGGAGACTTATTAGAGGCAACAAATTTTTATCTGGGGAGGTGTACTTCCAAGATCCTTTAATACGGCTCTAGTTTCCCTTGTTGCTAAACAGTCTCATCTCGGCTTTTTTTGCTGACCTTATCCAGTAGGTTTTTCAAAAATATTTTTGATGCACGAAAGATATACAATACTTAGACCATCTTCAATCCTTATTCTTTTTTAAACCTTCTTTTAAACTCTTAAAAACCTTCTCTAATGGTGAACTCATACCCATACCAAATGAAATGAAGGAAAACTTTTTTTTAAACCCAAATCAAGGGAGACCCTTTTTTAAACTCAAATCTTTAATGATGGGATTACACTCTCCTTTAAAGATTCAATAGTCATATTTTACTCTCTTTTAAATTTGAGTTTCTCCTCATTTAAATTTGGATTTCTCTTCCTTTAAAAAAGGGGTTTGTTGTTAGGAAATTTATACGAAAATCTCCAACATGTGAGGAACAAGAATAGAGAAAGCACACGCCAATAGAAAAACAATCACACACACAAAAGACAATATTTACGTGGTTCGGCAATTTGACTACGTTCACGAAGCTGCAGGGATTTCACTATTGAGATGGAAGAAAATACAGAGGGCGGGGGCTATACAATTCTCATAGAACCCTAATCACCAAGGAGCAGTATTTATATGTCCTGCGCACCGGGCTACAAAACAGGCCCAAGCCCAAACCAAGGAGCAGTATTTATCAGCCCAATCCTCCGCTCCATGGACTAAGCCTCATTAAATTTCCCATTAAGAACCACGCAACATTATTTCGGGGTCAGGTCATTATCCGGATCAACACAAACTAGACTCCACAAAGAAAACCCAACATTTGTCCACTAGAGAGGTCTATACCAAATCAAGTTTTTTACCTTTTTTTTTTTTTTGTAACTCAAATTTGGATAAGGGTTTGGGTCTTGGAGATGCTCTTTTACTCAATAGAAACTCAAACCCTTACCTAAATTTGAGTAAAAAAAAGGATAAAAAATTTGATTTGGTATAGACCTCTCCAATAGAGAAAACCCAAATTTAAAAGAAGAAAAATCTAAATTTAAATGAGGACAAACTCAAATTTAAATGAGGGTAAAATATGATCATTGGATCTTTAAAGGAAGGTGTAATCTCACCATTAAAGATTTGAGTTTAAAAAAGGGTCTCCCTTGATTTTGGTTTAAAAAAGAGTCTTCATTCATTTGGTATAGGAAGGGTCTAACATTGGACATGTATTTTAGACCATTTTTACCCAAATTTAAATTTGAGTACCAAAAAAAAAAAAAAATAAGTGTTGGAGATGCTCTAAATACTGACCTCTTACCATGAGAGTGCCCACCTTTTGAATCTTCAATATGGCCAGAAAAGGGGATGTTGAAAAAACCTGGCTCGGTCAGGCGGGTTTACCCTGATAATTCAGTGAATCGGATCCTGAATCGGGGAAGTTCAACAAAGATTTTGAATATAAAATCTGCTCCAAACCTATTTGATGATGCACAAATTGGTGTTATGCACCATCGGTCAAATGATCAGTAATTAATGCAGTAATTAAGTAGAGAGGGAGTAACACAAGCAAGACAAAGATGTAGAGTGGTTCGGTCAACGTGACCTACGTCCACTATGAAGGGCTAGGGTGACCTGGGTATTTTATTACTTCGAAGAGTGTAGGGAGAGTAGGGAGATACAAACAATGAGAGAGAGATGAGAGTGATAACAGATGTACTCGATGCCCCCCAAGTATTGGCGGGGCTTACAATTTATAGTGACTCTCAACAGACTGAGGCGCCTTTTCAATAACTAAGTAGCGAATCTGGTGGAGCTGGCGCTATCTTCTCAACAGATGAGGCAGTTACAGAGCTCCCCTTAAGATTAGGTCAAAGGATGACGTGGTAGTTGACTTCTTCCAAAGCGGCGTGGATGAGGCTCTTGGATGACCCTGCTTACTCCTTTGGTGGTGTAGCTCCTCGAAACCTGATGAGCTTGACTGGGTGTGGACCTCCCTTGGGCTGGACTCATTGGATCTCTTCAAGTTTGGCTCTTTATTTAGATTGGGCTTATAACATGAGTTAGGCCCTTGGGCTTGGCCCATCATTTGCCCCCTAATGCCTTGTGTCCAATGAAACTTGGAGAAGAAGGCATTGGGTTGAACCTGGATTTCGGCTGACGTAGACTCCTTTTGACTGAGGACTCATTTCCTTCCTGATATATAAACTCTTTTTGCTTGTAGGATATCTCCAGTTATATAAACTCTCCCTATTTTACTTCCTTTTAGTATTTCAAAAAGCCCTAGGCCATAAATTGGGAATTCCTTCTTTCTCTCCTCATTTCATTCACCTTGAAAGGGGATTTTTTTTTTTTTTTGAGATACTTGAGAATCCTTGGATGGTGAGAGTAGAGATCTTGTTCCAGAGATGAGTGTTCAGAGGTCAGTATCGAGTAAACGAGAAGAGCCTATCGGTCTCCATGGTGGTGAAGTAATCGATGTTGAGTCAGGCGATAAGGAGGTTGCCGGTGTTGTGGTGACCGAATGAGGAGTTGGCCAGGCTGGGGTTACCACGGGTGTCGAGGAGGAGGCTAGGCGCCATGGTGATTTGGGCGAGCTTGGATGCTCTCCGTGCATCGATGGCGACGATGCAATTCGCAGGGACCTTAGAGGTGAGACATCCGAGGGGCATCTAGGCGAAGAGCACCACAGCGAGCTCCCATGAGCGCCGCTGATGGCGAGGTGCCATGGGCGTCGCTGACTGGGGATCGAACCACTAATGGAGGCGCTGATGGCATGGCTGGGCGAGATGACGTCGGCAAGAGGCACTCGGGCAAGCTCCCAAGGGCGCTGCCGAGGCCGGGGCGCCGGTGGTTGGGGATCACGCAGCTCATGGGGGAGGCGTTATAGGCAAGGCGTCATGCTTTTCGCTGCTCGATGTTCAATGTGATAAGAGCACACCAAGGTCATCGTTGCAGGGTGCTGGGAGCGAGGAGGAGAACCTATGTGCGGCGTCACCAAGTGCTGGACGCTGCCAAACGAGCGCTCCAACGGCGTCGTTGGGCGTTGGGCACGGCCAGGCATGCGCATAGGTGGCCCTAACGGGGTCCGGACGCGAACGGTGCGATGCAAAACATCGACGGTGGATGAACCGGGCATGGTTGCAGAGGTTGGGCATAGAGCTAGGGAGCCTGGGTATGAAGCTGTAGAGCAGAGTATGTCGGGGAATGTTGGCGGTGATGGATCCGGTCAAACGGATGATTTGGTTAGTTCAGGTGTAACACCACGGAGTCAGATTCCTCAAAGCTCTCGTGCTAGTGGTCTAGGCAACGTTTCTTGCCCTCGCAACAGTAAACATCAGGAAAAAATGGCTATTGATGACGACAGATCAAAAGTAAGTACCATTTCTAGTACCCTCAGTACTGATGCTGATATCCTGCGAATTGTCTCTGCTTATAACATTCTCCCAACGGTACTGTGTCGTCGAGCCAAGATGGACGAGCCTGCTTGCGATGACTCCTCTAGAGACATTGTCATCTATGAGGAGGTGCTTGAGGTTGGGCTGAGGTTCCCAATGCCTTCTTCTGTTTGTCGCATTCTTCATTGATTTTCACTCGCGCGCAAGGTGGTTGGTGCCCAATGGTTGCATAGTTTTGTTGGGGTTTCTGGCATTGTGGAGAAAAATGCATCATGAGGATGTTTCTCCTGAAGAGTTCTGTGCAGCTTATACTTTGAGTAAAACTCCTGCTCCCAATCGTGGCTGGTTCTACTTTGCTCCGAGGGAAGGTAAATTGATTACCGGATTGCGCTCTAACTGCCATAGCTGGAAGGCTCGCTTCATGTTTGTTGACAGAGAGTGGGCTTCAGAGGCTGACAGAGCTTTGGTACCAACAAAATGGGACATTCCCAAGAGAATCGGTACGCCCACACTTATTCCCTTTCCTTTGCCTTTTTTGCAAATGTGTACTCATCACTTCCCTTCCAGGTTCTCCAGTGCTCTCGAAAGATTAAGAATGGAAGTGGCAGATTGTGAGGGCTCACCATGTGAAGGACTTTGGAGCTTTCATGCTCAAAAAGGGTAGAGCTAGAGACTCTTCTATTAGAGTTGCTAGGGTTGGTGCACCCTCTCTGAGGCCTGGTGGTTCCTCTTTAAAGAGAAAGGGTATGCTGATTCCCTTGTATTCTCCTCATTTGCTTGGTTTTTCATCAGGATAACACTTTTATCCTTCTGTAGTGGACATGGCAGTAGTGGAGTCCCGTTCTTCCACTAGGAGTACTCCTCCTCCTAAGGTGGTGGCGAGGGTGAGCGATGCTCTAGCGAGCCCCTCTCAAATGACCCCTCCAGTAGTGCTTCCTCAGTCAACGACTCCTTCAGAGGTGACCGTCACTCTAGAGACTCCCATGTCGGCCACACCTCCTGCCCCCCATTCATCGACTCCTCCTACGGGGACTTCTACAAGAGCACCTACTCAGACTGGCTCCATGTTAGGTGATGTGCGAATCGTCAGGGAACGACTTGGGAGGTTTATGTTTCCAGCGGACATTAATGAGGTTAGTGCTCGGGGCACTTAGGGTGTCATCGACACTGTTCTGGAAGGTCTGGCTCAGGTAAGGGTCTGTTTTCTCCCTTTCTCCAGTCCCTCCTTAGGTACTAATATTCTTTTGTCTTCCTCAGGTTTCTGTTGCATCTGTGTGTCTCTTTTCAAGGGTTGTTCATTTTAGCCAGCTGAAGCAGAGTCATGAGGTTGTGCAAAAGGAGCTTCTTACTGCTCAGGGGAGGATTGCTGATCTTGAAGCTGATGGTAGAGCTTCCCAGGCTGAGCTTGTGGCTACCTGTGAGATGGTCGCGCTCAGTGAGGTTGCTTGCACGAGGGCTAAAGTAGAGTTTGTGGCGACCCGCGAGAGGGCGGCAAAGATTGAGGCTGAGTTTGTGGCGACCCACGAGAAAGTCGCGCTCAGAGAGACTGCCTGCTTGAGAGCGGAGGCAGAGGTGAAGGCAGCTCGCGAGAGGGTTTCTCAGGCTGAGGCGGATCTGCTATTGGCTCGTGAGAGGGCCGTCAAGGCTGAGGCTGATTTAGAGAGTGGCCTTGCAGATGCCTTCATTAATGGCTACGAGGAGCTTAGGGGAAATATTCCTTCTGCTTTCCTTGATATTGACCTTTCAGGCTTTGTGTCATATGAGGCGCCTAATAATGCTGATGGTGATGATGACTCTGACGGTGCAGAGGGCGAGGACGAGGAGGATGGTGGGCATGAGAGTAGTTAGAGTGCTGGGGACTTTTTGATTTTTCTTGTTTTGTAGAAAGGCAATGTGTAGCCTCATTTTGTACATGTGATTTTTTGCCACTGCTATTCTTTTGAAATAGAATGCAAGAATGCAAAGAACTTTTGAAGTAAATTTAAAAAAATTATTCGATGATTGCTTATGCTAAGCAACGATAGGTAAAAACCCAAAAAAGGTACAAGAAATAAAATCAAGTTTCCCAGTTTTACTACTTCTACTCTACTAAAGTGTCATTGGTAGTACCTCTTCAGATGCTTAGCATTTCATGGATGGGGTAAGACCTTCCCCTCGGAATTCTGAACCCTGTAGGTGTCTGGCCTCACTACTTCTGTTATGAGGTAGGGTCCTTCCTAATTTGGTCCACGCTTCCCTTCCCGCGAATCCTTCGTGGCGAGAATTACTTTCTTAAGGACTAAGTCTCCTAGTTGTAAGGAACGAGACTTCACCCTCGAGTTGTAGTATCTCGTCATGCGACGCTTGTACTCCGTATTTCAGACCATTGCCATCTCTCTTTCCTCCTCCACCAAGTCGAGGTTGACGCAGAGTCCTTCCTCGTTGGTGATGAGGTCATGGTGTTGGACACTTAGAGAATGTACCCCGATTTTCACAGGTACGATTGCCTCAGTTCCAAAGGCGAGTGAGAAAGGAGTTTCTCTAGTCGGAGTGCTTGGTGTCGTTCGGTACGCCCATAATACACTTGAGAGTTCGTCCACCTAGAGACCCTTTGTTTTTTCTAGCCTTGTCTTTAGGTTGCATAGTACTGTTCTGACTGTAACCTCTACCTGCCTATTCGCCTGAGGGTGCGTTGGGCTGGAATGGGGCTGCTTGATTTGGAGGTCGGCACATAATGAGTTCAGGAGCTTGTCATTAAATTGCTTGGCGTTGTCGCTGACTATGGCGTGGGGTACTCTAAAACGGCAGACCAGGTTCTTCCAGATGAAATCCTTGACCTTTGCATTTGTTATCTTTGCTAAGGGTTCGGCCTCCACCCACTTTGTGAAGTAGTCGATGACTACTACCACAAACTTGCACGACCCCTTGCTTGGAGGCAAAGGGCCCAAGATGTCGATGCCCCATTTTGAGAAGGGTCATGGACTTGTGATGGCTGTCAGTTCTTCTAGTGGTTGTCTGAGCACAGTGGCGAAGCGCTAGCACTTGTCGCATTTTCTGGTGAACTCCTGGGCGTCCCTCACCATATTAGGCCAGAAATAACCCTACTTGAGTGTCTTGTGGGCGAGGGAGCGTCGTCTAGAGTGATTTCCACAAACTCCTTCATAGATCTCTCGTAGGGCATAGTTAGCTTCCTCTGGAGAGAGGCAGTGCAATAATGGTAGGGAGTAGACCTTTTTGTACAGGATGTCCTACAAGATGATGAACTTGGAGGCTCTCATCCTTAGCTTCTTGGCTTCCAACGGGTCATCTGGCAACACGCCCTCTTGAAGGTATGCCTTTATTGGAGTCATCCAGTTTGTTTCGGCAGATGTGTAGTTGACGTTAATGGCTTCCACATCTAGTCTGCTTGGCTTGAACAAGTAACCAATGAATGCTAGTCCTGGTGGAGCTTCCGAGGACGAGACGAGCCTAGCAAGTGCATCTGTAGCGATATTGTCTTCCCTCAGGATGTGACAGATCTGGAAGTAGTGGAACTTAGTCAACAAGGCTTGCACCATAATAAGGTACTCCTACATTCTGGTTCTTTTTGCTCCGAACTTGCCCTTCACTTGGTTGACTATCAATTGAGAGTCACTATAAGTGTTGAGGTGTTGGGCTCCCATTTCAATTGTCAATCTTAAGCCAGAGAGGAGGGCTTCATATTCTGCCTCATTGTTGGAGGCTGTAAGTGGAACTTCACGCCATACTTGATAGGAGTGACGTCCGAGCTGGTCAGGATTAGGCCTGCTCCACCTCCTTCGCTGGTCGAAGAGTCATCAACGTAGAGCTTCCAGGGAGGCGGTAGAGAGTGGGCCTTGGAGGCCGTGGGGGACGTCAAGGCGCCTGCTGTTGGTACCAGGATGCCCTGGGCGCCCTTGCAAGGCACCAGGTTGTCTTGGGCATTAGGCCTTGGCGCGTGAGTGTCCGGTTGAGTTTCTGATGAGGCTTCCTGAGGTGTCGAGGGTCCGCTACCCTCCTCATCCGCCGGTGTGAGCTCAACAACAAAGCCCGTCAAGGCTTGTGCTTTGATGGTTGCTCTTGGTTGGTACTGGACATCGAACTCGCCCAGCTCTACCGCCCACTTAAGGAGTCTTCTAGAGACGTCTAGCTTCCCCAGAACCCTCTTTAGAGGCTGGTCTGTGACAACAACGATGGTGTGACTCTAAAAGTAATGTCGGAGATGCCTTGCTGCTGAGATCAGGGCGAGCGCCATCTTTTCCAACCCTGAATATCATATTTCTGCTCCTCGGTATGCCTTGCTCACGTAATAAATAGGTTTTTGCACTCCTTCATTGTCCCTGATGAGGACAGAGCTTACTGTCAATGGGGAAGTAGATAGGTACAAGTACAAAGTTTCACCAGGCATGTCATGTGAAAGGAGGGAAGGCGTAGCCAAATAAGCTTTGAGCTTTTGAAACGCTTCTTCTACCTCAGGTCCCCACTCAAAGGCTTTCTGGAGAATCTTGAAAAAAGGCAAGCACTTATCTGCAGACTTGAAAACAAATCTGTTGAGTGCTGCAATTCTTCCGTTGAGGCGCTGGAGCTCCTTGGTTGTGGTGGGTGATTTCATGTCAAGGATGGTTTTGATCTTGTCAGGATTCGCCTCAATTCCCCTTTGGTTGACCATGAAGCCTAAGAACTTTCCTGATCTGATACCAAAGGCGCACTTTTTAGAGTTCAGCTTCATGTGGTATTACCTGAGAACATTGAATGTTTCCTGAAGGTGTTCTACGTGGTCTGCTGCGGCGAGGCTCTTTACCAACATGTCGTCCACGTACACCTCCATTGTCCTTCCAATCTGTGACTGAAATATCTTATTCACCAGTCGTTGGTAGGTTGTTCCCGCATTTTTCAGTCCAAAGGACATGACCTTGTAGCAGTAGGTCCCCTTTGGAGTGATGAATGATGTTTTCTCCAGCTCTGGGGGATGCATACTGATCTAGTTATTCCCAGAGTATGCGTCCAAGAAAGTGAGTAGCTCGTAACCTGTGGTGGCGTCGATGAGGAGGTCGATTCGTGGTAGTAGATAGCTGTCTTTAGGGCACGCCTTGTTGAGTTTGGTGAAGTCGACGTAGAGACGCCACTTTTCATTAGCTTTGGTCACTATCACCACATTCGATAGCCAAACTGGATAGGCTGCTTCTCTGATTGCCTCGTTTTCTATTAGTTTTCCCACCTCTTTGTCCATCGCTTGCGCCCTTTCAGTGGAGACGCTTCTTAGTTTTTGGCGAACAAGCTTGTAATGAGGGTCGACATTGAGGTGGTGTGTGTCAACCTCAAGGTCGATGCCTTCGAGGTCCTCGTGCAACCATGCTAACACGTCCGTATTGCGCCTCAAAAAATTGGTGAGCTATTGGACTAAATTCTCAGGAAGGGAGGAGCCAATGTACACTCTTCTGTCTAGATGCTTCTCATCCAGGACCACTAGTGTGAGCTCCTCTATTGGTTCTCCTCTCTCTAATGCGACATCATCTCTAGGGTCGAGCACCTCCACTTGTAGTGCTTCTTGTGGCTTCATGATCTTCATGGAGGAGACGTAGCATTCTCTTGCAGCAACTTGATCTCCTCGGACCTCTCCGATTCCATTTGGGGTTAGAAAACGAAGGATCAGATGATAAGTGAAGGGCACGACTCTTAAGGTTTTAAGAGCGGGTCACCACAGGATTACGTTGTAGGCTGACGGACAGTCTATCACCAAGAAGTTCACCATGACTGTGGAGCTCCGGGGTGCCGCGTCGGCGATGACTGGCAAGGTGATGGACCCTAGGGGGATACACCTTCTCCCTTGAGAATCCGATGAGGGGCGACCTGATAGGCTATAGTCCTTCTCTCCCAAGGTTGAGCTTGTCATAGGCTTCTGCGAACAAGATGTCCGCAGAGCTGCCGCTATCTACAAGAATCCTTCGTACTTGGAAGTTGACCACAGTCATGGACGGGCGCAGGTCGCCCAGATGTCTAGCCTTTCTGCCGTAGGTCTTCATGGCTGAGAGGGATTCTCCTCCTCCTGGGAGTCCCCCGGAGATGGTGTGAATTTCTCCAATGGGTTACTGGTCCTCCTGATTATGAGGCGGTGGCGGTGCCTGACCCCTACCAGCAACATACTGGCGTAGTTGACCACGCTGTAGGAGCTCCTTAATCTGTTTTTTGAGATCATAACAATCGTTTGTGTCGTGATTATGATCACGATGGAAACGACAATATTTGTTTGGATTCATGCGGTTTGAGGGAGATTTCATTCTTCCTAACCACTTCACTGAAGGGTTATCCTAGATCTAGAATTGGATGTGCCCGACAGTGGAGTTTTGGAGAGTGAAGATTTGTCGCTCCCTCTGAGAGGCAAGACCTAGTCGGTCTTTGACAGACACCCTTTCTGTCCTGCCTCGTTTGTTTCCACTCTCCTTGTTTCTCTGTCTCTCTCCTTTCTCTTCTCCCCTGTTCATGAGGATTCACCTCGCTTGGCCCTGGTGATATCCTCAGCATTCATGTATTTTTGGGCTTTTGCTAGTAGGTATGACATGCTCTTTGATGGGCGCTTTTATTACTGAGAATATGAAGCTCGATGATCGAAGGCCTCCCAAGAAGGCGGTCATGGTGACCTTATCGTCGGGTTCTTCGATCTGGAGGACCTCCTCTTTTAAACGAGTAAGGTAGCTCCTCAGGCTCTCGTCTCGATCCTACTTTATACTGAGCAGGTGAGTGGCGGTACCCTCCGATGAAGTGTGACACAAAGGACCTGCTTAGCTCGGTAAAGGAGCCAATGGAGACTGGAATGAGCTTGGCGAACCACTGTCGGACAGATCCCTTCAAGGTAGTTGGAAATGCCCTACACATGATTTCGTCAAGGACATTGTGTAGTTGCATTAAAAACTTGTAGGTTTCAAGGTGATCAAGTGGGTCTCTTGTACCGTCAAAGGTTTCGATGGATGACATTTTGAACATTTGGGGAAGGGGGTAGTTTGCCACGTCTGGCACAAAAGGTGTGTCAATTCGCCTTACGAGGTAACCTACAGTCTCCGGTCCTTGCACCTTCATAGCATTGAAGACGTTGCCCAGTTGATTCTGCACTTCTTTAATTTTTTTGTCCTAGTGATTGGGAGATCCTTTGGAATTGTCATGGAAGTGGCTCTCATGTTCCACGCTTTGATTTTCGCCCTCATCTTCTTGGAAATGATGGTCTCCGCCATGGGAAGAGGGAGCAAGAGGAGGAGGTGGGGCTGCCTTATGGTTCTGATGAGGGGCTCCCCTGTAGGGGGAGCCCAAAGGGGCTCCTAAGGGGGCGTCCAAGTGAGGAGCTCCTTGACGCCCAGGGCGTGGAGCTCCTCTAGCTTGATGTCCTTCGGGCTGTGCTCCTCATTGTTGTCCAGCGAGCATCAATTGCAGGATTTGCTAATTCTAAGTTACGAGCTGCTGCATTGTTTTCAGCATCTGTTGTGCATTCGGAACAAGATTAGTTGGTGGAGGGGCAACCTCCTCCTCTCGTGATGGATTGTCTTCGGGCTGATTCATGGATCTGGTGGTGATCGCCATAGTTACAGTAAGAAAAGTGATTAGGTGAGAATTTTATCGATTCCCACAGACGGCGCCAAACTGATGATACATAAATTGGTTTTATGCACCACCGGTCAAGTGATCAGTAATTAATGCAGTAATTAAGTAGAGAGAGTAACACGAGCAAGACAAAGATGTAGAGTGGTTCGGTCAATGTGACCTACGTCTACTATGAAGGGTTAGGGTGGCCTGGGTATTTTATTACTTCGATGAGTGTAGGAAGAGCAGGAAGATACAAGCAATGAGCGAGAGATGAGAGTGACATCTTTTGTGCTTGATGCCCCCCAAGTATTGGCGGGGCTTACAATTTATAGTGACTCTCAACAGACTAAGGCGTCTTTTCAATAACTAAGTAGCGAATCTGGTGGAGCTGGCGCTATCTTCTCAACGGATGAGGCAGTTACAAAGCTCCCCTTAAGATCAGGTCAAAGGATGACGTGGTGGTTGACTTTTTTCAAGGCCGCGTGGATGAGGCTCTTGGATGACCCTACTTACTCTTTTGGTGGTGTAGCTCCTCGAAACCTGATGAGCTTGACTGGGTGTGGACCATCCTTGGGCTGGACCCATTGGATCTCTTCAAGTTGAGCTCTTTATTCATACTGGACTTATAACATGAGTTGAGCCATTGGATCTGACCCATCACTATTAAATCGTACGATTTTTATATAAGCCGTTCAAATCTTACGATTACCAGCAAGCCGACAGACAATTCACTAAACATCCTATAAAATTAGATTTTTTTGGGGCATTGTTGCCCAATCGTTTTTCAGCCTGAAGCTTGCCTTATGCCTCTCTCTTGTCTCTCTTTGTATACTATTTGACAATTCAACGTTCATCTCCTAATCCTAATGCGTTGATATTATTATGAATGAGTTTATATCTTAAGAGAACTAATAGTTATGAGTTCGTAACTAAAGTTAAACTGTAGTTGGGAACATAATAGTGAACGTAGTGAACATAGTTATCGGGTAAACGAGTGAGCTTAGCCCGTAGCCAGGTAGGAAACTATTGTTGCAGTGATTGCTTAGGTCGGGGCCAGAAAAATGGGATGTTGATGAAACCTGGCTCGATTAGGCGGGTTGACTCGAGAATCCGATGGACGGGATCCTAAATCGGGCCAGTTCAACAAATATTTTGAAGATAAAATCCGCTTCAAACGTATTAAACCGTACGGTTTTTGTATAAGCCGTTCAAACCGTACAGTAATCAGCAAACCGGCAGTTCACTAAACATCAGATAAAGGCAGACTTTTTTGGGGGCGTTGTTGCCCTAATCTGGCAAATCGTTTCTCAGCCTGAAGCTTGCCTTCTGCCTCTCTCTCTCGTCTCTCTCTCTCTCTGTACACTGTTCGACGTTCATCTCCTCTCCCAAATTGATCGTCTCAGGGTAGTCAACACCACTATTATCATATTCTCCGAATCTCCGAACTCGGAAGTCCGAAGTTTCTCGCTGTTTGCATATCTCTAGTCTCGGCTCTCTCCTCATCTCATTGTCTGACCATCACAATCTTAGGTCTGGAATCATCTCTCTCACTCTCTTTTCTATGCACTCTCATATATTGCTGGATGTTTGAGATTTAAACCAATCTCCCATTTAATTAATTTTTATTGTATTTGGAACTGTAATTCAGATGAATTCTAAATTTCTAATAACTATAGGCGCCGAAGATTCTTGATCTTCAAGGAACAGTAGCCATAGTTTGGCTTCTTGAATACCCCCATATCTGGCCATTGTTATTTCTTTCCTCATGTACCTAAAATGTGATTCTCATACTCATTGGCATAATTTCTTTTCTCGTGATTATGATCAGACGATGTTACTTGTCTCTCTTTTGGATGTATATAATTGTTGTAAAAATTAGTTTTAGCTTTCTGGTCTTTTATCTGTGCTAATTTTTATTGCAGGGTATTTTGATTAAAGTAAATCTGTCTTATTTTGCAGTCTTTTGTTCCACTGTTTTTTTATTTTGTTCATTTTTGTTTCTTCTTGTTGGCAAATCTTCAGTTCATTTTGCTAGTCAAACTAAGTTGAGCATTCAATTTTATAGCATGGGGTTTTAATTATTTTCATATGTGGCTGTATGAGCTGTTTGTTTATAATGTTTAACATATTTATTATCAGTAATAATTATTTTTTATTTTTTATAATATTATCGGTTCAACCAACCAGTAACCCATTGATTCAGTCCCTTCTCCGGGTGGATGACCGGGCCGAGTTTTAAAACTATGGTTTAGACCCATAAGTTTATGAACTTTGCTTATAAGGTGCTCTCAAAGATGTTAGCTGCAAGACTGAGGAGTATTTTACCCAAAATTATATCTTAAGAACAACATGGTTTTGTTCAAGGCCGTGGCATTGGGATTGTATTTCCATTGCTCAAATGATGGTCAATGAGTTGGATAGAAAGGTCTTGGGAGGCAACTTGATATTGAAGTTAAACATGTTGAAATCCTATATAGGCTTGATAAATGGGATTTGTTGAAGAAAGTTCTCCAGAAATTTGGTTTCTCAGAGAGATTTGTGAAGATTATCTCAAATGTTCTGAATAATCAGTTATTGTCTATTTCTATTAATGGATAAAGTGCCAGTTTTTTTCCTACATAAGAGGATAGGGGACCACGTCTCCAAGTTTGTTCATTATTGCTGAAAAGGTGTGAAGTAGAGGTTTGGAATGGGCTTTCAAGAATGACACTTTGGTGTTTATGAAGGGTGATAAGAGATCGATTAAAAACCTTTTCCAGTTTGTTTCTGAGTATGAAAGTTCTTCAGGGCAGATGGTAAACAAGTCAAAAAGTGAAATATATGTTTCTACGAAGATAGGTCCAGGAAGAAGAAACATGTTGGTTGATGCTTACGGGGATTGGGATTTGCTGATGTCTTCTTCATTAGGCCGTTGAGTGAAGGATGGCTGGGGTTGAGGACTTTTGATGATGTATCAAAGGCTTTCAGGATCTATGAAGCACTGACACTTCATATTGGCCAAAGTGTCAGCGTCGGACACTTATGGGATACGGACACGTTTCAGACACACTAAAATGAGTGTTCAATTTTTTTATTGTTAAATATTTTTTAGGACATGTTGGGGATACGCAACTGATGATACCGAAAAAAATGCATGAGGCAGCAAACAATAAAGAAACTACTAGAAGGGGTAGAAAATAGTTTTTACCATCAAACCATATCTTGGGAAATAAGTCACAGAGAATATTCTCTGAATATTCCCTAAATATTCCCCTAATATGTTGTTATAAAAGGCAGTGATTACAATGTAAAAAAGGGGCCAAAAATAGGAAAAAATTATATTGTACTCTTCTTCTTCAAGAAAGCAATATACAATCAAGGAGCAAGAGCACAGTGGATTAGCCAAACTTTTCAGCTGGTGAACCACTTATTTTCTTGTGTATTCTCATTCATTTTTACACACACACGATACACCCACCAAGAGTTCATCCAGCTTTCCACCTCATGCCTCTCAATTATTTAGCACCATCAGTTTGGCGCCGTCTGTGAAAACGATTTTCATCGTTCTAAATCAAATCTCTAACGATTGATTGATGGTTCAAGACAGAAGCATGAGCCGAAATCTCGATAATCAACCAAGTGGTCTTGTACAACACCCTTTGACCGGTCAACCTCTAGCAAGAGGCCATGAAACTTATATAATGGTCGGCTGAAGAGCCAGACCATTAGTAGTTGTTGGCACAATCACCCATTAGATCTGAAGTCTTACTTATATAATTCAGGGCTCTTCAGCCCGACCTGGATCTTCAGCCAACCTAGCTCTTCAGCCAAAGAATAATCTGGCTCTTCAGCCGATCTGGCTCTTCAGACAAGGAATGACTTGGCTCTTCAGCCAAGGAACGACGTGACTCTTCAACCAATGAATGACATGGCTCCTCAGCCGACCTGGCTCTTCAGCCGACCTTGCTCTTCAGCTGACCTGACTCTTCAGCCAAGGAATTATCTGGTTCTTCAGCCGACCTGACATTTCAGCCGACTTTGCTCTTCAGCCAAGGAATGATCTAGCTCTACAGCCCGACCTGGCTCTTTAGACAAGGAATAATCTGGGTATTCACTCGAAGTATGACCTAACTCTTTAACTAAGATATTGCCTCGCTCATCAATCACTGCAAGACCTGACTCTTCAGTCCAAGCTCTTCAGTATAAAGAGCTCTTAAATCACAGTATTGTCAGGATCATCAGCCTTAGCCTCGAGCTTTTCAACTTCAACATGATCAGGCTATTCAGCTTCAGCATTATTAGGCTCATTAGCTATATCGCTCACATCCAATCAAGCTCGGCATTGGCATCTCAGACTTACTCGACTGACAATAGGCCCAAGGCTCACTCAAAAGCACAAAGTTTGGATTGCTCAGCCCCAACCAATGGACAGCTCAGATCATTCCTTGCTCGGGGCTGGGGGTCAACTGATGATACCGAAAAAAATATATGAGACAACAAACAATAAAGAAACTATTAGAAGGGGCAGAAAAGGGTTTTCACCATCAAACCATATTTTGGGCAATAAGCCACACAGAATATTCTCTAAATATTCCCCGAATATTCCTCTAATATGCTGTTATAAAAGGCAGTGATCACTATGTAAAAAGGGGGCCAAAAGCAGGGAAAAAATTCAATTGTACTCTTCTTTTTCAAGAAAGCAAATATACAATCAAGGAGCAAGAACTTCCATTACAGTGGATTAGCCAAGTTTTTCAACTGGTGAACTATTTATTTTTTTTTTTGTATTCTCATTCATTTTTACACACACGACACACTCACCAAGAGCTCATCTAGCTCTCCACCTCATGCCTCTCGATTTTTTAGCACCATCAGCAACCAACATGCTCAAGACATGTTGGGGATACACGCTAAGGACATGTTTTGAGATTTTTTTACGATTTTTTGAGTACTTTTCAATAACTTTATAATTAAGAGTGTTTTTTTGTAGTTTTAAAAAGAGATGAATCAAAGTTATAATATAAAATGAGTTATCACTACATTGAATATAAGACATGAATGCAAGTATTTAACATAATTTTAGATACAAATACGAACTCATACAAATTAAATAAACTTTTAATATGAAAGTAATGTGGTAAAAAATAGAGTTACAAAATTAGGATTCTTTGAAATTGATGGAAAATAGTGTTACACAGTGCAATACTTTTTAAAACAAAAGTTGTAGTAGTCATTAATTGTTGGATCATTGATGTTAATGTTGAACGTGTATCGATATATCTTATATTGTATTTTTTATGCAGTAATATCATGTTGTGAATTTTTAGAATTAGGAAAATGATCAATTAAAAGATTATTATGATAATATTTTTATTTCATCACACACACACATATATATATTATTTAACGCATTCTCAACGCGTATGTGTCTTATTTTTTTTAAAAATTTCATGTCGGAATGTCCGTATTGTGTCGTATCCGTGCTTCTTAGTTCAGGATGAAACTACTGTAGTACTGTGGCAAATCCTAAAAAGGGACTCTTTGTGGGCCAAGGTTTTTTAAAAAAAAAATCTAAAAGGGAACCATTTCCTGCGCAGCTCTTCATCAACAAAAGTTTATAAAAATTTATCCCCTTGGTTTGAAAAGGTCATCAATCATCCAGGAGTATGGAGTATGGGTTGAAATGAGATGAACTTTAAAAAAAAAAAAGGCTTACAATTTCACCTTAAGTTTTTGTACGGGTTGAAATGAGCTTGTTCTGCACTGAAAAGGGGTAATCCCAAGTATGTTGCTTCAAGAGTGCCATTCTTGATCCTTAGGATTTGCTTTATGGGCACGTGTGTGCGGAGCATTTGGGTTGTAGTATACTTGGAATTTGGCACAAATTATTTGTTTGTCAGACCATAAGGCGTATTTGGAGAGGCATTCTGAAATGCTCTTTGCTTCTGCTGCAGTTGCTCTGCCAAAAATGAGGTCATTTGCAACATGAGATGAGTGATGGGCTCCCATGTTCTTGATACTTTAATGACTTTAAGATTCCCCTGCAATGCTTCCCTGTGTAACGATCTGGATAAAACCTCAGTACATATGTCAAAAAGAGAGGGTGAGAGGGGACCTCCTAGCCTTGGGCCTCTAAATGCTTTAGAGTTTCCTAAGGCTCCGCATTGATCGTAACTGAAAAGGTGGGTGTAGGGATGCACTCTTTGATCAGGTTTGTAAAGTCGGATGGAAAGCCTAATAGGGTAAGAATTTGTAGCATGAAAGGCCGTTCTATTTTATCAAAAGCTTTGACAATGTCAATCTTAATCATCATCAGTGCCCCTTTTCCTTTTTCTTTTTGAATTGGTGTACAATTTCTTGAACCAAAATGGTGTTCTCTGCAATGCCTCTATCTAGGACGAAGGCCATTTGGTTTGGGGACACCATTTGACCCAGTTAAGGCCTAATCCGATTAGCAAGTGAAATGATCTTACAGGCTACAGAGACTGATTGGGCGATATTGCTGGACTGTGCTAGCTTTGGTAGTTTTGGGAATGAGACAAATGTTGGACTCAATGATTTCGGTTAACATGTGACCTCCGACAAAGAAATCCCTAATCACTTCCTTCAGATCCCCTCCTATTATATGCCAGTATGTGGTATAAGAAATGGTAGATATGACATTAGGCCCAGGAGCTTTGGTTGGGGGCATTGCAAAAAGAGTTGCTTTTATATCCTCTGATATGGGAATAGCACAAAGTTGAGGGCGATGATCCATGGTCACTATAGGTGCTATAAGATATAATATCCTCTTAACTGTGTGGGGAACTGGGGTTGGATGTTGTGAAAAGTGGCTGACAATAATTGAGAAATTGGTTACCAATCGTTTCCCTTTCTGTAGTCCAAGATCCACTTGGGAATTTCAGACAATCGATTGAGTTCCTCTTGTCTCTGATGACTGTGGTGGTATGGAAGAATTTGGTTTGTGCATTCCTTTCCTTCGTCCATTGAATTATCGATCTCTGCCTTCAAAGTTCCTCCTCCTTTTTGAGTTGTTCATTGAGGTTATGTAGTAGTATTTTTCTTCCGGAATGTGGTCTTTTGTGGGTTCAGATTGCAGGAGTTGATCAAATTCTTTTCCTGAGTGCTTTGGCTCGTTGGATACAATTGCCAAAATGTAATCTGTTCCACTGCCTTGGTGTTTCTTTTGTTGCTTGTAGCTTCCTGCAAAGCCTAAATGCTAGAGATCCTTTCTTGCCTGCCGAGAGCTCTTGACTATATGATGACTGGTAGGATCTCTTAGTCCACATCTTCTCGAACTTCAAAGGTTTGTGCAAGTTTTTTTGTAGATCTCCAAACGTATTCAAGATGAGGGGTGAGTGATCGGACGCAGTAGCTGGCAGTGTTTGATTGAGGCTCTAGGAAATAGCATTCTCCAGTCAAGTGTGACTAGTCCCCTATCTAGTCTTTCCTTGATGTTGGCTAAGCCATGGCGTTTGTTTGACCATGTGAAGGGATTACCGCGTAATCCAATATCTACCAATCCATGGTCATTGATGAAAGCTCCAAAACCTCCTGTAGAAGACGTAGCATAAGAGTTTCCCCCTCTTTTCATCTTGATATATCACATTATTAAAATCTCCTATAAATAAACTTGGAAAGGGACTGACTGAGTATTTAGGTCAATGGATCTCATAGAGTTAGTTGTAGACCTTCGTTTGCTGGTGATAGATGCAGGTAAAGAGCCACCTTGAGTTGGGGGGATAAGAGGATATCACTTGATATTGCGATAAGACTAACTCAGGATCTACACCTTTCCTCCAACGGAGACAAGTTCCACTAGAGAGACCTTTTGAACCTTGAATTGCAAAGTTGTAGTATCCAATGCTAAGCATTTTTTTTCTCTGAAGAGATCTTCGTTTCTGAATGGAAGACAAAGTCTGGGTTATACTCCCTTATTTGGGCCATTAAATGATGAATTATCGAGGCATAATTCCTCAGGCATGGCCGAGCCCTCGACAATTCCAAACATAGCCAATCATGATGAGGGTGAGGGTATGGTAAGGCCCACCTTCTCATCCATTATGGTGATTTCTTCTGTCCATTGCATCTGGATTTCATGAAGACTGAAAATTTTAGACTGACTGAATTTCCTGATTGTCTCTTACAAAAATATGGCTTTCTGTGGGAAGGTTGATTTGGCTCTCTTGCAAGGCGCATGCAAATATCTCAACTAATAAGCCCTCACCACTGGACACTTATTATAGAATATATTCATTTTTGAAAAATAAAAAAAATAAAACCACCACAAGTATACTTTGTAAAATTTGTATTTAAACTGCAGTGACTTTTCTTGTCAATTTTGAGTTTAAATTATAAAATGAGGCATTCAAATCCTTCTCTTGCATTTCATCCAAACAATTGTTTGTTTGTTAACAAGCATGACACTCCCAAACTCTTTCTTATCAAACCTAAACTATCAATTTCTTTCAAATATTACTTTCTTCTCAAGGTTCGATAGTTGATGTTTAGCTTCAGTCCAAACTCCTCTGTCAGGAGATGGAGTCGTCTCACTTTAACTGTGAGTTTTTGTATACAACCGCACTTGAGTATTATATTGTATGTTGAGATCATATTTTATGTGTCTCACCACCGAAGGAGATATACTTTGTTACCGCATAAAGAGACATACTCTCTCTATATATGTTTTTTTTTTTTTGCTCATTCTCTCTTTATATATGTTGGAGACAGAATGAAAACAATAATTGAATAAACTTAAATCTTCATTGATTTCAACATTTTGCAGCACTATTTAGATGATTAATATATATATATATATACTTTTTGTTTGTATGTGTAAACAGTTTTTGTTGACCAAATTTTTGGAGTGACCTTGGTGCAATGCTTCTAGCTAATGGATCTCTTTTAATAAGGGAGCGTTATCATATCATATGTTCAACAAATAGTAGTTAGTAGATTTGTTTAACTAAATTATGGTTAGAAATTTTTGTTCACATGATTATATCCACTTTCCTAATTAGTTGATTAGGTAATTATCTCAACAAATTGGTGTTGCTTTTCTTTTTGTTTGTATATTTTATGCTTTTTGTGAAGCATATTAATGCACATTCTAACAAATTTAAAATATAGTTCGATAAATTTGTGACTCACAAAGTGTTTTTGTGTTGTCTTGTTATTTCGTGTATTTTGATTATTTTAGCACGTTGAAATCTTATATTTTTGTTGCTTCAAATTTTCAAAATGTGGTGTTGAAGTTATGATAAAGTTCGTTAGATCCTTGTTGGGCCTGATGCTGCAGTATCAACCTTCAACTCGAAGAGCGCCGGTGTTGTAGTGTCTCAAATGCACGAAGTGCTAAAAACAGAACATGATGGGAGATTTGAGTCATGTCGTGGTATCGCTAGAAGGTGTTGAGTGGCTCGATAACGATAATTCATATGTTTCGAGATTAACTCAGAGGCATCTTGAACGTTTCGGTCGAATTGAAATGAGACTTGTGATTTATATGGAAGGTGAATGGTATTATAGCAGAAGGTGTCCAACTCGGATATTAGTAGGTTGAGTTGTATCAATTCCGACTTAAATTTTGAACTACGCCTACCCTTGTGTCAATAAGACCAGCTGCTGTGGGTATTGCAAGTAGTGTTGTGGAATCTCCAGAATGATCTCATTTCTAAGGCAACTGAATTTTGCTTTATTTGATTTTTTTTTTTTGGTTAAATCTATTTGATTTCTTGTCTGTATAACATGTAAAATATGGAATGGTTTGCTGTATCCCTTCTGTTTATTCTAATAGAACGATGGTCCTTACCTGAAATCGGTTACATCTTGGGTATGAAATGACGTCATTTTGGGAAACATCACGCTGGTTTTTTTTTTTTTGAACTGACATCACGCTTGTTGATATGCCTGCTTTTTGCTGATTTGGTTCAATAATTAAAATAAATACTAATTTGCTTATTTAAGTGATAAATTTTGATTGAATCACTTTTTTGACAACTCTTGTGCTTTTTTTCCTTCTTTTTTGTAGGGAGTGGGGGTGTTTATGAGTTTTTTCATGGATGAGTGTTAATGTTGCTGTAGTACCCATTTTATGTAGATATTTGTAAAACAGTACCAAAAAATTGTGGTACTATTTTATAGACCAGTCAATTAGCTCTCACCATTGAACACTTATTATATGATATATTCTTTTTGAAAAAGTTAAACCACCACTTGTATACTTTCTGAAAATTGTATTTACACTGTTGTGACTTTTCTCCTCAATTTTGAGTTTAAATTAAAAGATGAAGCAGTCAAATCGTTTTCTTCGACCAAACAATTGTTTATTTGTTAACAAGCAGGACACTCCCCAACTCTTTCTTATCAAATCTAAACTCTATCAATTTCTTTCAAATATTACTTTCTTCTCAAGGTTCTATGGTTGATGTTTAACTGTAATCCAAAATCCATGATGAACTCATCTCACTTAATTACAAGTTTTTATATACAACTGCACTTATTATATTGTATGTTGATATAATTATTTATGCACCTCACCATATATAAGAAGATATACTTTGTTACCACATCAGAAGACATACTCTAAATGTTAGAGATAATGACAACAATAATTGTACAATTTTTAATTGCTATCAATTTCAACATTTTGCATTATTTTTAAAGTTACATTCTCCTCATTCAGTTGCTTATTATTATTTTTTTCTATTTCTATTGTCCAAGGTTAATGGCTCCCACTATATTTTCGAAGGATCAATTGAATATTATCACAGAACATTTTTCCAGAGAGTTAGGCGAAGGGGGCTTCGCAATAGTATACGGCGGTTTTCATCATGGCATAGAAGTCGCAGTGAAACAATATGAAAAGAAAAATTATACACACTGGAAAGTAAGTAACAACAAATATAATTCTAATAGACTCTTTAAGTTTTATGTGAACTAACAGTATTCCTACTTTTCAGGCTGAAGTAGATTTTCTCAGGAGATTTCATCACCCTCATATTATTAACCTGATCGGATACCATGAGGGGGAGGGGGAGGATGAGTGCTTTCTTGTACTAGACTACATGCCTAGTACTCTCGAGGCAAAGCTTGAGGGTAATTGATTTATTTCTTTTAAACTTTTATTTCTAGCTTGTTGGCATTCTATCTTTCGAACAACACAGAACAGAAGCAACTAGGTCTCCCTAGTGCAAGGTTTCAATTTGATGAAGGGTACAAAACCTGATACTTGCTTTGTCCTTCAGCCTCAAAACTGTGTAGAAATCAGTCTTAAAGATTCCCCAACGCTGTCCAACATTGTCCTGCATCAGCCATGCCCATAAGTTCCCAAACAGAGCGAGTCTCTAATGATATTATTACCACCTAACCTATCTAGAGACGATAAAAGACAACACACATCTCAAGACACCTCGTCCACAACAAAAAAGGAATAGAAAGATATACAGTTGAAACAGGCACAAGGAAATAGAGGCTCACCTTGAGACAAAATACTCAGTGGGGTGTTTATAACTTCAGCACCACCTAAACACATATAAACTGATTTCCTTCTTAATTAATATTTACAGGGTAAAACAAAAATCAATTAAGGCTGTGTGCATAGGGGTGTGTGTGCATGCACGAAGACACATTGAGGAGCTTGCAATTGTTTGGAATTGACAAATGTTGGACCTACCTTGTCCTTTAATTACGGTGAGAATTGTTCATCTTCATAAAACAAAGTAATAGGCCTATTTTGACCTTAATTTCTGTTTGACAATAGTGTTCAATTAGGACAGCGTGCCACGTCAGAGATTGAATTTGACTCCGGCGTCAAACTAGAAAATGCAAGTTTTTAGATTTCAGTTTCTTCACTTATCAAATCTTCTTTATCCTAAACATGATAGGATGCTAAAAAAACTTTCAGATCCTAAATTGTAGCAGACTTCCTGGAGCTAATTCCTATAGTCCCAAGCTTCAGACTCACAAACTAGATTGCAAAAAGAATCATCACCAGAATATCTTACATGTTCGAGCAACTATCATAGTTGAACCACTCTCTCTCTCCTTTATTAAAAAAGGGGATAAAAATAGTACAAATGAACAACTCATGTAATTTAACTTACAGCTATTTTCTAAATATTATGCCCTTCCAGAAAATGAAATTGTATCAAAAGAAAACAGATTGATAAAAATGGATGCTAACTGTCTTTTCAAAGGTAAATGGACTAGCTATTTTCTAAATATTTACGTTCTTGGAACTTATTTTCAACTTCTTTGGTAATATATCATTGTGTTATACTTCTGAAACAACAAATAGAAGAATTCAAAGCAAAAACCTGATTTCAAAGCAAAAACCTAGATCAGCAATAACCCATTGCGTCATGCTTAAAGCCTCCCAGATACAACTTTGAACCTTTTCAAACTTTAGACAAATTTTTTGTTTAATTTTGTTTTTGGTTGCATCACTTGATGCTTGCTAATACGGGTGCTAGTTGATGGGTTCGAGTACTATAACAGATTTAAACATCCTAGGAATGACGTATAGTTTAGAAAATTATCACAGTCGAGGTGGATGAAGAGTCTCGAGGGATGCTATCGAGATTACTGAAAAAACTCGATTTGCTAGCCATCGATTTCCAGGATCTGGAGCTGCTTCTCAGTCATTCAGGGTGGTTGAGGAAGTGAGCAATTGGGGCTGTTCTTCAGAATGTTCAAAAACAATTTGTAACAGTAACAGAGCGGGAAAGATCTTAATGGATGGAGGAGCTTTTCGAGAATAGAAGCATTATTGCTTGAAGGGTGCAACTATGCAGAGGTGAGGGTGATGTGATTGATTTACATAAAGCTGATGAATCCTCTGTTTTTGGAAAGTGGAAGAATGCGGTGGTCAGTAGTAGGGATAACCTTTTCTCCCTGGTTGTGGATCCACAAAGCTCTGGTTTAGAGTATTAATTTGGATATTGAGTTGAGACCTTTCCACGTTAACAAAGCTCTTTCGTTTGGGAAAATGAGAATCAGCTTATGGCCAGAATAAGATCTCATATATTATTTCCAATATAGAGTACAGTCTCTTAGAAAAATGTCAAAATAATAAAAATGGTGTTACGATGTTTATTTTGTATGTTTAGAGGATATGTTATTAGGCATTAAGGTGTAGAATTTTGGTCAATGTTTGGTAGGAAGGTTGAAATTGATTTTGGAGGGAATAGGAAAGATAAGTCACTAAGAGCAATGCTAAAGAAGGGAGCAAAAGAGGAATCGCTAGAGCTTGAGCGGTACATTAAAAAAAACACTTCCAGAGAGCAGTGCTTGCTCAATGCTCAAATGCTTAGCAGAAATTTTGAAGATAAACAATGTTGTTTTTAATTGTTTACTTTATTCTAGCTATGCCCTGCTATATAAAGTCTATATTTCTAATTAAGTTGTAACACAGACTAAGAGTGTGGTAATTATATTCTCTATTTTTCTTCTCCTATCTCTCTATCTCTTTGGTCCAAGTTATCATGGTATCACGTGAGTGGATCCAAACACAATTAACAACATAGCAGCAGGTTCATCAGGAGGAAAGTCAGAATCTGAACTAGGACTAAGGTCATCAATACACATGTTTACACCATCATTATGTCAGCAACCAGAAATCACAACACACATCATCCCAATCAACTCCTCGTTGACTTCAACATGGAGTGCTTAGTTTTAGATTTGATGTTCGTTTGATGAGATTTCTGATTTCTTGAAAAAATTTCAAGAAAAAGGGCCAAAAACTTCGATTTTAGATTTCTTCAAGTTTTGATTGAATCTTTTGTCCCAAATTCCTTTTGTGAGGTGTGACTTTGTCTACTTGGTGTTTGATTGGCTGCTTTGAAGCATTTTGAACTGATTTTTGTTGCAAAATTAGTTGATCTCTCCATGTGGGTCTCGGTTCTTCTTACTGCTATGTTGGGATTCACTTCTAGGGTATTGGGTTTGCTGGTTTCTTCCCTTTTTGCCTTTTTCTTACCTCTAGACTGCTGGTAGGTAACCCAAATAGCAAACTCAGTTGTAGACCCCCTCTCTCTGGTTTTTTTTTTTTTTTCCTCGCGGAGGTTGGTGATGTCAGTTTCTTCTCTCTTTGAACTGGTTTGGAATTCTTGTGGCCTTTGGGACAGATCTTGTGGTCTTTGATATTGGGGTAAAAGTTTTGGGATTTATCTGGTGGGCTTTGGTTTCCTTGTTGATTTAGTGGTTTGCTTCTGGGCTTTGTGATCAATTGGGCTCTCACTTCTTGTGGGCTTTGTTTTGTTGTTGACTTTTGGTTTTGATTTTGATTTCTTGTGATTTGGTCATAACAAGTGGAAGTTCACATTTTCTTCAGCTCATCTGTGTGAAATTAACTAGTGACAATTATGCTTACTGGGCTTGCATTATGAAAAAAAAATTGCTGGGAAATGATTGGGGTTTTTGGTAATAGTGTTGTGACAGCTCTAACCGACCCTAAGGCAGAAAAGTATGCAAGAATTGAAGACTAGTTGGGACATCAACAATGTTAAAATCATTACCCGGATCAAGGTAGTCAAAATGTGTATCGGAAGTCGTATCGTTTTTAAAAACTAATGTATTATCGTAAGAAACACTCAACTTAAATATATATATATACACACACACACACATACCTAAAAATAAGTAAATATAGTCTCTGAAGTAGTGTAAATATTATTTCAACTCATCATTTCATTGGATGCATGTCCAATAGAGATCGAAAGAGAGGCAATCATTTGTCTTCACAACAACATCGAAATATAGTTTTGAATTTTGTTTGTTTGAAGAAGAAGATACATGAGAAACAAAAAGAGGCTCCCCGCAGAACAAGATTATTGAGAGTTTTGTTCGTTTGAGACAAACTAAAAAAGAAAAAATAACATATTTTTTATAATTATACCATGTAAATGAATTTGGATTATAAAATCTAAAAACTAAATCGTATCTGTCATTATAAAAATAAATGTAATATTTTTAAGTCCACTTGTTTTTTCACTTATAATATGATTTAGTGGTTATAAATAAATTAAAAGTAATCTTGATTCAATGTATTGTTCATACTTTGAGTCATGTTTGTAGTTCAATATTGCAACTCTAGCAAATATCTTTATCCGCACGTGAAGCACTATCCATTTGATTAGTATCTCCCATTTGGTTATTACTTATTAAAGGTCATTTAGCTTTTTGAGTACACTAATTCAAGTATCCTACACAAAAAATAAATAAATAAAACCAAAGGTGAGATATGAAGTTTTTAAAAATTAAAGGGAGTATAAGGTATTTTTAAAAATTTGAAGGGGGGAGGGGGGTTGGTATGGCTCCCTTAGGCCTCCATTTGGTTCCGTTACTGATTACGGTATTAAAATTCCAAAGAAAAAAAAAACATATCACGTATAAAGTTTTATTGTTTTATTATTATTTTTTTCAATTGATGATTTGAGATTATTCAGAGTAAAAAAAGTCTTGTGAAATGACATCATCTTGATATTGTGTATCGTTATTTCATTGTATCGAAACATATCGTTAGATGTGTATCGTAAGATATAGTGAAAAACGATACAACTCGTAGATACGTATCGTTCGGGTACTGTATCGAGACGCATTGTAAAATACTAACAACTATCACCTGAATTAATAATTCGGTTGATCAGACCATCAATGTTCAACTGGTTCTGTTTACACAAACTAAGAAAATTTGGGACTTTTAACTACGTTATTTGTCCAGTCAAATTTTACAAATAAGTACCAACTTGAGCATGAAATTTGAGTTTCGGGCTGCACGACAAGGTGATAGGAAAGGATTAGATATTGGACGAGTTGATGCTTACTAAACCCACTGAACGTACTAATAAGGCATATCGCACAAATAGAGATGAGCACAATTTTTTATGACTCTTAGAGATGACTTTAAGAGACTTCTTGTCCATCATCAACCCACTTCTCTCAGTTGATGCAGCGGTTAATGAGCTCTTGACCAAGGATGTACGTCTTAAGACCCTATTTGGAAAGCGTCTTCTTCCACTCGACCATCCAATGTTGGTTGTTCCTCCCAAGATGATTTCGAAGATAAGTGTAGCGTTTGTCTAGAAAAGGATCACCGGAAGGTCCAGTGCCTTGAATTGGTAAACAAGAATGCACATGGATCCCTAAATCAGTAGCAGTTGCACCACGAGTGGATAAGCAACTCATTGCCCCAAGCCTGACAAGTTGTAGAAGTTTCTCTCTCCATCAGCCTAATGCCCTCTCAATCTCTCCCTCAGAACTGCGGGCTTTGGCTCAGAGTCACACAGCTCATGACTATTGAGTCCTTATTTGCATCTATTATCTATCCTCCGCTTTGAATATGCACTTGCAATCAATGGCACTCAAATGTCTTTTGACTAGTGTTGGGACGATTATTTCTCCACAACACACTTCTAGAAGTCACTACATTCCTCAGCTTACTTTGAATCAAAATCCAGTTAGCCGACTATTTGATTCTGAATTTGAAGTTCATTTCTCTTCCTCAAGCTATGTTGTACATATCCATAATCCAAAAAACTAATTGGGACATGCCAAAAGAAGAATTTTATGTGTTGAACGATCACCATGGTCCAAATATAGTTGTCTCTACTGTTGATTTATCTTCTTTTCATTTGACTCTCCAGTTTTCAAATTTTTATTTATGTCATTCTTGCTCAGGCCATGTCTCAAATTGTTGTTTAAAGTTTTTAACTTCTACTAGTAGTTTGGGTGTTATGACATTTCAAATTGCATTGGATTCAAGTTGACAGAATTTACTACATTACATTTCAAGGAAATATTACTAGTTCTCCTGCCCCATTTGATCATGTACATTCTGATATTTGCATACTTGCTTCAATTATTACGCAAGGAGGATCCATATATTATGTCTTCTTTATTGATCACACTGTTCGCACTTCTGGTCTCTCCATTGGGAAAATTGTATGGTAAACCACCTAATTACTTCTTACGTTTGTTTAGTTGTACTTGGTTTCTTACTTTTTTGTGTTATTCGTACCAAACTTTCAGGGGCAAAGCCAAGATATACATGTAGTGGGGGCAAACTACAACTGTTTATATTAAAATCATAATATTAAAAAGTAATTCACAAATATATGTTGATTTATCGATAGTTAAAAACCAATCAATTGAAATACGATATTTCAAATATAATTTATAAAATCTAAATTTTATATATACTAAATGAATTACAAAGAACATATTCAATTTAAAACCATTTGAAAAAGAATTTTCATCCATCACACAAACACACAAACTTGAATTTCAAGAAGTCAATCAAAAATAATTTAATCCAGTACTATTAGTTTTAGAATTCAAATATAAAAATGCAATTCCATATGAAATTCATGAAAACCATAGTAAATTAAAGAAATTCAGATCTTTCGTATAATGTGTGCATGTATTCTCTCCTCCCTGAGTTTCTGATTTGTTTATCAAATTCTAATTAGTTATGCATGCTTGACATTCAATCATATAAAAGGAATTTATGAAAGAATCTCTTCTATTTTTTAAAATATAAAGAGTAATGTGACATAATGATGTGAGAATCGGTGAGGAGTGCCAAAGGCGGTAGTTGTCTCTGTGTTTCCCAAAAAAGCAAGAAGGCCATAGTGTCCCTAGGGTGAGAGAACCCAAAGTTACTTCGGGGAGTGTTGCAGTTCATACGTGGACGAGGTTGATATCTGATTGGTTATGTTGATACTTCTGGCATACCAAGGTCTTCAGATTCATTTATATGTTTCAATGCATTACTTTTGTTTTATTGAAATGCACCATGCATCACTGTTTTATGTTGTATACACTGGAATTGTTAAAACCTTAATAATGTTTGAGAAAAGTTAATCCTACTGAGTTGTGAAGCTCACTCCTATTTATCATTTTTCAGAGATAATTGAGAGGTCAGGGAGGTCAATGAGGAGTGTCAACGAGGAGCTTGATTTTCCTCGTCAACTGTTGTTTTTGGGTTATTGTAGGTGTTGTGAGGGTTTTGTATTAGACATGGTTTGTAACTTTAAACTCTTGAGATGTATTACTTAGGTTTGTTGGAAATGTAAACCTAAAATTGGGATGGTCACATTTTGCTACGTGAGGTAACAACCTAGTAGATTACTGTGACCATTGGTTTGAGGTTTTATTTCACTGTTTGTTACTGTGAACATCTCGTTGTTGCCTATCACTTCTAGAGTTTATACGTGACTTAATTTGTAAGGATTCTCTGGAAATTTTAAAAAGATTTTCCCTAAATTAGTTAATTTGAATAGTTTTCATAAATGACATTTCCTCTAGGAAACCTTCTGTTAGAGTATTTTAAACAAAAGAGTGTTTTTATATGCGGGAACTCAATCCCATATTAACTGAATTTCTAAAAGTACTTGACTGTATATATATATATATATATATATATATATATATATATATATGTTAGTGTTATCTAACCTTTGAATTAAAGTGAGACCTTAGACCTCTCACGTGCGCAGGGGTGAGACAAGGGAAGGAGATGCGAATTTCTAAAATCTACGAAACAAACTGACCAACCTAGTCCATAAACCGAGTAGCGGGTCCCCCTGGCTCACCTAATTGGAATAAAATATTAACTAGTATTAAACCCACTTTTTAATATTTTATTTAATTATTTTTCGTCATAACTCCTATATTAAAAATTCAGTTGCTAAATACCAAAAGTTCCAACGGCTAGTATTCCAACAACCATTTTTTAAGTTATTACCTGATTATATATAGGAATAATTACAAAATATTAAACACCTATATTTTCTGTATATATATTTACATATTTCAGTATAGAAAATATATACAATCTGATATCTACTATAATTTCTCTACTGTATAAGTTTCTGGACAATATTCAAAGGTGTCGTGTGAAGTTTCAGTTTCATTCGATTATGCAGATCTGAGTGAAACAACAGTTAATAAACTGGGCAGTGTATCCTGGGGACGACGCGTTGTTACCTTCTGTGTTGTGTTTCTTTCATAAAGGGGCGTGAATCGTCTTAAAAGAGCAACCTAGTCCGTGCATCATCCTACCGTTCACTTTATCTTTAACATCACATTTTTCCAACACCTTCCGAAAAAGACATTTTCTCTAGGAAACCCGAAGTATTCCTAAATATGTTCATTATGGTTTTAAACTCACATCTCGTGTTATAAAAAACGGGGCATGACAAGTTGAGCTCACCCCTATTTAACATTTTTCATATTTGGGTATCAAAATAAGAGAGGTCTAGATGCAAATTTTGAGACTAACCCCGATCCCAAATCTTCTTGTTAGTGTCTAGGTAAAGTAAAGACGAATTGACATGAGGCTCAATAATAGTTAACAAAAGTGAAATAATTTGTGCATCTTCTTGCTTACTGTCCACCAAGGGCTTACAAAGACCAGAATCAGAATCTTTAGGTTTACTGGACACCAAGTGGTTACGAAGACCTTTACCCTTACAAAAAAAAATCAACAAACTGAGCCCACAATACATAATTACTCTCATTCAATTTAGCAGAGGTCATAGGAGCATTAAAGAAAGAAGCATGAGAAAAAATGGGTGGAGGAACTGAGGTGATAGGTGTCGGACTTGAAGGTGGGATTGTACCGGTCGACTGAATGATGGGAGGATAAATACTTTTAAGGGCGCCTATTTACTAACCTATTTTATTGGGCTTGCTTGGCTTTCTCTTAGCTTCCCTTCACTTGTCCCATATACTTGGAGCAAGAGGAATCGGGCTCGGGTGAGCAATGAATCCACTCATGCTTACTTACTTTAGTGGTAAGTACCCTTACTGCTACTGCTTGAATAAGCTTTCTCTCCCGAGCCTACTAAAAAACTACTGGCGTAGGCTTTTCTTAGAGCTGAGAAACTACAGGTCGCGCGCTTTGAAGCCTTTTTTTCTTGTTCACCTTAGAATCCATGCTCAAGGAAGAATAAGCACACTGAAACACACTGAAGCGCACTGATACTGCACTGAACAGAGGCAGAACACACGGTTAAGCAGTGACCGGGACAGAACCGGGCCAAGACAGACCCAAACACTGCTGGACACCCCTTAACCGCCCTTAAGTTTGCTGAACCATATTAAAAAACCAAGGAACCTACACTGAGAAACATTGTGACAAGGTGAACCGGTCAAGCTAAACATCTGAAACTGCACTGAACCGGTCCGGTTGAACACAAAAGGAGCTGAACTGGTTTAAGTGGGGTTGAACCAGCTGTACCAAGTGAATCAGCTGGACCTTTATATGGGCTGAACCTTCTGGACCTTGATGTTGGGCCTAGATCTGATCTGGGATTGGACCTTGTCTGATTGGACCTGGAAGTTGGACCTGATCTGATTTGAGCTTAACCCAAATAGATGATCCGAAATCAAGAAAAACCCAAACCAACCTGGATTCATATGATACCTGTTGCCAAACGGGTGTCCTCTCCTTTCAATGACAACACCGGAGAGGATTAGGGCAAAAAATCAATGATGCCGGCAAAGAGTAACAGAAGAAGAATTGGGTCTTCAATTTTCAATCATCCAACTAGGGCAAACAATAAATCATCCACTCGATCATTCACAGCACCAAAACGACGAAGACCAAACCCAAAAAAAAAAAACACGAAGGATACGACAAGGATGAAGACCAAACCAGCCACAAACAAACCCTCTGCCGGTGATGAAAATCAACAACCTCCATACAGGCTCAAAACTTGGTCACCAACAATCCCTAAATTCTGGAACCACAGCAAGACAGGACAGAATTTCTGGAGGAGGAGACAGAAGAATAAGAGAAGAGCCGACTATGAACCTTGCTCCGATACCATGTTGATGTGTGTACTATGGTTTGAGAGAGAGACGTGAGAATGAGAAAGAATCTATCTTCTCCCTCACCTCATACATATATGTACATAAAAATGACTAAGAAACTAATATACCCCTCTTGTGATATAGTTATTACATGGATGACACTTATACATTCTAGCAAAAGGTAGCATCCATAGAGAATTTTTTTGCCTGAAGGAGGATGAAAAATTGGTACCCCTTTTGTGTAGAACAATGACCGAGAAAGATGCATTTGCTGGCTTTAGGATCCAAATTACTCATATACCTGTAGGAACATGGAAAAAACAGACAAGCCCAAATACTCGAGGAGAAACTGAGAAACATTCAGAAAGAAGAGGAAAGAGAACAAAAAGATGATAGAACCACAATTACTGCCCGAAAGTTAAGAACTTGAGAAGGCATTCTATGGACGAGATGTGCTAAGTATATAATCTCAACAATACAACTTAGTAACATTCATAAAAAACATCAAGGCATTTGAAATTTCTAGTAGATGACAATTTTTCCTCTCAACAACCACATTTTCCAGAGATGTATCACCAAATGTTTTTCTGTGAATGATAGCATTCAGCAAAAAACTGGAATGAAGTCCTCCATAAACATACTCACCCATATTGCCAGAACAAATAATTTGCAAGTGAATACCAAATTGAGTAAATAGCATTTTATGAAACTAGCAATGCACCACGTGCGTTGCACATGAAAATTTTCGTTAAAACATTTAAAAAACACATAAAAAATATAATTATGTATCTAAATTAGATATTATTCATATTTATCATACTTAAATTATTTGTATTTTTTTTATAACTATCAACATTCAATGACATTATTTTTTGTGATTCTTTCATTTGAGCTACCAAATAGTAAGTATTACAGATTTTTCCTTTCTCAATTCTTTTTCTTTTTGTCTTTCATGTCTATTTTTTTTGCCTCAGTAATTTTATAAATTACGTTAAGCGTAATATGACCATTCAAAAGCTTTGCAAAGATAAAAAGATTTATATGATATGCTATAGGTTAGTTTGTTATTTAAATACATACGGATATAATGATAATTTGTACATTTAAATGCAAAAGGACGTGTTAGCCTTTATAGTTTTTTAGAAGGATAAAATAGTAAATCAAAAGTTTTTCATGCTAAGGTATTTTTACTAGTAGTATAGATGTCTATGAACAAGAAACCACTTGATTTTTCTTTTCCAGCAAGTAAGCCCAAGTAATATGAGAAAAACCCTTTGAATGTCACAAACCCTTTGACCAGACAAAGTAGCAACCCGAGAAGGGCCACAAACATCATGGAGGAGAGCAAAATATGCAGATTTTTGCAAGTAATTGGAAATAGCCTAACTCGTCACTCTGAGGGACCGTAGATTGGAAATCGCCCTCTAAACCACCTCATTCATCCAAAATAACTAATCCAACCCGAAACTTTAGGACGGAAAGTTAGCCTGGGGCGAGAGAAACTTCTACAACAAATTCGGACTAAACTCGATCACTTGGCCAAGGGGTGTGTTAGGAGGTATTTTTGAGCGCATGTTTCTCATATCGATAAAACAGGTTTCGTCTTCTTTTCCGGAAAGCCAGTCATACTATTCCACTTTGCAAATCTATGACATTTCCATTGTACCCTCACTTTTTTTTAGGCTGGATTAGAGCCTATTGTAGCTTGTTTTGACCCGCACTTTGAATGAAGAAAAGGACGCACTACTTCACTCTGCCTTCCGTAAAGAGTAGAAGCACGAAAAAAGGAAAGAGAGTGTGGAACATCAACTAAAGGTGGGTGGGTTCACCTTCAACACCTTTGAGGTGTTTGGTCCTGGCCTGATTTTGCAAGAGTTCGGGTGAAAACGAAAGAGATGATACAAAGACTGAGGCCACATCTAGAAAGCACAAAATCGTCACTAATATAGAGATGGTGTGATTTCATTCTTTTTTTATTTATTTATTTTTGCTCCCAGTCTTACGAGAAAGACACATGATTCGGATTGTGATGAAAAAAATTAAAAATAAATCTATGCTTGTTGAATTACATTGTGGCCTTGACAACAGACTAGGAAGCATGGATATGGACACTGGTGTCATATCCAATACAATACGGACACGGGGATACGGCAAAGTTAAAAAATATGGGACACGGGTACGGCAAGGATACGGCTATTAAAATAATATAATATATTTTTTAAATAAAAATAGAGTTGTAATATATTAAAAATAAAGCGTATATTATAACAATATTAATAATAAAACCTAGCAAATATTAATTTTTTGATTAAAATTGAAATATATCAAATTAAATATCCACTATTTTCATCAAACATCATTGCATCTATTAACATTCATAGTATACAAGTTATGTAACAAAAAATATATTAAAAAAAATAAATTTTTCATAGTTAAAAAAAAAATTTAATAAAAAAATTCTTGATCGTGTCCTGACCATTTCCTAAACGTATCCTGACCGTATCCGACTAAGTTCACTATTCAGGACACTTCTAGCCGTGTCCGTGTCAAACACATGTCCGATACTGCCACGGCACCCCGTGGGAAGTATCCGTGCTTCCTAGACGACAGATAGATATTATTTGAAGAGTGAGTGCTGGTCTTTTCATATTGAATTACAACCATTTGTCCTCTTTCTTGGAAAAAGAGGATAACACCCCAGGAACAAGCCATGCAAGTTGTCTATCATTGGATTGTTCTTTTGGTTTTCTAAGGGTCGGAGCCTTTGATGAGCAAGAAGCCAATGTTGTAATTCTTGCGCGGTTTAAATAAGCAAAAGAAAGAGAGCCAACTAGCCT
Organism: Ilex aquifolium; assembly: GCA_951799425.1. Lineage (NCBI taxonomy): Eukaryota > Viridiplantae > Streptophyta > Magnoliopsida > Aquifoliales > Aquifoliaceae > Ilex > Ilex aquifolium. The sequence continues at coordinate 46,337,433 of OX637394.1, forward strand.
TTATAGTGGTAAAGAGCCAATGAGGTAGAAATAATAAATCATAAATAGAGTTCAGGTTCCATAGCTTTCTTTCTGATCTTCTAGACGGGGTCTTTTAAGATGTTTTGCAAGTTCACATGCTGCACAATGAAATTTAAAGACATTCAACCTAGAAAACAAGGAAGGGAACAATTTTTGCAACAAAAGGAATGATGGATGTCCAAACCTCTAATGTAATAGCGAATATTGCCCTCAAAAGTATCACATCTTTCAGACTTATGAGCTTGTGTTAAGCCACTATCACCGTGGCCTTGAAAATCCAGAAAATAAAGACCATCTCTCCTCAACACAGTCAATCCTCTCCTAAGTAACAAGATCCTAAAAGGCAATGAATGCAACAATGTTACACTACAATTCAATTTCTGTCATTCTACTTGCAAAAAGAAGACTATTAGAAAAGTTAGAAACATGTAAAACTGATGAGACGGACAGAGACAAAGTGACTAGAATAAAACTTGTGTCAAATTCAGAAGTAAAGGAACCATCAGCTATTTTAACCTTTTCCTGAACAAGTAGTGTAAGATGAAAATAAAGTGAATAATCCAGTCGAGTGATCTCAGTCACCTTCTTCAATTTAGGAAACATTAGATGATGCATTCAATGTTAGTTATGCAACGACAAATATTCTCCACTCCCTCCCTAGCAGAGGTCACTGTTTTTGTTGCATGTGATAAAGTAATACCAGTGACAAAGTCTCAATAGCAGAAGTATGGTGAGTTCGAGATCCTTCTATTCCACCAGACTGTCCTCTTCTACCCCTACACTAAGGAAGACCATGCAATCTCTAACAAACCTCTATTAGGTCTCAGCAAACTACAACAATAACAATACGATTGATCTTTATCATTAAATGCGACATCATTTGTACAACCTTTGTCAACTTTCTATTGCCAAGTCAACTATCTCGAGGAGCAATAGTGGCTAGTGTTGAACTCTATTGGGGTATAGGATGAAACATGATCCATCGCCTACTTTCCTTTTACTGAATATAAAACATATACCTCCATCAAAGAGGGAAAAGGTTCCTTATATTTAAATCCTAATTTGATCAAACTCGAGATTCAAGCCAGCCACGGAGTCAACAATCCTCTACTGTTCAATTGACTTCTGTAGTTTCAAGGCATCTTTTTTTTTTTTTTTTTGTAAATCATCTGGTGTCCGGTAGCCACAACGGGCTCTGACTAATCCGGATTCGAGCCAAGCCGGACCACAAGGGCGGCAAAGCTCTCCCTACCGAGTATTTAAACGTAGTTGCATTCCCAAATTCTCAAACCGAGGACCTTGGTTAAGCTAGAACAACCCCAAGCCAGTTGATCTACGCGCTCGGTGGTGTTTCAAGGCATCTGTCACACATCTCATGTCAAGTCTAATCTAACTCTAACCATTACCCTTAAAAGGGTATGAAAATAGGTTGCCGAAGAAGAATTTTATGCTTAGTATTATGAATCCGACATTTTAACTCATCAGCCTGTCACATTTTCAAACTTCATCTGTGATACCTCTCAAATCCCCTTAGCAATACGTAGAAATAAATAGCCATTGCCAATCTCTAGTTGCATGGAATAAAGTAGACAAGACATAACCATTGAATTCTCAACATCCAACTTATCATAAAATGAATCATCTGCCTATGCTCCCACAGTTTTGGCAGTAAAATAATTCATCTTTTGTAGCCACGGAGTCAACAATCCTCTACTGTTCAATTGACTTTTGTAGTTTCAAGGCATCTTTTGCACATCCCATGTCAAGTCTCTGACAGTGATCTAACTCTAACCATTACCCTTAAAAGGGTATGAAAATAGGTTGCCAAAGAAGAATTTTCTGCTTAGTATTATGAATCTGACATTTTAACTCATCAGCCTGTGTCATATTTTCAAACTTCGACTGTGATACCTCTCAAATCCCCTTAGCAATACGTAGAAATAAATAGCCATTGCCAACCTCTAGTTGCATGGAATAAAGTAGACAAGACATAACCATTGCATTCTCAACCTCCAACAAATCATAAAGTGAATCATCTGCCTATGCTTCCACAGTTTTAGCAGTTAAATAATCATCTTTCCCTTACTCCTAAAAACAAAATAGCTAATTGTGACCAAGTAAGAAAATTGTGGCCATCAAGCATTACACTTGTAATATGCAAGGAAGGGTTTACAATATGGAGCTCAACGTGGCTTGCATCTTTTGACCGTTTCTAAGAGACGTGATAGATTTCATCATCCTTAATCTAAGTTCAACCTCAACCAAAGGAACCCAGATGCACCAAATGGCTCAACAAACAAACCAAAAAAAAACAAAAAAGGATCACAACTATTGTATCAACAAGGCATAATCGAGTCGAGAAATCACATAAATCAGCAAAAAATTATATTGGCGCAAAAACTTCACTGCCAAGAGCTTAAGGCCATAAAACTCCATCAAAAATCAAAACCGACTATTGGGCAACCCTAGATCCACTTCGACAGCACCAATAGATTGTGTTCCAAGTGAAGAATCCACCAAACAGGGACAGAACTGATATTTCTAAAAAAAAGGCCTAAAAAAAAAGAAAACCAAGAACGATGGCTCAAATCTTCTCAAAAATTCCAAAATAATCATATAGATGTGTTGGGCTCACCGAGTTGATCACAATAGTGTTTTTTTTGTTTTGGCAGAAAAATCAAAAAAAAATATGAAAAAAAATTGCTTCATTGGGAAAGTCGCTCACTCTACATGCATATGAATTCGAGGATCACATGTCCTGCTCTGTAACAAAGTTAAATTGCTATAATGGTTGAAAAGAGAAAAGGAAAAAGGAAAACAGAAAGAAGTAGAAAGATGGCTGTTGAATCAGAGAGAAGATAATTAAGTAAGGTTCTCCTCCTCTATAGTTTATATTTATAGCTAAAATATTATGTTGACAAAAATACCCCTCATAATAATAATGATAAAACTAGAACACTTCCAACACTGGTCATGCTTAATAGGAAGCCCAACATATATTTAAGGCATCAAGAGAGTTAAGATAGGGTGATCCTTTATCACTTTTTTTATTTACTGATTTTGCAAATGGGTTGAGAAGGTAAGTGAGAAGGGCCAACAATTGTGACCGTGTGAGATGTTTGATTGTGAGGAGAGATTTGATTTTGGTATCCCATTTGCAGTTTGCCGACAATATGATATTCCTTCCTGCAAGGAATGAGGATAAAGTCTTAATTTAAGAATATCATGAAGGTTTTCGACTTGTTTTTAGGATTGAGGGTGAATTTCTAGAATTAATTCACCTCGGGCTGAATCAACCGAATAGTGGGAATTTTGGGATGTAGAGTGGGGAGTGGCCTTTAAAGTACTTAGGTTCACCGCTGGTGGGAATTCTTTGTTTATCCTCTTGGGATCTATTTGTAGAAGTGGTGAAAAGATTAGATGAGTGGAGAGAGCTTACATTCAAAAAGTAGTAGATTACGCCAGTGCAGTCAGTTTTAGGCCTTTAGCTAGTATTCCCACATATCTTTTATCCTTATTCAAGATGCCTGGGAAAATAGTATGAAAATTTGAAAAACAAATGATGAAGAATTTCATGTGAGAAGGAAGTGGAGTGGGGCAGAAGGATCACCTAATTAATGGGGCAGTTGTCTCAAGATCTAGGAACAAAGGGGGGCTTTCTCTTGGCAATTTGAAGACAAAAAATATTGGGCTAGTGGTTTAGTTAGTTGGAAGGTTTCCCTTGAAACAAAATTTTCTATAGCAAATATAGTTTGCACGCCAACTATGGGTCACTAATAGGGTTGAAAGGGTACGTTTTAGATGTCCATGGAAATTCGTATCTCAAAGATGGACGAGGTTTTCCCAAAACTTATTTTGCAATGGGTAACAAGAAGAGAGTTCATAGGGAAACCATCTTTTTCTTGATTGTTTCCAAATCTCTACCACTTACCTTGTTTCCATGGTTCTTCTATTGCTCTTATGCTTCGGTTATTTAATCATGTGTACTCTGTCTCTTGGAATTTCGGAGTCCATAGGAATTTAGTGATGGAGGTACTACAGATTGGATTCCATCGCATGAGTTCATTGATGACTTCATGTTAAATCAAGAATCATGGACAAAAGAAAGTGGACGCTTGAATCTTCAAGTATGTTCCATTGTAAATCATTCTTTGATTCTCTTTTGCATGGGTTGTTGCACATGGTGAGATTAATACGTTTCATATGCTATAGAAAATAATGTCTAATACCTGTCTTTCCCTACATGTTGTGTAATGTGTAAAAGTGATATTGAAAGCATTGATAATTAATTTAACACTGTCCCATAGCATTGACCTTAGGGTATAAGTTGCTTAGAATTGTGGGTTTGAGTTTGGCATTTCCCGCATCATTTAGGTCCTCGTTTTGTGGAAGATATGGTAAAGGAGAGACTAATTTGGAATTGTGGCTACATTTTGGGTTATTTGGAAGGAAAGAAATGCAATAATCATTGAAGGCCGAAAGGATTGCTTGGAAGGTATATGGGACCATATTCATTCCTTTTTATGCCTCAGTTTGTAAGGATTCTGAATGAATTCTGCTTTTCACTATTCATGCAGAATGGAGAGAAACATGTGACTTATAGGCTTGTAATGTTTTCCCTTTACTTGATCTTTTGTTTCTTGGTCGGATTTCTTATTCAATCTTTTTATGACGTACTCTTCTACTTTATATTCTTCTATTTTATTAATGCAAGATTTCTGTTTCCTATCATTAAAAAAAAAATGATTCTAAATTGAGTGGGCATAAAAAGTATATCCCCTTCATATCCACTGCAGATCCTGACACGCTTGACTGGCCAAGCACATTGAAGATATTAAAGCAAACAGCATCAGCACTTGCTTATATCAACAGGCAGCAGATTTTCACTGGGGACTTGAAACCCGACAACATTCTGATCGACCAGGTCGGTAACACAGAATTACCAACGAGTAGGAGTAACAAAGTCCAGATAATGTGGAATCTAATTTATCCTTCAGCTGTCAATTATGTACTGTTGCCAAGCTTCTTTTTGATTGTTATTCTAATTGCTGGTATACAGGAATACAATGTTAAAGTAAGTGATTTTGGCTCAGCAAAACTGGGAGGACGGGGTATACTTACACGTAACGTAGGATATGCTGCTCCAGAACTTTTTACATCAGGTAGCTTACAAATTCATTTAAATCATCATTCAATCAAAAATGATTCATGTCAACTGATTAAGCTGTCTCCCAAAAGCCATAAAAGCAATCAACTAACAATGACCCTTTGTGTTTTAGGAGTTTGGTCTCAAGCTGTGAAAACAATTAATATCAAAGTCATACAAGCTATTTTCAGAAAGTCTGGCCAATTTTTTACATTAATTTACCTCAAAACCATCGAACACAAGCAGCAAAATGATGTCTCAGTTGTTCTCTGAGCTAGATTTTAGCTTCAAGTCGAACACTAGTTAATCTCATTCTACAGAAAATCCTATAAGGATTAAAAATACTCAACATAGGCTACTTGCTTAGAGCACAGGCATGTGGTTAAGAAAAACGGAAAAAGACGAATCTAATTGAAAAAGCTGTGAACCTGAAATTCTAATAATTACACATAAGAAACAAAGCAAGACAAGTCGAGTGAATAAGAATAACCACATACACATTTTGAAAAAGAAGGAAGAGAATGAGCAGAGGGAGACAATGAAAAAGAAGGGGAAAATGAGAAGAGGAAGAGAGACTTTGTAATTTTAACCAGCAACAATTTGTTAAAAACACAAAGAAAATAAAAGAAACCTCATAGATGCATAAAGTGATAAAACTAGAAAGAAAAAAACAAGGTGAAATTTAACACAACGACCAAAAACACAAGGAAGAAAGGTATACTCATTTAAATCACCACATATTCCTCCACTATTATCCCATGATAGAAATTTCAGTACCAAGCAAGTTCTTTCACTCAAAAAAAAAAAAATCGGAGCATATATCGCTGATCCAAATGCCTCATCTACTGCCTAAAAGGATGAATTATGCGCCATCTGCAAACCCTTTGTTTTTCAAGCATTCTCTTTAGAATTCCCTAACCATCCATCTACCACTAAACAAAAATCAACTCTTTATCCATTCTTCGCTCTGTAGAGAAAAGCTAAGACATTGTAAACCTAGACTAATTATGTCTATGACAGTACTTGGTAATGAATTTGTTAATTTAAAACTATGATCTTCTCAACATTAGTCACATCATGCTGAAGAATAGCATATCCGCCACATGATGAAATTATGTAACACCAGTCCATAATGTTTTCAGTCATCATGAACTTCAATTATAACAATTAAGAACATCGATATAAAACATACAAAAGCTAAAACCCTGTGTTCCAAATGTATTTTTTCAGGTGCTTGCTACTACATCCCCAAACACCAATAATTTTGATACCGTTACACCAACATAGACCCTTGTTGACCTACACCACAATCCAAACAATGGTCTGTTTTCGAAATAAAGCAGAAATAGATGTTTCTCATGTTAGCAGCATCTTACGATCCTCTCTGTCCGCATCTACACACAAACATGATCATTAATCCTGCATTGATGGGCAGATTATAATAGACTGAAGCGTTGCAGGATTCATAGGAGTACTTAGCAAGGATAAATTTCTTGGCAAAAGAAGGCTCCAGGGCATTCTTCGGATACCAACAAAATAGAGGCCTGAAGATGACATGAAAAGCACTACACAGATCAGCATCCCCACTTCTTACCTTTGAAATTTTGGCACTCATTACAATCCATTTGAACCAATTGTAATGAATTCCCAAAATATTACATTCGGAGAAGTCTTAATATGTATTATAGGATAATATGGCCGCTAAACTAGCTAATAAGTTTTGTTATTTCCTAAAATTCAGGGATATTTTGAAATTTTTGTTCTAGTCGGACTTAGATGGGCAAGGAATTTTCTCAGATAGGTAGATCGACCCCATGGTGTCCTTTTCGTGCAGCCTTCATTGTTTTAGATCACAAGATTTTTCAATTTCAAATATGAATTTCAGGGTCCAGTCATAACACAAGAAGAATACAACCAACCATCCACACACCTGTGTCCTCTCTGAATTTGATGTAGAAAACAGATGAAAGTTTACCAATAGACACTGGTGATCAGCTTTAGAATACAATCTCAACCGAGGGCATATCAGCTAGAATGATTCTTCATATGCAATTCTAGGAATATTAGACTTCTCAATGAGAAGTATCCTACAAACTATTCCTTGTACTTCATTCTTCCTCTTTATGTTCTTCAGTAGTATGTGCTATTGTTTACTTTTAGATCCATAGGCAGCTTCTTTTTTTTTTGATAGGTAACATAACTGATATATATATATATATATATATATATGGGTATTACATCAACGAGGTTGAATAAGAATCCAACCAAGAAAGTTAACAATACAAAAAAAAAATAAATCAAGGCTCCAAATCACATGAGGCTCATCAATCCGCCAAAACAGCGAAAAGAGGAGTATCTTTAAAATCCTTTGACACCAAAGCCCAAACTGAAGCGATGAAACAAATACGGTTCCACAGCCCTTCCAACATTTTGCTTCGATCTTCAAAAATTCTTACATTCCTTCCCTTCCATATAACCCAAAAAATAGCAAGAGTTGCACATTTCCACAACATCAACCCTTTAGCAAGCCTTCCAAATCCATTCAAGTCTTCGACAAACAACAAAGTAGATGATTTGGGAATAATCCAAATCAACCCAGCCAAACTAAACAGCTTATAACACAGAAAGCAATAGGGCAATAAAGGAATTAATGATCACTATTCTCCACATCACCCTTACACACCACACACCACTGAGGGGATATACAACTATTAGGTCTTCTCTTCTGAAGCATATTAGTGGTATTAATCTTTCCATGTGCAACAGTCCATGCAAAATTTTGCACCTTAATAGACACTTATTCCATATCATCAAAGCAAGATTAAAGACGGCACAAGAAGATTCTTCCATCAAAGAAGTAAAGAAGGATTTACTAGAAAAAAACACCCGAAGATTCTTTGTCCCATCTTCTTTGATCACATGACTTAAGATTCAACAAATTACTATTAAGAATAACACGAAGTGACGTCAACTCCATTGATTCCCTATCATATAAATTCCTACGAAAACCAAAATCCCAAGAATATGGTTGATCATAAAATCTCACCATAAAAGCAATGGAATTACCATGAAAAGATGATAAGTGTAAAAGACGTGGAAACAAACTTTTAAAAGATGAACCCCCTAATCATATATACTCCCAAACACAAACTCTCTCTCCCTTACCCACCACAAAATGATGATTTTGGAATAACCTCAACAATTCCTATGATATAAATTTCCATAGACATCGGTAACTTCTATTTCAACCCTATTAACATCTCATCCATTAGTCTACAATCCATATTTGCTCTTGATAACTAAATGCCACAAAGAACTATGTTCTATGGGAAACCTCGAAAGCCACTTACCCACTAAAGCCATATTTCTTACCTTCAAATTCCAACGGACAGACCTTATTTATCCCTGGATCTAGAAACCATTTCCCATTTAATTAAGTGATCTTTCCCCCCTTCTTCACTTCCATCCCACAAAAAATCTTCCATCATTTTCTCGATCTTCAAAACAATCTTTACTGGTATCTTAAAAAAAATAAAAAAAGTATGTGGAAATACTAGATAAGACTAATTGTACTAAAATTAACCCACCCCCTTTGGAAATGAAAGCCTTTTTTCCAACTCACAAGTAAGCTTTTATCCATATTCACCTTCAATCCAAATATCATGCCAAACACTTTTACAATATTCTTAAAATTTAACATTTTTTCCTCATCACCCATAGAAAATAATATAGTATCCTCCGCAAATTACAACTATGAAACGGAAACCCTATCCCACCCAACAGTAAATTCTTCCACTAGATTAACACTTTCAGCCCTTCTTACCAACCTACCCAACCCATCTACAACTAAAGTAAAGAAAAAGGATGATAAAGGATCCCCTTGTCTCAATCATCTCGAAGCCTTAAATTTGCCTCTTGGTTTTCCGTTCATCATTACGGAGAAGTTCATATATCACAAACAACCCTTAATCCACCTCCTCCATCGAAATCCAAAGCCCTTCACTTCTAAAACATAATCCAAAAAATCTCAATCCACATGATCATAGGCATTTTCAAAATCAATCTTACAAACAAAACCCTCCTTTCCTCTAACTCTATATTTTTTCACTACCTCATTAGCCACTAAAGCAACATCAAGAATTTGCCTACCTTCAACAAAAACACCTTGGCACTCAGAGATAGTATCCCTTAGAGTCTCCCTTAATCTCAATGATAACACTTTGGCAATGATCTTATAGAGACTAGTTACCCAGCTTATCGGTCTAAAATCCATCTTTTTCATAGACTTGTCTTTTTTGGGATCAAACATATAAATGTAGCATTAGTGATTGCATTAATAATACCACTTTAGAAGAATTCATTAAAAACTTTCATCAAATCCCTCTTAACAATATTCCAAAAACCTTGAAAAATGGCCAAAGTGAAAATACCAGGACCCGGAGCTTTTTCTCTCCCCATCAATAAGCATTATGCTTAATATACCAATTTTGTATATTTGCTATGCAAAATGTAATACATACTTTAGGTATGGACAATACTTTCACCTTCAAAATACAATCATGCTCTAACCCTTCTCAATTTGTGATTTGTAAGCAACATTTCATTTCAAGGGATAAAAGGCAATCAATTTGTGATTTTTAAGCAAGGAACGAACATCACATATTAGAGAACGAGGCTTGAAAATTAAAAAGTTATTAAGTATTAATTTGTGGTTTTTGAAGCTGAAAAAGACCAAAAATTCAAGTTCTAATAGTTTTTTCTCTCATCGATACCTATTCAACAGACACCTTCCGGTCCATGTCCTATGTCCCAGTTTTTTCATATCATTAGTTACACACTCATACAATTTAATATAGCAAAGCTTCGTAAAGGTTGTCTCAAGACCAAAACTAGTGAAACACTAAAATCTCCAATCTGTCCAATTAAATCAGATATAGCAACACGAGTGGCACTTATTTAAAGAAAGTATTAAACTAAAATCACAACATCAAATATAAAAAACACGAAGCTATCCCATAGAGAATAAAATAAACAAAATAACACAACACAATACACATAATGCTAAATATAAACACAAGAAGCTATCCCCTATTGCACTTAGCTAATATTCCTGGCCGACAGAAGTAAATCAAAAATTGATACTCAATATATGCAAAGGAAAATGAAAATAGAGTAATAACATCTAAAAGCAGCAACAAGTAAGTCAAACTGCCTTCAGGAGACACATTCAGTCTCTAGAAAAGGAAACTTCTGCTCACACTACGTTGCTTCTTCGTATTAAAATTTGCAAATTGGGTCTACAGCAAAAAGCTCTGTCCCAAATAAACAAAATCCATTACTTACTATGAGCCGATGGAATTTCTGCTACTCAAGTATCATGGATAAACTTTGTACAAGAAAATGTGTCTACCCCTCCAGATTATAATGCTGACCTGTAAAGACAAAAGTCCAAAATAATATCAAAAGCAAAACAAAATCAAAAGTTGGAAAAAATTTTGACTTATTCATCAAAACATGAATTGGCCACAAAAAATAACCAAAGGCAGCCTACAGATCAGACCAGCCAAGTATCAAAGAGGCTGTGCAAAATGAAGTCATCACTAAATTCAAGAAAGATAAACAAAATGAGACCATCCATATCCTTTTTTTGTTTCATTTGAAAAGAAAAATAATTAACTACACCCACTAAAAAGCTTAATTGCGGAATAATTTCAGGTACCAAAGTATTTGCCTAGCCTACATAAATAGATCCAACATTTCTTAATTTTACCATAACACTTCAATTCATCCTTACTTTCATTAAGAAGCAGAAAGCAATGTGAACATTCATGCATGTTTTATTGCCATTAAGATGGACATATTTCAGCCATAGCATTTTTATATTGCATATTGTCTCATAATTTTTCCATAGTAAATTTCAGCTATTAGATTATCAAATTTCAACCGTACACCAAACAATGCTAACTAAACTAGTCTCTTTACTCCTTGAATATTTATTACTATGGATATAAGTATTATCTTAAGTCAGCATATAACCTAACATATTATCTTGTTGCAGGGAACGCACGTCCAACAACCGATGTCTACAGTTTCGGGGTCATCATCCTTCAACTCATCATGCAAATCAAGGATGTTGGAGTTGTGCCAAGAAGTGGCGATGAAATTCAACAACAAATGGATGCACTACTGCCACAAAGAGGAGGGAAAAAAAAAAGACAGGTAAAGAAGTATGAGGAGAAGAAGATCCACGTATCAACGAGGGCCGAGCACATAACATTGACCAAAAGTCATGTAGTGCACAATAGACTCCTTCACACGGGATGCAGTGCGAAAGTAGCAACAATAATCTCAAATTTGGGTAGAGATTGTGCAAAGTACCACGTTAATGCTCGCCCACAAATCGATCAAATTATGATACAACTTAATGACCTGTAAGCATAGGCTGTTATTTGCATACAAGACGGAGTTCTACTTACCTATTGACCTTCTTCTTTACAAAGTAAACTCTAGAACCCAAAAAATATTCTGAAAGCAGTTTTTAAAGACTGATTTCACAAGCTCATCATCTTTTTCGCTTGTAATCTCTATTATAATTTCCAGAGCATTCAATAGTCATTTCTTCAAGTATTTTAGCTATCTCACTCACGTATGTATGCTACTTTGATCACTATGCTACTTTGATCACAATAGTCATTTCTTCAAGTATTTTCCCTGTCTTTTGGTAGTTCATAGTGTGCTTTACACTTACTGTATTTACGGCTTTTTTGGTGTGGTTTTTTTCAAACTATTCAAGTGATCCAAACTAGCATTCCGCAATACTGGGGAAGAAACAGGGTGATTATAGATGATACTGGTTCTAACATATTGAGGTGAGAGGGTTTTTGTAGTAGTTGGAGACTTGTGGCAGTGACAGTTGGCAAAATAGTACCCTCGACAAGCTTGCTGAGCTATCCTCAATAATTTATGCATAAAAGATGCTAGAGCTAACTTCCCAGATGTTTCGCCACAAATTTGTCTTTAACTTTTTTTTCCGGAAAGTAGATATGTCAGTAAGTTACAGTGATACACAGATACTTTCCAATAGTTGGAGACTGAAGTACTTGCATCTAAAATATATCCTATATGGTACGGCTGAATCAATATCAGAAATGGCAAGATAATTCTCGAGTATTCTAGAATCATAACTATACAATTTTGACTATATTTGGGACATGCCAAGGACGCGTAACCAATACACTGGGACAATGTTACCTGGCCCACGATCCACTTCAATACGTGATGGGGGCACCTAGTACGATATTTTCCTAAAAAAGTGGCACTATGCAAGTAGACTTAGTAGGTACAATATTCTGAATTATGGTTCGCTTTATAACTCTATTCTGTTTCGCTTGCATTATTACATAAAATTATATTTTATCACAATTCCATACATAGTCAACTCACATCTCATAATGTATCTGGCAAGAGTTCCAAATTGAAAAAATAGTACAAGACAACATATCGACTAAGGGTTGTAAATAATAAAATCCACTTATCGAAAGGATTTAGGATTAGTAGGACTAAAACTGAGTATATGGAATGTACCTTTAGTACAACAAGAAATTGAAACAGGAAATACTACATGTTAAAGATCAAGAGATACCAAAGAGTGAACACTTTAAATATTTAGGGTCTATTAGATTGGCGACGACGTTATTCATAAAATTAATGCAGGATGGACTAAATAGAGGAAAGCATCAGGTGTATGGTGTGGTAGACGTATACCCTTTAAGCTAAAAAGAAAATTCTATAGGACAGCCATAAAACCCACTATGCTTTATGGTACTGAGTACTGGGCAGCTAAGCAACAACATATTCAAAAATTGAGTTTGGATAAAATAAGAATGTTAAGATGAATGTTTGGTAAAACTAAAAAAAAATAATTTTAGGAACAAATATATCCGTGAAAAAGTAAAGGTAGCACATATAAGAGATAAGTTAAGGGAGAATCGACTTAAGTGGTTTTGACATATTTATAGACAACCTACTATGGCACCGTGAGAAAGAGCGATATGATAGCTATTGAAAGTAAATGTAGGAGTAGAGGAAAACTAAAATTAATTTTAAAAGAAACAGTAAAAAAATATATAATAACCTATTGTTTAACTAAAAACATGGCCCTTGATAGAGCTCAATAGCGAAAAGCCTTGGGACACTGCTTTTGCAGAGTTGAGTTGGTTGCATACTTGTATGACCACAAAAAATTCAAATCATAACAAATCAAAATACAAATTCAAAGACCACTAGGGTTACAATTCGCAATTAGGGTTAAAATCTGGTGTAGATCGCGGGTAGATTTGGGAGTTGAGTCACAATGTGGAGTCAGGAGATTTGGCAATCTAGATCAATAACTAACCCTGTTTCGAATCATCTGCCCCAATCATGGAACACTTGGGGTATCTATGATCCTGGTATATATAGTTTCGACCACACCGAGAATATAAGATCAGCCACTTATGAGATGCTGAGATACAATAGGGCTAAATAGAGGATTTTTTTCATTTCTTAAAATGGGCCATTGAAGAAAATATTTAGGTGCATAAAACAAGTATGTTTAAAAGAGAGTATGGAGTTTTTGTGCATGACAAAAATATAATCTGAACTGAAAATGACTAATCCATTTATATGATCCTTATTGAACATGGAACTCTTATAACATATCATTACTCTCAAATTTAAGATTTGACGCATCTAAAAAGTGAAAGCAAGAGTGTGAATTCAATATCTTACAACAATTTGGCATATATAGAGGTTTTAGATGAGTTAGCTATTAAAATGCTTAAATAATGAAGTTTATTGTATTTGACAAATTAGAATTTATGGGTTTGTTTAATACGTAGAACACAAATCATATGAAATATTTTGCTGGCATAAATATTAACGAGTTGCAATTAGATATCCATAAATCAGTAATACTCCCTACATTCAATTTTCTCGAGGTATAGAGCGGGGAAAAAATATTTTCGTATGGATTTCATCGACTTGAAGAATGCCTATCATAGAGTCCTTATGGACATAATAGAGAGGATTTTAGAGAACAACAAAAATATAAATAGTTGTAATGATATGATTAAGGATATGGATGAGGTTGTCTAATAAGTGACTTTAGTGAGAACATATGTAACGGAACTAGTGAATTCTCAATCATTATGGGCTTACAACATGGTTCCACTTTTAGTCTGTATCTGGATGAATTAACCAATCACATTCAAACTGAGATTTCATGGAATATGTTATTCATTTATAATGTGATCTTAATTTATGAAAGAAACGTAGAAATTGAGAAGATATTAGAAGTATGCACATAAGCTTTAGAATCAAAAGGATAGAAAATAAGTACAAAATAAAACAAAATATATCAAGTCGGCTATTAGTAAACCTTGAAAATCAAATAAGGAGATCGTAAAGATAGGAGATCGAGAGATATTAAAGACATATTACTTTTAACATTTATATTCTATAATCCACAAGTATGGGGAGAGAAGATTGATGAAGACGATAATCATAGACTTGGATAGACTATGTGGAGGAATTTATACACCGGTCATACTATAAATCTAAGTTGATAGATAAGTTTTACAAGAAAACCATTACACAACAATTCCTTGTGGAACAAAATGTTTGGCAAATACAGAACGCCTTCAACAGAAAATAATATGTTAAGATGGATACACAATAAAACTACAAAAGCCAGAACTAAGAATGAGTATATTAACGAAACAGTACATGTAGCACCGGATAAATTGAGAGATCTTAAGTGGTGTAGACATGTTTACAAAAAACTATTAGAACATTAGTTAGAGAATAATGTGATACCTATCAATGATATTGGGACAGGTAGGAGGATAGTGAAATTAACTTTGAACAAGATAACAACAAACAAAAAAAACCATCCCCAGATGCCTTGGGCTTAACCACGATGCACATGAGCTGTGCTCTTGGACTGCGTCTTAGTAAAGTCGAATTACAAACAACAGACTCCAGTCATCTTCTGGAAAGTATTAAATCACATAACCAAGATTATGTTGTAATTCTACAACTGAATGAAGCAAAAGATACAACCACCAAGAGAGAGTTTCCCCAGTCCTTACATCCTCCATTCAATGAAACACCGCTCATATCTTTTTCTAATCAAACTATACCTTGCCTCACAAGGTCTATAAAAGAAAGAACCGGATAAGCAAAATCTAGAAGCAAGTTCATGGATAAATCAACAAGACAAACACCCTTCCTCTCACTCTCTTCACATTCACCAATGAAAAAGAAAACCCGAGTGGCATGAGCTTCACTTCCACATCCGGGAAAAAAAAAGCATGTAAAGTCACTCTCCAACTGTCTATACTCCTTTTGCTACCAACTAGCTAGTACCACCAAGTCAATTCTTGTTCAAAAAATTAAGAGATGAAAAACTACCTACTCATCACCAATTAGCAATGTAAACAATAAATCACAAAACAATGCCACAGACACCTTACACAAGTAAGGCCATACTACCACAAACACCTTGCACAAGTAAGGCCATACTAGTCGACTTCTTTCTACCAATCAAATGATTCACAAAGAAGCATCTGAAATTCATCAGTCACTAATAAATAGTTAAATAAAAAATATAGGAAACGAATTCAGTAGAAACAAAGATATTAAACCCATCATGATAGCCCAATGAAAAGACTTCATGGGTATTACTACCTCAAGGCCCAAATTTCAACTCTTGCAAAAGAGCTCTGGTTCATATCTGCGTGTTTTGTAATTGATTTACATGCATTCAGATTACACGACGTAGCCACGAGTCCAAATGGCATTTCTTTGTGACATCGTTATAAACAAAAAAAGAAATAAACAAAATATAAAATACTTCCCAATGACTAGCTACAAAAAAGATCCATTTCCTTCTTCAAAAAGTCGAGAACCTCAAATTTGGCAAGCCGATGTAATGATATTAATCAAGAAATTGTTATATACATTCTCTACTACAAACCAATCCAAAACCGGCTAAATAAATTAGCCTGGCCGCATAAGCATCTTGCAGCAACACACTAAATTTTCAAAATCCAAAAATACCTCCAACAAAAAATACAAGACAATGCATGTCGTCCCCATAACCAAGTCCTCCACCAGTTATCCACTAAGATCTCATCAAATGGGGAAATTTATGTTACGTGGAAACTTCCCACCCGTATGCCTCCCCAAAACTCAACCTGCTCATCTTCAACCATTTTGAAACTACATTTTATTCCACCAATACCATCGTGCTAAACATATTAAGGCCTACCTGGTGAACGTCTCTATGCAACATTTACTTCTCACATCCAGTATTGATACTCATTTCACCCCAAAGATAAATCTCCAACATCAAGATAACTCCACTGATTTTTCCACCTAAATTTCCAACAACCAAGTAACAATAATCCCTAGAAATATCCTCTAAGAGATACCATCATAACAATATGAAGAAAAGCACATAAAGAATTTACTTTTAGAGGAATTCTATAATTCTAACAAGTACCACAAGACCACAATTGCTGACGAAAACAAGTAGCAATCAAGCTTCTCAACCACCATTCTGTTGAGCAAGTTAAGGAGCACGTAAATATCATGATCACATGCTCGCTAATATGGGTAAAAATCATTCAAAGTATCCACTTTTGATCCTTGAACCCACATTCCCATTAACAACGAGCACTAAACTTATGATTGTCCTCGCAAACAAAAAGAATCGAATAGTACTCAGGTAATTATGAGTTCAAGTCCATTTTAGCAAACCATATATTTCATGTTGCTGACGTCTGTGTTAAGATGATTAAAAAAAGGCTATAAAAAACTAACTACACCCAATAAACCAGACGATTGCTTTAATAGCTGAACACCATTAAACCATCCAACACTGCTTTAGTTCTTTGTTATCGGAATTCGGAAATACCGTGTAAAGGATATAAAATCATCGAAAACAAATAGCAATACTTGAGATTTTCACAAGATAAAAACTCAAAAAATCGAATGATTAAGAAACTAACCGAAAAAATATTCCTTCGATGATGGTCTGGCTACCGACGATAACTATGGGGCTGTTTCCCCGATGACGTTGACTACAGACGATGACTTTATTATGAGGTTAATGATGATGCAAGCAGTAACGCTCTGCAGAGATAATGACAACGATAAAGTTTGATTCAAAATCGGATTCCCTGTTGCTGAAAGTAAAAGCAACGAACCAGACCTTCGCCGTCGGGTGAAGAAGAAGACAATTGCCTCAATCGGATCCCTCGCCGCCCTCGTTCTTTGTCGCCAGAATTATCGTCGCCGTCAAACATCGTCACTGGAAGTCTCTGCGTCGAAGAGAGTGACATATGCAAATTCCCCCATCCAAAGACATATAGAAACTAGACAGATCTATAACACCCGAGGGGAAGCCGATGAACGAACAGACTCGCAGCGGCTCTAGGTTTCAAAATTCTAACCTAGTTTGGTTAGGTGAACAAAAACAAGGGCGAGGAGAGAGGAATTTAGTTCAGATCTGAGTTTCGTGGAAGTACATTTTACACGTAGCTTTGACTATGCTTCACAATCTCAATTTTATCCTTTTCAGTCGGTGATTATTGAATGTCACGTGTGGCACTGCCAGTTAAGGGTAAACAGGGCCTGTGGTAAAAATATTGGTAAGATTTTACTGTACTTCTAGTTTCTAGCTCTGAATTTTTAAATTGTCTTTCAGTCCAATTGTTTGCCGACAGCATTATGATATTAGCTCGGTAATATATCAAAAATTTTATTTTAATTTATTTGTAACTGATGATTTTAATAATTATAAAATAAATAATAATTTTAAAAGAAATTTTTTTTACATGTGTGGCAAAAAATTAGGGGTGCAACTTGGGCAGGCCAACTCGAATTCAACCCGAGCCCAACCCGGAAAAAACAGGGCTTGGGTTAGAATTTTTAAGTGAAAATTGAAAGTGAGTCCCCCTAAATGTACTTGTTTGGAGATAAGGCCTGTAAAGAAACTTATAAGGGGCTAAGTCCATGTTTAAAATTATATGTAATGACTTAAGTCCACTTGTTTTTTTATCTCAAAAATATCATTCCTTGAAAGGAAATTAAATTACTTTCGTATTTTGGAAATTGTTATCCCTTAATTCAAGGTCAATTAAAATATGCCAATAAAATCTCCATCATAAATTTAAAATTCAAATTCAAAACTCTCTCTCTCTATCTATATAATAAAGTACAACGATTTTGAATTTTGGAGATAAAGAGTGGCTCAGATCGTTTTATAACCAAAAAAGACATCATCCAACGGACGACGTTATCTCAAACTGTTTTGACCTATTGACGTCTTAGATTGTTTCAATCCGATGTACCACATTACCTTTTGAAATTTTTTTGCCAAAAATTGAGATACAAAAATTTAATTCCTCAAATCTGTCCCTAACATCAAGCAAATCCTTTCCTAATTTAATTAATTGTATCTATTAGAAAAAATTTCAAATTCTAAAAATATAAAAAGTAACTTCTCTCTTTCCATATTTCACCCAGCCTGCCCGTGACCATCTCTCTCTACCGCTTGCCCTCTCCACTAAATTAACTCTCTTTTTTCTCCCACCTATCTCTTCTCCCTTCGGCGATGGCAAGCAACAACAGCACCACATCCCACCGTGTTTGCCAACCGGCTAGCCACCCTATCTGCTCATGGCCGAGGTACCCACACACATAATCACGCACAGATTACCCTCACTCCCCTTTGCGCACAATACACCCATCCATCCACACACACATACAAATTGTTCTGCACAATTATTTGTGTCAAAATTTTAGGTCAGTTTCGTATTGATTTATAATTTTGTTGATTTTTTAATTTTATTAAGATTTTGGGTTGTTTTTATTGGTTCTGGGTTGGATTGGTATTTGTTAATTATGATAGGTTGGTGGAGGTTACGGTGGAAGGTTGGTGGTAATGGTTGTGTACTGGCAGATTTTGGTGGTGGAGGCGGTGGCTGTGGGATGGTGAGTTCATCTATCAACCATGCTGCCTTTGTAATAATGTAAGGCAATACCCGCTCCTTCAAGCATGGGACCTTCTATTGTTCATGTGATTCTAACTTCTATAGCATCTTTATACCATCTCTTGATATTTGGAAATCATTTTCTTCTTTTTTAAATTATCTTTTCTTTCGGAATTGGACCTATATTTACTGTATACATTGAAGTTTGCAGTTACAATAACACTTTGCTGCATGGAGTGTTTCAGAGAAACTTGGATTGCTTTACATTGCATCTTAGAATTCCTCTTAGATTTGTATTTTATTTTTTCAGTTGGGCTTGCTATGTAAATCTTCTAAAGATAATTGCACACACACACACAGAGAGAGAGAGAGAGAGAGAGAGAGAGAATAAGGTTGGGATTTGCTTGATGTAATTCATACTGTAGTAGCAATAGGTGATTTTGTCAATCTAACACCATATCTTCAATTTCAATGGGTTAGCACGGTAATGTTATTGTTCATGACCACATAGAGGAAAATATGGACATTAATTAATACGTATATTAGCGTATATATGTATGGACCAATCTTTGTATGGCATGGTTTAAGTATTTGAATGCTATCATGGATGTTATATTTCAAGCATATTATTCATTCAATAATATGCTTTGATTCATTCGGTGAGCTTTGATTTTTATATTTTTGCTTTAACATTTGGTGAGCTTTGCTTTATTTTTTCTTGCAGTGTTATCTCTTAATATACTTTCCTTGGATGCTTAAAGGGATGATAAAATGAGTGCAAATGTGGTTCTTGAACGCTGAACCATGTGAATATAATGTGTGGAAGAAAAAGAGAAAAAAAAGGGTATGTATGAGAAAGTTGAATTTTCAATTTTTTAGAAATACATTTAAAACAAATTTGTTGATTGACAGTCTTAACTTTTTCAATGAAATCTCAAATGTTTTTATTGGGAATTGTTTTGTGCTACATAGTGCCTTCAGGCACGACATTTTAATATGGGTCCTTACGCTTCAATTTTTAATATGGAAGCATGATATCCTGCTTCGGAACTATTATTTAAGATACTCAAGACGTGTGTAGCCGACATGCTCATAATAGTACATATTATTTTTATAAATGATTCATTCATTTGTTGGATGCACTTGCCTAATATTTTCTCTATTAGTTTTATGGCTGAATGTTGATTGACTGGAAGTGATGAAGACCAAAATGTGCCTAAACACGACATGGAGACCTCGAATTCAGGTTCAACTGTGAGTAATCCTAAAGTTAATTGTTTTTTCTTTATTTCATTTTTTTCCTATCTTTTCGTTTTCTGAGTTAGTTCTTTTGTTTTTTTTCTTCAATTTACTGCTGCATATTTAATTTCTTCGAGCCGTTTTTTTATTTGGTAGGGGTTCACCAAGTCACTTGCTATGACTATGCCATGGATTTCGAATATAAGATGTTTTTTGCTGCCACGGTTAGTTGATTGGGTGTTGATAAAATTACTAGCCCTTTAGGATATGGTAGTGAAATATGTGTATTGTGTATACAAGCTGAAATTTTTATGGGATCCTATCTATGGTAAAATATATAGTGAGCAGTATTAGGAATACTAAAATGAAACTAGGTTTTGAATTTGGTAGTTGAGATAATCATGTTTTCAAAATGATAAAAGGGAAAGTGGGGTTCTAAATTTAGTGTTGCTTTAGTTTTGATTGTAATTATGTATTTTTACCACTTCTAAATTGAATTTCTTGGTTATGGACCTATTTTCAAGCAAGATCTCATTTTTGTACGTATTGTTTGAAATTTTTATGACCATTCTTTCATTTGAGTTTTTCTGGGTTCATTGTTGATATTTTGCTATTGTTATCCTATTTTATGGTACTCCGATTTCATTATTGTCTATTGTTTAGTAAATTTTTAGCAGTTTTCACCAAACTCTATTTCTTGGATGGCAAGTCGTCGATGGAAGGAACTCTATATGGTCGGTAACATGTTTGAGGATTTTATGGAGGAAATATGGGTGGTGTATTAACCTAAAAAAATGTAGATTTTGTGGGTTTCTATTGGCAGAAAAAGTTATGGATTATAAGCGTTGTAGTTTTTTGTGGAAGTTTTAAGGGTTGTAATTTTTTAGAATTTCCTCTCCCAATATCTTTATGTACAAAAAAGTTATTAAATTATTCCTAAAAACCAACCAAACATTTGGGAATGGAGGTGGGCTGGTTCAGCAAAATTTGAAATAATAGAGATCTTCTCCTCACTATCATTTGTTGCACAGTTAAGAAAATATTGTTTCACTCACCCACACGTCAACACATGCGTGTAAGTATCATTTTGCAGATATGCAGTGACTTCAATATTATTTGCTACAAGGACCAATCTAAAGTAATACTGAGTGTCTGCAAAATAATGCTTTACTAATATCATTTTGGCTTAATGATCTTTCTAATTTATATATGAAAGAAGTCCTAAAAATAGTATCATATGCCAATAGATTTTTTGGCACACAGTTGTTAGAATGGTGAAGCCTATCATAGATGTGGTACTAAATATTTCTTTGTCATTTTCGGATTTTCTTGATAAAGTTTGCGGTCTTTATTGACCACCTCCCCCACCAAACTTGAAATTACAACTAATTATGAACCAAATGACAAATTTTGGACATTTCTATGTGTTAATAAAGGTGTTTCGTGATATTCTAAAAAAATAAATCGCCATTAAATGTACTTCAAATGCACAAAGTGTTCGATTTTAGCAATTTTCAATATTTTTTGTTTCATAATGCTTTCAGGTACGAATTTGTTATTTTTTGTTATTCTTTAATATCCTTAATGCTCTTTTATTTTGTATGTCTTTGAATTGAAAATATATTTTTTTTGTTACTCCGTGCCTTCAGGCACGGGCAATTACTAGTATATTTATATAATAAAATAGCTTACAATTCAAATCTCAAAAGATAAACAAAATGATTTTTGCTATTTGCGGTTAAGATCACTTTAAATTTTACTTTAAAACTAATCAAACGGCTAATATTAACACCATATATTTAATAAGAAAAATAGGTCTCTAAGGGTGTGTTTGGAGTGACTTTTTAAAAGTACTTATAGAAATTAATTTTCATAAATACTTTAAAAAAGAATAGTGTTTAAAACCACCTCACCACCGCCGCCGCCGCCGCCACCACTACCCCCGCCACCACTGTCACCACCGCCACCACCACCACAACCCCCACCACCGCCGTCGCCACCACCACCACTGCCGCCACCACTACCACTACCACCACCACTACCATTGCCGCCACCACCACCACCACCACCACCACCACAGCCACCGCCGCCGTTGCCGCCGCCACCCCCACCACTACCGTCGTCACCGTCACTACCATTATCGTCACTCAAAACCCACCACCATCATTCCCACCCACGACTACTACGACCACCACGGTCATCGCCTTACCCACCACAACCATCACTGTCTCCCACCATCACCATTGTCGCCCACCACCGCTCATTCTCATTACAATCGATGCTTAAATTTCTTTCTCTCTCTTCTATGTTTGCGATTTGATTTTGAGTGTGAATACAAATATGTTGACCTTTTTTTTTATTATTCTATGCCTTTAGGCACGAGAAATAACTAGTATATATATATATCAAACTCAAAACTATATATATATAAAATCTCCATCATAAATTTAAAATTCAAATTCAAAGTTCTCTATATATATATATACATATATATCAAATTCAAAGCTCTCTCTCTATATATATATGTACGCTGGGTTGTTATGGAGATGATGCAAGTATAGTGGTGGCGGTGGTGTAGAGTAAAAAGGAGCTATCAAAGTGGAACTTGAATGGGCTTTTGTGTGGTGGTGATGGTGGTGAGCGTTGTTGTGGAGGTGATGACAACGTGATGGTTGGCGTTGCTCGGGAGGTGACGATGGTGGCAGTGCTATGGTGAGGAAAGTGATAGCTGAATATATATATATATATATATTCAAATTCATGTTACTATTTTTTTAATATGTTACTGTTCATGTTACTGCTTTTGTTGAGTATGCTACTGTTCATGTTACTATTATGTTGAACATGTTACTGTTTTTGTTGAGCATGTTACTACTATTATTTTATTAAATATTAATATTCAATGTCACTATTTTTTTTTTTTTTTTTTAATATTCCTATTTTTTGTGTTTGAATGGTACTATTTTTTGCGTTTGAATTTTAGAGAAATAATTATTGTTAAGTATGTTACAGTTTTTGTTAAGCATGTTACTATTTTTGTTGAACATGTTAATATTTTTGTTGAATATGTTAATATTTTTTTTCCCTATTAAATATTAATATGTTCAACAAAAATAGTAACATGCTTAACAAAAACTGTAACATACTTAACAATAATTATTTCTCTCAAATTCAAACGCAAAAAATAGTACCATTCAAACACAAAAAATAGTAATATTCAAAAAAAAAAAATAGTAACATTGAATATTAATATTTAATAAAATAATAGTAGTAACATGCTTAACATAATAATAACATGAACAATAACATAATAAAAAAAATAGTAACATGAATGTGAATATATATATATTCGGCTACCGCTTTCCTCACCATAGCACTGTCACCATTGCACCATCGTCACCTCCCGAGCAACGGCAACCATCACATTGTCATCACCTCCACAACAACGCTCACCACCATCACCACTACACAAAAGCCTATTCAAGTTCCACTTCGATAGCTCATTTTTACCCCACACCACCTCCACCACTATACTTGCATCATCTCTATAACAACCCAGCATACATATATATATATATATAGAGAGAGAGAGAGAGAAAAAAAAAAAGTTTTGAAATTGATATATATACATAGAGAGAGAGAGAGCTTTGAATTTGAATTTGAATTTTAAATTTATGATGGAGATTTTATTGGCATATTTTAATTGACATTGAATTAAGGGATAACAATTTCCAAAATAGGAAATTAATTTAACTTCCTTTCAAGGAAGGGTATTTTTGAAATAAAAAAAAAAGTGGACTTAAGTCATTACATATAATTTTAAACATGGACTTAGCCATTTATAAGTTTTCTTGCAGGATTTATCTCCAAACAAGTACATCTAGGGGGACTCATTTCCAATTTTCACTTTTTAATACTTAGGTTGGGCCTGGACAAAAAACTCTCAACTGGAATTAAATTTGGGCAAGTCTCGGGTTGAGGCATTGGGTTATCGGGTTCAACCCGAATATTAAAATCGGGTTGAACCTGATTATTAAATCGGGTTGAACCCGAATATACATAAATATATTTAACTAGGATTTGTATTTATCTTTACTCTTTAGAGTCCAAATTTTCACTTCACTTCAAGTCTTCACCCATACGCCTCCATCACTCTCAGATCCCTCTCTCACTCGTCCCTCCTCCCTCTCTTAGTCTCCCTCTCTCAATTGTCACTCATCTGAGTCGTCTTAGACTCTTAGCCTCCCTCTCTCACTCCCTCTCTCTTCATTTGCGCTTCGCCATTCATCTCATATCACTTAAAAAAATTATATCTACACTTCAAAAAATCAAATCTACACTTCAAAAAATCAACCCGAAGTAAGTAACCCAAGCCAACTCGATTTTTAACCCGAAATCAGTCTGAATTAAGTAACCCGAATTTAACCCGAGTCCGCCCGAATTAAACTCGGGCAGTACTCGGGTTGAATACCTCGGGTTGAAGTAGGGTTAGGGTTAGAGTTAGAGTTGAAAATTATATACTTAGGGTTGACCTCTCAACCCGCCCGAGTTGCACCCCTACAAAAAATAGATTTAGTATCAAAAAATAATTTTTCAATACACATATTTCTAATCTACCGTGCAAAAGCATTATCACCTACAATTAAGATAAGAATATAAGTGTGGATAAACAAATGTATATGCATGTGTTATTATTTATAATTTTGTCAAATTCACTATTCTCTTATTCTTGCAGTGCAATTGTCTAAGTTCAACAGGATGGTATTAGTTCAGAATTATATCAAGAAAATTTGTTAGTTTTGAATTATGGTTTGATTTATTTATAGTTATTGATTTAAACAATGAAAATAGAAATTAAAATTTTAAGAGATACGTTTTTTTACCTAATAGAGTTTTTTAAAGAAAAAAATAATTTCAATTTGATATAAAATTTTGGGGGTAAATTGCACCACTGGTTCCTCCAGTTTGTCATTCATTGCGCTTTAATCCTTAATGTTTCAATTTCGTCAATTTCATTCCAAAAGTTCAAACATTTAATTAATGTGGTCCTTCACGTTAACTGCTGTTAAAAAAATGGACGAAAATTGACACGTGTCCAACACATGATACTTTTTAGGGGCATTTAAAGTATTTGGCAAACAAAGAAAAGGGCAAAATGAAAATAAAAAATCATCTCCATTGCTCTGTTTCTTTCCTCAAATCCGATACTCCAACTGTAACCCCTCAGCTTACATCTACACCCAGCAACCCCATAAGCAAACCCTCATCTGTAACATAACTGCACCTCCTTCCTCCTCTTCATACTCCCTTGCCACATGTAAGGCCAACACCAACTACAATTTCTATGCCTACAACCGACCACTGCCACCTCCATCAAGATGGTACAAGTACCAATTGTCAAGTACCCACAAAAAAATTATGAATTCTGTATAGAGATAAGCAAAGCAATCTAGAGAGAGAGCGAAATAGAGAGTTAGAAAAAAAAGTTCAAAATCAAAATCAAATATCCAATTCAAACCTAATTTTTTTTCAATTCAGATTTGGGGCATGATAGCGAGTCCGACTAGTGAGCAATTCCAAGGCAATGCGATTAATTAGAGCTTGATGCCCATGGAGGTCCCGAAAATGCAAGTGGTGCATTCAGCTCAAACCCCACCATTAATCGAAGTGAGAGAGGCATAGACATAGAGATATGCAGATAGAGAGATAATTGGAGGGAGAGAAGGAAACAGAGAGAGAGATAGTTAGTGAATGTGTGTGGGCACTTTTGATAGTTTATGTGCTAGTGTTTAAGAGACAAGAGGGGGCTATATTGAGTTAGATGAACAGAGACGTGACAGAGAGACAAAATTGGAAGAAGAGAGAGAAAGATTTGTTGGTTTTGATGGAGAGAGACAAAAAAAATGTTTGAATATGTAGACACTGAAATTGGAGAGAGATATTGAGGGGAATTGGTGGGTTTGAGGAAGACAATTAAAGAGAGAGAGAGGGATGTTGAGAGTGTTACGAGAGAGAGGGAAAAAAATGAGGAACAAGACTCTTGTTTGGGTTCATGATTAACATTGTTTAAAAATAGAGAACAAATGTGTTTGGATGCATGGATTATAGTAAAAACCATAAATGCCCCTAAAGAGAAGCATGTGCCAGACATGACATTTTCTGTCCATTTTTTCAACTGCAGTTAGCAGTTAAATGTTTGAACTTTAAGGATGAAATTGAAATTTTAAAGACCAAATTGCAATGAATGGCAAACCTGAGGAACCATTGATACAATTTATCCAAATTTTGGTTGGGAAGGTTGATGATGTGGCATCGTCAGCCACATCAACAGGTTAATTTTTTGGGTCAAAAAATTACATCTGTGTAGCATTACTTATAACCCAAAAATCGACTTGAGTATGATAGAGTCCACAAATATAATTTGTTAAGTTTTACGGTTGGTGCTTGTTAAGCTCCCACAAGGATTAATTTTTGGGTAAATGTCACTAATACCCCCAGTATTTGGGTGATATTTCACTACTATCCCCTCTGATATTTGAAATATCATTGCATTCTCCTGTTAGATTTTTCCAGCTAACAACGTTAACGGAAAATGCGATTTTATGTAAATACTTTTATTAGAACTGATGGTGCACAAATTGGGTTTGTACACCACCTGTCAATTGAACAGTAAAAGTGCTAAGTAGGAGATAGAGACAAAAGCAAGACAAGGATTATAGTGGTTCAGTCAATGTGACCTACGTCCACTTTGAAGGGCAAGGGTCGCCAGTATTTTATTAACTCAGGTGTGTAGGGAGAGCAGAGAGTTACAAGTTATGAGAGGTAGAGGAGAGATGTGTTTGATTGAGTGTGTTGCCCCCAGTGTTGGCGGGGCTTACAATTTATAGTCACCTCACAATGAATAGCAATTAAATAGCTAATCTAGCGGTCATAACGGATTGGGACAACTTAATAGTCATAACGGATTGGGGCGGCTTAATGGTAATTAAATAGTTTGGCTACCTCTTCTCAACAGGCGGGGTAGTAATGGTGCTCTCCATGAGATTCGGTCAAAGGACGAGTGAAAGGTTGACTATTTTCAAGGCGGCGAGGGTGAGGGTCCTGGATGCTCTCTTGGTGATGTAGCTCCCTGATAAGCTTGACTGGGCTTGGATCGCCTAAGGCCTGCGGGTCTTTTATAAGTTTGGGCTCTTAACTAAGTTTGGGCTTTCCACATGGATTGGACCATTTGGGCCTAACCCATCAAGAACTACCATTTTACAGGTGTTACTGAAATTTATCCTTATATTTTTTAATTTTTTAATTTTTACCATATGTTATGCCCTAACCTAATTATGGTCACAAATTATTTTTTATCAAATGAGTTTATATGTCCATTTCACATATTATCATCATTAAAGTAATACCAAATTAATATTTAATTTTATTGAATCAACACTAAATTGATTTTTAATTTTATAAAATTACTAAATTTTATCAAATAAACATTCAATTTTATCCAATTGATATTCACTTTTATCATGTTAAGTTTGAAGGATTAATATAATATTAGAGACAATATTGAGAGGGAAACAGAGAGAGGTTAAAAACTTAACCTAGCTCTCATACATCATTTGTATTTATAGTTAATTCACAATAATAAGAATTACACATACACCCTCTTACTATTAACAATTTACACATACTACCATAATACTCTTAACACTCCCCCTCAAGCTGGACTATATATATATCATATAATCCAAGCTTGGAACAAATCGCTATAAGACATGAAAGAGTCAATGCTTTAGTAAACATATCTGCAAGTTGATTTTCAGATTTCACAAATGGAGTTGTAATCTCCCTATCTACTATCTTGTCCCGAATAAAGTGACAATCAGCCTTAATATGTTTGGTTCTCTCGTGAAACACCGGATTGGCAGCGATATGGATAGCTGTCTGGTTGTCACAGAACAACTGTAAAGGAAGTTGAACTGGAAAACCAATTTTCTGGAGGAAGTGTAGTAGCCAAGTTAACTCACTCGTCGTATGTGTCATTGCCCTATACTCAGCCTCAACACTGGATCTTGCTACCACGAATTGTTTCTTACTTTTCCATGAGACAACGTTACCTCATAAGAAAGTACAATAACCAGTGGTTGACCTCCGATCAGAAGGAGAGTCACCCCAATCAGCATTTGAGAAACCTTCCACTTTAAGATATCCATTAACTCGATATAACAGTCCAAGTCCAGGAGCTCGTTTGAGATATCGCAGAATACGAGTAACTGTCTCCCAATGTGGCACTCTAGGACACCCCATGAACTGACTTACTATACTGACTGCATAGGAAATATCCGGTCGAGTAATAGTGAGATAATTAAGCTTTCCAACCAATCCGCGATACTGACCTGGATTCTCAGTGCACCATCATCCATCAATAGTTTCTGATTCGGATCCATAGGAACATCAATCGGTCTGTCACCCAGCAAACCTGCTTCCTCTAGCATGTCAAGTATATATTTCTTCTGTGATAAACAAATACCCTGTTTAGATCGAGCCACTTCAATTCCCAAGAAATACCTGAATTTTCTCAAATCCTTAGTATAAAATCGATCTTGCAAGAAGATTTTTAACTTGGCAATCCCCTCAGAATCATTTTCAGTGATCACAATATCATCTACATAGACCACCAATAGAACATATCTATCATCCGTCTGTCTATGAAACACAGAATGGTCTGTCTGACATCGAAGAAGACCAAACTCTAAAACTGCATCTGAAAACTTACAAAACCATGCCCCCGTTGACTGCTTCAAACTATACAAAGATTTTTTTAAACGACATACACTCTTACCATACTCTCCCTGAGCAGTAAACCCAGGTGGCTGCTCAATGTATACCTCTTTAACCAAGTCACCATATAGAAAGACATTCTTGACGTCTAACTGAAACAACGGCCAGTCAAGATTAGCAGCCAAATAAATCAAGATACGAACAGAGAAAATCTTGGCAACATGAGAGAAAGTCTCCTTATAATCAACACCATAGGTCTGAGTAAAGCCCTTTGCAACAAGTCGGGCTTTGAGACGCTCCACAGAACCATCCGGATGAAATGTAACAATATACACCCAACAACAACCAACAATTTGTTTACCAGGAGGTAAATGAACGAGATCCCAAGTCCCATTATGATGTAAGACATCCATCTCATCCTCCATAGCTTTCCTCCAACCCGGATAAGATAATGCATCCTGTAAATACTTAGGAATAGATATAGTAGATAATTGAGAGGTAAAACAAGAGAAGACAGGAGACAAGGCATCATATGAAACAAAATAAGCAATGAGATGATTAGTAACACACGAACAAGTACCTTTTCGAAGAGCAATAGGTAAAGAGTCTAAATTACCTAATGGACTAGGATCAGAAGGCGGCAAGGAAGACGGTACGGGCACCTCAGTCGATGGTCGAGGACGACGAGAGTATAC
Organism: Ilex aquifolium; assembly: GCA_951799425.1. NCBI lineage: Eukaryota > Viridiplantae > Streptophyta > Magnoliopsida > Aquifoliales > Aquifoliaceae > Ilex > Ilex aquifolium. The sequence continues at coordinate 46,367,348 of OX637394.1, forward strand.
ACGAAGAGGTAAAGTAGATGGTAACACAATGGGCAGCAGAATATATGAAGATGAGGGAAGAGATGGTGGTACAATCGATGGCCCAAAGTCCAGATCCAAAGGCTGAGAAGGTGCTGAAAAATATGGAACAGATTCCTCAAATGTGACATCGACACTAGTAAAGTATCATCGCAGAGAAGAACTGTAACAATGATACCCCTTCTGTGTGCGGGAATAACCAAGAAATACACATTTGGTAGCTCGAGGGTCAAGTTTATCAAACCCAGGACCCAAATTGTGATCCAAAAACCTTAGGAGTTAGGAAAAATAAGGGCTTACTAGGAAAAGAACAGAATATGGACTTTTTCCATTTAACACAGAGGATGCCATACAATTAATAAAATGATAGGCAGTAAGAACAACATCACTCCAAAAATATCGGGGAATATTCATCTTAAATAACAGGGCACGGGTGACTTCCAACAAATGACGGTTCTTGCGTTTAGCAACACCGTTTTGTGGAGATGTGTAAGCACAAGAAGTTTGATAAATAATGTCAGTTTTACTAAGATAAGCTGAAAAATGATCATATTCATACTCTCGAGCATTATCAGAACGTAAAATACGTATACGACAACCATAATGAGTTTTTATTTCCTCACGAAAGGTCTTAAATATAGAGAATAATTCAGACCGAGCTTTCATAAAAAACAGTCAAGTCACACGAGAATAGTCATCCACAAATGACACAAAATAATGATATTTATTAGATGAAATATTCTTTATTGGATCCCATACATCAGAATGTACCAACTCAAATGAACTAGACACACGATTATTGACTCTAGACTGAAATGACACATGGTGATACTTACTAAGTTGACAAGCTTCACAAGACAAAGATGACACACAACTGAGACTGGGAACTTGGCGCTTCAGATTCTGGAGAGAGAGATGTCCAAGACGACAATGCCATTAAAAAGGAGACAACGAAGTTTGTAGAGCCCGAATAGGTGAATCAAAATCAAAGTAATATAGGCCACCAGCTTCATGCCCCGTATCAATCTTCCTCTTCGCCTTGAGATCCTGAAAGACATAATAAGAGGGATAAAAGGTTACAGAACAATTGAGAGAATGGATAATCTTACTAATGGAAAGTAAACTAAAAGGAAAATGAGGAACAAATAACACGGAAGATAGGGACATATCAGGACTCAAGTGAATAGTCCCCAGACCTGAAACTTTAGAACAAGTACCATTAGTAAGAGTAACACTACGTGTGGAAGTAGCAACAAATAAGTAGAAAAAACATCAGACGCACCAGTTATGTGGTCAGAAGCGCCAGAGTCTATGATCTAGGGACTATGAGTGGAGGACAATAAACAAGTGGAAGCAATACCTGACTGGGCAAAAGTAACAGTGGAGGGAGATGGGACAGCCTGTTGCTGGGACAGGAACTGAGCATACTCCCATCGGGTAATAGTAATCAACTCAGTGTCTTGCTTGGGTTCCATAACAGTGCAGCAAATAGCAAACAAGGAGCGCCGCACTGCTGAACCAGAAGAAAAGAGGATGCTAGAAGACTGAACTGGATAGAACCAGACCTGCTAAGGCTGCTAGAAGCCTGAACTGGACTAGTGGAGTCTGCTAGAGCACTGAACCGGACCACATGAGCACTGAACCGGACCACTATAGTCTGCTAGAGGCTGAACCGGACCACATGAACACTGAACCGGACCACAGGAGCCTGCTGGAAGACTAAACCGGGCAGACTAAGCTCGCTGGACCGCTGAACTAGAGTAAAAATTGACTGAACCGGTTTGAAGCTAGCTGAACCGGGATCATACCGGGATTGACCCGGTCTAGGTTGGACCGTGGGCTAGACCCAATGGTTTGGACCGAAGTGGGTTGGACTTGAGTTGACTTGGGTTTAAAACAATTTAAACCCGTTTACTTGGGTTTAAAACAATTTAAACCCGTTGACTTGGGTATGAGTTCGGGTCGTTTATCCAACCCAGGAGTCGGGTCTGAACCTTTTCTTGGGTCTAGACCTTTTCTTCTTCTCGATTAGGGTTTCAGTAAACCCTAGTCTTCGACTGCGCCTCGACCACCACATTGAACGACAAACCACCACGATGGACACACCACAACGGCGCTACACCACGACGAAGAAATCAACAATACACCACCACAGCTACACCACCACGACGAACACCAAACGAAGGCAAACGACGATAAACAGTACACAACCACCACAGCTGTATCACCACCACCACTGTAGTTCGACAATCAACAGTACCACCACCACAACAACTGTATCACCACCACCACTGTAGCTTCGACGATTAACAGTACCACCACCACAAACAGAAATTAATTTATTCAGAATATATATTTTATGATCGTAATGCTCTGATACCATGTTAAGTTTGAAGTTTTAACATAATATTATAGACAATATTGAGAGGGAAAAAGAGAGAGGTTAAAAACTTAACATAACTCTCATACATCACTTGTATTTATAGTTAACTCACAATAATAAGAATTACACATACACCCTCTTACTATTAACAATTTACACATACTACCCTAATACTCGTAACATATCACATTAACACTAAATCAATATTATATTTCATCGCATTAGCACCAAATTAGTTCTTCAAATTAATATTTAAATTCTTAAAATTAACATTTAATTCATCCAATTAACATTCAATTTAATCAAACTAGTGCCAAATTAATATTCAATTTCATCAATTTAACATTTACTTTTATCAAATTGATATTAATATTTATAAAATTAATATAAAATTAATATTTAATTTGATCAAATGAACCATTAATTTTATTAATTTAATATTCTATTTATGAAATCATTCAAGTTCATCAAATTAACATGAAATTGACCATGAATTTCAACAAATTAACATTTGTTTCCATCAAAAAAAAATTCACTCTTATCAAATTAACACTCAAATTTATAAATTTAATGCAAAAGAAATATTGAAATTTATTAAATTAACATCAAATTAACCTTTAGTTCTATCATATTAATATTCAATTTTATCAATTTAACATTCAGAATACCATTTATTTACTTTAATTCTAAATTAATATTTAATCTCATCAAATCGATGCCATATTAACATTCAATTTTATTAATTTCAGGTTTAATTTTATCTAATTTAATACCAAATAAACATTTAATTTTAGCAAATCAACAACAAATTGACATTCATTTATCAAATTAATGTAAAATTTTATCGAATCAACATTCTTTTTTAAAACTAATATTCAATTTTATCATATTAAGACCAACTTAATTGCGTACTATTGTAATTGAAAGTTGGAACAAGTTGCGATTGCCAAAAAGATAAGATGACATTTTATTAATCTCATTTTGGTTTATATACATGCTAGGGGTAAAGTTGGTAATTCATAACAGAATATGCAAACACATCACTTGCTTTTTTGGTTGCCAGTAACAACATAGATGGTAAGGTAGTTAGTGAAACACATATATGAATTATAGGGGTGTGCAGTGATATTTGAGATACCAAAGGGGATGTCAGTGAATTATCACCTAAATACGGGTGTTAGTGAAATTTACCCTTAATTTTATCCTAATTGCGGGTGATAATGCCTTTGCGTGGTAAATTGTGAATATGTTTGAATTGGTTAAGTTGTGACGATTTCAAATTTGAGTTGTGTGTTGGTGTGTTTGGATCGATTCCTGGGTGTGGTTAAAATTTTGCAATGATTTTTTTTTACTTTCTTCCCTGAGCATTGAATCTTGTAAGCGAAGTCCAATCTTGTACCTTTGCATCTGCAATTCCCATATCTTTCACTTCCTTACTTTGTAGATCATTTTTCCCACTGTTGTGAAGGTGTATTCCTTACCCAGAAAGCATAAGTAAGATTTTCTTGGGATTTGTGTGGTTATGGATGCTCAAAATAAGGCAAGTGTTGGAGGTGTGGAAGGAGGGAATGGAACAGAGAAAAAAGTGGTGGTAGCAAATAGAAGAAGAGTGAGGTGGTCGAAGGTGGTTTTGAGGTTTTTGGCCTTGGTGCTCATTCTGGCGGCGGCGGTGGTTGTTAGGGTCTCCACTGTTTGTGAAGGTAGTGTTCTCTGACAAAGAGGTGAAGAGGGGAAGAGATCGGTTAGGGCAGAGATGAGCAGGGGAGGAGAACGGTTGGAATAGGGGAAAGGAAGGAAAAATCCGATCAGGTGGGTTTTTAACAGAAGACAATTGGGTTGGTTAAAGGGGGCTAGCGTCGATTTCAATGGTTAAGAACGTCGGCGTCAATTTTGTTGTTCCCGGAAGGGGAGACCCAGAGAGGGGGATGAGTAGGTTCTAAAACTTATAACTTTGACGATCAGCAATTTTAAACCTATTACTACCACAATTATTTCATCTTACAAAGATTGTTCAATTAATAGTGAAAACCCCATTTTAACCATAACGACTCCATGAATTCATGAAAGTTAGTGTATTAATTTTAACAATTAATCACTCAATACTTAATCTCTACCCGATGACTCAAACCACTGAATGCACAACTATGGATGATTAAGATATTTAAACATACATTTAATCAAACATATAGTTCGCTTATATGCTCAAATTGCAAGTGTGTATGAAAATACGATAAAAAACACAAGCAATTTGTTGACGCAGAAACCTTCCTCAGAAAAAACAGTGAAAAATCTTCTCGGTTCACTAAAGTATAATCCACTATTCCAAAATTAGTTTATAAGTACTCGAGTCTTATACCTCAACCAATATCATAATTAGAAGCTCATTTCCTTCAATAAGCTTCTCCATTGGATACACTTGTCAATGTCTTGGATACCTTCCCTTGGATTCTTCACCACAGTAGATCCTCTAGGTCTCGAGAAATCTTAGGTGCACCAATAATCTTTGGTATGCACACACCAATGAATTTGGTCTTCAATCGAATAAGCTCTTCTTCTCCAAGTTGTGAGATTGGATGAGATTTTCTATATGGTAACCTTGGGTTTTAGGGATCTAGGGTTGTGGTAGAACCTCTCTAGGAAGAAGATAATATTTCTCTCTAAAAAATACTCACAAGAGGCTTGCCCTAGGTGCAGGAAATACCTTCTCTATTTATAGATCGGGAATAAAGACAATATTGGTCAACAAGAAAACTCAGATTCCCGAACTATCACTCGAGAGATAGGAGGGTGGTCATAGGGCGGTGGTCACTAGAATGAAAAAAAAAAAAATTCAAACCAACATTAGATAGCATAACCGTTGGAGCAACCGGGGGACCACTCGAATGACCTTAAAGGGAGACCCATACTGTCCTCTATTTAGCCTTTGCCGATATTTTCCTAAATCATAAAGAGGCCGTTCTAGCAAAGGACAACGAACATTAAGCGATCCCTACTATTTTTTTAAGCCTAAAACCAAGCAAAAAACATGCCCTCTTGAACACAAAAGGATATTGCTCGAGAGAGATTGCATCGTGGCTCAATTATATGTTTTCAAAGCACACACAAAGTTTAGAAAAACTTTTCTTTAAAGAACACCTATGATCCATTTTTGGATCTAATTACATATTCACTTTTAATACTAATCCTCCTAAATATAATAAATTAAACCAATGGATCATCTTAGGTCTCTATGGTCATTACCTTTGTCCTAAGCATGAACGTGCATACGGAGAGACCATTTGATGTAGCATGAAGCATCTTCTCCCTTCCATTTAAAGTTTTTTGGATCTTCATCAATGCAGCATCATGACAATAGAATAAGTTGAGATTTACAAAGGACTCCACAAAATTAGTTAATTACAAAATATAATCTAATAGATTTCAACGGCTTGGGATCTGAAAAAGATGAAGAAGGGAGGAAGAAAACTAGGGCTTACTGGAAGAGAACGCAAAATGGATCTCTTAAATTAGATTTTTTTTAAAACAAAAAATGAAAAAATAATTCTTTAAGTCAAAAAATCATGTCTATGTAGCATTACTCATTGGGTTATACGTAGAAATCATAGCATCCTAGTTCTGGGTAAGGATTAAAATTTTGTCTCGCTACCTAGTTTTGGTCAACCCGAATAGAAAAATGTTTCTAAAATGAATAGCAAAAATGTTTTGAAAATATAGTAGAAATAAAGAAAAAAATTCAACTTTATTTTTGTAACATTAGTAAAAACACTTCAAAATATTAAAATTTTAATATTTAGTCATTGATTTGTTTCAATTATTTGAAAATGGACGATTGTTTTAGTAGGAAAAAATATAATTTTGTCTATTGATTCTAGAGAAGGGGTTCAAAGTAAGGAGACATAGTGGTTCGGAGGAGGAGGTAATGGTTAGTTTACAAAGAGTGGAGGGAAAGAAGAAAGGATGAGGGATCTATAACCTTGTTATATAAATATAGTTTATGTACAAAAACTACACAAGTGTTATCATATTTGTAATTGGCTAATTTTGTGAAGTTTTTTTTATAAATCTTAATAGTTTCTATGGTCATGAGGCTAAAAAGTTGAAGATCTGCATGCGTCAATGGAAGGGAGGAGTTCATGCTTTAAGCAACATCAAGCGTTCTCCGAATGCAACTTCTTGCTCAAGACAAATGTAATGACCTTAGAGACCTAAGAACCATTGGCTAAATTTTTTAGACTTAGGATGGTTAAAGTTAAAATGGAATTGGTGATTAATCCAATTATGACTCCTAGGGATTTTCAAAGAAAAGTTTTTCTAAACCTTATATTTTGAAAACATAGTTTGAACCATAATCGGACCCTACTTGAGCAACACCTTTTAGTGCTCAAGAGGACAAATTTTTTACTTAGTTTTAGGCTTAAAAAACCAATAAGAACTACCTTATGTTCGCTAGCCTTCGCTAGAGCAGTCTCTGAACATTTAGGGATAAAATCGAGAAAGACTGAATGAGTGGGAAGTGGAGACCATCCTTAGGGTCGATCTTAGGCTACTCGAGCGGTCCCTGTTATACTGCTATGGTTTGAATTCTTTTTTCATTCCAATAGTCACCGTCCTCCACCGCTCTCCTACTGCTCAAGCGGTTATTCGCGAACTTGTATTATCTTGGGCCCCAAGACAAACCCTATTCTGAACCTATAAATATAGGGAACCTTCCTAAGCTAAAGTATCTTTTATGTGAGCTTATTCTTGCCTCTAAAGCATGAGAGATCATTGAGTAACCCTAGATCCCTAAATCCAAATGGTCACCCATCTTGTAATTCCTATTCCAACTCACATTTTGGAGAATAAGAATTTGTTTGGTTCTACCAAACCTACTCTTTGAGTGTGCATACCGAGAATCTTGGTGGAAAAGTTTGTTCGAGGTCTAAACGAATTATGTGGCGGGGAGTTCAAGTGAAGTTATCCATAACATTGAAGAGGGAGTTTCGACGGAGAGATCTACTGAAAGAAATGAGTGTCTGACCATGGTAATGGTTGACGAATAAGACTCGAGTACTCTTAGGTTGACCTTAAGATAGTGGATTAGACTTTTGTGAACACTAGAGTACTTCCCCGCGATTTTTCTCGAGAAGGGTTTATGTGTTAACAAATTACTTGTGTTCATATTGTTTATTATTGTACACACTTGCAATATTATGCACACAAAGACGCTATGTATTTGATGTTATGACTGCATGAGCATTCATTACATTCATAGTGATTTGGTTGGGTTTGTTGCCTCGGTTGGGATCACCTTGAGAGATTGAGTGTTGATAGATAAAATTGACAAATTCATTACACCAATCTTCATGGATATCATGGATTATTATTGTTAAGGGGTTCTCACACTTAATTGATAAATTAATTTGTGAAGAGTTAATTGCAGTAGACATAGGTTAAAACTTGGTGGTTGTCCAAGTGAAAATTCAATTAACGTATTCACCTCTTAGGTAGTGTCTAGCATCCCACGTGTTTCATCGTAAAGGAAGATCCACAGTATCTCTCCCCCAACAATTGATATAAGAGCGTGGTGGCCTTGAACAGTGCATTAGACATATTGTAGGCATATCTTATTTTGCTTACATAACTAGTTGTTTTGATTCCTTGAGAATTATTATAACTAGTTGTTGCACATGTGCGTTGCACGTGGAGCAATTGAGTTATAATTTTGATTTTTTTTTTTCGGCTTTTTGTGTACATGAAGAAAACATAACATAATAATCATTCACAAAATAATCGTGTAATATTGGCATATATAGAACAAAAATAATTCATATTACAATCATGCATTGTGCTAATTCTTCTCATCCATGCAAACCTGTTGATATGTTTTATTTAAAGGGTTAATAGCACTTTTGATCCCTAAAGTATACAATTTTTGTCAGTTTAGTCTGCATTGTATCACTTTTATCAATTTGGTTCTTAAAGTATTCAATCTGTATCAGTTTGGTCCCTAATCAAAAAATCCGTCAATTTTTTTTACGGAAGTGACTACGTGTCATTTTTTAGACGGTATTACATGTCCAACACGTGATCATTCTGTCAAAAACTTAACGGTACATTTATGTAGGGATCAAAATGATATGAATTGAATACTTTAAGGATTAAATTGACAAAATTGATACAATGAGACTAAACTGATAAAAAATACATATTTTAAGGACCAAAAATGCTATTAATCCTTTATACAAATTTTAAATGTCAATAGATATGACAAACTTTCAATTACCTATAATGCCCTTAAAAAATAAAAAATGAAATGCTACTTGAGAATTGAAACAATTGAAATAATTTTCATACTCGAGAATTGAAACAATTTTATGTCATTATCACAAACATATCTCTTACCTATGTAAAAGCAATATCATGATAAACCTAGAAACTTAGGTAACCAATATTTGAGTAGTTGAGAAAATTCAACTCCAAAATACTTTTCAATTCTAAGGAAACAAGATACGAAGTAAAGGATATAGTTGAAAATACCAAAGAAAACAACACACTGGAATATAATCTCTATACACTTTTCTTTAATTTTGTCCCATATATTTTGAGAACTAAATGCAACTTTCTTTACTTAGAAAAGAGGCACCAAAACATTTACCCCTAAAAAACAATAAGAAAGAGAGATCGAAACCTTTGAAAGGATCTTCCTCGTCAATGCTTTACTTTAAAGTTACACCACTGATCACAAGCTCTCAAACATAAGCAATTGAGAAACATATGTACTTGTAATAGCATAGCAATAAAACACAAAAATAAATTAATTTAAGAATGAAAAGAAATAGGTCAACATTCTATACCGATGAAACACTTGGTTTAAAGTTAATTTGCATAAATTAATTTGTTCTTAAGTTAATCAAGTTATAATATGCATTAGAAAGAATCACTAAACTAAAACTTTTATGTTATAACATATTCATTAGAAGTTCATGGAACAATGTAGGCACAATTTTGCTAGGAACATCATCAAAAAATATATACATACTATGTATAAAGGACATTTTTTTTCTCTAAAATTGGAGATAAGAGGCAACCCAAAGGAGATGGCTGGTAAAACTAATTGGTAGCCATTAAAGCCTTCTTCCTGATTGTTTCTTTTTGTTGCAACAAGAGCTCTATGAACTTCCGCAAGCCGAATGGAATAGTCTCCTCATTGATCAACTTGCACACTAAATAATTATTTGAAGAAGGTGGAGTGGGAAAATGGGAGATTCCAAACGGCCAATGCTTTGATATGTTTTGACACAAAGTAGTTTTGGAACTCCAAGAGGTCTATAACTCTTAGGTTTTTGTAGTGACTTTGTAACTCCTAAGAGTAATTTAAGATTACTATCTTTTGAATTGCCTCACTTAAAAACCAGCCGGTTGAAAACTCAATTAAGTATTAATTTTTAATAGGCTAATAAAAAATTAATACAATATTTAGTATTGTATTTTTGTATTCTTAATGGCAATTGTTGTCCTTTTATATTTTATGAAGGACAATTTAAGTAATCAAAAGTTTTGATCTCAAGTGACATTTGGAAGTAGTGTATATATAATATATAGTATAGATAGATAGCTATGCAATTAACTCATTAATGATTAAATTTGACTAAGTTAATTGATGAATATACATAGAGTAAGAATACCAATAATTACATGGTTAAGATATAGCATTAAACAATGACCTGGACTTAAAAGCAAGAGCGAAGCCAAATTTTTTTTTAGGGTGGGCACATTAGCACGTTTTAATTTTTTTTTTTCAATTGGCCGTAAAAGTTCATAAATTCATATTTATTGAAATTATATTTAATACTTAAAAGTTTAGTAAACAAAGAAGATTAAAAACCTCTTTACATAACATGAACAAAAAAATAATAATTAAAACTTCTTATCAAGAATGCGACTAATTATTATCACTTACAATTGACCTTGGTACATTTTTATTATTTGAAAGAGTTACAAATCAGTTTTATCAACAATATTTCTTTTATATATAAAATCATGGTAACAATCTTCAATTTATTACCCTATAGTTTATTATATGACTACACACATTTTTATACAATAACAAATAAGCCTTCAATTTAATAAAATTATAAAATTCAAAATATATTCGGACATGTCTAAAAGTAAAAATTAATATTAGTTGAACCTATTTTGAGATTTAATTGGTGGAGACCCAATGATCTGTGACACCATTGGATAGATAGTAGAGTTTATTAAATATTAAGGCTCACTATTAAACTTAATATCACAATGCATTAGGTCTCAATAGCATTGTTCGAAAAGTTAACAATCATTGAGTTAGAGGTCTATTAAAATCGATATTACCAGAACACAATATTAGGGTGGGCACAATTAATATATCTAAATTTTATTTCAAAAAATATATGTCTAATGTGAAGGAAAAAAAATTAATGGGGAATCTTTTTTTTAAGTTGAGGAAAAATTAGGAATTTTTTTAAGCTGTCTTTTATTATTAGTATAGATACAGATATGTGTGTGTAATGTGTTGAATGAGCGAGGAGGACATAGATGAATGACTGTAAAAATGACGTTTTGATTATTGGAATATAAAAGAGTAAGAAATCATAATTAATAATTAACTCTTTTCTTGTTCTCTAATTAGTATATTAACATGAATTCATTAAAAGTAAAATAGATAGTGATTGTTGAGTAGAAAAAGAGAGGAGATGAAAGACCATTAGACCTGCTCAATTAATAGATGAACTTTTATGATGAACAATATTTATAATATATTTATGGGTAAATTACACTAACACCCCCTGACTTTTTGGTTTATTACACGGACACCCCCTGACTTTTGACAAATTACACTAAGACCCCAATAGTTAGACGGAGTTAACTCTCCTAATAAAAAGACAGATTTGCCCCTCTGTTTAACCCAACCCAAACCCAAACCCAAACCCTTCTATTTAACACAAAACCTAAACCCAAACCCCAATATATATATATATATATATATCTCTCTCACACCAGCGAACCCAAACCCCAAACCCCAATCCCTCTCTCTCTCTCTCTCTCTCTCCCTCAGCCCTTCATGCACTCCAGCAACCGGAACACAGCTGATGGTTCTCTATATTGCTCTCTACCTCACTGCACTTGGCACCGGCGGCCTCAAATCGAGTGTTTCCGGGTTCGGATCCGACCAATTCGACGATTCAGACAAAGGAGAAAAGACCCAAATGATCAAGTTCTTTAACTGGTTCTTCTTCTTCATAAGCCTTGGATCACTCTGTGCAGTGACAGTACTTGTGTACATTCAGGACAACTTGGGAAGACAATGGGGTTATGGAATCTGTGCCTGTGCTATAGTGATTGGCTTGGCGGTGTTCTTGTCGGGAACTAGAAGTTACAGGTTTAAGAAACTTGTGGGTAGCCCATTGACGCAGATCGCTTCAGTGTTTGTCACAGCTTGGAGGAAGAGACATTTGGAACCTCCGTCCGATTCGTCTCTTCTCTTCAACATCGATGACATTCCCCGTGAAGCTTACCAGAAGAAGAAGATGTGGAAGCAGTTTTCATGGTGTGGAGGCGATGATTGGTGGTGGGTAATAGAAATGGAGGTGGAGGAGAAGAATGTGGTTTTTGGGGTTTGATTTGTTGGGTTCAATTATGAGGTTCGATTTGTTGGGTTCGATTTGGTTTGGTGGTGATTGGTATCTGGGTGGTTTCCGAAACCCACTGCAGTGGTGACGGTGGTGTTGGATTTACAGATCTAATTCTATGTAATTTTCGAAACCCACTGCTGTGGTGGCAGGGGCAGTGCTCTCTGTATGTGTGTGTGGAGAGAGAGAGAGAGGAGGAGGTGGTGGTTTCTGTGGTTTACGGTGGTGGTGGTTTCTATGGTGTGGAGGTGGCGATGGGTGGTGATTAACTGTGATGGTTGATTTGGGTGTAATGTTCTTTGTCATTGTTCTCCCTCCCTCTGTCTCTGTTCTCTCTCTGTGTGTGCTGGTGGTGTTTGGATGTGTTGGGTGGTTTAGGCAGTGGTGATGGTGGCAGAACTGGTGGTGATGGTGGAACTGGTGGTCATGGTGGCAAGAATAAATTTAATATGAGATAATTGGATTAGGTAATTATTGAGGTTTTAAAAAATTGATTATTTTTAAAATTGTACTAATAGTACCAAATATTATTTAATAAAAAAAATTAATATTTTATTTATTAATGTAATGTATTTAGATTAATGTAATATATATATATATATATATATATATATATATATATATATATATATATATATAGATTAAAAAAATAAATGAGAGGTTGGATAAATTTGGAGGGTATTTTTGGTATTTTGAGAATTATGATTGATGACCTCAGATTTGACTGTTAACAAGTTTAACGTCCGTTAGTTAGAAGGGGTGTGACTGTTATAAGTTTTAAATGTCAGGGGAGTTCAGTGTCATTTGTCAAAAGTCAGGGGGTGTCCGTGTAATAAACCAAAAAGTCAGGGAGTGTTAGTGTAATTTATCCTATATTTATTTATGGTAGTTTAGATAATTAATAAATGTTAGAGGATAAAAGAGAAAAAATAAATTTTGTTTCCAAAATACGTACTTTACTAATAGGTGCACACGTGGTGAGCTCAATTTTAATATTTTAATGTACTTCTCAGTGTCATTATCTAACAGTTCTTATCTCATAAAGTGGGGCCAATACATACACAATATTATTCATATCATGCTATTGGCTACGTTCCCTTGCAATGCAGTAACCTGTCAGTTCGACAATGATGGAGATAGCCCTAGGCGTTTCTTCTTTCTCTCAGAGCTGAACAACAAAATGACACAAAATATAGAATCAACAGGAGTTCTTGAAAGGATAGATCATCAATGAATATTATATTTTAGTTCGTGTGGAACCATAATTGTTGAAGAAAGAAATGCCTATAGATGAGGTATGCATGGTAGTTTTTTGTTTGATGAAAACAGAAAAGGCAATTAACTGCAACATTTTTGGGTCATTGGGTGGGGGCAATTGGAGGAAGAAAACACGGAGTAAAAGGCAGAGCTTAGAGTGACTTTCTTCTTTGTGGGGGCGGGAAGCGCAAACCGCTCTTCAATCTCCTGGTGAGTTATGGGAACAAGACACAGGGGTTATCAATGAAGCATTTGAATAGCCTCTTTTTGTTGGAATAGTTGAAAGTCTTCTTCTAAGGGGATTTTCTTTTTTCTTATCAATATAGAGTTGGAACTTAGTCGTGTAAGTAGTGAGTGGACCTGTTGAACAATCATCACCAAAAAAATTTAGCACAAATTAAAGATATTTATAATGGATGGAATAGTGATTGAGCAACTGAGTTACTGCCATTAGAAGTGGTTTATTTTGCTCATACCATAATGTTATTATCTAACAAAAAATATCCAGGATGATTACATGAAAACCAGACTCCATATACAATCATACTCAGAGACCAAACTAAAAGAAATTAGAAACCGACAAACGCATGTCAACTAAAAAATGCCAAAATAAAACTTTCTTTGGAGTGGTATAACCGTTGTTGACATCGCTCCTCCTAGAGCAATTTTTCTTCTTCTCCATCTCAAGACTGAAATAAAAAACAATGAGTAGGACATTGTTAATAGTAAAAAGAGTGTTTATTGACATAGATAGGCATTGACAATAGATTTGAATTTTGAATATAAATGTACGTGTAGTCCTTATAATTTAAACATTCATAGTCAAGGTATCATGATGTTTTTTTATGGTTCCCATCAAACACAGATACTTCACAATATACGAGGGGACAAACAAATTGTAGCTTCATCGCAAAAGAAGTTACAGTGGTTTTTTTTTTTTTTTTGAATCCCACTATATTCACCAAAACATAACTATTTGAAGACCATAATCCAGTAATATATTAGCTCTTCGAAATCCAAAAAAATCTTACATGTTTCCAACGATAAATGTTTTAATGATAGAGGATTTTTTTTCATCTCATAAAAAACATGATTAAAAAACACTATCAAAATCATCATAGAATTAAAAAATATAGATGCTCCATTAAACACTTTCTTTTTCTTTTTTCTTTTTATCACAATAACTGTGGAAAACGCAATAAAATCAGAATGACCATAAATGAAAATGTTATTTGAAACCCTTTGTTAGGTTAAAGGTCTAATTAGTAGCATTTTCATACACTGTTCATGTTATTATTACAAGCAAAACACAAGTTATGCTTAAAATAGTTAATTCGAACCATTTGTAACATGCATATTGGGTAATTAATTTGTATTTGAAATTATAGTTGTTTGAGTTGTATATAAAGAATCACAGTGCATTCAATTACCATATATAATTTTTCATTCTCCTCATTCTTATGGAGAAAAGAAATGTTTGAATTGTCAAAAGTGAAGAAGTTGTTGTCGATAACATAGCGACATGAAACAGGTGGCGAAATAGTTAGCCTCAATTCAAATATTTCCAACCATTAGACTACCCATCTCTACTCATCCAGCCGCAATACTCGACTCTGTCAACAGTTAAACAAAAAATTCAATATAAAATATGTAGTAAAAAAGCTCAATAAGGAATAACAAAAAGATTCTAGAAGAGTACAACAACAACTGAAAATGAACGACAAGACAAAAGATCTGTGAGGGAAAAGATTGAACAACGGAATCCTCTTATCCAATTTCTAATTTGTAGATGCTTCTAACCGTCAAACCACAAAGTAGTAAAAATAGCAAGACTTCTCCTTAACCAAATAGCAAAATTCCAAAAAAATAAACTCAACCCTTGCAACGCCCTATTTCCGGAACGCGTTACTTGATTAAATCAATCGATCACAATAAACCACAAATATCTCCAAATACAGGGACACAACTCTAATTACCTCAATAAATTTATAATCACAATTTTGATCTCCAAATACCAAAAAAAGTAAAAAAAATTATATCAAGATTCGACTATCTTCGATTTCTCAAATATTAACTTTGGTCATTCCTTTCGAGATTATCCTGAAAAAAAATATTAAAAGCGGAGAAGTATACAATATGACAGGAAACAATATGCTCAACGAGAAAAAAAAATATGAATGACCAGATGCCAAATAATTCAGATGATAAGAATTATAGATAACGAAATCAAGAATCACATTCGATGGGCCACATAGCTCAACTGCTATCAAACATAGCTGCTTACTCGATTCCTCTTTGTGACATGACAAGTGACACCTGAGCATATAAATCCATACACATAATAACTAATTACACCCTGCAGGACTGTAATCACAATCACACCCCGCAAGACCATAATCACATTTCACCAATTATGCCCCAAGTACACTTAGTACATGTACCAATTAATCCTAATATATTTAGCCCAACGTACAGGTCAACCGATAAAATTGACAAAATTTCGTATCTATTAGAATATTCAATAGGAATACAAATTTCAAATAATCAAAGAATACTCTTTGCAAATAGATTTAAAAGACAGAAGCATATTGTATACTACCTCGTACCTCAAATTCATCAATGACTTCAATAAATGCGAAATTCAAAATACCGCTAATCAAATTTGATAGCGACCTAAAATAAAATCACTGCTCAATTTTTGACCCCAAGCTCTCATGAATTTTTTTTCTTCTTCTATTCCATCTCTCTCTCTCTCTCTTCTCTTGCTGCCTTGGTCGAATGGCCAAGTGCTAGCTATTTATAGCCAAAGTTTTTGGCCAAAAATCACATGTCAATTGGTTTAAGTCATCATGCTTACGTCACCTAGCTTGCATCATATGGACAATTATCCATATTTCCTTCATACATTTTTTTTTATAGAACACATGTCTATTTCTTCTAGCCACCACTTATGTACGTGGCCATTTTTTTCTTTCTTTCTTTCTTTGACACTTATATATCTAAAATATATACACACACACACACACACACACACACACACACATATATATATATATATATATAACGGGCGTATTACTCATATATTATATCATTTTAACAATATGACATTTAATTTTAACACGAAATATGACCTATATTATAGTCATTCGACTTGTTTTCACATAGAGAATTCATAATTGAAGTCCATTTATTTATTTAAAATTTTTAAAAATAACCCTTAGTTATATAAAATCATAATTGACGACCTAAATTAGCGTGTTAGTGATTATTTTCTTTTATACGGGTCGTCACAACCCTAAAGAGCCAAAAGTGTATACAGAAAAACTAAAAATTGTAGCCATATATTCGATGGATTTTAATTGCCATCTCTATACAAACATAATAAAAATTATAGTAGAAAAAGGCAATTGATGGATGAAGAAACCTTCCTAAAAGAGAAATATAATACAAATTCAGAAAATTAATATAAAAGCAAAGGAACCATACTTGAATTATATGTAAACCATTCCACTTGCTTTTGACACATTACTCATAGATCCCACATAGTCATGTGTCATTTTACGGACATGTCTATCATCTGTATTGTCTCACTACTCTAAACTGAAGGCATTCTTACCTGTGCCCGACACCTATTATGCAAGAAAGGAAAAGAATATCATGATGTTTAGTGAGCCAATCATATCTGAAGCCAAAAGAGATTAAAGAAGGTAATTGAAATAACTAAAGACAATTAATATTTGAATTATTATTTTGGTCATTATTTCATATTACTAATTTCTAAGTTTATTGGTTGAGGATTCGAAAATTTGAGCACATGTCTCCATATTTGATTTATATTGAACGATAACACACAATACAAGAGTTGTGTTTCAACTTGTAAGTCTACCCAAACTAAATTCCATTCTTAGCAATTAATTCGTCACATAAAAAAAGTATTTTTGGTCCTAAATCAGCCACCATATTCTCATAAAGGTTGTTTTCAACTTCATATCCTTATCTATTCCATGATTAAATCATCTATTGCACAAGTTTACTATGAGCCGAGTTTTCTTCAATTCCTTGCTACTCAATTGGTTTCAAGGAAAGTGTGGGTAACACTTTCATTTGATTCTGAGCTATTAAAACAAGTTGGCAAATAAATGTAGAATTTAAAAAAAAAAATAACGGTGAACATAAATAATGTAACAATCTCACTGCCCGAAGGGATGAGTTTAAAATCCCAAAATTTCGTTTAACCAATTGGGTAAGCAAAGGATTGAAGAGATTGCCTTCACCTACACTATTACATTATGACAGTCACTCTATTAAATAGTCTTAAAACCCCAGGTTGGCCAAAATTTATTGCTTTGATATCTGAGCTTGTAATTTTAGGCTTAGAAAACTAAAATAATTTGGTTTCTCACTTCAAATAAGTTAGAAGAGACATGAGTGTTGCCTAAGGGTGTGTTTGGGTAATGGGATTGGATAGGGTAGGATTTTTTTTTTATATCCTAACCCATCAAAGCCAAACCCACTCATCCACTTTAAAACCCTAACCTTGGAATATATCCAATCCTAACATTTGTTTGGGAAACAAATGTGTAATTCAGTGGGTCCCATAGGTTACACAAATAATTTTGTAGTAGTTTACCATTCTACCCATGACTCTATCCATTCCAATCCAAACTAATCCTATCCTATGTTTGGATTGATGGATTATCCTAATAAAATTATATATTTTTCACATATACATAAAAATATATAAAAATAAAATAAATGGACTAGCCCAAGTCCAGAACCACGGTCAGATTGCCCAGAGAGGCTGTAGAGCAAATATATGGACTAGAAATAGATAAAACTGTGAGAGAAAAACAGAACACGATGTAAGTGGTTCACCTTAGTTGAAAAATCAAGGCTACGTCCACTATAATGGAGTCTCTTGCTCCTTGGGGGGGAGATGTATATTGCTTTAAGAGAGTTAATACAGTAGTTCCCTTGGATTTTGGCCTTTACAAGGTAATACTTAGAGATTACAAGCTTAACAGGGTTGATAACAGAGTAGGTAATGAGGAAGATGATGTCCGTGTCTACTGTAGTGTAATAGTGTCCTATTTATACAAGTGATCTTTCTAGGGTTTCTTGTGGCTCCTTCTTTCTTTCTGTTGACTTTGTGGGCCCTTCTGTTTTTGTCCTGCAGCGACCTCTGTCACATGATGTCACTGCACCCATATTCCTTGAGCTGTTATGCGCATCAATATTCTTTGTGGCAGAGAGTGCGTGTTCGTTATGGGTGTCAGAAGTGGTCCTTCTGCCCTCAGGATAGGTGGCACGACGGGGGCGCTTCAGGATTGGCATTGGACCGAGCTCATTTATCCCGAGCTGACCTCCAGCTGAGTTGAATTGGGGCTGGGCTGGACTTTAAGCCTTCTGGTACTGCTGGGCTTTACCCTTTGGGCGCGGTCCATTCTACTCTTGTCGTGGACAAACTGCGAGCGATCCATTTGGGCCACTATATAAGTATAGGCCTCCTGGACTTATTGGGCTCTTGATTATGGTGGCCCATACCCAAAATCCCATCATTATTAGTTGCCCCCCAGCCCCAGGTCACGAGAATGTCATCAGCTTTGACCTAGGGTTAAAAGCGTCTTTTCCTAAATTTGGCATGGTTTTCCTGAGTGACGGTTGTGCTTAATTGCCTGTGCTGCCCTAGGTCGTGCTGGTTTAATCGGTACCGACTATGATGAGACGGTTATGCTTAAAGAGAGACACATGTGTCACCTGTAGGAGAGTCCTTTGATATGGTTTCCTTTGCGTGCTCTGTCCCACATCCTGTCACGAATTTAATGCCATGTATAAAAGAGGGAAAATCTCTTCGTCTTTCCGACTTTGTGCTTTTGAATTCTCATCTCTTCATGTTCTCTTTCTTCCTCCGGTTTCTGAGGCGCCCGTTCGAAGCTCTTCGGCGATCTAGGGTTTCTTCGCTCCCAGTTCCCTTCTACTTTTAGCGTCTGACTAGGTACGTTCTTCTTTCTTCCTTCTTTTTTTCCTGAGTGACGTTCTTCGTTCTTCTTTCTTCTTTTTTTTTTAGATAAAAATAAAAGAGTAATGCTATATAACCTAAATTTCTAACCCAAATTTGTATTCCAAATCAATAAAGACCATTGGATCAGTGGTTTCCATTTAAAAAAATTAATGAGACCCACTCATCGAATGGTCTCCGTTCATTTGGGATGCAAATTTAGATTACATAATATTTCCCAAAATAAAATAATCAAAGTGGACAAGAGAGTCAATATTGATTTCAATAAAAGACATAATAGCTCCAATGGATGAATCCTAAAAGAGTATAAAGGCCAATATATTAGAGAATAAGCGAGAGAGACAATAGAACCCTGGGGTAGCATTTTTCTCAGTTGGAGCATCGGATGTGCTTGACATGGCCACAACCGTTTTTGTTTCGGCCTCCATTCCTTCAATTGAAAGTCTACACACACACATACACACAAATATACACACATAAGAATCAGATTTAGTGAATTGATTGATCGATGCGGAATAAGAAGAAGATTGAGGAATAGGATTCTCTAGCTCACCATCTTGGATGATAGCTTCTGGTGTGCCTCTGTGACTTAGACGGCTTTGCACTCAGAAGCTAGGGTTTACTTTCAACAGGAGTGGAGAGATAAAGTATGTTAGATTTCTTATATAGAGGGCCTCCTGAAACCCTAGAGCCCATGGATAAGGATCCACCAGTAATAACTAATGGAAATTGACCGGTGAGAACCTTGGGCATTTGGGGAGAGAGATAGAGATAGAGATTAACAGTTGGGAGAAAGAGAGAGACAAAGAAACAAAGAGATATAGAGAGAGGGACAGAGAGGCAGAGAAACAAAAGAGACAAAGAGGCAAAGAAACGGAAAGAGAGACAGAGGTAGAGAAACAGAAAGAGAGACAGAGAGGCAGAGAAATGGAAAGAGAGACAGAGAGGCAGAGAAACGGAAAGAGAGACGACTGGAAAATGAGAGAGGAAGCAGTGGCTGAGACTAGGGAAGAAGTGGTGGTAATTAGGATTTGTCAGCTATTAAATATAAAGAACATGAATTACATAGTTATATTATAGGAGGACAAAGACAAAAAAAAAAGTTTTTCATGTATTTTAATATTTTAAAGAAGTATAGATTAGTTAGTTTCTAATGGATTCTCAAAAGGGAAAAGGTTCAATTGCACGACCACCATTCTTTGATGGTACGAATAACTCATATTGGAAAGACCGGATGAAAGCGTTTCTAAAATGTATAGACAAGAGAGTTTGGGTGTATGTGCAATAGGGATGGACTCGTCCTACAACCACCACTCTGGTTGAAGGTGGTGAAGCGGTTGTTGAACCAAAACCCCGAAGACGTGGACTAAAGTTGTCGTGTGCGACTTTAATAGGATGGAACTCAAAAGACTTTGATGCAATATTCAATGTTGTGACACCAAATGAGTTGTAGAGGATAGAAAATTGTGAAACATCCGAAGAAACATGTGACATCTTAGAAGTTTCTCACGAAGGGACTTCGATGGTGAATATGTGTTCACCTTCAACGGTACACCTCACAGTTTGAGTCGTTGAAGATGCAAGAGAAAGAAATAGTTAGCAAATTTTATGGTAGATTGTGCACTATAGTCAATTCTTCATTTGCATTAAGTGAAAAATCTTGAGATATCTACCAGAGAAGTTTCATGCTAAGGTGACGTCCTTAGAGACGGGCGTCAACATGAAGGAGGTGTCGGTGGACGACCTAGTAGGGTTGATTCTGAATTTCGAGATGAATTGTCTACTACCCAAGAAGGTGAAGGGTGTCGCATTGAGCTCAACGAGAGAAGAAAAATATAAATACGAGTCACCCTACTTTGGAGATTATAACCTAGCCTTTCTTGTGAGGAGGTTCAAAAAATACTTACAGGCTAGTGGTGTTGAGTCATCTAGGTCAAACGAGAGAAAGGGGGAAGAAAATCTCAACAAGAGGTTGAGAAGAAAGGACAAGGGATCCAATGCTATAAGTGTCAAGGTTATGGACACATGGCCGCGAAATGTCCTAGTGCAAAGAAGAAGGACATGCCCAAAGAGAAAAGTAGAGCAATGAAGGCTAAGTGGAGCGATATTTGTCCACGTCAAATATGGATTCTTCTTCTCAAGAAGATGAGGAGAATTTTATGGTATTTGTTGGTTCACATTCTTTTCCCCTAGAGAGACTTCAAGAAGTGAAGTTGAGGAACTTGGAACAAGTCCTACCACGGTAGTAGCAGACTTGAAAGATGAAGAAGTCCCCACATTTAAGGAGAACATTGAGAGTTTTGAGGATATACAAGATACGTATGATAAATTATATGGGCGATTCCTCAAACAAAAGAAAAAAAATGTTTGTCTTGAGTTGTATAGTCAATACTAGTGAAGAAGACTGAAAAACACTTCATGTGGATTTAGTGAACTACAAAACCCAAATTTGCGGGCTTGAGGAAGTGAACAAGTACTTGAAGGACAAGTTGAGCATCCGTGAGAGAGTATAATGGGCTAGTTGAGTCCAAGAAGTGTCTTGAGTCAAAATTGATAAAACTTAATAAAACACTTCATGAATCAAATGAACTCTCTAAGAGACTTTCCCTTGAGTCTGAAAAGTGAGATAAGATGTTATCTATGGAGAAACATGTTAGTGACAAAAGTGGTCTAAGCTACACTAAAGAACACACCACCAATCACTTCTTTCAAGACCATGTTTGTGAAGAGTAATCTCAACCCATCACCCCACGTGTGAACACAAGTCCTCCAAATACTAAAAATGGTAAGGGTAATAACTTAAAGATGCAAGTTATTCCGAAAACACAAAAAAAATATTTTTTGTGTTTCACATGTGGAGAACATGGTCGTTATAGCTCACATTGCATAAAAAATAGGTAAGTCTTGAATAAGAAACTCATACTTCTAGCTACCCAATTCAATGTCTTAAATAATCAAGTCATGAATCTAACTAAGCTTATAAAGATGTCACATGGACCCAAGCCTAAGAATGGTTCACCTATTAAAAGCTCACAAGCTAGAGTGCATAAAACTCCAAAATCAATCAAGATTGTCCAAACAATATATATTATCATCTAGAGAATTACATATATATAACTAGCACAACATCTTTATTTTGCAGAAAAAATTCAAATTGCCATAGTGACAACAAAACACAAGTTGCAAGATCAAAAGTACTCTATGCTCGTATCATCTCTTGCTCCACAAGTGATTACTATCAATATTCTAATAAATTCTCACACAAAATATTAATTTTCAGGAGTAAAATTCATAAATTTATTTTTACCCAACAAACCTCCCACTCAGTAGACATACCTATGCATGTTCATAATGTTCTAATTGTTAGACTAAATATAGATTTTAGTAATTAAAATTTGATTTTTTGTCGACTTTGAGCCCAAATTAAAGTGGGACCTGCTAGTTATTTCGAGTAAATTTTCGTGGGTTCGTGTTCTACTTCGTGAGGAGAATAACGTAGTATATTCACTTGTTCAAATCGAGTAAGAAATGAATGAGAAAATAAGCTCCACAGTGACCCTCTTGAAATAAGAAAATAGAGGTTATGCAATGTGGGATTTGATACCAATCCCACATTGGTTGAGGAAGAAGTTCTACATGGGTATATATAGGCCAAATTTGCTTTATGGGATACCACAATTTAATGAGTGGAGCGAGCGCCTACATACCTTCGGTTTAATCACACATGCACCGCCCGCCTCACCACGCCACGACCAAGACCCGACTCGGCTCTGGTGCGGGTGTGTTTTAAACCAAACCCTATTTTTTTGGAAAAAAATTGTTTAACAAATTGAGCGTAAATTATTTAATCTGGATTTTAATTTTGGTATCCGTTGGATTTAAATTTTGCACTAGTTCCGGTTAGTGTTCCCTCCAGTTTTGAATTTTAATTGCATCTGTTTAAGAGCGTTGGTGTCTTCTGGCTGCATGTGTGTCTTCTAGGTTGTGTCTTTTCGCATGGTAGCTGTCCGGATGTAACGCCCCGTACCTCAAATAAAAATATAACAGAACAGAGCGCTAATTATCCCAATAAAATTTCATTTATCAAAATCATCTCCCAATACAAATAAATCTCTCAATACGATTAAAACATCAATTACATTGACATCTCCTCGTCTTTAATACTCCGATTATCTCGTTCCGATCTTTTCTCTAAAATCAACCTGAAAATATTAAATAAAGCGGGGAAGTATACAATATGACGAAGAAAAATATGCTCAAAAGACATTCAATACCAAATAATTCGAGTATCACAAAGTATCTCAATCAACAGATACAATATCAATTTGCATATCAAACATCATACAAAATCTTAACACAGATCTGACACCTCACCAATCATCCCACCTCAACCCGATCTCACGGGTCTCTTGGCTGGCGATGCATCAGCTATTGGCTGCCACGATCCCGTCTCAAGATCCGCATAACACGATCCATGAGATCAAAATATTCACCGATATTCAATCGGAATTCCAAAATAACGATAACACAAGTTGGAATACAAATCAAAAGATAATCAAGAAATACTCTTTGCAAAGAGATTTAAGAAGAGCATATTGTATACCACCCCGTACCTCAAAATCATTGTTCGACTTCAAAAACTCTGATTTCCGTTTATTCTTCTTCTTCCTCTCGGTTTGAACTACCCTGATTTGTTTTCTCTCTCATTTCTCTTCCTTCTTTGCTCTCGGCTTAACACACACAAACACATATATATATTATACACCAATAATTACACACACCCATACTTTCTATAAATTTAATACAAGTTGCCTTTCTTTTATTTTTTTATTCTTTCTTTCTCTTTCTTTTTCTTTTCTTGTCTGCCCTCTTTTCTCTTTTTTTTCAAAGCCTTCACGTGGGTGAAAGGCTGAATGATTTTAAAAGTTATGATATTTATACTTTGCTCCCCTTTATTTCACTTATTATATATATCAACCACAAAACTTAAATATTCTTTATATTTTCCCATAAACCTCATAATATTTTATACTTAAACTACTTTCAAAAATTCGTTATCTCACACCGGAACAGTTAATAGTTTGTTTATATAAACTCAGACTCATTACCATTTTGCATATAATAATTCGTAGTCATTAAGACAGTCTCATACATCATTAGCACTCTGCATTTAGAAAGTACACAACATAATTTCTGGTTCGCTAGGCGAATAGATTGGAGTGCTACTTTTATTCGCGTGAAGATCATTGTATCCTGAGAGGCAGACACTTTGATTTCCATAAGCACTGTGTGGAGGGGGCGAAATCTGTCTTAAGGACATAGTATCAAACACTAATCTTGATCTACCTAAAGTTCAATAACAGTTCTTGTTCTGCAAACGGGTCAGTTTATCCATTGTTTAAATTACAGATTTATTGTGTTACTATTTTGTTCATATCTGTTACTGTTTTGTACATGCTACTATAACTGCTTCGCCATTGATTGTTACTGTTTTATTTTACATTACATGTTTTAAATCAAAATTTTCAATAAGTGATTTTACTATATTTGAAATACTATAAACAACAATCTTAAGACAGATTTCCTATTTGTATAATTACTTGTTGTGTTTCTGATACATGTTTTTGTATTTTAAATTGTTCTAAAATATTTTAAATTGTTAAAACTTGGTTTTTACAATCTGTGGTATATTGGAGAGACTTAAAAAATTTTGTGAAAATTTGTATGTTCTATTTATATGTTTAATTCAAATGGTTACACTAAACAGTAACACCAAACTGTTATAGTTACACCAAATAATGACTCTATTTATGCATGTAATTTAAACAATTATATCAAACAGTAACATTGAAACAGTGACACAAAACAATAACGTTGAAATAGTGACACAAAACAGTGATATTGAACAGTAACATAGATTGTCTCTGTTTTAGTAACGTGTTGTGTAAAGTGTTATTGTTTTCTTAATTTTGAATATTTGGTAATTTGTGTTTATCAGAAATGGCTGCAAATGATAATAATGTTCATCCTACTATAAATTTTGTTGTGCCTATTTCAATACTTACTCATGTGTCTGTTGGGGAGAAACCCGAAAAGTTAAATGAGAACGATTTCAAGATATGACAACAAAAAATGTTGTTCTATCTCACTACGTTGAATCTTGCAAAATTTCTTCGTGAGGATGCTCCTGTTTGTAATGAGAATGAGACTGACCGTCAAGTTATTGTTGCGGTGAATGCATGGAAGCACTCTGATTTTCTGTGCAAAAAATGGGTTGGATAACACATTATATAATGTGTATAGTCCAATCAAGAAAGGTAGAGAGCTGTGGGAATCCTTGGATAAAAAGTACAAGATGGAGGATGTCGGAATGAAGAAATTCGTTGTGGATAGATTATTTGACTACAAAATGGTGGATTCCAAGACTATCATAAGTCAAGTTCAAGATCTTCAAGTGATCCTACATGAGATGTATGTCGAAGGGATAGTGCTTAGTGAATATTTCCAAGTGACTGCAATTATTGAGAAATTACCACCAAATTGGAAGGATTTCAAAAATTATTTGAAGCACAAATGCAAAGAAATAAAACTTGAAGACTTGATCGTGAGATTGAGGACCGAAGAGGACAATAAAGTCTCTAAAAAGAAAGTTGATAATCATTGTATGGAGTCAAACACACATGTGATTGAAGAAGAATATAAAACCAACAAAAAAAGGAAGTATGTTGGCCAACAAGGGGCTAAGGGTGGTGATTCCAAAAGGTTTAAAGACAATTGTTTTGTGTGTTACAAACCGGGGCATCGTGCAAATGATTGTCGAAACCGTAAAATACAAGAGAACCACAAGGGGAAGGCTGCCCAAGACAATATAACCGAGGTAGAAAAACTTTCTGAAAATGCTTATAACATGAGTTTTTCTGTTGTAATATCTAAAGTGAACTTGGTGGAAAATACAAAAGAATGGTGGGTGGACATCGGGGCCACTAGACACATATGCTTGGATAAGAAGATCTTCTCTTCATATGAATCAATTAATAATGGAGAACAACTATTCATGGGAAATTCTTCTACTTCCAAAGATGAAGGCAAATGAAAGGTTATATTGAAGATGACTTCCGGAAAAGAACTTACTCTCAATGATGTGTTATATATTCTAGAAATTCGAAGAATCTTGTGTCTGGATCATTGTTGAGTAAGAAATGTTTTAGGTTGGTTTTTGAGTCCGACAAATTTGTATTCACCAAGAGTGGTATTTATGTAGGCAAGGGATATATGAGCAATGAGTTTTTTAAGATGAATGTAATGACAATTGTATCTGATTTTAATAATAAAAATACATCTTATGCTTATATGCTTGAGTCTTCTAATATATGACATGGTAGACTAGAACATGTTAATTTTGATATTTTGCATAAATTAATGAATTTAGAATTGTTACTAAATTCAATATTGATGCAAATCATAAATGTGAGACATGTGTTGAATCAAAATTAACTAGAGCATCATTTCATAATATTGAAAGAAGTACTGAACCTCTAAAATTAATTCATAGTGATACATACGATTTGAAATATGTTCAAACTAGAGGTGAAAAAAAAGTACTTTGTTACTTTTATTGATGATTGCACAAGATATTGCTATGTATATTTGTTAAGGAGTAAAGATGAAACATTAGAAAAATTTATGCATTATAAGAATGAGATTGTGAATCAACTTCACAAAAAGATTAAGGTAATAAAAAGTGATCGAGGTGGTAAATATGACGCACCTTTCGATAGGTTCTGTCAAGAACATTATATTATTCACTAAACTTTTGTGTCATATACACATCAGCAAAATGAGATTGCTGAACGTAAAAATAGAATATTGAAAGAGATGATGAATGTTATGTTGATTAGTTCGGGATTACCTCATAACTTGTGGGAGGAAGCTTTGCTTTCAGCAAACTATATTTTAAATAAATTACCTTGCAAGAAGTTAGACAAAACCCCTTATAAATTATGGAAAGGTCGGAGTCTATGCTACAAATATTTAAAAGTGTGGGGGGTGTTTGACTAAGGTAATAGTTCATATTCCCAAAAAGATTAAAATAGAACCTAAGACTATTGATTGTATATTTATTGGTTATGCAATAAATATTAGTGCATATCATTTTCTTGTGCATAAATCTGATATTCCTGATATACATGTCAATACAATCATTGAATCTAGAAACGAATCATTCTTTGAAAATATCTTTCCTTATAATAATGCATGTGATGAAAGTTCTCTTAAAAGAATTCATGATATTGTGACTAATAATATAGACTATGAGTCTATAAATGAAAAATGTGAAGAGGTACTTAGACGCAGTAAGAGGGCAAGGACTTCCCAAGTTCTATGGTCTTGATTTTCTAACATATTTGTTAGAAAATGAGCCTCAAAGCTTCAATGAAGCGATGTCCACTCCTGAAACACCTATGTGGAAAGAAGCTGTAAATAGTGAAATTGAATCTATTATGCAAAATCACACTTGGGAGTTGGTAGATCTTCCTCCGGGAAGTAAACCATTGGGGGTGTAAATGGATGTGAAAACAACTTTCCTAAATGGTGACTTAAATGAGAAAATTTATATGGACTAACTCGAAGGGTTCATTTCTCTGGGACAAGAGAAGAAGGTGTGTAGGCTTGTTAAATCACTTTATGGTTTAAAGCAAGCGTCAAAACAATGACATGAGAAATTTGAAAAAGTAATGATGTCAAATGATTTCACAATTAATGAATGTGATAAATGTGTCTATGTCAAAGACACAAATGATGAATATGTCATTGTTTGTCTTTATGTGGATGATATACTTATTTTAGGTAGTAATAATAATATTATTACAGTTATCAAGAAAATGTTGTCTAGTAAGTTTGACATGAATGATTTGGGTGTTGCAGATGTTATACTAGAAATTAAAATTTCTAGAACATCTGGTGGACTTATATTATTTCAATCACATTATATTGAGAAAATACTTGAGAAGTTCAACAAAGATGAAAGTAGTAGTGCTAGAATACCAGTTGATATAAATCTTCATTTGTCTAAAAATACTAGTCAAAACATTGTTGGAACGGAAATGCCAAGAGCCGTTGACGGCGCGTATGCATCAAATATCAAAAAATTTCCTTTAAAACCCTCCAAGGTGGAATTAGGGTTTACCTTCGAGATCCCTCGGGATTGATCTCATCTCAGCATGAACGCAGAATAGAACAACGACTACAGCTCGACGAACCTCGCGGCTTTCTGTCGTATATCCCCTAACGTCAGAATTTGGATGCAGTGTAGGCTGCCAAGACCTCCGAATCCTTACTCTCTATTTCAGCCTCCCTAAAAAATGTGAGTAAAGATAGGATGCTGAATTAGAGAACCTAGACGTCTATATATAGGCTACGACAGAGACCCTAGGAGAAATAATAATCAAGCTCCCAATGGGCTTAGGATTCCTATGTTCAACCTAGAACAAACATTCTACAACTCATTAATAATAAGTCAGTCCACTAAAGACTTATTATTGATCTCCTGGGCCTTATCTCAAAATTATATTCGAGTTCCTTATTATTATATGCTTAATAATCTCCCCACGATTAAGATTACAGATGTCCATCAATTAAATAAATCACTGATAATTATATTTAATTGACTTCTTTTATTCCTTGAGACCTTACCACTCAACTTATTTGTCATGTCGGATAATTAAATCCACCTGCAGGGTTTGACATGGACAAAACTTATGAGCTTCCTCAAAATGACATCAATCCATCCATTTAAATACTAGGATATGGTTTCTTTTAATATTTAATTTTCACCATACAAATAATATCGTCTCCCAATTCATCAAGCTTATTGACCTAATATGAATCTCACTCTTTGATGAATTAAAGTGACAAACATTATATGCACGTGACAGTTAAATATTTAGGGATTAAGAGCATAAACAATCATAATAATCATAAGGTATTTATTATCTTATTAAATCAGTAAAAGATAATAACCTCAACATGGGGTCTGTTCAATATACAAAGTGTACTAGTGCAATAATCCGAGACATCAAACAATCTCTTATGGTCAAGACAGACTATGCAAGAATATTACACTACAATCATACCGATGGTGTGTCTAATTCTATCTATGATTGTGAACATATACTCATATTATACAAGGATCCGATAATTTGGTCTTCTATGCATAAGCCGAACTCTACACACCAAATTATCTACAATGTAAATTATAAGACACACATGCATATCATATGTAAAATATAATACAAATATTTTGCCCATATAAATTCTCAATAAAATGGAAAGAACAAACTTTTATTAATTAATAAAACGAGTTTCACTACAAAAAGTAAACTTTTAGTATACTACTCTATCAAGCATATCACAATTGGAATACTCTCGTATTATTGGCAGTCTAATGTATGTTATGAATTGCACTAGACCAGATATAACATACTCAGTTAGTAAATTAAGTAGATATACGAGTAATCCGGGAGTAGATCATTGAAAGGCAATTATCAGGGTTCTTAGATATTTAAGATATATCATGAATTTTGAATTACACTATACAAGATATCCAGCTATCCTAGAAGGATATAGTGATGCTAACTGGATATCTGATATGAATGATACAAAATCTACAAGTGGTTATGTTTTTACATTTAGTGGTGCAGCTGTATGAAAATCCTCTAAGCAAATGTGTATTGCCAAATTCATGATGAAATCTGAGTTTATTGCTTTAGATAAAGAAGGAGAGGAAGCTGAGTGGCTTCGCCAATTTTTAGAGGATATTCCAATATGGTCTAAATCTGTGCTAGTAATTTGTGTACATTGCGATAACCAATCTGTAATTGGTAAGGCACAGAGTGACATATATAATGGTAAGTCTAGACATATACGTCGTAGACATAATACCGTTTGACAATTACTCTCAGATGAGATTATTTTTAGTGATTATATAAAATCAAAAGATAATCTAGCAGATCCACTTACCAAAGGTTTGGCGAGACAGAAAGTAAATTGCACATCGACGGGAATGAGGCTAAAGCCTATAACTTAAGATTCACCTTAATGACAACCCAACCTAGTTGACTAAAGATACCAAGATCTAGGTTCAAAGGGACAACCGAATTATGCGTGATTCAAAAGAAGCACTAAGGAGATAATCTCTCCTACCTATTCTTATGATAAACTAGTCTGCCTACAGAGTTTATTAGGGTAAGTTATGCTTTTAATGAATTTTATACCTTGAACATCTAAGTGGGATATTACAGTATATTCCTAATAAGAATCACCTATATGGGTGTGAAGGGGTTGCTTCTGTGAGAGTTTATAAATGCTGAATTCTCTAAAGCACTCATGGAAATCAGCAGTTGTTCAGGGCCAAAATAAACACAATCATGAGAATCAATTGTGTTAGGAAAGAGACTATGTGAAGTCTATTCGATCTGGTTTATCAAACAGCTAAATAGTTCAACACATCACGTTCACTATTTAGCCGGTACGTTCGATGGACTTTCACTAGGGAAGGTTCAAGGCCAAAAGCTACCTATTTCGATGCACAATCTTTCCGAAAATGTACTCTCTATAGTGTGTCAACATTATCATTTGCATACTAACAACCAATTTTTCGTTCATGTGGAAGATTGTTGGACTAAAAACAGATTTTAGTAATTAAAATTTAATTTTTGGTCTACTTTGAACCTAAATTAAAGTGGGACCCACTCATTATTTCGAGTAAACTTTCGTGGGTTCGTGTTCTACTTCGTGAGGAGAATAACGTAGTATATGCTCAAATCGAGTAAGAAGTGCATGAGAAAATAGACTTTAAAGTGACCATCTTGCAATGAGAAAATAGATGTTGTGCAATATGGGATTTAACATCAATCCTACATTGGTTGAGGAAGAAGTTCTACATGAGCATATATAAATCAAGTATGTTCTATGGGATTGGGCCTCAAGGGGTACCAATTTTTTAAGTGTAGAGTGAGCACCTACATGCCTTCGGTTCAACCACACGCGTGTGCGTGCCGCCTCACCTCGCCACGACTCGGTCGGGCCGGGCTTAGTAGGGCTGTCCATGGGCCGGGCCGGGTTTGACCCGTGAATTTTTTTTCGAGCCGGACTTGGGTAGTGTTGGCCCAAACCCGTATTCAGGCGAGTGGCGGGCCGGGCTTCGGGTAGGGGTAAGCTACCCACAGCCCTGTCACCTATTGGGCGGGCTTTGTGGGCGGGTTTTGCGGGCGGGCTTTCTGGCAGACCCATTCAAATTTCAAATTCTCAGAGTTATGGCTATTTGAAAAAATTTGAACTTCAACTCACCAAACATTCAAGTCTCACCTACCAGGCTACCAAATTCCCACCAACCAGGCTACCAAATTCCCACATTCAAGTCTCAACATTTTTTTTTTTTTGAAAATAAAGTCTCAACATTCGAGTCTCTTCAACTCTCACACACATATTAACATAAACATATATGTTAATATATATATATATATATGTATGTGGGCTTTGGGTATGTGGGCGGGTTATTGGGTCGGGCTTCGATTTTCGGGTCGGGCTTCGGGCCGAGTAGTGGGTTTAGGGGTAAACCCAAGTAATTTCTTAAAAGATATTGGGCTCGGGCTCAGGCGGGCCAACTATTGGGCCTATCAGGTTTCAGGCCTATTTTTTTCGGGCCGGGTAACGGGACCCGTGGGTAACCCGGCCCATGGACACCCCTAGGGCTCAGGTGTGGTTTAGACCAAGCTCTATCTTTTTGGAGAAAATTTTAACAAATTGTGCGTGAATTTCTTAATTCGAATTTTAATTTCAATATCCGTTGGATTTAAAATTCGCACTGGTTCAAGTTAGTGTTCCCTCCAGTTTCAAATTTTAATTGCATATGTTCAAGAGTGAACAGTTATACGTTGGTGTCTTCAGGCTGCATGTGTGTCTTCTGGGTTGTGTCTTTTCGCATGGTGGCTGTTCGGAATAATCACTAGTTTGTCTATATAAACTCAGGCTCATTACCATTTTGCATGCAATAAATTTGTAGTCATTAAGGGAGTCTCAGAGATCATTAGCAGTTTGTATTTGGAGAATACACAACATAATTTCTGGTTCGTTGAGCGAGTAGATTGGAGTGCTACTTCTATTCACGTGAAAATCATTGTATCTTGAAAGACAGACGTTTTGATTTCCATAAGCACCGTGTTTGAGGGCAAAATTTATCTTAAAGACATAGTGTCAAATACTAGCTTTAATTTGCCTAAAGTTCAATAACAGTTCCTGTTCTTCAAACTGGTCAGTTTATCTATTGTTTAAATTACTGATTTATTGTGTTACTGTTTTGTTCGTATCTGTAACTGTTTCGTGCATACTACTGTAATTGTTTCGTCCTTGACTGTTACTGTTTTGTTTTACATTATATGTTTCAAATCAGAAATTTTAATAAGTGATTTTATTATATTTAAAATACCACAAACAAGACTAATTCCATATTCTAGCATGCTAGCAATATTTACACATAATACGTGGCTTTTACGAATTAGCGATATGGAATCTTATCAAAAAGTAGCAAAAACATGTTATTCTCATGTTCAATCATTTCTCACATTTTCTAAAAATTAATTACCCTTATCTCTTCTCACACCCCTTAAGAGATATGTTATAAGTCAGCTCAAGCAAGTGGTGATTAAACTAGGAGGGTGCTTGAGGGTCTCGGGTGGCAGTAGAGCTGAACGGTGATTGTGGGTTCTTGAGGGAGGAGGGTTTTACGGGGATTTCAGGGGTGTTCAGGGAAGGCTGCAGGCTATGGTGGTTTGTGGGATCCAAAATCTATATTTTGGCCCACGCTTGGCAAAGTTAATAAAATCTTGAGTGATATAATCCTAAAAGAGACTAAAAAGAAAAAAAAAGAAAAAGAAAAGTTTTTTCCTCCACAGACTTCATCCATTCTCTAAAAATTCTTTTTCAAAACCACACATAAAGTGGGTTCCTGACTGTCAAAAGACAGAAAAAATATTAGATATAATTATTACACCATGTCAACAGTATTACGTGGTATAATAATTTATTAATAAGTAAATAAATTAATAAATAAACCCCCTTAAAACTCATAACTACTCAGCCGTATCATTCATAATCACTTCCATGATAAGAAGTAAACCCTATTTTACTTTTTTTTTTCTTTTCTTATTGGAGGGTTACACCCAATATTTACTCGTCAAAGACATCTTTAACAGGTGACAAATCAGACTTGTGAGAGCCCCAATGAGCACGTTTGGCTTCACAAAGTCTCCCATCAACAGATTAATGAGGTGCAGTAGGACGGGAACCAAATCCAGAATTCCCCAATCAAGCCCTAAACACCAACTGAAGCGATAAAACCACCCGCATCTTGGAGCGCTCCTGGGTACAACAATTTGATTACTCAACAAGTGAAAAACAAGCCCAGGAGACCCTCAAGCCCACATACTTGAGTACTCAGAAATCAGAAAAACTTTCCACAGAAAACCAAAGAAATAAGGTAATACAACGTTCAAAATGATGCTGTCCCGGGACTTGTCCCACATCGGGACTCTTGGGTGTGTGTGTTTGTGTTTAAATACCTTTAGCTGGCTTCTCCTTTTAAGGAGTTGTGCAGTTGTTTGGTTGTTTCATCCAAAAAAAAACGTTCAAAAGGCAGAGAGATGAATCTGATAATCCTCATAAATACATAACATTAAGATATTCGTACAAATAACATTTAGATATTCCTAGAAATAAGCTGCAGTATCATTCCAACTTTCACCTCCATACTAGGAGAAAATAAGTCACATATTCTACGCTATTGCACTAATTTAAACCACTACAAAGCAGACTTTAGGGGTTCTCAATTCTATAGGACAATACTATCAGGGGTTTGCATCTAATGACCAATTTCTCTTAATTAGCATTGTGCTTTCTAAGCATCTGGCCTATGCCAAGAGAATCAGCATGACTGCCCAAGAATTTGCAACTTCAGCAGACACTTGACAACATGCTTCATACTTGGACGATCCTCGGTATAAAATTCCACACATCGCATTGCCAGCCTTGTAATTTTCACTCCATCTCTAATACAAAAATCGTCGTCTAACAAAAGACTGTCATGCACCAGTGAATCATTGTCCTCGTCGGACATATACTCTTCCAGAGTCCATTCATAAACTGTAGGTGCAATAGCTTTCCTGTCCTCTTCTGTGTAGACTCTTTTGGTTATCAAACCCAAAAGTATTACACCAAATGCAAATACATCGCTCCTTTGTGTCCATTCACCTGATAACATATTCAAGTCATTATTTCAAAACATACTTCTGCAAGGCCCAAAACAATACAAAAGCTGCACTTTAGCATTTGATACAAGAGGTATTGCATTTCATTTTTTAGAGAAACAAGGAAGCTTATTAATTTATTCTCATACATTTTCTGACAAATCACAGCTGATATCCATGACAAGAGGTATTACATTTTTAGCCCCCAATTGGCATAGTAGGAAACAGGAAAAGTAAAAGCACTCTTGGTGTCGGTCTAAAAAACCTAACAATGGCAAGTAGCAAACTTTGATTATGTTACATCCCATCTCCCACTGATAGAGGATGGCATTAGACATGATACATCTACACCACCAAACACTAGTTATATGCCAAGCAGAAAGGGGTGTGATGTGTAGTTGCTTTAGCAGCAGTCAACATGATTGACATGCTCGTTGACCTGCTGATTGTGCTCAACATAAGTCATTTAAACTAAGTTGAATAAACAACATAAGTGCACTTTTGAAGGTTATAGCTATAATGTTTTTTTCCAAACAGACTTAATTTATGGGTCATTTCGGGATGACAGAATTGACTCTTACAAACTGAACACAACCAGTCAGTAAAGAGGCTGATCTGACCATAGGCTGATCAACTCAAACCCAACAATCAAAACCAATTGTCAACAACTTGCAAGGCCCATAAGGTGAATATAATGGCATGTAGATTTTATTTTATCGATGTGGGACAAGCTTTGAAACACCTGAACATGCACTAGTTTTTTTTTTTTGGTTTTTTTTTTTGTTGGTTGGGGGGGAGGGCAGGGGTTATTTTAACGATGTGGGATAAGATGTTACACCGACCATGTTAATGGGTTGTAATTATTTAATAAGAGTTGTCACGAGAAGTTACGATAACACAGGGAGAGAGATCTATTACCAATTTGACATAATTGGAAGGATGCTGCAATATGAAGGTGTAGTTGCAGGGCCCCTGATTCCAAAACTGATATAGTGAAAGGCTAACAATTAAGCAATTGTCTGTCTTTTCTTAACAATCCTATGAGTTTCACTTGGAAAGAAATATTACTCAGATAGGAACTAGTATTGGAATTTGTTCTTGCTAAACTTCAAAACAAGAGAGATCTGAGATGGATTGAGGTATCACATCTAACTAGAACAAGAGGAATTAGTCTTCTTGGGTCTTGTGGCATCTCACTCCTCTACATAATAGGCAGCAAAACAATTTTGTTCTGCACAATTGTAATAGAAATGGTACCTAGCTTGTTGGATACATAATATACACCTGACATGAATTTCGACAACAACCATGGAGTCAAATTAGCATGATAAATGCAACCCTTAAGTGGTGGTTATCAATTAGGATATGTAGTCTCAGCCATGGGTACATATACAAGAGATTTTGGACCATATCCTTAGGAGGTTGAGCAACTATATAGGTAAGTGGTTATGGAGATTTCCACTTGAACAGGGTGCTTTATTGCATGAGTTATCATAAACAAATATAGACTTCATCCAACTAGTAGGGACTCAAATGTGGTGGTCAGGGGCTCCTCTCGGTGTCCTTGGAAATTCATTTAAGAGGGTTTAGGAGAGTTCATGAAGCATGTTAGAATGGGTATGGGGAATGGTGATAGAATTTGGTTTTCGAAAGATATATGGGAAGGTGATTCTTCATTTACAGTGTTTTTTCCGCGCCTTTTTAGGCTGATTCAGTCTCAAGATGCCTCAATTGCTAGTAAGTATTGGGATTCTTCAAGCCAAGGGGGTTGAAATTTTAATTTCTTTAGAGCTTTGAATGGTAGGGAAGTGTTAGAGCTCTTAGCTTTGTTGTTTATACTCCAATCGGTTTCCTCAATGCTAGGGGTATGGGATAAAAGAACATGAATTCTTGATTCATCTAGAGGCTTTTCTTGCAAATCGTACTTCTAAGCTTTGATAAATGATCAATTCACTTAGGCTATGATTCGGAAGGCGAAAGTGCAGGTTTTTGTTTGGACGGTAGCTCATGGAAAGCTCAACACTTGTGATTGGTAGCAAAGGAGAAGACCAAATTCTTGTCTTGCCCCACAATAGTGTATAATGTGTAAATGTACCGGTGAAAGTGCAGACCATCTCTTTTACATTGTCCGGTAGCTCAAAGGTTGTGGTTTAGAGCTTTATAGTGAATATAACTTGGGTCATTCCAAAAGAATATGTATCATAAATCAAAACAAATAGAAGTGTGTTTGGAAGGGGAGCAAAGAATCTATTTTGGGGGAATGTGTGGTTATGACAATCTTTTAAGTGGGTTTGGTCGGAAAGGAATAGGAAAATCTTTGAAGACAAAGAGGAATACGTGGAGTCCCTTTGGGAGAGAGTAAAGTCCTTGGCTTCCCTATGAGCATCAACTGCTAAAGAATTCAAGGACATGCCTTTTTCTCTCTTACAATGGATTGGAAGGCAGTGTGTTGATAGATGAATACTTCATTAGACATACAAAGCTGCAAATTTTTGTTGTCTCTTTATATTATAACCTTCTCCTCTATAATAGGGTGGATTTCTTGTCCACTATTATGTACTATATTCATTATTAATGATAGTGATGTTTCTTTAAAAAAAAGACTTTTTTTCCCCTTCTGCTTTTATGCGATGAAGGTATAGTAGATGTAGTAGTTGAGCAAGACATTTTCGAAGATCACGAGTTGTCAATATTAAGCTCTTTTTTTTTTTTAGTTCAACCCTAAGCTATTCAAATGCACTATCAGGTCATACTGAATAAAGTTAACCGTATTTCTGGACCAAAAATTTGCTAGTTAAAGGCATACAAAATAAAGCTTAAACATAAAAATAAAGGGGATATGGATCTCTGAAAAATAGATAGCCTGGAAGAAATATAATGGACTAGCTAGCAATTTGAAAAAACACTTCCAAATTGGAAGGAAAGAAAGAATAATAAATAAAAAGAGGAAACCATATAAAACGACAATCGCTTGAGGAATTAACACAAAGGCCAAACTCTTGTAGCAAGGCAAATCCTAAATGATTCAACTAATCTCCAACAACTAAGCGTAATTTTATGTCATCACCAACTAACTACTGATGTGAAAACTTACCAGAAATTTCTCTGACTTCCCAAACATAACGGGCAAACAATAAATCACTTCATCAATATTGAAGCTAAAGAAACAAAAAAAAATTAAGAAGCCAACAAAACATTTTTTGTTAAACCGGAGAAGATTCATAATTGGCCCCAAACCTTTAAGGTTCTATATTTTCATAGAATGTGCAGATATTGTACCAAAACAATGACTACCACATCATTCACCAAAGACACAGAAAATTCTTAAATAAGAGTTTATGCAAACTTTTGCTTTCTGTGTATATGTACATTTTTGCTCTCGGCATAATCAAATTGTTGTACTTTGATAATCTAACTCATTGATGATGATGTGAAATATGAAATAAGTTGGTGCTTAAGTTACATACCTGTAAACTGGTAACATGGTTCAATGGAACCATAGCACCCATAGACATATTGAATATCATATAAAGTCCTATCCAGAAACATTCCACCAGAAACCAAACTGAAGTCGTATAACCTTGGGCTCCAGTCCTACATGTGAAAGAAGTTGAAGTCAAATTCAAAAATCTGTCCAGAAATTTCAGGGAAAATAAAAAGTTGAAAAAGATCAAACTTCTATAACAAAGAAAAATTGGGTCAAAACTAACCTCGTCAACCATTACGTGAGCTGCATCTAAATTGCGAATTAGCAAAGGCTTATACATTGGAGTTCGAACATGTAAAAACTTAAGGAGGCGAGCAAGCCCAAGAGCAACCTTCATTCTTTGTTTCCAACCAAAATCATCTAACAAGCAAAACAACGTATTAGGCTAGCAAGTTAGATGGTAACATAGCAGCTGCTTGCCATTTCAGTGTAAATGTGCGGGTATGTGTTCACGGTACGACACTTTCTTAAGTCCGCGGTGCGATGGGAGTAGGCTTTGCTGCTACAGAGTTTTGGATTACAGTTCATTTTGGAACCCTTATCTAGATCGTTTTAGCTAGTATATAAAATTATATAGAATAGTATATTCACAAACACATACTCAATTACTATTTATTTTACAGTTGTGCTAGATTTTCTATTATCTAAAGTTATATATCTATACACACATAATTAATTAATATTTATTTAACATCTGTGATATATGTTCTAAAGTGAATCGATTTGAAAGTAGTATTACAATTTGGGATTGGATATTTAGGTGATTTGGATCGCGAACCCAACCCATTTGGGATTGTTGTACCCAGACCGTTGGTCAAGTTTAGCGACTTTGGGTAATTATGAACATGACTAAGACAACTTACCACTATAGGTCCAATATGCACTTCAACACAAAGACCTCATCAAATTCAATGAACAACGTTTTTATGTCTACATCCCCCCCCCCCAAAAAAAAAAAAAACACATACACACACATCCAAAAAAATATATATAATCTTGGTTCCACACAAGAAATCAATGCTTAATATTGTTTGCTTAATAACTTGGCTTTCAAAATTTATTGAAGAGCTTCCCAGCTAGAAATCAGTACACCTAAATGTGTCCAAAGTATCTAAGTTTTGAGGATTAATGCAGCGGGAAATACAAAATCACAACAAACAAAAAATAGGTGAAAGGAATTTAAAAAACGTTGTATAAAAGGAAAGTAAGATAATAGTACAAATGGTACAAAACCCTACGTAGGTGTAACAGTTCAATTGCATGCTGATAATGTATATTCGAAATAGCTTGATGCATTGTAGGGCACAATTTGAAAAATATAGGTATAACCATTTTTCTTGAAAAGATCATAGGAATAATTTTTTTTCAATTTATTTGTTTTGTATTTTCATTGGTTAATAGACCCTAGCCATCTAGATTATATCAATATTTTGCTCCAAATAACTGAGATAGTCACTAGGATATATCCTATGGGGTGTCCATAAGGGTGAAAGTCAAAATCAAGACTTGCACCTTCTTGAATTAGGTTTCTAGTTATTGTCAACCCTTCAGTTCAAAGCATCACTAGAAACAATAACAAAATTATTGTGGCATGCTACTAACTGATAGAGAGAGTTAAACTGTAATGTTAACATGGAACTGTAGTACTTATTATAAGCTGCCCAGCTTACCCACCAAATCTAACAGTTCCCTGCTTTCAAGTTATTATTAGTACTCAAATCAAAAGTCAAAACTGCATACGAAGAATGAAGTTTTACATTTGCCATATTATACAAGATGGAAGTGTGGAAAATAATAATGATTTTGAGTTATTCCTAATCCTTACACCAAAACTCCAAACGACAAAGTCCCAAATTGTAACATATGCTAGATGGAATTCAGGCAATACCCCATGCATCAGTAGCCAGGGATAACACACACACACACATATATACACCAGATGGAAGTTGGAGAATAATGATACCTTTGAACAAGAGGTTTTGAACAGTATCCAGGGATTTGAAATCATAAACAGCACCAAGATGTTCACCCTCCTGGCAGTATCCAAACATCTCCACATGCCCGGATGAGCAATAAACTTCTCATGCCGAAGCAAAACGACTTCATCCTAAAATATATGCATGCCTATGTATAAGACTTCAAAAAAATTATATAGAAAAGAAATCCACCCAAGAATACGAAGCAGTTGATTCGACAACATACCATCAGTCTGCCTTCGTTATCTCCAGGATGATAATTATACCTTTCAGGGACTTCCCAAATCTTCACCGTGACGTGATGTACCTCCGTCGAGCAGCACGTAATTTTCCCACGGTAGACTTCGCCAAATTGGAAATCCCCAATGTAATTCTCTTCGCTGAAATCGTCGGTATATTCTTTTAACTCGTTGTAGGTCAGTTTTCTTGGATATAAGGGTTTCATCATCGTGCCCAATCCCACCATTGAACTAGGCTGTAAACATAAGGTTATGATCAACAAATACATTTCTCAAACTTTATTTTTCAGAATCGGGATCTACAGTTCATAAAACCAAAACACGACGACATAGTTTAGCTTGTCTGATCGAAAAAACAAAATCAAAGTGATCTTATCGCTCTACCGGTATAAAAACCTAAAGGTATTAGGAGATCGGCCGTGACTTACCTACTCAGATTTTTGGAGGCTGGAGTTTCCGATCTCGGATTCGCTATTTTTCCGATTCCTCCTTTCTTCTCTCTGATGTATAATTTATATCAATATCTATATTTATACTAGTTAGGGTTTCTCCAATCCTCACTCAATAGGTTTCTCCGATGTTCGCTTTAGACTCAAATTTAAATTTGATTAAAAAAAAGCAAAATTAAGGAAAATTCATTTATTTACTCAAATAACGAAATTTAAATCCTTATCCAAATTTTTAACAAAGAATTACATTTAAAC
The DNA here is from genome assembly GCA_951799425.1 of Ilex aquifolium. NCBI lineage: Eukaryota > Viridiplantae > Streptophyta > Magnoliopsida > Aquifoliales > Aquifoliaceae > Ilex > Ilex aquifolium. The sequence continues at coordinate 46,408,380 of OX637394.1, forward strand.
TCCTTGAGATTTATCATTTAATCACTCAAATCCCTTAACATTTAAAATATTACAAACAAATCCTCTGAAATTTGTACGCACATAACACTTAAATCCCTGCCATCAAATATCCGTTAATATATCTGTTAGTAAATTATATCTAGACCCCCTAAAGTTTATAAACGTATAATACTTAGATCCCTCAAATTTAAAATGTTAAATTTTACAACCAAAATTTATGTTATATATTATCATTTATTCAAATAAAATCAAAAATAAAAAGTTAAACTTAAAAAAAAATCATAATTAGTATACAATTATACTATCTATTGGAATAAAATTAAAAAATCAAATAAGGGGTCTAAGTCATTCATAATAGAACATGAATTTTATAACCAAAATTCATGTTCTATTACATCATTTATTGAAATTAAATCAAAAATAAAAATTTATTTTTTCTTAAAAAATCATATTTAGTGTACAATTATATTATCTATTAGAATAAAACTAAAAAATCAAATAAGGGGTCAAACTGTAATGAAAACAATATATTCTAACTTTAATTGGGGTAATCTGATAGTTTAATTTGATAATTTAAACGATCAAATTAAATTTCAATAGATAGTATAATTATATAATAATTATGATTTTTTTTATAAAAAAAAATAGATTTTTATTTTTAATTTTATTTCAATAAATGTCATAATAGAATATAAATTTTGGTTGTAAAATTTAAAATATTTGATATTCTATATTTGATTGGAGTATTTTTTGTCTAAGTATTATATTTTAAACTTGAAGAATCTAAGTATTACATATCTACAAATTTTAGGGGTCTAGATGTAATTTACTAAAAGAAGGGGTTAAGTGTTATGCGCATACAAATTTCAGGGGGTCTGTGTGTAATATTTCAAATGTCAGGCTGTCTGAGTGATTAAGTGACAAACCTCAGTGGGTCTGAGTGTAATTCTCCCAATCTTTTTAATTGTGAGATTTCACCATATTTAAAAATCTAATGATCATCCTTATTCTCTTTTAAATTTGTGTTTATCGTCATTTAAATTTGAGTTTCTCCTTCTTTAAATTTAAATTTGCCCATTGAAGTCTTTTATATTAAATTAAGCTTTTTACTCAAATGTTAATTTAAATTTGAGTAAAAATTTAAGTCATGATTGGAAATACTCTTATAAATCCCTAATTCTATTGGGACATAATTTAGGAACATAATTTGGAGATTTAATGCATTATGACAATTGGATTGATAGTGTTGGGACCCAGTTATACTTTAATGTTGGAACTCACTAACAATCTAATTGCCACAATCATTAAGTCCCTAATAAATATCAGTATCTATGAAAAAATTTTATTTTTTTATTTATCTCTAATTTTTATTATAAAGTCAATGATATCCATATATTAGTTTTCTCTAATTTATATTTAATATCAACATCTGTGATTTTTTTTTAATTTTTTATTTTATCCCTAATTTTTATTATAAAATTAAAGATATCCGTATATTAATTTTCTTTAATTTGTATTTTCTATAACTATTTGACTTTTAAGTTCTTTTATTTACAGTATTTGACTTGTAAATTCTATATTACCTTAATTAATTTTTTATTTCCTATATCTATATTTGACTTCTAAGTTCTTTTAGAATTTTTTATTCATTTTATTTAATTTTTAAATTATTTTAGACTCATTTATTAGTAGTACACTTACATATAATTTTTTATATTTATGTCTATGTTAATATAAAAATATAAAGTTCAATCAATGTTTTATAATTCTACAGTCCAATATATGTTATAGTTGATTTTTTGATACACAACAATATCATATTATTACAATACAAACAATAGTATTATAATTTAATTTATTTATTTGACAAAAACTGTAATAAATTGATAATATAATTAGGTGTATAAATACTCAATAATGATAATCTTACAATAAAGACTCATTATAAACAAAAAAAAAATATCTAAAGGGTCGGAGAGATACCTAAATAAATAACATATTAAGTATTCAAAGAGGGGTAGAATATATCAATAACTTGGTTTGATTAATAATTAAAATTACATAATCTATTATTCAATTTAATTATACCTATAACTTAAATTTTTTAAGAAAAAAATATTATTTAAATATATTCACGTGCAACATACGTTGTGCATTACTAGTAATAATATAATATCAGCATTTATGAAAAACTTTTGATTTCTTATTTTATTCCCAATTATTATAATAAAGTCAATTATATCCACCTCTATACTTTTATTTAATTTTTATTTTTTACACATATTTGACTTGTAACTTATTTTGAACTCTTTTATAAGGACTTCTAAATTCTTTTAAACTCATTTATTAGGAGTGCAGTTACATATAATTACCTATATTTATATGAAACAGTAAAGTCATATATATGTTAGATTATTAAACACATGTTATATTTTATTTTTTGGTATGCAATAATATAATAATATTATAAGCGATCTAATCAATCTATTTAACAAAATAAAAATTAATAATTTTATGATATAATTAAATGTACAAATGCATAAAGAGATCAGAGATATACCTAAATAAATGACAAATTAAAGACTCAAAAACTTATAAATAAATTAATAATTAAATTTAATAATAATTAAACTATAGATTAATTATTCAACACTTAATTTATTATTTAATTTAATTATTTATATAATTCAAATTTTTTATAAAAATAATATTATTTAAATATTTTTATGTACAATAAGAGTCATGTATTATTAAATATATATTAAACCATATAGTGGGAAGTGCTTTGTCCCTCGAGGAAGCCAATTCTATTTAGAATTGGGTATTAATAATGAGCAATGATATAATTTATGGCGACTGACGAGTTACACTTTGAACCCTAAAAAATTTAAGGATTCTTATTTTATACTTTCAGAAATAAAATTTCTTATTTTGCACTCTTAATATATCAAAAGTATTACAATGTGATATTTTTCTTAGCTTTCTTTATTTTTCATAAAAAATACTCCAGTGACACTGACGGAAAAATAGGAATCTAACAAAAATGCCACATTGCAAAAATTTTGATAAATTAAAGGTGTAATATAAAAAATTTTATCTTTGAGGATATGAAATAAGAATTCTTAAATTTTTCATGGTGCAAAGTACGGTCATCCCAATAATTTAGGGATATGATTTGGGGATATAATTATTATAATCATTAGATTATTAGTGGGTCTCAACATTGAATGCACTACACTATCAATCCAATGATCCTAATAAATTATGTCATTAATTTATATCTCAATAACATTAGTGATAAATAATACAACTTTACTGGCCTTCCTTCTAGCTCGGTTGTTGTGGACCTCAAATTCCAACAATTAGGTTGGGGGTTCAAGGGGTGGTAGAGAGAGAGACCAGAAATAATACAACTTCTTCCAATAAATCATCAATTTTCCCCTTGAACTATAACACTGATTTTAATTCGACCATTCAACTAAATTTTGATAATCCAAGCCTATTCAGAATAGGAACAGTACAACTTAGAATAGAAGTGAAAACTTCTTGCAACAATTACCTACCTAAAAAAAATAAAATTACTAACTTTAATTTAACACGGATTTTAATTCGACCCCTCTACCAAAATTTGATAATCTAATACAAAACTATAAATGTTTTCTCTATCTCTCTAAGAGAGCTTTTTCTTACCTGGTCTAATCACTCTAGTCTAACCAGCTTTTTGAAGACCATCGACAAATGTCACCCCAACCCAAGGGTGGAGCCAGGGCCCACCCTAATTTTTTTTTTTTTTTCTGCTATTACTTATATGTATTATATTTATTTTCTAAGAATGTACCAAAAAAAATATTTATTTTCTAAGTTATTTTGGTAATGTCTAGCCATGACCCAACTACACTTAGTGATGCCGACACCTACCAAAGATACCTACACGAACTCCTTTTATTCCATTCAGGTTAGTTACGTATAGTTCCAATTACACTACCGAAAGGTCCTTTTCGACATTGCACATCGACTTTATATCCAGTTGACACCAGACTGTGTGAGTATTGCCCATCGAAGTGATTACAAACTGTAAAAAATTATTGCCCTCTCAGTCACAGTAAACTGTGTGCATTACCGCACGCTCTCAATTGTGAAAAATCTTTTATCGAGTAGTGTTTGTCACAGAACTTGATAGATTCCTATCTTTTCTTGTCGTTTCTTTTCCTTTTCTTTTTGCCGTTCATCCATATCTGAGCAGTTAGACTTGTTTGGGGAATGTTTCTTCCCTCTCCATCATAAGCGGCCGGCTAAGTGCATCTTCTTTCTCCCTTCTCTTCGTAGCGAGCATTTCTGGTCTTAATAGTTTCTTAGTGTGATCTATCTTCTTCTTGAATCCAAGGACCCGATTCCAATAAGCTGAAATTAATCTGTCTGAAACTCATGTTGTATTTTAAAGTTTTGTTTTTTGGTCTCATATTTTTGAGTTTTATTCATTTTGGCATGAATTAAAGAATTAAGAAAGAAAAATAGAAACAACAAAAAAAACTTCTCTCAAAGAAAGCAGTTCCTGTTCTCAGGTTTGTTGTGTGTGTGTGTATATATATATTGTCAGATTTATCGAGTGTGATTAATCTTTTATATTTTTCTTGGGTTATTTGTGTCTAGTCATATCTTTATTTTATTTGTATCATATATATTTTTTCAGTGTTATCAATGTCATATACTGACCTTGTAAATCTTTAATCATATCTTATTGTCTGAGTACTGCTTATTGAACTGATTAACTTTGAGAGTCTCTAATCATATCCTATTGTGTGAGTACTATTTATTGAAATGACTACACTTGTTAGTTTCAATGTTTAGTCATCGGTGTATAGTCAATGTCAGTGTTAAGTCATTTATGTTAGAAATAGTTAGTAATGTAAGATATCCCACATTGAAAAATTGAAAAGGAGTGTAAGAGTTTAATAGAAGAAACACACCAAATTTTATAAGTTTGGATGGTGGAAAGATTTGGAGGGAAGCTCCAAATATTTCAAATCAATGTGTCTTGATTAGGTTTTAAATAAAATAATATTTAAAGTCAAAAGATGGACATCTTGGGCTTGAAGCCTATAAAGAATTAATATTTTGTATTAATTAAGCAGTTAATTAACTGCTACATGTCTCTTGGCCCAAGAGTTGTGTCTTTTCTTTACATCTCTAAGGTATTATAAATATATGTACAAATCCTTCAATAGAAATATACAAAAACCGTTTCTCTATTCTCTTCTTGGGAGAATTTTAGAGTTTGCTATCTAAAATTCTATTTGACTTTGTTAATCCTAGAGGAATTTGCCACAAACCCAGCAGCAATATAATGGGGGCATAATTTCCTTAAGGAGAGTGAATACACGATCAAAGCTTTCTAATCTGTTGTAATTATTTTGCTAACAATCTTAAGGAAATTATACAACAATGGAGGCTACTGGTTCGAATTCTATTTTCAAGTTCAATCCCGAAGTGTTCAAGTTGGATTGTTTCGATGGAACGAACTTCACATGCTAGAAGGATAAATTATTTTTCTTGCTTACTGAATTTAGTGTTGCGTATCTGCTAAGTGGAAATCTGCCAACTATTCTCGAACCATCTGACAAAGAAGATGAAGAAACTATAGCAACCCGCAAGAAACGCATGGAGGATGAAGTTCGCTGCAGAGGCTATATTCTGAATTCATTGTCTGATGATTGTACGATCTGTTTCGTTCAATCAAATCCCCACAAGAAATCTGGAGTGTCTTGGAGAAGAAATATACATCTGTTAAGTAAGGTACGGATAGATTTATCGGTATGAAATTTTTTGAATTCAAAATGTTTGATAATAAATCTGTCATGGAACAAGTAGATGAATTGCTTGTCCAAGTATCTAGACTCAAGGATTTTAAAATAGAAGTGTCTGAACAACTTCAAGTGGCTGCGGTAATTGCAAAATTGTCTACTACTTGGAACGATTATCGAAAGAAATTGTTGCACACTTCTGAAGATTTTACCATAGACCAACTCATGAAGCAAATCCGAATAGAAGAAGAAACTCGCAGTCGTGAGAATAAAAATGCTTCAAAGTCTGGTTCTAAAGTAAACAATATTGAGTCTAATACAAAGCAATCGGTAAAGACTGGTAATACTTCTGGAAATAAAAGGAAGTATGTTGAATCTTCAAGTAATAATTCTGCCAACAAAAAGAAGAATAAGACATGTTTTTTCTGTGGCAAGAATGACCATTTCAAGAAAGAGTGTAGGTTCTATAAGAAATTGAAGATAGAGGCAAACGCTGGACAAAAGAAGGCCAATATTGTTGAACGTCCTCCAAATCCTTCTGAAATTATAGTTATGGTTGTTGAACTTAAAATCAGCATGATTACAGAATGCAACGTGGCAACAACAGACAAGACTGCAGATTGGTGGTATGATTCTGGTGCGACAGTGCATGTTTGTAATGACAAAAATCTGTTCAAGAATTATGAAGTTGCAGCGAAGGATGAAAGTGTTCTGATGGGGAATCATGATACTGCCAAGATGCATGGAAAAGGGACTGTTGAACTGCAATTTACCTCTGGAAAGAAACTGATCTTAATGAATGTATTTCATGTTCCTGATGTGAGAAAGAATATGATATCTGCAAGTTTGTTGTGTAAGAAGGGCTTAAAGGTTGTCTTAGAGGCAGAAAAATTTATATTTTCTAATAATGGTGTCTTTGTTGGATAAGGGTATTCATGTGATGGCATGTTTAAGTTGAGCATTGATAAAGTTGATGTTTCTGTTTATATTCTTGAGTCTCCTTTTAATTTATGACATGCTCGTTTATCACATTAGGTATATGTCTAGGCATGGTTTAATTCCATGTACAAATGAAAATTTTGGAAAATGTGAAATATGCATACAAGCAAAAATGACTAAAAAACTTTTTTCAAATAATGAAAGAACAACTGCAACACTTGAACTTGTGCATTCTGATATATGTGAATTAAATGGTCATTTAACTAGAGGATGAAATAGATATTTTATTACTTTCATTGATGATCATTCTAGGTTTACTCATGTTTATTTAATGAGAACTAAAGATCAAGCATTTGATATGTTTAAATGTTATAAAACCTTGGTTGAAAATCAATTGGAAAAGAAAATTAAAATCCTATGAAGTGATCGAGGTGGTGAATATTTTTCAATTGAATTTACTGTTTCTTGTGAAGAAAATGGTTTGATTCATCAAACGAGTGCACCTTACACTCCACAACAAAATAGTTTGGCTGAAAGAAAGAATAGAACATTGGTAGATATGATTAATGCTATGCTTATGCATGCTAAACTACCAAAAAATCTATGGGGAGAAGCTCTATTAATAGCTTGCCATGTGCACAATAGAATACCCTCAAAGAAAACAAAAACTTCTCCATATGAAATATGGAAAGGAAGAAGGCCAAACTTAAGTTATTTGAGAGTATGGGGTTGTATAACCTATTATAGAGTTCCAGATCCTAAAAGAACCAAATTAGGACCTAGAGCTCTTAAGAGTGTTTTTGTGGGTTATGCTGAAAATTCAAAAGCATATAGATTGTTGGATATAGACTCAAATGTTATCATAGAGTCTAGAGACGTTGAATTTTTAGAAACAAGTTTTCTTGGAAATTCAAATGTCAATCAACAATCGAATAAAGAAAATGTTGAACCTCTAATTACACAAGACATTAATATGGATCAGAGTTCTTCTTTAAATAATAAACGGAAACGAGTGTAACCTCCTAGTGAACCTAGGAGAAGTTAAAGGGTAAGAAAAGAGAAGAACTTGGATTCTGATTTTATTTCTTCACAAGCAATAGTCTTCTTGGTTGAAGGAAGTAGATATAAGATTTTAAATAAGATACCCATTGTTATGCACTTGGAATAAGATCCTAAAACTTATAGTGATGCAATGACATCAAGAGATTCCAGTTTTGGGAAGGAAGCAATAAATGATGAAATGGATTCACTTCTATCAAATGGAACATGGGTATTGGTTGACTTACCACCTAGTTGTAAACCAATCGGATGTAAATGGGTGTTTAGGAGAAAATATAATACTAATGGTTCTCTATAAACCTTCAAAGCAAGACTAGTGGCAAAAGGTTTTAGACAAAAAAGATTTGATTATTTTGACACATACGCTCTGGTGGCAAGAATTACTTCAATAAGAGTGTTGTTTGCTTTAGCATAAATATATGATTTATACATCCATCAAATGGATGTAAAAATAGCATTCTTAAATGGTGATCTTGATGAGGAAGTATATATAGAACAATCTGAAGGATTTGTACTTTCTGGTAATGAAAAGAATGTTTGCAAATTGGTGAAATCCTTGTATGGATTAAAACAAGCTCCTAAACAGTGGCATGAAAAATTTGATAGTGTCATATTATCTCATGGGTTTAATCATAATGGAGCAGATAGATGTGTTTACTCCAAGTTTACTAAAGACTATGGTGTAATAGTTTGTCTCTATGTTGATGACATGTTAATCATAGGAATCAATTTGAGAGGAGTAAATGATACTAAGAGATACTTGACATCTCAATTTAAAATGAAAGATTTGGGAGAAGTCGATACTATCTTAGGGATTAAAGTTAAGAAACATAGTGGGGGTTTTGCTTTGTGCCAATCTCATTGCATTGATAAGATTCTCTCCAAGTTTAACCACTTGAGAATTAAAGAAGCTAATACCCCATTTGATGTTTCCAACAAGTTGGTAGAAAATTCGGGTAGATCTGTTAGTCAATTAGACTATGCAAGTGCAATTGATAGTTTAATGTATGCTATGCATTGCACTAGACCTGATATTGCCTTTTCTGTATGCAAACTTTCAAGATATACAAGTAATCCTAATATCGAACATTGGAGGGCTATTGGAAGAGTTCTCGGTTATCTTAAAAGGACAAAGTCATTTGCCTTGTTTTATAACAAATTCCTTTCGGTACTAGAAGGCTATACTGATGCTAGTTGGATAACTAGTATCAATGATAACAAATCAACGTCTGGTTGGATTTTCACTTTAGGTGGAGGAGCTATATCATGGGCTTCTACGAAACAGACGTGTATTACTCATTCCACAATGGAATCTGAATTTATTACGTTGGCAGCGACAGGTAAAGAGGCGGAACGGCTGAGAAATTTATTATTAGATATAAAGTTGTGGCCACAACTGATGCCAACAATCTCTTTGCACTATGATAGTCAAGCAACTATGTCTAGGGCTTTTAGCAAGATTTATAATGGTAAATCTAGACATATTACTTTAAGACATGAATATATTAGGCAACTACTTTCTGATGGTATAATCACAGTTGTCTATGTCAGGTCTTGTAGAAACCTGACTGATTCATTAACTAAAGGACTCTCGAGAGATATGATTAAAAGCACTACGAGTGCAATGGGTCTTAAACTATTCTAAATTTGTCACTAATAATGGAAACCCTACCTTTCTTGTTGTTTAGCAATTTTTAAAGATTTAACTGGTAATAACAAGTTATTAGTGATTGATAGCAAGCACAAGGTTTTATATATAGTGCTTATGGAAAAGGAGGTTGAATATTAATTATTCTTAATGAAGACTTTGTGTTTGGTTTTTTGAACAAGAATGTTCAAAATTTTGAAACTTTAACAACTCTTCACCTATGTGAACACAAGAAGTGGTGCCACTTATATCAAGAGTTTGAAAATAAAACTTTTGTAAGTGTTCATGAAACGAGGAGGTAGCACAAGGCCATAATATGGTGCTAAAGCTCATGGTGAACACATTTAGAGAAACTTGTAAGTTTATGTGTATGACATTTTCGATCTTGTTGTATAAAATCAAGGTTTAATAAATTTAAATAACCATTGATTTTGACAAGGTTTTGAAATGTTTATACTAATAGAAGGTTTAAGTCAAAAGACACCTTCTATATGGATAAACTTTAGTTGATTTTGATTACTTACATTACTATCTAAGTGGGGAATTGTTAGAAATAGTTAGTAATGTAAGATATCCCACATTGGAAAATTGAAAGGGAGTGTAAGAGTTTAAAAGAAGAAACACACCAAATTTTATAAGTTTGGATGGTGGGAAGATTTGGAGGGAAGCTCCAAATATTTTAAATCAATGTGCTTTGATTAGGCTTTAAATAAAATAATATTTAAAATCAAAAAATGGGCACTTGGGGCAACTTGGGCTTGAAGCCTATAAACAATTAATATTTTTTATTAATTATTTTATATTAATTAAGCAGTTAATTAACTGCTACATGTCTCTTGGCCCAAGAGTTGTGTCTCTTCTTTACATCTCTAAGGTATTATAAATACCTGTACAAATCCTTCAATAGAAATATACAAAAACCGTTTCCCCATTCTGTTTTTGGGAGAATTTTAGAGTTTGCTATCTAAAATTTTATTTGGCTTTGTTAATCCTAGAAGAATTTGCCACAAACCCAGCAACAACATAGTGGAGGCATAATTTCCTTAAGGAGAGTGAATACACGATCAAAGCTTTCTAATCTGTTGTAATTATTTTGCTAACAATTTATGTGTTTTCAGTACAATAAGTGATTACACATCTTAGTGTTTTTAGCGATTATTGAAAATTATTGATCAATGATGTGTCTAGTCATTACTTTTGTATATATATACACATTTCTTCACAATGTAAACCCGACAGTAAAATGTCTAGAAGGTCATCATTCGGGTCTTCAAGCCAAACAAACGATGGTTCGTCCTTGAGCAACCAATGCCGACATCTTGATGCACACCAACATCAAAGTTCCTTCTCATTCAGTTTACTAGAATTTGGTAACTATACACATTCCAGTGGTATAACGTGGTAAGAAAACTTGCGTGACTTTCATAATGAGTCAATCAACATTCATAACTCTTTCACAAAAATTGGTCATGTGATTAGTGGACCTGCAACCATTCTTCCGCATCTAGAGTTTTATTACCACCTACGAGGACCAAGGTAGATGAAATCGTATTTCAAGCGTTATGAGCTTGAAGTATACTACCGTTGGCTTAGATTACGAGCGCCACAGACACGTTCAACTGAAACGTATGTTGAATGGCGCACAGACAAATATGATGATATCATAACAAGACTTGAATGTGAAATTAATCAGATACAACGACGTCTAGACGATTCAACTTTATCAAAAAGGTAAAGATAGAGCATTCAGATTCTGTCGAGGCTATTAATACAATGCTATTTGATCCATTACTAACTTATGACCATGAATTTTCTGATTTTGATGATTCAAGTGATGATGATTATGAAAAATTTACCAACCACTATGTTATTGAAAACATAATCCTCATTAGAAAACATATGTTGTTGTATTTGTGTTGCATGTCGTATGAACATGATCATTTGTATTTCTATTTCAGATACATAAAATAACTATTATATTATTAACATTTTTTGCATTAAAGTTGATTATGAAAATTTGTGTCAAATAATTTAGACGCACTCTGCATTTGAACAGTTTCAAAAACAAAAAAACATATATAAAACTTTTCACTCATTTTTTGTCATCCAAAAAAATTTTGATTAATATTAGTTTTGTAAGCTTGAAAAATATTGAATTTGAAAAAAAACACCAAAGGCGTTAGTTGGACTATAGACATAGTAAAGTTGGAAAATGGTTATTTTCACTCGAAGGATCATCAACTTTTCGATATAAAACAGGGTTATTAAATCCGTTTTATAATGAAAGCGGGCTTGTCAAACTCGCTTTAAGAAAAAACGGGGTCAATAAATTTATTTTTCATGATCATGAACAATCTCATTCTCCTAAAAACAACTTTGTAGTATCCGCTTTTAATGTAAAAAGCGGATTCAGTAATTACGCTTTTATTAAGAAAGCGGATGTTGCTTATGTATTGTTTTCAATTCAATTGCAATATTCTTTCCATTATTCATTGTAATTGCTTTAAATTCTTTTTTTCAATTCAAAGTCTCCATTTAAATTCTGTTTTTCAATAAATTCTTTAATTTGCTTTAATTTATCACGTCTTCTTTAATTGTTTCTGATTTTACTTTTAATATGATAGTAGTTCAATCCCAGCATGATTGGATAAGGGATTCTCTTTCGTGAATGAGTAGTTTGGACCTAACTAGGGTTTCATTGTTCAAAATTACTTTTATTGTTCAAAATAATTAATTTTGGAAGCACAGTTGATATGTAATAATGTAAACATCTTTGTTTAGTCGTAGACAATTGAATTTAACACGATTAATTCTTAGAGTCCCAACAATCAATGTGATATAAATTCTTCAATGAATTATTTTTATCATTAAAATACATATTTTTCCAAATTATGAGTGTTAATTGAATATTTTTCGTCTAAGTGAGTTTGATTACGATCTTTAATGAGTCATAAATTAGGTCAAAATAACTCTTCATGGTAAAATGAACTTTGATGGTTAGCTGGTTTATTTCAATAGTATTTCTTCGTAATTATTTATCTTTACCCAAATTTTCTATTACAAAAATTTTTCATTTTTTTATTTTTAACATGTCACCTTTGAGTTTCTCGTTTTTTTCTTAAGGGGACGACCTCGATAATTGACCGAGTTACTATACGATAATTTTCTTACGCTTGATCCAGTAAACTTGTGATTTAACAAATAAAAAGGGTCATGGAGAACATTTAACATTAAAAACGGAATCTCCAGAAAAAAAATAGCTGTTGACTCCGATTTAAAATTTGTCATAGTTTAATACTGTTGTATTTTGATAAAATTGTTTTAAAACAATCGTACTATGGTAAATAACTCCCCTAATTGCTTCATTGTCGCTTTCCATTCTAGGAGTTGAATACAGTACCGTACTAATAATTTTGGCACTGTATCTCTAACTTCTATCATTATTATGGTTATTTTTATATTTTTTGGGGTTATTTTACAATTAAAAAAATTATTATTTTTATGGGTGATTTACCATTTTTGTGAGATGTTTAACATTGTTGTGGGTATTTTTACCACATTTGTGATAGCTATTTTTATCACTTTTTTTAGTATAAAAAAATTTATCACATTTATGAGTATTTTTACTATATTTGTAGATATTTTTACCACATTGATGGATGTTTTTGTCATTATTGTGGTAATTATTTTTGCCATTTTTAGAGGTATTAGTGATAAAATGACCTATAAATATGATAAAAATAACGATAAATGTAACAAATGAAGGTATAATGCTGAATTTTATTTTTCCGATACCCTTGTCAAATCCTCTATCCTATTTTATTTGCTCCAACGCTTATGAGTGCTTTCACCAGTCTGATATGACATGGCTATAACCTTGTCCTGTACTTGCGCATCCTAATATCGTCTTTTTGGGTGAAAATTGGGTTGAGTTATTTTTAAGGGACTGAGTTTAGTTTGTTAAGAAAATTTATTTAGGTATAAATTTATTTTTAATCTTACTAACAAGTAGTTAAATTCACTATTATTTTAAAACTTCAAAATACCCTTCATTGAAAGTAACTTTAAATTAATTTCGTAACTTGAAAATTATTATTCCTTAATTCACTATCAATGAATATATGTCAATAATTTTTTTACATAAATTTGAAATTCAAATTTAAAGTACAACTGATATTCTCTCTCTCTCTCTCTCTCTCTCTCTCTATATATATATATATATAAATTTTTTTACCATATTATTGTTTATGTTATTATTTTTGTTGGACATGTTACTGTTCATGTTACTATTTTTATTGAGCATGTTACTACTGTTATTTTGTGTTTAAATGTTATTACTTTTTTTAATATATATATCTATATAATAAAGTAGCTTACAATTCAAATCTCAAAAGATAAACAAAATGACTTTTGCTATTCGCGGTTGAGATCACTTTAAATTTTACTTTAAAATTAATCTAACGGCTAATATTAACACCCTAAATTTAATAGGAAAAATAGGCCCTTAAGGGTGTGTTTGAAGTGACTTTTTAAAAGCACTTATAGAAATTATTTATCATAAATACTTTAAAAAAAAAATAGTGTTTGAAACCGCTCCACCACTACCTTTACCGCCGCCACCACCACCACCACCGCCACCACCACCACCATCGCCACCATCATCGTCGTAGTCGCCACCACCACTGTCACCACCACCCACCACCACCACCATCGCCGTCGTCGTCGCTGCCACCACTGCCATTGCCACCCACCACAACCATCACCGTCTCCTACCACCACCACTATCGCCCACCACCTCTCACCCTCACTACAAACCAATGCTTAAATTTTTTTATCTCTTCTCTATGTTTCTGATTTGATTTTGGATATAAATACAAATATGTTTATTGTTTACTATTTTTTATTACTCTGTGCTTTCAAGCACAGGTAATAACTAGTATATATATATGAGAGAGAGAGAGAGAGAGAAATAAATTGTCTTATTTTATTTAATCAACTTCTAAAATTTAGGAGGAGTTAGTTTTCAAATTTGTTTTAATTAAATATAACTACTAGGAGTATTTTGGACAATGGAGATTAAAATAGACTTAATATTAAACAAATTTTCTTGATGAACTTATCACCAAATAAGTCCTCCTAAATTTTATTAAACCACCATTTACTCCAAAAACTTTAAGTGTAAGAGAGTGTGTAACTTAAGTATTTATACTTCAAGAAATTTAAACCATGAGAAACTAGAGTTCAGAGATTCTCCATTTTAAGACAACATTAGCAGGTGTGAACAAATAAAGTTCGATCTACGTTAATTAGCATTATGTTTACAAAGCATCTGGCATGCCCCTAGAGTAAATTAGCATGACACTGAACAATATGCAACTTCAGCAGACCCTTGACAACTTGCTTCATTGTCGGACGATTACCAGGAAATTGTCCCACACATCGAATCGCTAGTCTAGTAATTTCTGGCCCATCTGTAGTACAAAAACATGGTTCTGCTACAAGACTTTCATGCACTAGTGAATGCTTGGACTGACTGATGCCTGTATCTGATTTATCAGATTCGTACTCCTGGGCCCAATCAAAAACTTCAGGTGCAAAAGAATTCCAGTCTTCTTCTGTAAAGATTCTTTTGGTAATCAAACCCAAAAGTAAAACACCAAACGCAAAGATATCACTTTTTCCTGTCCATCTACCTGTGAACACAATAAAGTTGCGAGTTCAAAACATCTGCCGAACAAAGCTGTAATCTTACATACTTGACGTCAAAAACAAATAATGGATGAATAAATTGGCAGGCATGAAGGACAAAAAACTATAAATGCACCACTTCAGCCCTAAGTATGTCTAAACAAGTGGCAATGTCTTATGGGAATCTGACCATTTTCCAAGTCACGAGATCAACAAAAAATTTCAGGAACTCAAGAAAACTTTAGGTAGAATGCTTCTGCATCAATCCAGAATCAAAAAAGTGGCCGCGACACTTGATAGATAATCTTCCCCAATTGAATTTTGTGTCCCACGTGTCTCTTAATTGTGGTTTTTCAGTTAATAACTGAGAACATTTCCAATCACACCCCCTTTGCACTCGTGGCTACAACGTCAACTCGAGATTAACACAATCACCCAAAAACCACACACATAGGGTTAGCCAGGGCGTCTCTTGCGAGACTCCAACTTAGTATTGCAGAGTAACCTTAGAGGCCTTCATATACGAACTACATAACGGGCTTTTTTGCTTGACTCTTCTACACTTCCCATGTATCCCATGAATTGTCAATCTTTGAATGAGATCATGCTTTAATTTCCCTCGTGTCAGATTAAACGTTGAAGTAGACAAGCAACTCCAGAATAGAACTCAGCAAAGCTTGGTGTTCCATAGCATTATTTTTCCTGGCTTTCTTATATATCTCTTTTCATGTATTTATTTGTATATTCAGTGATTGTTGTTAAGGGAGGGGATGTCGTGACATTCTCACCTATTTGTTGCAGTTCCCCAGGGAAACAATGCTTCATCTTTCAAAATGTGACGATGAGTTTTAGGCAGAGCAAATTCCACCCTTTTATCCTATTTTACGAGTGTTGAACATAACATCCAGGCTTTACCAAATAAACTTACAGTGCCACAAAAATATATTGACCTTAGCATAAAGTCCTGGCACTCACACATAAGGAGGCAGAAAAGGACAGGAAAAAGGGGAGGGTATGATTTGGAAGAAGGGGTGTGTTTTCTTTTTTTTGGTTGGAGAAGGATAGGTAAAAAAACAAAAAAAAAACTACTACTTCAGGGGATCCTTACTCCCAGTTATCTCTTCTGTGAATGAGGAAGCCAATCTTGAAGCACATTTTAGAACCAATTATCTGCTGTACTCAAATTGTTTGCATTTGGAGGTTCTTCCTTAACACACAACTACACAAGAGGCACTGCACTTCTAGCCAGCCAATTGGCATGGTCACAGTACCATGTCATTTTATGCCACATGACGGAGTCCTAGTGCTTTGACATATGGGCTCTACATTCTTTCTTTAGTTACCATCACATCATAGATCGATTAAGGATAGCACTGGAATGAAACACCTATGTTTTCTTACAACTAGTCCAACCAGGAGGTTGCCGAGCTTGTTAATCACTTAGACCGCTCATTTATTTCCCTAACGAAAAGAGCTCCCGAATCCCAGATACCTACAAGAAATTTATACATGTAATCCACATTACGAAGTTTTAGTGCTTTGACACGAAGGCTCTAATTTGATGTGATGTGGATTTTGCAAAAGTACTCAGTAATGACAGTAATTAAATAGGCATGTGCTGTATTTTCAATTTGAGGGTAGATTTCAATGTTTAGGAATGAGGCTAAGAGCACTATAAGAGGGCATAGGTGTCAGAACTCTTGAAAGAAGGAAAGAAATGGGAGAAACCTAGAATCTCTAGGAGCCTTGAAACCAGTGTTTTAAAAACCAGCCCGGCTCGGACCGGTCGTCAGATTGACCTGGAGGAGCCTGAACCGGCCGGTTTAGTTATTGGATCGTTCCAAAGAAAGGAACCGAACAAAACCCGATGACCCGGCCGGTTTTGTAACAAACTCGTTGAACCGGACGATTTAATTCAAATGATATAAAAGGAAGGTACTAGGGCATTTTTGCACAAATTTCATTTCATCGTTGTTTGTCTTTGCCCTATACTTCTCGACTCCGACTCGTCCTCACATGTCAGTCATCTTTCTCTCTCTCTAGTCACTGAGCACAATAGCACACCACTCACTCGAAGACTCGAACTACTCAGATTCTCAAATTTTCAACTCACACAGATCTTCATCTTCTTCATCCTTCGGTCGACAATCTGAGCCACATCATTAGGTATTACATTTCTCTCTCTCTCTCTTATCTCTCAACTATTATATCATGTTATATGTAGTTTTTTTTTGGTCTATTTCAGATTTAGTTGATTTGTATATAAATTTTGCCTATTTCAATTTTCAACATTTATCATATTACAGCTCATACGGTCAATCCATATCCAAGTGAATAAAATTATTGAAATGTTCGAAAATTCATTCTAAGGGCTTTTAACATATTTCCCATTAACACATCTAAAGATGCCAAGTTGTCGGTTCATTATTACGAATTCAAGACCAAATTGCATGGAATCCAACCAATCTGTGTAAATAGTTTCAATTCCTGCTCCACCCAATAAGTATTTACCCATTTCAATAATTATGCAATTCATATGAAGGGTCTTGACCTCCCATGAATGTATTCATAATTTCATATTCATTGATAACTTATAGGTGGCTTAGGGGATAAATCAGAGAAACATTGGAAGTAGTCTGAAACTTTGGAAGAACTTACATAAATGCATCAAATAGCAATTGTCTACACTTAAAGACTTAAGAGTAGATTATTATTTTTAAAATCCTTTGTACATGGCAATTGTAATGCACATGCTTGAATCTAGATTTTAGAGGTATTTTCTCTACTTAACTTTAAAAGTTTGTATATGAAATTGAATGCATTGGATACATTTTTGATGATTTTGGGGTTTCATAATTCTTGTGATTTTTTAGCCTATTTATAATTGTTTTTTATTTTTTTATATTATTTGACCGGTTCGTCCAATGACCTAACGGTTGAACCAATAATCTATTGACCTGGTCCATTTCCCGAGTTGATGTTTGGGTTGGGCCGGGTTTTAAAACTATGCTTGAAACCACAAGGAGAAGAAAAGGATAATGGAAAGGAGTTCTATAGAGAGATGTGAAGAGAGTAGAGAGAAAGAGAGAGTAAAAGAGGGTAGAGAAAAAGAGAGAGCAAAAGGGAGAAAGAAGCTAGGGAGGGGAAAAGGAGAGATCGATGTTACCTGGATTGTGGGTCGCTTTGGTAGGTGATGCAGGTACGGGTACGTGATACGACACTTTTTTAGGTACGTAGTACGATGGATGGTAGGTTTAGCTGGTACGGTATTTTAGGTCGTAATTCATTTTGCAACTCTTATTTAGATTGTTTTTATCACTATACAATATTATATATCATAAAACATTCATGGGTCGTTAGGGATTTAGTGAATTCTGGGAACTCTGGGAGAGATGGAGGTTAAAGGCTCACTCAAACACTTTGAAATCTCACATCTTGAGGCTCTACTTTCGTGTGACAATTTTGAAGCGCTTTTATATCATCTCCAAAACCCTAACATAGGCCTAAAATAAAAAAAAGATCTGTTGACTCATTAAAAGAACAAATAAGGCCCTTCAACTTATTCCTAAACATTGAAATCTACCCTCAAACTGAAAATACAGAATGCTTATTAACCAAATTACCATTATGGAGTATTTCTGCAAAATCCACATCACATCAAACCCCTCACGTTGGAGAAAACTTGTCCTCGAGTTTTTAATGACATAGATAAGCATTGAGTCATCTTGTTATCTTTGTGGATCTTATGCTCTGATACCAAACTGATGTAACCTAGCTCATGGCCATATTGTAGAACACATACCATGCAAATAAAGGCTGAAATCCATGAACAAATAAACACTTCTGCAGCTGATTTTCTTCAACTAGTGGATATATTTGATGAATATACGTCAAAATTAGATGTGATACTAGAGGTCTCTCACAAAATATTCATCGAACACTTGTTGGACAGATCTTTTTCAGTTGAATCTAGGCATACTAAAAACTGCTGCTAGCTAAGGACTTCCATCGAAAATTTGTGGGCATAAACTATAAGATGTGTATTGCTATTTCTTTTTATTCGGTTAGATAGAATAAGGAAGGAAAATATTATAGAAATGAGAAGAGAAGAGGGGATAGGTGTAGGAACTATTGAAAGAAGGAAGAAAAAAAACCTTAGGGAAAACCTTGAATCCACAAGGAGAAACAAGGAATAAGGAGAAAGAGTTCCCATGGAGATATGTGAAGAGAGAATAAAAGGGATAAAGAAGCTATGGAAGGGAAGAAGAGAGATGGAGAGCCAAAGGCTCATTCAAACACTTCAAAATCTCACATTTGAGGCTCTATTCTCGTGTGGCAGCTTTGAAACTCTTCTATGACCTCTCCAAAGCCCTAAAAAATAGGCCTAAATTACAAAAAAATGACTTCTTCACTCTTTATAGGAACGTATAATGCCCTTAAACCCATTCCTACACATTGAAATCTACCCTCAGACTGAAAATACAACATGCTTAATTAACCAAACTGATATCACATCAGAATTGATAAGGATGGTATTATGGATAAGACACCTATGTTGCCTACGAATCATGATAAAACGAGCCATGTCGGGCTTATAGAATTGACGTATACAAAGATGAGAAGCTATTAGAATAGAGGTTGATCATTACAACCCATTTATCACTTGAACATCACCTCGACAAGGTATAACTCAACCCACATCCAAGGTTGCACTCATGTTAATGGATCATTAATTGGTAAGTGGTTTAAAGAGAAGTTATCGTACAACAAGGACAGAGCACTCCTACCAATTCGACACAAGGACGCCGTGATATGGAAACACAGTTGCAAAACGAAATGTGGCTGCCTTTTTTTAACAGAGAAGAGAAAAATATCATAGGAGTCTAGAGAAAATACTGCCATGATGGATAATTGGAAACTATACTTTAGAAAAACTAAACAATGGGGAAAAAAGGATGGATTGTTGTATCACAACCCAATGGAACAAGAAGAATTACCATTCTTGGGATCTTCACCACATGGTGTGCCCTCTCCCCATACAAAACGGAAAAACACTACTTAAAAAGCTTTATCATGTTCCGGGAAAAACAAATTTGAAGACGTTACAAACCGTAGACTTTGGCATGATATCAAGGTAAAAATCCACATAACACCTTTCATAAGTTTACGAGTCTAGATGATATTCTTGGGCTACTCTAAGTTGGTTCACTGATATTCTTATTTTATGCGCCTTTTTAAAATATTTTTGAGTCAAGTATATTTTTGAAATTTTTGTTCGAACAGGTTACAATATGACTCCATGGGTCCAAGGATCAAAATTTTGTTTCGAAATGACCGAAACGTTTCCATTTCAAAGGAGATTGAAACGAATCAGTGATGAAATCAAAATTCTAATACTTCAAAGCGTTTCATAATGTTTCGAGTGTTTCGTAATGTTCCAACGTATTCACACCATTATTTCAGAATATTTCAAAGTGTTTCAAGATGCTTTAGTATATTTCGACCGATAATGTTGTGGAAAAATAATTTTTAATTTTTTTATTCGTTTACATTATGTTTCCAAAAAGTGTCAAAATGTTTCCGTTTCTCGAAACAATGCACCGAAACAAAATTTTGAAACTTATATGGGTCTTCTTTTAGGTTAAATTTTGTCTCGGGTCTTAAGTCTCAAGATTTAGAGCCCGAATTCTAGTTCGTATAAGTTTTCTAGTCAATATGTAATTTGGAGTCCAAATCCTTTTGGAATTATGAATTACTTGTAAACCCGTATATAGCTATATAATACATTAATTAATTATTTTGAGAGAGACTGAGAGAATGTTATCAGACTTTTCAACAACTATATGCTTTGCAAGTTGTGTGATGCAAATCAAAACCCAAGGAGTGCTGCCCAAACAACCCTAATAGTATTCCTAGTTTTCTTCATCTAAGATTCTAAAAACTTACAAACAAATCTATTCTTGCTCTCTTTTGATCCCACAAAACTCTCATCAGCAAATTCAACTAGTTCTTTAACAAAACTTGAAGCCCAATACTATTGAAACCCTAAAACACAATTTTACTATTTATGAGTGTTGTTCACAATAGACTTTGGGGGTGCGCTTTTGCCCTACATCAATTTCAGTACTAGAGCGAGTTTGAACATGTCTACGCATTTAGGGAGATCATTTATAAGGCAATTGACAGATGGGAAAAGAAAGTAAATGATTTTTCGAATTATGGAGCAACTCCATGACATCTCAATAAATAAGGTCGAAACACTGGAACCAATGGTAGTACAATGCTTGGAGAAAATTCTTGGAGGCAATAAAATGGAGATAATAATATGAATCAAGAAAACCAAGAAGCAGAACAATAGACACATCCTCCCCAAATGCAGCAATTTGGGTCTCTTCGAGGTCATGAATCAACCTAATACCCCATTTTCGAATACTCCACGGATCTATTCACACGGCTACAACATAAGGTATATGATACGCTGGAGATATCACAAAAAAGTGAAGATAAAAGTTCCCAATTTGGACGGAAGGGGCAGATAATCTAACAATTGACACACCCTTAGAGCTCAACATTTGTTATACTTCCTCTGTTGGTTCTCTCCTTCTTGATCCTACCTTATTTCGTACTATTATTGGGACTCTGGTATATCTTACTGTTACTCATTCAGATATCACTATATGAACAGTTTGTAATTGCCCCTACCACTCTTCAGTCTTCACTGGTCCGCTGTTCTTCGGATTCTTCAGTATTTGCGGGGTACGTTGCATCAGAATTTATTATTTTCTTCTTCACCTTCTCTGGAACTACAGGCTTACACTGATGCTGATTGGGCCAGTGACTGTATAGATCGCAAGTCCACCATTGATTTTTATCTCTTTCTTGTAGATTTTCTTTTTCGTGGAAAAGTAGGAAATAAACTGTTGTGACTCGATCCACTGCTCAAGTTGAGTATCGTGCTATGACATTCACCACAGTAGAGATAGTTTGGTTGTGTAAGTTGCTTGTTAATCTTGGAATTTTATTGTCTACTCCCTACTCCTGAGTATTGTGATAACACCAGTGTTGTTCAAATTGCCTACAACTCGGTGTTTCATTAGCACATATTAAGATTGATTGTCACTTTGTGTGCCATTATCTTCAGCTGGACACAATCTCTCTCCCTTTCCTTTCTTCTACTATGCAAGTGACAGATTCATTCTTCTATTTCATTCTTGGCAAACTCTTGATATTTGATGCTACCACATCAGGAGTTTGAGGAGTTTGAGGGAGGATGATAGAGTAATCTAGCACATTAGTAGTAGGGGGATATTAGTCATTTATGTTACTATGTTTTGCCCTAGTATATAAGACTGTTATTGTGTAGTTTTTCATTTTAACGTTTTGTAATACAACCTTAGTTTATCTTCATAAGAATCTTTTTGTCTCTCTCTTTCTCCTCTTTCCTCTTTCTTTGATAAATATTTACACTTTCCAATGTTTAGATTGTTATTGTGCAAAGTAGACAAGCAAGGCAGTTTACATCAAGTGCTAACCATGACTGTTGTAGGGCCACTACTTTGGGGGTTTGTCCTCCTTATGAAACATTCGAACTTGCCCTCAAGAGCAGTGGAGGGGTTGTAGAGAAGATCTGCTGGCTGTGGAATTTCCTGAAGATGAAGTGCTAAGCTCTTCTAATAATTTTTGTGCCTTTTCGTAGTGCTCTTATGCCCAAAACCTGAAAATTTAATCAATTGATTGTCCTCTTGATGCTAATATTCAGTTGATTATTTGCAAATGACTTTTTATGGGATATCTTGCAATGACATCTATCTATTATGTGTGATAGGGAGACTGTTCACAACTAGACTTGCATATATTATACTTGCAAGTTTATTGAATAACTCAACTGTATGACTCTTTGAATCTGAGGAAACGCTTACAGATAACCAGTGCCAATAAACTTCACGGATTGACATTGTTGGATATGAAACATCATCTTACATTTTTATAATTTTTTAGGTCACTGTACAAACATGTTTCATTGTTTTCTATTACTTACAACTATTTTCAGAAACGCATGACCAAATAGGTTTTTCAGTAATACCAAAATACACTTTCTTTAAATTCTTTCCAGGAACATATTTTTCGAGACATCCAAATTTTTTTATCTAGATGAATCCAAAATTATTAAAACAATCTCCTACAGTAGTTGATCATAAACAAATTTCTGTAGCCAACTAACTACTAAATACTAACGTGAAAACCAATCATCTTTACAATGCCAAAAAATAACAACTAAATAAAAATCCATCCATTAACATGGAATCTAAGAAAACTAATACCCAATAAACTATCACAAATTTTCTCTTATATTAAAGGAGGATTCTAAAAAGGCCCTAAAACTTTTTAGGATTATATATCTTCCATTAAATTGTGCAGATTCTCCAACGAAGAAATGACTATCACACCACTCATTGAAGACTGAAGAACTTAATCACCTAAAATTTTCTACAAATTTTACCTTTCTTTGCATAACATATGTTTCGCCTTCTGTACATACTATTCTTTCAATCAACCTTTTATTTTATTAGCTTTAATCATCTCCCATTAATAGATAATGTTAAAATTATAAAAGTAAGGTGGTGCTTAACCTCTACATTTATTGATAAAATTAAATTCAAACTTTGTTTGCATACCTATCGTTTGGCAACATGGATCAATGAAACCATAGGAACCATAAACGTCCTGAATTTGATATGAAGACCTATCGGGGAAAATTCCACCAGAAATCATACTGAAGTCGAATAATTTTGGGTTGAAATCCTACAAGCAAAAGATGTTGGAGTTAAAAGCTAACCCCTGTTAGAGAGACATGGGAGATAAGAAACTACAAACAACCAAGTTTTTACAGCAAAGAAGAAAGGAACCAAAACTAACCTTGTCAACCAGTACATGACTCGCATCTAGATTGCGAATCAA
Organism: Ilex aquifolium; assembly: GCA_951799425.1. Lineage (NCBI taxonomy): Eukaryota > Viridiplantae > Streptophyta > Magnoliopsida > Aquifoliales > Aquifoliaceae > Ilex > Ilex aquifolium. The sequence goes on from OX637394.1 coordinate 46,432,473, forward strand.
AAAAGGCTCAAATAAAGGATTTCTCGAGTGTAAAAATTTCAGAAGGCGAGCAAGCCCAAGAGCAACTTTAATTCTTTGTAGCCAACCAAAATCATCTGGGCAAGCAAAATAAGTTATTAGAAAGTAATCTGCTGAATTAAAACTCTAGTTGCTTAATAAACTACTTTTCTTTTCTTTTTTTTGGTACTGAAAATAGATATGCAGATAGGCCACTCAACATATCTATCAGGGAGCATTGTCTCCCAGCACCACACATCTATTTGTAGGGGATCGGGATTCCACCGCACCTACGTCGGGGCCAAAGCTAAGGTCCCACTCCATGCTCTGGGTGCTAAAGAGTAGGTCTAGCCCAAACGAATTGTCATAGCTAGGGAAACTCGAACCCAAACATTGAGCAAGGAAATTAGAGTTCTTACCCGCTGGACCAACAGGTCGTTGGTATAAACTACTTTTCAAATCCTAGCACTAGCAGCTATGTACATTTACTAGCAGCTTACTGCTAATTCTCACAAAGTGCCATTTAAATAGAAAGAGGTACCTTTTTTAGAACAAATATAAAGAAAGAGTAAGAGAAGTTACCAATGTAAGTCACTAAGTCCAAACTACACTTCAACACGAAGATCTAATCAAATCTAATGAACTTGTTTTATTGCATATTATTGCCTTTTGAAACAAAGTAAACTTGGTAGCATAGAGGAAATAAAAACTATGATCTTTCTAGCTGGGAAGCTCTACAGCCAATTTTATATGTCAGTCCTTTAACTATATGGCAAATAATATTAAGCATTGAAAGCCACCTCAAGGTACAGGAAAGTACATATTTACCGAGCATATCAATTACAAGCTGGTAACCCAGAGTTGCAAATGAAATATTGAAAGGCTTCACACATTATCTTACTGATGCGAAAAGTACAGATATAATTATTTTTGGCAAGATCATAACAATAAACAAAAATGAAAATGTAACTTGTTGAAACTCCTATGTAATCCCAAAAATAAGCCAAGCTTCCCTAGAATACAAAATAATTAGAATCACATACTAGATGCTACTCGCTCAATTGGAAGATTACATATATACCACATACGAAACCGTAGCTTTGCTGACTTTGTTTACGAGTTTAACTAGAGTTATGGGATCAAGTAGCAGAAAGAATTCCTCGCAGAAACACATCTATCTCTGTATATAAAACAAACAATTTACTAGGGAGAGGCTTTGAGAAGCCTTCCCAACTACTTTCCTAATTTCTTAGATTTTTGAACTATTAAATTACAAATCCTCCAATTACAATTCACCATGTATTCTTTATAACTACCCATCTACTCTCACTAACTAACCACCTTTAATTTGAATATATCCAAAAAGATTACGATTATTACCCTTGACTTTAGATAATGATCAATGTGGTATAGACAAAAGAGAGAAATCATGAAAAAAGAAAGTGAAAAAAGAGATGACGGGTTATACATCCCGTGCATCCCACGGGGCAGAGTGCTAGTATACTTGTATTATAGTGTTACTGTGCACGATAGTGCAAGCAAATCAACATTTGATTTCTAACTGCTACAACAAATTGGAAGAATATTTAAAATTCAAGCACATCTCAAAAAACGAAGGGTAATATACCATTGGGAAGGAGGTTGTGAACAGTATCCATAGGGTCGAATCGATACATAACACCAACATGTTCATCCTCATAGCAGTATCCATACATCTTGACCATGCCCGGATGAGTAAAAAACTTTTCATGCCGAAGTAAAAGGACTTCATCCTAAAACAATAACCACATAGGTGTTTCTATGGATACAATAATTCAAAAATAACTTCAAAAAAAAATTAAAAAAAATCCAGCAGTTGATTCAAAAACATACCATCAGTCTAATTTCACTATCATTCTTGCACATCTTAGGAGTTTCCCATATCTTCACAGTCATGTACTCAGTCCCCGTTGTGATCCGCACAATCTTCCCATGGTAAACTTTGCCAAATTGGAAGTTCCCGATGAAGTTCTCTTCGCTGAAATCGTCGGTATATTTCCTCAACCCCTCCCAGGTCAATTTGTTTACATATTTAGGGTTCATCATCTTGCCCAATTTTATTATTGAACTACAAAAAAATCAAAAAATTAAATTTTAATCAATAAATTTATCCCCTCATTCGGACCTATATACACGTAAAAAACGAGTTACTTGAATGCCAAGATGAAGATACTTCTTTTTTCCGAAAAAAAAAACAAAAAATAGCTACAAAATTATTATTTTTTCGAAGGTTCAGTATTGAAGAGACATACAGCTAAAAAAGAACAAAAACAAAAATCGCGACTTTAGGTTAGATAAGCTGGCAGATAAAAAAACCCCACGATGTTATTGAAGTTCTGGGGACAAAAAAAGGCAAGGTCTTGAAGATCAGACGTTACAAACCTGCTCAGATTTTTCAAGCTAGAGTTTTCGATTAGCAAGGTCCTCGCTTCGCTGTTCTCTTTGTTCTCTTGCCTTCCTCTCCTATGTGTATTATACAATACAACGATGAAGTACTTGTCAATCGACGAATTATATTCCCAAAAGAATACGATTGGAATTAGGGCTGCCAATTTTTTGACACTGACGATACGTACCGAGCACGAAATTAACGGGTTAGACACGAAATTAAACGAGTTAATGGATTAAAACGAGTCAATACGTTTAAACACGAAAAAAATCATGTTAGGTTCATGTCAAAATTAGGTGACCTGATCAACCTGTATATTTTAAACAGGTTGACATGATTCGGATACGAACCCGACCTAACTCATTGTAAATCCGTTTAACCCGTTTGTAGCAGTATAGTTTGCTTATTATGTATGACTGATATGATCTTAACATTATTACTTATTAGTTTTTACTTCTACTATGATAATTGACAGTATAGTTCTTAACATTATTATGACAATATACTAGTATAGTTCTTACTTTAATTTTTGGGTTGAAACTTAAATGCATTTTAATTAATTTTATTGATGAGATGAGATATGTTATTTGTAAAAAAATTATTTGAAATTTTGGATGAATGATTAAATGATATATTTAATGGTAATGAACTAGGTTGAAAATATGTTATGTGTGTTAAACAAGTTTATGTTATGTGTGTTAAACAAGTTAAGCAGATCATGTTATGTGTGTTATCTCAAAACGACATGTTTACCAAACATGTCGGATTCGGGTAACCCGTTTAATGGCCAGGTAGATTAGTGTTTACACATTTCGATATGATTATTAAATATGTCATGTTTAAGTTTTGAAATTTTCGACACAAACTCGAAATCAATCCGACATGAAATGACCAATAGGTGATGTATCAAAGTTGTTACACTGTGATGTATCACTGTCATATTGGTGATCACAATAGAAAAAGCCGATCATCGGATTTCAATGGTCCTCTAGCGTAGGTACAATCAACAAGCGAAAGATTATTTGGTTCTCACAATTTTGGGTTAGTTGTGTTTTTTTTTTGGGTGCTAGTTAGTTGTGTTTTTGATTTGGTTGAAATATCATAGATTTTTATAGGATTTTTTGTTTGAATTTCAAGCACCCTATATTTGCGGGATATTACAGGTCCTTCTTCCATGGGTATGCTGCTTCAGATCCGGCGGTTTCCAAACCCAGGAGATGGCACCAGTTAATTTTTATTATGGGTATATTTGACATTCACAAATAAAAAGGACTTCTATACAAATAATTTTAGCCGAAGGACTTTTACACAATTAAGTCTTATATTGTATACCGGCCTACAAAAAACCCTAAAATTAAAATAGATATCACTCGAATCCATTAAGGTCAAACTCAAACCCACTAATTTCGTATTGAATAATAGTTTCATGTTGCATTTTGACAGGTCTGATAATAGGTTGACATGTTACAAATTACAATCGTATTTTTTTTTGAACTGTAAAAACAACACTGCTGTGTTGACCAAGATTTCTTACAAAGTTTTTCTTTCCAAGTGATGTGACACAATTTTTACCATCAAATAAGTAGGTCTCATTAATATTCAATGATAGATATTATACCACATCATTTAAGATGAAAAACTTGATAAACATAACATTATTCCTGTAAAAATTACAATCATTTTAAACCGACACAAGATTAATCATTTACTCTAAATAACGTGACTTCTATTAATGTAAATAACATATATGTTAGGTTAATAGAAAGTACAAATAAATCTATTTTTACATGATAAGACCTAGATCACATAAAGTAGAGGCGGAGGCGGCAACTGGAGTGCAAAAGCAAAAAAATTCAAAAAAGTTAGATCTATGTTCATTGGCATTATGTTTATGAAGCATATGGCACATCCCTAGAAGGTGAATCTCAACAAATCATCCATGTAGCTATGCTTCAACACATCAAGCTAACGTGGTATATTCTGTAACTATAGTGCAAAAGCGAAAAAATTCAAAAAAGTTCGATCTACATTAATTAGCATTATGTTTACGAAGCATCTGCCACATCTCTAGAGGGTGATTCTCAACAAATCATCCATGCAGCTATGCTTCAACATATCAAGCCAACGTGGTATATTTTGCCCATCATACAGGACATCAAACAGCTGTTAAGAAGCCACAAAGAATGGAGCATGACACATACATATAGAGAATCCAACTATGTTGTGCATGAACTAGCGCAATGGGGAAGACGAATACATTTTAGGGGAACTCTCAAGGGCGGCTCAACACAAATTGGGGTCTAAAGCAAGAAAATATTTTATAGAGATTTACAGTATGATTTATTTTCAAAGTTTTAGTGATTTTGGGATTGGGCAGGATCAAACAATAAATTGGGTGTAATTATGAAGTCAATATCTTACAGATGAATAAATTGAATAAAGTATTAAAGAAACAAAAAGATAGCTAAAGATACGGACAATAAACTAGAGCAAGAAATGAGACTGTGAGAGAGAGAGAAAGAGTTGGAGAGAGGCAATGAGAGTGGTGGAAAAATTAATGAAAAGAATTTTCAGAAAGATTGCTACTTTTAAAGCTAGAAGACGTTAATTTTAGATTTTTTTAGAAGACTTTGTTATATTTTAGGACTTTTTATAAAGACTAGTTAATGCACACGTGCGTTGCACGTGGACCATTTTGAATGTGCCCTATAACAACTCATATGAGAGATCTAAACATGTTAAAATACAACTGTTTTTTGTTCGTTGCACGTGGACCATTTTGAATGTGCCCTATAACAGCTCATATGAGAGATCTAAACATGTTAAAATACAACTATTTTTTTTTTTTCATAATACAATTGTATTTTGTTGATGGGCATAATTGGCGTTACAACTAAAGGAGAAAATTTGTCGAAACCCCATTGAACAAGTACAAGGCAATAAAGTCCAATGCAATTATTGACCAAAAAACATTCTAAATATATACCAAGCAAATAGTAAGAAGGCTACTCGCCCACTTACTAAAAAAAAAAAAAACAAAAGGCTACTCGTCCACTACGTCTACAGAAACACTTGTCCAAAGTCAATAACCAGCAGAGATCAATAATTATATTAGTATTGTATTATCAATAGACTGGCAGATTCCAAATCAATGTCATTTGTTTATTTCTTGAAGAATTTGGAACATTTACAGATGACAATCGTAGCACAATGTTTGGAACTTTTTTCAAAGACTTGCCCTTCCATTTGTCTGGCCGTTATTGTACCCACAGAAGGCCTTGAAATCTACTGTAATGATATTCCACAACAACTCCTGAATGAAGTTCAGATTTTTTTTGCGAATAAGAACAAGGGCAGAAAAAATCTTAAAAGTTGCATTGTCATATTGTTATTTTTTAAAGAACAATGAAATAGGTTTGTACTAAATGCATTTTCAATAAGTTTGAGAGGCTAATAGGAGGTTTAAACTTCTGAATCGAAACAGCGCAATACACAACAAAATCTAATAATATATATACTTGATTAGAGTGGAAAAATTGTTCTACCATAGTGATTGATAAGTAAAAAGCTTGCACTTAAAGGGGTAAAGCAAATTACACCATCCAAGTCGATGAATTGTCAGATCTTAATAAAAAATTGACATGAACAATGTGAAGTAGCTGAACTAAACTCAACAAGAGGGTGATTATATATTTGGGGGAAAGGGAGGAGTCACAGACTAAAAAAATCTAAATCTCTATTTGGTTGGCATGAAACCAGAAAGAGGAGATGATGGAATCCACTACAATCACCCATAGTTACGTACATCAGGCTATATTGACAAGAAAAATGGAAATGACTAACAAAATAGCAACTTAGGAATTACCATGAAAGAAGTCATTGTCTTGCATATCTTGCTGCTTTGCATTTCAAAACAAATGTGCTTTATCACGTTAAACTAAATCGTAGTGATTACGAATTTGTACGGCATATGACTACATGAAAGCTAAGTCTATTTCTATAATTTTGACAGTTACTTGACCACTTTTTAGGTGGTTGAAAATGTATTTTAACATCATATAATTATCTGCAAGAAACCCTACCACACCTACATCGAGGCAGAAAGTTAAGGTTTTACCACGTGTTCTAGACACTGAAAAGTAAGTTTAACCCTATCGAACTATCGTAACTGTGGAGACTTAAATCTCAAGCATTAAACGTAAAAATTTGAATTCTTATCCATTGAACCAACCATCGGATGGTAAGTCACAGGTTCTTGAAGTCATTGGATAAGCACAACATGATATAGATATTATTAAGGTCTTAACTAAAGTAGCTTCGGGCATTGACAATGACAATGAAACAAGATCATACCTTATGCTTCTCTCCTGAGGGAAGGTCTTCTACTCTGTTGTAACCGTGACTTCAGTGGGCCCTACTTATTGTGGTCTTGACATTGTCCATTATCGTCTTGTCTGCCTTGGTCTACTTCTTCAGGAAAACACATTCTGCATTGAAATGACACATAAAAATGGAAGTGTGTCTCCAGACACTAAGTGGCCAATTGGATAACGGACAATTGATGAACAGCAACAGAGAATCACCAGCGATTGATATTCGAAGACAAAAGTATTTCATCAGTAGAAAAGTAAGAAGGTAGTAATTCTGCTCTCACTGAGAGAGGTATTGCTTGCTTCACCACTTGTACTTTTAATTTAAGAGTTCCATTAGAAATACCAAATCAAGAGTAGCCAAAACTGTTCCACGGGAACAGTTTTTCTTTGGGGGTAACACGTAGAACAACTTTTATAGTGATGTTTCCCACCCTAGGGATAGCCCAAGAAGGATTTCACGCGTCAGTGTTGTAGGACTTGTACAAATTCTTTCAATACAAACTTAAAGCAATTTTGAGTGGGATATCAACATGGCAGCCTCATCATGAGTGAGACAAACACAGTTCCAGCTAGCATTATATAATTTAGATTTTAGACCTTTGATAGCAACCAAACCCTCCCCTATCCCCACATCCTTGAACCTCACAAGAGAAAAATAAAAAGGGAAATTAAAGACTTCCATTCTAGAATATATGGAAGTCTTCCATTCTAGAATAAAAAGGGAGTAATGATGCGTACCTGCCAATACATGAATGTTTGCAGTATGTTGCGCTGCCACTTGCATGCACATATTGCAAATTAAAGGAGAGAGAATGCGAAATAAGATTATAAGGGAAAAAAGAAAAAAAAGTCGATGAATATTGAGTTGAGATACTGACGAAATAATGAGGTAATAAGAACAAACCCAATTCCAATCTCAGCTTGCGAAAACAGTATGTTAGGCGTAGTAGTGTTTGATTCCCACCCATACACAAGGCTCTTCCAAGTACTTTCTGTAAATACAGTAAAAGATATATAATAAGTAGACAAACTCTTTTAACAAGTTTTCCTTTGAATTTATCTCTTACACCATCCCCTAACCCCTCCCCCCCTCTCGGCCATAGGGGCCAACACACCGTGTGACAAGTTTTAGGCTAGAATACCAATGGGCTGCCTTCAAGCCCCTTAAAATGCCAGTTTGGTAGGAACTCCATTTAACTCAAGGTGCAAAACAAAATTTGTATCTAATTAACTATTAACTAACACATAGGTATACATATACAGATATATATATAGATACACACAGAGAAATAAGAGATGTTTGTATATAATACACAATGTATACCATTGGTGACGTCGCTGGACCACCATTCTGAACATAAGCAGTCCAAGAAACCTCCTACCCCTCTATGCGACATTTCATCAAACATTAGTCGTGCATCATCCAAAGCACCACACTTTCCACATATAGTTACAATGGCATTACAAACAAAAAAATTACCATCAAATTCATAACTACAAAGTAAACCCATAGACAATAGACGAGCAAATGCATAAACAAATTACAAAAGAGGTAAAACCAAGACCAATCAGTGACTCGAATGAAGGAACAAAATAAAAAATGAGACCAGTTCGATCTCAAAATTGATTAAAATCTCAATACATACACCCAATGAGAAATTCAACATAGAAACCAAAACACTAATGTATGAATACATGTGAACGTCCAGCTACCAATCAAATTAAATAAAACACAGCTACCAATTTTCGGGGAAAAAAAAATTAACACAACTATCACCAAAATGTGCTAAAGCTCAAGTGGTTTGTGGATGAGACGCAAAATCGTTACCGGCTGAAGCATTTCACCGATAGTTGCACAGCGCGAATACACAAAATCTGTGGACGTCTGATAGAGAAGGACGACGGAATGTGTATAGTCACAAAAGAAGCATTAAACGAAAGATAGCAGGAGTTGTTAACATTAATCTGTAATGGTCTATGAACAGAAAAAAAAAAAAAAAAATCTGTAATGGTAAAGAGAGCAGGGCATTTTGATCTGTAACTGAATTCTTTAATTGAATTTTTGTAATGACCGAAGGAATGGAGAAGCCCTAAAATATGTGCAACCGCTAAGAAGTTGTACACTTATGGTTGAATTTTGTAACTGAAGTGTTGTAATTAAAAAAATTTAGAGATAATATATAATGGAGGAGACGGAGGGAGATGGGGAAGGTGAAGAGAGGCAGATGACTTCTTCTTCTTCACCGAGTGGAGCAATAATGATAAATGATAAAATCACAAAAAAATGATTGAGTTTTTATGTGTTAGAATTTAATTTTTCTGTGCTGGTTGGTTTTCACCGCAAGAAAGGGAGAGAGAGAGAGAGAGAATAAATAATTGTAACTGCAAAACTCCAATTTTAAGGGTGAGGGATAAGAATGATATAGTTTTGATTTTAGAGGGTAGAGGTGAAAAAAAAAAGTTTTTCACATATCTTGATATTTTAAAATAGTATAAATTAACATTTTAGAGTAGTATAATATAATATCGATAACATATAACAAAGCAGAGGAAAGACAGTGAAGATGATCAAGGTAGAGGTGTTTTTTTAATCAGTAGAGAGATTTATTTATTGTGGGAGACAATGAGTTATAAATATTTTAGAGGTAATTAAAAAAATTAAATATAATTAATTTCATACTAAAAGAAGATCAAAAGGCATTGGGGATATGATTGACTTTATATCAATAGTTAAGGGTAAAAGTGGAATATAAATGTTTTTCAAGTATCCCCACTTTTTAAAGTAGTATAGATATAGATTTATATAGACTTGTAAAAATAGTTACATTTTAGGGTTTTCTATAAGGCTTTAGATGGACTTGTGAAATATGTTTAAAGGGCTTTAGAACATGAAGCTAAACATAAGACTAAAAATTAAATTGGATCTCTAAATTTTTTAGGCTCTAGGCGACTATTTTAATGGTCGGGCCCTAGGGGCGACCCTGCTGTACCATTGAAGTATCTATGCATCTCGCAACAATTGTAGTTTTTGCTCGTACCTCACTGTCAAGTCTTTGTCCATGGAACCGATTAAGTGAGACAAATTGCTTACTAGATGACGCGCAACGATTAAAAGTAATATGTGTTATTTTATATTTTATTTATTTTTTCATTGATTTTTATAAGGTACTCTTATAGTAAAGATGTTCAATATTACAATGTGGTGTCACATAATTTTTCTTTTTTAGTAATTTAGGCATCTAATATATATTAAATATTATTGAATTTTTTTTATATTAATTAATTTTTATTGTGGATCCTTTATGAGAACGAACAATTTAATTAGTTGGTATTTTTGTGTTTGAATGAAAACAAAATTGAGTTTAATAAATGATATTTTTTTTGGAAGAGAGAGATACTTATATTATTTTTTTATCGAAGTGTTAATCCTTTTTTGTTTTTTAATAAATGTGTATGTGTGAGATGAACTTCACTTTCGGACGTAAATTTTAAATTTTATTTTTTTGACGTACCTTTTCAAGAGTTTTTTTGTTAAACTAAATTATAATGAATTTGAATCTTTGATCTATACTTTATTATTGAACTCTAAAATTTCAGGGTTTTTTTTAGGGGAATTTAGAAGCCGGTACAATTTTTGGGACTTATTTAGGTAAAAATACAAAACAAAAACTTATTTAGTTAGAAGTGCACATTTTTAAAAAATACCGATATTGCCATTGGTAAAAAGAAAAAATATGGAAACTGTTTGACATTCCTTCCGTTTTTTTTGGCAAGTATCGTGTAATGGGAGGGAAAAGAGGACATTTAATTATCTTCATCCATCTTCTTCGGCAGACGGTTAGTATGTCTATTGGAATTCCAGAGCAGCCATCCCTGTGAGAGTTCTTCATCTCTGTGAAAATAGGTTTCAATTTACTGTTTATCGTCCATCATTCCGAATGCTACATACTGTTTATGGTCTTTAAACAAGAGCATTGCGAGGCGAGGTTTCTGAATCTTCTCCTCAAATCTCTGAATCTGCGCATACGGAAAATCAACTACATCGTCTCCGACAATAACTTCTCCGGAAATTTCTGGTGATATTAGTGTTTGGGTTTATTTTTCGTTCACTAATTTTCTAGATTCCACAATCTGTGTTGTTTGATTTTGGGGAAAAAAACCCTATTTTGGTGAATTGATATTAACAAATTGTAGGTTTATAATTTACGATTAAGTAACTTAATTTGTTAAAAAATTGGGTAACTGTTTTAGGTAACTATTTTTACGGACAAATTACAACCTGTTAATATTCAAAAATTAATGGTTGATGCTGTTTTGACCTTACAATGCAGTTCCAAATTTTATTGCTGCTAATATTCAAATGTTTTTAAGTAACTTATTTGTGATTACAAATTACAAACAGTTAATATCCAAAGATGAATAATTGTAACTGTATTGAGTAACTATCTTGTATATGAAATCATTCAACCCTGATATATGTTATTGGTAACTGTATATATTATAAGTACATTATACTATTTTCCCGTTATATGGTTTATATTATATGGTTTAATGATCAATAACTGTATGATTGTAACTGTATTGAGAAACTAATCAATGTATGAAGTATTACATTCTTATATATGCTATTGGTAACTGTACTTAGTATTTATAATTGTGTTTCTGTTTATTGGTTTAATCTGTGTTGCTTTTACAATATTATGTGAATTTCATTCTAATGAATTAAGGGGTTACCAATTTGTGGAATAATTGTTAGTGAAAATATAGTTATACCATATATAACTATATGAAACCCGTAACACTGTTGATTCATTAAACAGGTGATGGCGAACAAAAAAACTGCAAAACACAAACCTGTTGTAAGGGGCAGCAAAAAAAATCCACAGAAAGAGTTACAAGCAACAAATGCAAAAGTCACTGGTGCAAAATACACCCCTCAATACAGATCAAATATGCTTGCCATCATCAGGGCAATTGAAGAGCTTCATATAAATGATTATCACAAGACATCGTTGCAAAAGACCCCATTCTGGCTGCTTTTTGAATGTATAATTGACCAAACATTGGACAAGACATGGTGCCGTAAAAGTGATAGCTGCATTCTTGAAATTCTGTTATGTTTCAATTCAGATACATCAAGATTCAATATCGGGAGCAAAAAATTGAGACTGCGACCTAATGATGTCACCCTAATATTTGGGATACAAGATGGGTGTGAAAAAATTGATTGGACGATACATGGAAAATCAGTTACACCCTTTACAGAACGATGATTCAAGAAAGATCGAAGGTTAACAGCTACGTTGATAAGAAGCAAGCTGCAACATGCGTCGAGATTGGACAGTGAGAATGGGTATGATGACTTGGCTAGATTATTATGTTTGTATGTGATGGCAACACTTTTTTTCCCAGTAACGGGAAACACAATGAGTTGGGGGTTGGTACCATATATTGAAAATTTGGATGCATGTACAAAATACAATTGGTCCGAAGCTATAACGGATACTCTAATTTCATCATTGAAGAAGAAGAAGGAAACGCCATCGTCTATAAATGGATGCGTCCTCCTAATACCAGTAAGTGTATTAATATATGAAATATATATATTTGAGTATTTAAATTAATTTGATATCAACAAATATGATATAATAATCATAATGTTGTATGTTGCAGTATTGGCTGTGTGAACACACCTGCATGTTAACCCCCAGCACAGAGCGGCCATTTCCTCGTTTCCTCAAATGGAACTTACCAAGTCTGAATAGGGCAATCAAGCAAAAAGGTTTGGCCAACATTATGGCAAGTGAGGTAAGTCTCAGTTCATAAATTATAATCCATATAAATTGTAACTGTTTTGAAAATGTAACTATGTTAATGTTTGTTAATTAAGTTTATTTTTATCCTCAGATCATGAAGCAGAGACTGAAGAGAACTAAGGAAGAGAAAATGTTTATATCATCGAAAAAAAAGGCAGTAAAGGAATTGAAAAAACCAATGGAGCAGCAGTTAGATGAAATTGACACACTTGAAACAGAAGAAAAAGCTGTTGGAAAGACATCAATTGGTGATGATGAATTTTCAAATGAAATGGGACAATTGGTTGACTTAGTTGAAGTTAATGTGACCCAACCAACAGATATACAGCCAAGAGAACAAGAGGTTTGGATTGACAGTGAAAAGGACAAGATTATGAGAGAGAGAGATGAATTTCAAAAGATTGTTGCTGAGTTGATTGTAAAGGACAAATTAAACCAACAAAAGATTGCCGAATTGGCCAATGAGAATGAAGAGTTGAAAATACACATGCAAGACAGTGTTGACATGGGACATCACAAGGTATATATAAAATTAACTGTTATAATATATGTGGGAATTTGTTCCATAGTTTTGTGAGCCATTTCCTGTGTGTATCCATATTATAACTGAATTGTGTAACTGTTTCAGTATAGTTTTTTACAAGTTCAGCCCTGTGTGGTATAACTGTATTTTGATTAACATGTTACATTTTACTAATTCATGAGGAAATATATCTAACAATGTGGTGCAATCATTCTTGAAAAAAAATGAGTAACTGTTTTGAATTCTTAACATTTTGTGTTTGTGTAACTATTGTAATATATAGTACAGTGTAACTCTGTGGGTTAACTGTTTTGTCCAGATGCATTAGATAACAAAAGTTAGATCCAACACAGTTACACCATACATGAATCTCCATATTTGAGCTGCAGTTGATAGTTTTCGAGATGAACATACAATCGGTTGACTTAGTTGAAGTTAATGTCTGTATCTATACTATATATGAATTTTGTAACTGTGGCTATATACTTTTGTTACATGTTAAAGTGCATCTATTTGGTGCTCATGTTTGAGTGACTGTTTCAACCCTGTGTAACTTATATGGTGTAACTGTTTTTTTTGTGATTGTTATGTAACTGTTTTTCGTTAATTGTGTAATGAATTGGTTAACTGGTATTTTCATAATGAGTTCATGCAGCAAACTGAAGTGCAAGGGGAGATTCCATCAGATGATCAAGTTCAATCATCACAGATTACAGTTTCAATGTTGCAAATAGTTGATCGAGATGCAAAAATCGTCCAACTTGAGACATTGGTGCATACAGTGCATAATGAAAAAGTGTCAATTGAGGCTGAAAATGTGACATTAAAAGAGAATGTCATAGTATTGGAAGCTGAAAATGCAGAATTAATAGATCAAATAAATGAGTTGACAGTGCACAGCATCACTCAGAATCTGAATACCATCAATCCTAATGACAGTGCAAAAATTGGTCAAACTTCAATGGTCCGAAAGCTGAAGACCAAAGAGAGAAAGAGAAAAATACTTGAGGATTACGAGTACAACAAAAAGAAAAAGGGAAAGGGACCACTACAAGAAAAATGGGTTTTTACGGCAGTAAAGTGCTGTCATAAAAAGTCTATTTGCTGTCACAAATACTTTTTGTGACGGCATTGTGGCGGCATTGCCTCGCCATAATAAGTGTGGTCTCAAAAGGTTTTTACGGCTGCAACAGTCTGTCTCAAATAGTATTTACGGCAGCAAGACCCTGTCATAAATAAGTTGTCACAAAAAATTCGACACTTTTGTTTTTATCACGGCGGCAAAAGTGCTGCCTCAAATACCATATTTGGCTATCGTAAAAAATAGAAGATATATTTATGACGGCAACGATGCCGCCACAAAAAAAAAAAATTTAATTATTATGAACCGTTAATAACCAATGTTATATACCCTGTGCATATATACACTCCATACAACTTTTTTTTTTTGGGCGGGGGAAGGAGGGAGGAAGGGGCTTGAACCCTTGACCTCAAGAAGGCAAAGCTTTCACAATGTAAGGAATACCATTAGACCAAAGACCCATTGATATCTATACAACTACCCAATTTAATATATATATAAACACAAAAGTAAATATAATCAATATTTTCAAAAACATAGAAATATTTTCATATCCAAAAAAACAATCACACGAGTTAAACAAAATGTAAAGTATGCACTTTTATAAAACATAACGATTTATGAGTACAAGAAATTAATGCAAAAAATTGAACATTCTTTCCGAACCATCTACTCTCACAGTGACATTTGAAAAAAATATAAAATTATTGTTACTATACTGAAATAATATTTATATACATATATACAATAAATAACTAAAACAAGTTAGAATACACATCAACAGAGGGCCACACAATATTTCTCTGAACGGCTTGTCAAATTATGTAAATGACATATAAACGAGTCATATCGTATACATTTCTTATAATTGGTTTCACCAATACCCAATTTGTTTATAATCGTATCGTGACGGGTCCACTTGTTTACTAAACAGGTGGTTTAAGGAAGACTCAAACCCACTAATTTTATGTCGTGTTAACGGGTCGTGTCATATTTTGACACTCCTAATTTTGATATAAAAACTTGACTTTGTAGAGTTTAATTTTTTTTTTCTTTGAACTAGAAATTGTCTTTTGATATTAAACTACGTAATTTTATAAAATATTACTTGTAACATGAAAAATAGTTGTTGCCAATACAAATTTTTTTTTAGAGTTTTTCTTTTTTAAATTATAAACTGTTTTTTTTTTTTTTATCTAAAACAACATTTTAATATTTTATGAAATATTATATACAGCGGGAAAAATGGCTGCCATAAATATAAAAAATTCTTTTGAATTTATAAATATTATTTGAGGCAGGAAAAACAGCTGTCTCAAATACAATTTTTTTTTTTTGAGTTTATGACACTATTTACGGCAGAAAAAATAACTGTCACAAATATTAACACAAACACGCTTTTTGTGACGGCAAACACAGCCGCCACAAAAAATTGTCTCAAATACGTCTTTTGTGACGGCGAACACATCCGCCGTAAAAATTTTGTCACAAAAGCCCCTTTTTCTTGTAGTGGACACATTGAGGGGTCACAGTCAATTATCACCGTACAAGATGAAGCAGATAAGATCAGTG
The DNA here is from genome assembly GCA_951799425.1 of Ilex aquifolium. NCBI lineage: Eukaryota > Viridiplantae > Streptophyta > Magnoliopsida > Aquifoliales > Aquifoliaceae > Ilex > Ilex aquifolium. The sequence continues at coordinate 46,448,263 of OX637394.1, forward strand.
CAGCGAAAGAACAAGCGAAAATCGATAAGGAAATTGCAAGGTTGTGGACCATTTGTCAGAAAACGAATCGGCCTATCTATAATCAATTACAACAAATCAATAATACAGAAGGACCAGCGTAAGTATATTATATATTCTTACATTTATGTATTATATGCTACTGGTTTTTCATTGAAATACATGATTTTACTCACTATACTTTTATTCAAAAAAATGAACTTACCTTATATGACTATGCTCTGACCATATAGGACACCAATTTGGTCCGGGGTTTCAATTGGAAACTACATAAATGTTGTAGACGCATTGAAACTGGTTGGAGGATGTGAACTGTACAACAGTGTACGTATTAAACTTAGTCATTTTTTTGTCCACATCACAATATTGTCCACTTAAAAGGTTTTTCATGTAATCTATTTGCATGCACCAAGTACTGTTTAGAACATTGTTTTATACATTGTAACAGATTATAGATTGCTGGGGAGATATGCTGCTTGAACTTGATGCTTACAACGAGCAGTTAACGTATAAAAAACGTTGCTTCTTCTTCAACAGTCTATGTTGGGTACATTAAAGTTCATTGACATTTTTTTTTAAATTTCAATATTGTTATATTTCAATTTAATTGTCCATAAATTGGGTTATTTGTAGACATTCGTTGCAAAAAACATGAATATATGCAAAGACCAAATTGACAAAAACCTCATTTTGGGAAGAGATCGTCGATTCCTTGTATTTCCCATGAATTCCAATGGTCAAAACAACCTTGTGGAACCTTGGCATTGGACATTGTTAGTGTTGGATACTGACGCAGGATCTTGGACACACTACAATTCTAAGAAACCACGAACAGTGAGGAGGGACGTGTGGCTGGATGATGCAAGATTATTGGTAAAAAACAATTGAATCCCATAGTTTTTGTTTGAGTATTGCAGTATCATAGCCAGCACTAATATATATCATTGATTTACATGCAGAAAGATTATGTTGAAAAGAAAATTAGTGAAATGCAGGCAGCCGATGGAATTGACATTGACCCCTCAGACAATGTTCTTCCACTGACAGAGTATGAGAAAATGCCACAACAAAGAGCAGATTCGTACGTATTATTTTTTAAAGTTACTTCATTCAAAATCAAAGAAATGTTAGTAACAAATCCTATAATGCAGGGTCGATTGTGGACTGTTCGTTTGCTACATTATGAGATAGCTTGCAAAGGACGAAGACATACCAGAAAAGTTGACAACTGCACAAGTGAAAAAATTCCGGACGGAAATGATGGAAATGTTCTTAAACCATTCCAATTCTTGGACACTAAATGATTTCCATGAAAGGATGAAATTGAAGGAAATGTATGAATAGTCCTATATAACAATGTAGTTGGATGTTTTGTGAATGAGATTAGACAATTGGTTGACTTAGTTGTATTTAATGTGTGTGTATATAATATTCCTGTTCTGAGTAACTGTTTCATTACTACTTTACATGTTAAAGTCCATCTATTTGGGGAAGCTGCTTGGAGAAACTGTTTCAGCTCTGTGTGTGATATATTCTGTAACTGTTTTGACCAACTGCAGTATATAACACAGGTACCTACAAAACAGTTACACCATATATCCATAGTCCTATTTGAGATGTTTTGGGATTGAAATGAGACAATTGATTGACTTAGTTGTATTTAATGTGTGTGTATATAATATACCTTTTCTGAGTAACTGTTTCAGTACTACTTTACATGTTAAAGTGCATCTATTTGGGGTAGCTGCTTGGAGTAACTGTTTCAGCTCTGTGTGTGATATATTGTGTAACTGTTTTGACCAACTGCAGTATATAACACAGTTACCTACAAAACAGTTACACCATATATCCATAGTCCTATTTGAGATGTTTTGGGATTGAAATGAGACAAATGGTTGACTTAGTTGTATTTAATGTGTGTGTATATTATATACCTGTATGGAGTAACTATTTCAGTACTACTTTACATGTTAAAGTGCATCTATTTGGGGTAGCTGCTTGGAGTAACTGTTTCAGCTCTGTGTGTGATATATTGTGTAACTGTTTTGACCAACTGCAGTATATAACACAGTTACCTACTAAACAGTTACACCATATATCCATAGTCCTATTTGAGATGTTTTGGGATTGAAATGAGACAAATGGTTGACTTAGTTGTATTTAATGTGTGTGTATATTATATACATGTATGGAGTAACTATTTCAGTACTACTTTACATGTTAAAGTGCATCTATTTGGGGTAGCTGCTTGGAGAAACTGTTTCAGCTCTGTGTGTGATATATTGTGTAACTGTTTTGACCAACTGCAGTATATAACACAGTTACCTACAAAAACAGTTACACCATATATCCATAGTCCTATTTGAGATGTTTTGGGATTGAAATGAGACAATTGGTTGACTTAGTTGTATTTAATGTGTGTGTATATAATATACCTTTTCTGAGTAACTGTTTCAGTACTACTTTACATATTAAAGTGCATCTATTTGGGATAGCTGCTTGGAGTAACTGTTTCAGCTCTGTGTGTGATATATTGTGTAACTGTTTTGACCAACTGCAGTATATAACACAGTTACCTACAAAACAGCTACACCATATATCCATAGTCCTATTTGAGATGTTTTGGGATTGAAATGATACAATTGGGATTGATTTTCCATTTTTGATTTTCCATTCATCCACCAGAAATTTACTCAACATACATAAATTTGCACCCATACTATAACATCCAGATTAACATATCCATAAAAAAACTATTACTAAATAAAACAGCAATTGAAAAAAAATAAATATTCAAATAAATGCATTATTAGTTTAAAATAATAATGCCAATCACAAAGGTTCTTTACAAGATTTCTTGTTGTGACTACCTAACCGTCCACACAGACCACATCGAATTTGTCTAATAAGTTCCCCCCTTGACCTAATTCTACATTTTTTGGGTCGGCCTGGCTGCTTCTTAGTTGATGGTGGCAAAATATCAGCTTCTTCAACATTGAAGTCCGAACGACCAAGAGTAGGGATTGGGAGTATAGGTTGAGCGTATGATTTCTTATATGTACTAACATGATAATAATAATCAACAAACTCATTCATATTTCTCCCACTTTTACGTATTGCCGCTACTGCATGAGAACAAGGAAACCCATTAATCTGTCATTGAAAGCATGAACACGTACCATTCTGAATGTCGACTGAAACAGAAGGATTTGAATTAACTTCATACACATCATGGTTCGAAACACTAACAGCCCAAGACCTGCTTTTCGCAAATGCAACCTGTAATCTTGAATCCATCTCAGGACATAAATTTTCATTCCATGTACATGCAGTGATCATCCTAGCACCAATTTGATTCATAATTTGACACCGAATAGTGTCAACCATGCTCGTAATGGGTAGATGTCGTGCTTTCATAATCCACGAATTGAAAGACTCCACTGCATTAGAGTTCATCTCGCCATAACGTCTACCTTTAAAGTATGCATTTGCCCAATGCTCATATGGAAGATTATCCAAAAAACGTTTGACAATGTAACCACCCTCACTTCGAAAAGCTTCAATTTTTTGGGTAAACAGTGAAATGGTGGGGGCATAAGCACACTCACACAACAGCACCACCATATGCTCCCGAAATCCATTCGAATAACGGCTACCACTGAACTTGTCCCGCAAGTTCGCCTTCAAGTGCTGCAAACAAAAAGCGTGGTGACACCTTGGAAAAATCTTTGGCATTGCTTCCAACAAACCAACATTACGATCAGAGACAAATGTAATGTCCCTATTCGGATCCAAAATCTCTAACAGTTGTTGTAAGAACCATAACCAATTTGCCTCATTTTCCGAGTCAACAATCGCAAACGCTAGTGGGTATAATCCTGAAATACAAAGGTAAATGTATATAGTTAAGTGAAATAATAAAACGATTGCCTACAGATTCACATCAGTGCAAACAAAATACACCAACATGTTATATTAAAATAGTTACAATAAACACATGCATTTATAATATTTAAATACCGAAAAAATATATAAATAATACAGTTACATTATATAGTTAACAACAAAATATTCATACACACCATCTGTATGCATTAGAGTACCTATGACAAACCACACACTTAGAAAAATACAAAAGCAACATTTAAATAAAAGCAAATACAACAAAGAAAATACAAAAGCAACATTTAAATAAAAAAGGTTATCAGAATTATACCCTGATTACCATCCTTGCCAATTGCCGAAAGAATGCATCCTTTGTACTTTTCTTTAATGAATGTCCCATCAATGAATAAAATTGGGCGACAATAATTGAAACCATCAATACAAGCCTTGAAGGACACAAACAATCTATGGAAACGGTTAGATTCATTATCACAATGCAAAACTATATGGCTCCCAGGGTTTGTATTACTCGCAGCATCCACATACCATCGTAACTGTTTGTACGACAACGTATGATCCCCAAAAAGCATACCCTTTGCTTTTTCCACCCCCATCCAAGCTTGGTGATAAGATACGTCAAGACCATAAGATGTAAGGAAATCACTAACCACGTCGACTGGACGAGTGGACGTCTGATCACGAACATTGCTTCAACTTTAAAAGTGTAAACCCAAGCGCAGGTTGAGCAAAGTAATATAATCTCGGAAGTCCGAGGTCGATCCCACGAGGAATTGTAACAAGGAACAATCACACAAACAATAAAAGTAATTTGAAAGGAAAAAGAATTGTTTGGAAAGTTGTTGATTGGAGAAAAGTGATTTTTGTAATTAAAACAGTAATAAAATAAATACTAGAGCATCAGGTACTCTCTCTTAACTTCATACAATAATAGTTAAAGACTCAAAGCTTGACTTGAAACAGGAATTAAATGTCAGTTAATCCGATTAACAAATCAAGTGATAAATCCAAAGGTTATAATCAAAAGACTACCAGGAACCTGAATAATCATTCAATCATATTATTTTATGAAATAATGTTAATCCTTCCAGCGTGGAATAACCAGTGATTTACACGCAGGGAAAATCAAGCAATCGATGTACGTGGCACAACAACTCAGGAGTTTATACAGCATAAACACTTTGCTAAAAGATTAGGGATTAAATTAACACAATAACATAAATCCTTAAGTACAAGAGTCAATAAAAATACCGTACTCCGTCGAGAGGTTTTCCCCTAGCCCTAGCTTAGCCTTCTAGCCAGACATGGTAAAAAGATGGAGAAAAGAATAAATAAAATAAATCATAATCTAATTCTCCTCTCTCAATAGATGAGAGCCCTTATTTATAGTAAAATAAATCCTAAGTACAGGTTGGAAGGAATTCCTTTCCCAAAAAGATGTCTTGTAAGGTTAAATTCCGTGCATAAATCTTGGGGCCCGCGGGTACAAAATCTGTTCATACTTCGAGCTTGAATTTCGCATATTTAGAGACTGAATCACGAAATTTTCGTGAAATAAACTTCTGTAGCCCTTGAAGTCTTCTTTCCAACCCCACAAAAATCAGGTCAATCAGATATCGGAGTCAAAAGTTATGAATGAAATACTGAATACGTGTCAAATCCTTATCTTTTAGGAAACTTTCCTAATCCAACTTTAAATGAGTTTTCTTCTCACTTAAACTCTTATAAGGATTAAAATTCTGATTTATCTTCAAGTCTTCCTATCTCAATCTTGACTCTTCAATCCTTATCAGTTATGATTCTTCCTCTAGTGATTGCTTCACTTGCATTATCCATTATTACTTTAAATCAATCAATTTACCTGCAAAATAAATCAAACAGCTAGAAAAATATCAAACTAGAAAATCAAGGAATTTAACACATTTAATCACAAATAATATGCAATTAACCAATCATTAAATATAATAAAATAACACTTTTGATGGTTAATCACATTATCAACAATCAAATCTCCAATCAAATTACAAGATAATCTCTTGTTCTTTGTGGTACGCAGCGCTACTCCACATGTGTGTTCATTATTCATTTTCCGTATGTAAAAGAAACCATTAAGTTTTTGAATCGTAGCATTTACATGCCATCCACACCCTTTATCATACTTCGCAGCGCACTCAGCAATAACCCTATCCCTACAATTCCTCACATAATTAAACTTGAACCCAATCTCTATTGAGTATTTGCACAGAGCTTTCCTGAAATGTGTGACACCACCTTCAAACCTTTGTCCTACACGGCTTATTTCATTTGACCACCCAGCTATTAACAATACTTTTTCTGTATGTGAGCAAAAGCTAGGGAGCAAATCATCATCACACTCAACCCCATCGCCGCAAATAAAAACATCTTCAAGCAAATTATCATCAACCACCACACGTGACTCTTTATCTTGCCTAGTTACCATGACCTCAGCATGATTAACATTTGTCATGCGCATTATATCAAACATATTACGCAAGTCCTCATCATTTTGCAAACAACATTTTGAGTGCCCTGGAATAGAATATGACATGACAACAGACAAATTACCCAATTCCTCCCATTTGCCGCAAAGCCTACCATAAATGAAAGCAAATGTTGCACGAGCAGAACATCTGATAATATATGTGTCAACATCATATTTGCATACAAGCAGCACTATTCCCTCCATTTCCTGATTACAACAGGGAAAAATGAATGACAATGTATCAATACACAAAAAATGAAACAGTCATACTAAACAGTTACATTAAAAATTTACAAATGCCTGAATTAATTAGTGCCATACTGGAAGAAAAACATAAAACCAAAAATAGTTACAATATACAGGCTCTACCAAATATGAGACATTGGCTGAAGGGGAATGACAATGTATCAATACAAAAAAAAAACGAAAACAAAAAAAACAGTTACATTAAACAAAAAAACAAATGCCTGAATTAATTAGTGTCATACTGGAAGAAAAACAAAAAACAAAAAACAGTTACAATATACAGTCTCTACCAAAATTGAGACATTGGCTGAAAACATTGCATAAATTATCATTTACACACATTAACACACATAATTCTGATAAAAAACATTTACACACATTAACACAAAAATAATTTTTATTTTCTTCATTCCAACAATGAAAAAAAAAAATCTGAAACGAAACAGTTACACTACTTATAATGAAGGCATAACTTTTCTCCAATTCAATTCATCAGGGAACATACATAAAACAAAAACAAACATAGGAATTACCCAAAAAAAATGACCGAATCCATAAACGAATACATAACATTCAAGACAATGAACGTAGGAATTTCCAAGCAAAAAAAACGAGTAAAAACAGAATTATCAACGAAGAAAAAAAAAATATCAAACAAAGTTGATGTCTGATCAAAGAAAACCGAATTTTTTCAATCGTTTTTACGAACAAACCTTCCAACGAAACCGATGATTGATGATTGCAACTGTTTTCACGAACAAATCCACCACAGAGAAGTTTTGCAAACCTGCTGTTGTACCCACAATCTTACAGCCGTATATTGCCCAACCGTTTATTCCATAAAAACTGCACATTCAAAATTTGAAAATTAAAGATAACAATTATGGAATTTTTAGATATTTGATTCCTCAAATAACTGTCAAATATTGCTGCATAAATTAAGGAAGGGTGTTTAGGTAAAAATGATTTTAATTCATTTGAATTTTGTACCTAAACCAAACAAGTTTTATAAAAATTGTACTTAAATGAATAAACAACTTATCCATACACTTTTGCCTAAATAAGTCTTAAAAATTGTACCCACACCTAAAAAACCCTTTTTTTTATATATGAGGCCTAAAACCCATGCTTTTTTGGCTCTACCGTTGAGTCGGCGGAACTCTCAGCAAGTGATATTTCACAAATAGTGGAAGCAAGAACCTTGGAGGATACAAGGATAGTAGCCTAGTTTTTATTTGTATTTCTTTTCTTTGTACTCAATTTTTAACCAGCAAAAAAAAAAAAAAAAATTTCTGGCAAATCCCTAGAGTAAATCAGCATGACCCTGAACAATTTTCAACTTCAGCAGATCCTTGACAACTTGCTTCATTGTCGGACGATTACCAGGATATTGTCCCACACATCGAATCGCTAGTCTTGTAATTTCTGGCCCATCTGTAGCAAAAATATGGTTCTGCCACGAGACTTTCATGCACTAGTGAATGCTTGGACTGATTGATGCCCGTATCTGATTTATCAGATTCATATTCCTGGGCCCAATCAAAAACTTAGGTGCAAAAGAATTCCAGTCTTCTTCTGTAAAGACTCTTTTGGTAATCAAACCCAAAAGTAAAACACCAAATGCAAAGACATCGCTTTTTCCTGTTCATCTACCTGTGAACACAGTAAATTTGCAAGTTCAAAACATCTGCCGAACAAAATGTACCAGCTGTAATCTTACATACCGACTTCAAAAACAAATCATGGATGAATAAATAGGCAGGGATGAAGGACAAAAACTACAAATGCTCCACTTCAGCCCTAAGTATGTCTAAACAAGTGGCAAATGCAATGTCTTATGGGAATCTGACCATTTTCCAGAGTCACGAGATCAACAAAAATTTCAGGAACTCAAGAAAACTTTAGTAGAATGCTGCTGCATCAGTCTAGAATCACAAAAGCGACACTTAATAGAGAATCCTCCCCAATTGAATTTTGTGTACCACATGGCTCTTGATGTGGCTTATCAGTTAAATAACTGAGAACATTTCCAATCACACCCCCTTTGCACTCGTGGCTACGACGTCAACTCAAGATTAACACAATCATCCAAAAACCACACACAGGGTTTTCGGAAACGCATGACCAAATAGGTTTTTCAGTAATACCAAAACACACTTTCTTCAAATTTTTTCCGTGAACATATTTTTCGAGACATTGGGGGACAAATGATGGGTTAAGCCCAAGGGCCCAACCCACGTTGTGAGCCCAGTTTAAATTAAGAGCCCGACTTAAAGAGATCTAGTAAAATCCAGCCCAGAGGGGTCCACGTCCGTTCAAGCTCATTAGGGTTCGAGAAGCAACATCGCCAAGAGAGTAAGCAGGGTCATCCAAGAGCTAGGGTCATCCGAGAGTTTCATCCACACTGCCTTGGAAAGAGTCAACTCCCATGCCATCCTTTGACCGAATCCTATGGAGAGCACCGTAACTGCCTCATCAGTTGAGAAGAGGGCGCCAACTCCACCAGATTAGTTACTTAGTTACTAATAACTCGTCCAAATCTGTTATGAGGCGACTATAAATTGTAAGCCCCGCCAACACTTGTGGGGCATGACACTCAGTCGAGCACATCTCTGTAATTCTCATAGCTTGTATCTCCCTGCTCTCCTTGCATACCTTAAAGTAATAAAATACCTCAGCGATCCTATCCATTCAAAGGAACGTATGTCACGTTGACCGAACCACTATAAATCCTTATCTCGTTTAACTTACTACCTCTGTCTACTTTACTACTGCATTTATCACTGCTAATTCGACAGGTGGTGTACAAATTTAATTTGTGCATCATCAATTTGTTCAACCAATGACGATCACCACTAGATCGATGAATCAGCCTGAAGATAATCCACCACGAGAAGAGGAGGTTGCTCCTCCACCAACCAATCCCGTTCCAAATGCACAACAGATACTGGATACAATGCAGCAACTTGTAGCTCAGAACCAACGGATCCTACAACTGATGTTCGCTGGACAACAAGGAGGAGCACAGCCTGTTGGACCCCAAGCCAGAGAAGCTCCACGCCCTAGGCGTCAAGGAGCATGGGAGCCATTTCCACGACAATTTAAAAGGAGCTCCCAATCACTGGGACGAAAAAATAAAGGAGGTACAAAATCAACTGGGTGACGTCTTCAACGCCATGAAGGCACAAGGACTCGAGACCGTGGACTACCTCGGTAGGCGAACTGACACGCCTTTCATGCCAGACATAACCAATTACCCTCTTCCCCATAAATTCAAAATGTCATCCGTCGAAAACTTTGACGGTACCAAAGACCCACTTGATCACCTCGAAACTTACAAGACTTTAATGCAGCTGCACAACGTCCCCGATAAAATCATGTGTAGGGCATTCCCAACTACCTCGAAGGGATTAGCCCGACAATGGTTCGTTAAGCTCTCCCCAACCTCCACTGGCTCCTTTGTTGAGCTAAGTAGGTCCTTCATGTCGCACTTCAGTAGAGGATGCCGCCACTAGAAGCTTGTCACCCACCTACTCAGCATAAAACATGACCGAGATGAGAGCCTAAGGAGCTACCTCACTCGTTTTAACGAGGAGGTCCTTCAGATCAAGGAGCCCGATGATAAGGTCACCATGACCGCCTTCCTGGGAGGCCTCTGGTCATCAAGCTTCCTCTTCTCAGTGATGAAACACCCACCAAAAAGCATGCCAGAGTTGCTGGCAAAAGCTCAGAAATACATGAATGCTGAGGACATCACAAGGGCCAGGCGAGGTGAGTCCTCCAGAACATGGGAGAAGAGAAAGGAAAGAGACAGGGACAACAAGAAGGAGAGTGGCAACAAGCGTAGCAGGACAGAGAGGGTACCTGCCAAAGACCGACTTGGTCCTGCTCCTCAGAGAGATCGACAAGCCTTCACCCCCCTCAACGCTGTTGTCGGGCACATCTTATTCCAGATCCAAGATGACCCCGCAATAAAGTGGCCAGGGAGAATGAAGTCTTCTTCAAACTGCAGGAACCTGAACAAATATTATCGCTTCCATCGCGACCACGGCCACGACAACGATGACTGCTACAACCTTAAGAGACAAATTGAGGAACTCATACAACGTGGTCACATATGTCAGTATGTGGCTAGTAAGGTTCAGGCGCCGCCACCACCTAGTCACTGTCGACGTAGCACCCTAGAGCTCCACAATCATAGTTAATCTCTTGGTGATAGACTGTCTGTCGGCTTACAACATTATCCTAGGGCAACCTGCTCTCAACACCCTAAGGGCGGTGCCCTCCACCTACAATCTTATTCTCCGTTTTCCAACTCCAAATGGAATCGGAAAGGTCTGAGGAGACCAGGTAGCTGCAAGAGAATGCTATGTTTCCTCCATGAAGGTCAGAAAGCCACAAGAGGCCCTACAAGTGGAAGTCCTCGACCCAAGGGATGATGCCACATTAGAGAGAGGAGAACCAGTAGAGGAGCTCACACCAGTGGTCCTAGATGAGAAGCATCTAGATAGAAAGGTATACATTGGCTCCTCCCTTCCTGAGAATCTAGCCTGCCAGCTTACAGATTTTCTAAAGCGCAATATGGATGTTTTTGCATGGCCACATGAATACCTCGAGGGCATCGACCCTAAGGTCGCCACACACCGCCTCAATGTTGACCCTCGTTACAAGCCTGTTCGCCAAAAAGCTAAGGAGTGTCTCTACTGAAAGGGCTCAAGCGATGGACAAGGAGGTCGGGAAGCTGAAAGAAAATGGGGCAGTCAGAGAAGTAGCATATCCTGTGTGGCTATCAAATGTGGTGATGGTGACCAAAACCAATAGGAAGTGGCGCCTCTGCGTCGACTTTATCGAGCTCAACAAGGCGTGCCCTAAAGACAGCTACCCGCTGCCTCGAATTGACCTCCTCATCGATGCCACCGCAGGACACGAGTTGCTCACCTTCTTGGATGCATACTCTGGATATAACCAAATAAGCATGCACCCCCCAGACTAAGAGAAGACATCATTTATCACTTCGAATGGGACATACTATTACAGGGTCATGCCCTTCGGGCTAAAAAATGCAAGAACAACCTATCAACGGTTGGTGAACAAGATGTTCGAGTCCTAGATCGGGAAAACAATGGAGGTATACGTGGACGACATGCTGGTGAAAAGTCTCACCGCAACAGACCACATTGACCACCTCCAAGAAACCTTTGATGTTCTCAGGTCATACCGCATGAAGCTGAACTTAGAGAAGTGTGCTTTTGACGTAGGATCAGGAAAGTTCTTAGGTTTCATGGTCAACCAGAGGGGAATTGAGGCGAACTCTGACAAGATTAAAGCCATCCTGGACATGACATCACCCTCCTCAACCAATGAGCTTCAGCGCCTCAATGGGAGAATTGCAGCACTCAACAGATTTGTTTCCAAGTCGGCGGACAAATGCTTACCCTTCTTCAAGATTCTTAGAAAAGCCTTCGAGTGGGGACCTGAAGTAGAAGAAGCTTTCCAAAACCTCAAGGCCTACTTGTCTACGCCTCCCCTCCTTTCACATGCTACACCAGGTGAAACTCTATATTTGTACTTTTCTGTTTCCCCATCGGCAGCAAGCTCCGTCCTCATCAGAGACAACGATGGAGTGCAAAAGCTTATCTATTATGTGAGCAAAGCATACCAAGGAGTAGAAAAAAGATATTTGGAGCTAGAAAAGCTAGCGCTCGCCCTGATCTCAACGGCAAGGCGTCTACGACATTATTTTCAGAGTCACACCATTGTCGTTGTCACGAACCAGCCTCTGAAGAAGGTTCTAGGAAAGCCAAATGTGTCTGGGAGACTACTTAAGTGGGCGGTGGAGCTGAGCGAGTTCGATGTCCAGCACCAACCAAGGGCAGCCATCAAAGCACAATCATTGACAGATTTTATTGCGGAGCTCACACCGGCGAAGGAGAGCAACGAGCCTTCCACACTTCAGCAAGCCTCAACATATCTAGACACCTAGACGCCGAGCTCGGGCACGCAAAACAACCTGGTGCCCTGTGAGGACATCCAGACAGACACCCAGGCGCCAAGGCTAAGCGCCCAAGCTAGGCCAGCGCCCAGGCCTCCTCTCTACCACCCTAGGAGCTTTATGTGGATGACTCCTCGACTAGCGAAGGAGGTGGAGCAGGCCTAATCCCGATCAGCCCCGACGACACTCCCATCAAGTATGCTATGAAGCTTCATTTCACCGACACCGCCTTCAACAATGAGGCAGAATATGAAGCCCTCCTGTCTGGTCTAAGGTTGGTGATCGAAATGGAAGCCCAATACCTCATCACTTATAGTGATTCTCAACTGATAGTCAACCAAGTAAAGGGTGAGTTTGAAACAAAAGGAGTCAGAATGCAGGAGTACCTTGTTATGGTGTGAGCCTTACTTACTAAGTTCCCTCATTTCCATATCTGTCACATCCCGAGGGAAGATAACATGGTTGCAGATGCACTGGCCAGACTCGCCTCATCCTCGAAAGCCCCATTAGGACCAACATTCATCGGTCACTAGCCCGAACCAAGCAAGTTAGGCGTGGAAGCCACAAACGTCAACTGTGCGTCTACCGAATCAAACTGGATAACCCCGATAAGGGCATACCTTCAGGAGGGCGTGCTGCCAGACGACCCACTAGAAGCCAAAAAACTCAGGATGAGAGCTTCCAAATTTACCATCCTACAAGACATCTTGTACAAGAAAGGCTACTCTTTGCCACTACTACGCTGCCTTTCACCAGAAGAAGCTAACTACGCCCTACGAGAGATCTATGAAGGGGTTTGTGAGAATCACTCTGGAGGACGCTCCCTCGCCCACAAGGCACTCAGGCAGGGCTACTTATGGCCTAGCATGGTGAGGGACATCTAAGAGTTTACTAGGAAATGTGACAAGTGCCAACGCTTTGCCACTGTGCTCAGACAGCCGCCAGAAGAGCTGACAGTCATCACAAGTCCGTGGCCCTTTTCCAAATGGGCATCGACATCTTGGGCCCTCTACATCTGAGTAAAGGGCAGTGCAAGTTCAAAGTGGTAGCCGTTGATTACTTCACTAAGTGGGCGGAGGCCGAACCCTTAGCAAAGATAACAGACGCAAAGGTCAAAGATTTTATCTGGAAGAACCTGATTTTTCGCTTCGAGATACCCCACGCCATTGTCAGTGACAATGCCAAACAATTCGACAACAAGCTCCTGAACTTCTTCTGCTCTGACCTCTAGATAAAACAGCCTCATTCCAGCCTAGTGTACCCACAGGCAAACGGATAGGCAGAAGTCATGGTCAGAACAACCTAAAGACAAGGCTCGAAAGAGCAAATGGTCTTTGGGTTGACGAACTCCCAGGCGTATTATGAGCCTACCGAACGACGCCGAGAACCCCAACTGGAGAAACCCCCTTTTCCCTCGCCTTCGGAACTGAGGTAGTCATACCTTTGGAGATCGGGATACATTCTCTAAGGGTCCAACACCACGACCCCATCACCAATGAGGAAGGACTCCGCATTAACCTTGACTTGGTGGAGGAGGCAAGAGAGATGGATGTGGGCCGCAACACGGAGTACAAGCGCTGCATGACAAGATACTACAATTCGAGGGTGAAGCCTCATTCCTTCTAACTAGGAGACTTGGTCCTCAAGAAAGTCATTCTCGCCACAAAGGATTCACGAGAAGGAAAGTTTGGACCAAACTGGGAAGGACCTTATCTCATAACAGAAGTGGTGAGGCCAGACACCTACAAGATTCAGAATTCGAAGGGGAAGGTCTTACCGTGGAACGCTGAGCACCTGAAGAGGTACTACCAATGACACCTTAAGAGAGTAGAAATTGTAAAGTTGGGGAACTTGATTTTACTTTTTGTATCTTTTTTGGGGTTATTACCCACTATTGCTTGACATAAGCAGTGAATGAATAAAATTTTCTAAGTTGACTTCAAAAGTTCTTTGCATTTTATTTCAAAAAGAACATTAGTGGCAAAAAAACCACTCTTACAAAAGAGAGGCTACACACTGCCTTTCTAAAAAAAAAAATCAAAAGTCTCTAGCACTCTAACTACTCTCATGGTCCTCCTCCTCCTCCTCGGCATCACTATCACCATCAGAGCCTCCATCACCATCATCAGACACCTCATATCATATGCCATGAAGCCTGAAACATCAATATCAGAAAAAACAACAGAAATATTTCCCCGAAACTCCTCATAACCATCAATAAAGGCATCTGCAGGGCCAGTCTCCAAATCACTCTCAGCCCTGACGGCCCTTTCACAAGCCAACAACAGATCCGCCTCAGCCAGAGAAGCTCTCTCGTAAGCTGCCTTCATCCCTGCCTCCGCTCTCAAGCAGGCAGCCTCTCTGAGCGCGGCCCTCTCACGGGTCTCCACAAGCTCAGCCTCTCTGAGCGCGGCCCTCTCGCGGGTCTCCACAAACTCAACCTCTCTGAGCACGTTCCTCTCATGGATCATCGAAAGCTCAGCCTCAAGCTTAGCCACCCTCTTATGGGTCACCAAAAGCTCTACTTCAGCCCTTGTGCAAGTAGCCTCTTTGAGCACGGCCCTCTCATGGGTCGCCACAATCTCAGCCTGGAAAGTCCTACCATCAGCTTCAAGTTTAGCAATCCTCCCCTGAGTAACAAGAAGCTCTTTTTTCACAGCCTCATGACTATGCTTCAGCTGACCATAATAAACAGCTCTTGAAAAAAGACACACAGAGGCAATTGAAACCTGAAAAAGGCAAAAGGCAAAAGATTGTCAACATCTAATGAGGGAGTGGAGAAAAGGAGACATCAAACCCTTACCTGAGCCAGACCTTCTAGAAAAGTGTTGATAATACCCTCGGTACCCCGAGCACTAATCTTATTAACATCTGTCGGAAACACAAACCTTCCAAGTCGATCCCTGATGACTCGCACGTCACCCAACATGGAGTCAATCTGAGTAGGTGTTCCTGTAGAAGTTCTCACAGGAGGAGTCGACGAATAGGGGGTAGGAGGTGCGGTCGACAGGGGAGTCTCCGGAGTAATGGTCACATCTCAAGGAGTCGCCGACCGAGGAGGCACCACTAGAGGGGTCACTTAAGAGGAGCTCGCCAAAGCATCACTCATCCTCGCCACCTTAGAAGGAGGAGTGCTCCTACTAGAATAACATGACCCAACCACCATTCTATCCACTGCAAATGAGATAAATGTTATCTAGATGAAAAACCAAGTAAAGGAGGAAAGTACAAACGTACCTTTTCTCTTTAAGGAGGAACCGCCAGATCTCAGAGAGGGTGCACTAGCCCTAGCACCAACTGTAGGGGAACTGCTGGCTCCACCATCTTTGAACATGAGAGCTCCAAAGTCTTTTACAGGATGAGCCCTCATAGCCTGCAACTTTCACTCTTTGTCCTTCGAGAGCACAGGATAACCTACAATGAATATGATGAGTACACAGTTTAAAAAAAAAAAGGAGAGAGAGTAAGTGTAGGCCGTACCAACTTTCTTTGGAGTACCCCATTTTGTTGGTACCAAAGCCCTATCAACCTCTGATGCCCATTCTCTGCCGACGAACATGAAGCGAGACTTCCAGCTATGACAGTTGGAGGCCAATCCGGTAATCAACTTGCCTCCTCTCGTAGTAAAATAATTTCAGTCTCGGTTAGGAGCATGAGTCTCACTTAGATTATAAGCTGCATAAAGCTCATCAGGAGAGGCATCCTCATGGTGCACATTCCTCCACAATGCCAAAAAACCCAGCAAAACTCTCCAACCATTGGGCACCAACCGCCCTGGTGCCAGTGAAAAGTAATGCAGGATACGACAAATGGAAGAAGGCATCAGGAACCTAAGCCCAACCCCAAGCATCTCCTCATAGATAGCAATGTCTCCAAAGGAGTCATCACAAGCAGACTCACCCATCTTAACTCGACGGCACAGTACCGTTGGAGGAATAATATAAGCAGAAACAATCTGCAGAATATCCCCATTAGTATTGAGCGTACTAGAAATGGTTCTTACTTTGGATCCATCGTCGTCAAGAGCTACCTTCCCTCGGTGCTTTTTGTTGCGAGGGCGTGAAGGGTTGCCCGAGCCACTATCAAGGAGGCCTTGAGGAATCTGATTTTGAGAAGTTCCACCTGAAAGAGCCAGATCCTCCGTCACATTGCCAGAATTGTTACCACTAAAAGTACCCATGGCTAACTGCGCCACGCCCAGCGCCTCGTGCGCAGACTCGCCTGGCTCTCCCATTGCCCCTCCTGCGTGTCCAGCCAGTTCAACACGCCAGCTCGCCCACCTCCCTCGCGCGAGCAGTCTGCTCGCCCAGATCGCCCAAGCCGGCGCCCGCCTCCCCTGCGCGCACGACCAGCTCACCCGACGTCGCCTCCTTTTTGGCGCCCATAGCTGCCTCGCCCAGCACCTCCACACTGTCATGACCACCGGCAGCCCCGCTGCCTACCTCTGTGCTAGATGCTCCATCGCCATGGAATCCAGTGAACCTTCGTATCTTCTCTTCTTCGCTCGACATTAAATTTTGAGATCCCATCTCAGGAACAAAACCTCTAACATTGGGTCTTCAAGTATCTCAAGAAAGAGCTCTGTCCCAAAAATGAGTGAAATAAGGAAGAAACCCCCTATTTATAGCCTAGGGTTCTTTAGAATCCTATTAAGCGATGGAATGGAAAAAAGGGGGGAAAAGTCCCAATTTGAAACCAATGGTTCTTCTATAATCCTAATAGAAAATGGGGAAGGTCTTGAGAAGTCCTGCGAAGATGGAATATATCAGGATTGAAAGGAGTTACCAAGGAATCCGAGTTCAAGAAGGGTTGATCACTATTTTGACCGTAACTTTTGATCTGTTTCTCTCCCATAATATATCAAATCGAAGCTCTTGGCGAGCCTTACAAGACTCACCACCTACGGCCATGATAGATGCTGTTAAAAGCCCAAAAAAAGCCTAGAAACATATGTTTTGGCCCCCCGAAGTTTTTCAATTGTGCGTTCAGCTGAAATTCAAAACTCAAACGAATGCCCTCCTCTCCAAGTCCCATTGGACGCAGGGCATTGGGAGCAAATGATGGGTCAAGACCAAGGGCCCAACACGTTGTGAGCCAGTTTAAATTAAGAGCCTGACTTAAAGAGATCCAGTAAAGTCCAGCCCAAAGGGGTCCACACCCGGTCAAACTCATTAGGGTTCGAGAAGCTACATCGCCAAGAGAGTACGCAGGGTCATCCAAGAGCCAGGGTATCTGAGAGCCTCATCCACATCGCCTTGGAAAGAGTCAACCCCCATTCGAT
Organism: Ilex aquifolium; assembly: GCA_951799425.1. Taxonomy (NCBI): domain Eukaryota; kingdom Viridiplantae; phylum Streptophyta; class Magnoliopsida; order Aquifoliales; family Aquifoliaceae; genus Ilex; species Ilex aquifolium. Next base: position 46,466,206 of record OX637394.1, read on the forward strand.
TGTGCAGATTCTCCAACGAAGAAATGACCATCACACCACTCATTGAAGACTGAAGAACTTAATCACATAAAATTGTCTACAAATTTTAGCTTTCTGTGCATAACGTATGTTTCGCTTTCTGTACATACTATTCTTTCAATCAACCTTTTATTTTAGCTTTAATCATCTCCCATTACCATCTAATAATAGATGACGCTAAAATTATAAAAGTAAGGTGGTGCTTAACCCCTACTTTTAATGATATTAAATTCAAACTTCGTTTGCATACCTATCGTTTGGCAACATGGATCAATGAAACCATAGGAATCATAAATGTCCTGAATTTGATATGAAGTCCTATCAGGGAAAATTCCACCAGAAATCATACCGAAGTCGAATAATTTTGGGTTGTTATCCTACAAGCAAAAGATGTTGGAGTTAAAAGCTAACATCTGTTAGACAGACATGGTAAATAAGAAACTACAAACAACCAAGTTTTAACAGCAAAGAAGAAAGGAGCCAAAACTAACCTTGTCAACCAGTACATGACTCGCATCTAGATTGCGAATCAGAAAAGGCTCAAATACAGGATTTCGAGCGTGTAAAAATTTCAGAAGGCGAGCAAGCCCAAGAGCAACTTTAATTCTTTGTAGCCAACCAAAATCATCTGGGTAAGCAAAACAAGTTATTAGTAAGTAATCTGATGAATTAAAACTATAGTTGCTTAATAAACTACCTTTTCAAATCCTAGCAGCTATGCTCCTTTACTAGCAGCATATTGCCCATTACTCACAAAGTGTCATTTAAATAGAAACAGAGTCACCTTTTTTAGAAAAATTATCAAGAAAGAGTAAGAGAAGTTACCAACCCGTGCCTTTTTTTACACGGGTCAGCAAAAGCTACACTTCAACACGAAGACCAAATCAAATCTAATGGGCTTGGCTTATTGCATATATGTGCCTTTCGAAGCAAAGTAAATTGGTAGCATAGAGGAAATAAACACTACGATTTTTCTAGCTGGGAAGCTCTACAGTCAAATTTATATGTCAGTCCTTCAACTATATGGCAAACAATAGTATGCATTGAAAGCTACCTCAAGGTACAAGAAAGTACATATTTACCAAACATATCAATTCCAAGCTGGTAACCCAGAGTTGCAAATGAAATATTTAAAGGCTTCACACATTATATTACTGATGCGAAAATCTTCGGATATAATTTTTTTTGGCAAGATCGTAACAATAAAAAAATGAAAATGTAACTTGCTGAAAGTCCTATGTAATCCCAAAAATAAGCCAAGCTTCCCTAGAATACAAAATAATCAGAATCACATACTAGATGGAACTCGCTCAATCAAAAGGATATACCACATACGAAACTTTAGCTTTTGCTGACTTTTTTTACGAATTAAGTAGACTTATGGGATCAAGTAGCAGAAAGAATTCCTTGCAGAAACACATATATTATAGTGTTAGACCATCTCCAATAGAAACCCAAATTCTTACCCAAATTTGAGTAAAAAAAAGGGTAAAATGCTTGATTTGGTATAGACCTCTCCAATAGAGAAACCCAAATTTAAAGGAAGAGAAATCCAAATTTAAAAGAGGGTAAAATATGACAATTGAATCTTTAAAGGAGAGTATAATCTCACCATTAAAGATTTGGGTATGAATTTAAGTCTCCCTTGATTTGAGTAAAAAAATGAGTCTCACTTGACATGGGTATGGGTATGGGTATGGTACTGGAGAAGAATTTTAGGCAATTTTTACCCAAATTTAAATTTAAGTTTAAAAAAGGGTAAGAATTGGAGATGCTACTGGTCACAATAGTGCAAGCAAATTAACATTTGATTCTACCTGCAACAACAAATTGGAAGAATATTTAAAATTCAAGCACATCTTAAAGAACAAGGTGTAATAATACCATTGGGAAGGATGTTGTGAACAGTATCCATAGGGTCGAATTGATACACAACACCAACATGTTCATCCTCATAGCAGTATCCATACATCTTGACCATGCCCGGATGAGTAAAAAACTTTTCATGCCGAAGCAAAAGGACTTCATCCTAAAACAATAACAACATAGGTGTTTCTCTGGATATCATAATTCAAAAAAAAAAAAAAAAGAATCCATCTGGTGATTCAAATACATACCATCAGTCTAATTTCGCTATCTACAGGATGATTCTTGTGCATCTTAGGAACTTCCCATATCTTCACAGTCATGTACTAGGGCCCCGTTGTGATCCGCACAATTTTTCCATGGTAAACTTTGCCAAATTGGAAGTTCCCGATGAAATTCTCTTCGCTGAAATCGTCGGTATATTTCCTCAACCCCTCCCAGGTCAATTTGTTTACATATTTAGGGTTCATCATCTTGCCCAATTTTATTATTGAACTACAAAAAAATCGACAAAGACCTTCCGTCTAAGAGCATCTCCAACAATACTATCTAAAATAGCTACTCAAAATATATTTAAATATTGTATTATCTACTTTAGCTAACCACTTTTTCAAATTCACTCCAATAATGCTATCTATTTCAGCTAACCACTTCAACTAACTTTCAATAATAAAATCTAAAATATAGTAATTCAACTATACATTGTACAAATTTAATCAATTATGGGCTACAAGAGTAAATATCATAAAAGATGGGCTACAAGAGTAAATATCATAAAATATTTGGGGGTTTTGCTGCATTTTTTAGAGATTTTGCTGAATTTTTTGAGATGGTTTTGCTGCATTTTTTTTGGGGTGTTGCTAGAAATTTGATGATGAAGCCTCATATCAAACCCACAAATTTGACGATGAAGCCTCTCAGATCAAAACCCTCTCACATCAAACCCTCTGAAACCCAAAAGTAGAGAACCATGAACAACCCATCAACCCAAATCACACAACCCAAAAAAATTGCAGCTAAATCACCGAAACCCACTTGCAATCGTTCAATCATTCAACCTCAAAATCACACTTTTTTTGCAATTACACAAACAGAAGATGAAATTGAGAGAATTTCTGAGACATACCAGTAAAATCGTGCAAGAATCACAATGAACAGAGGCTTACTTTTCCTTCTTCGTGTTCACCTGGCGATGGCTGGTTCTTCGTTGGCGGTGGCCTGGCGTTGAGGACTGGTGTGGCTTGTGGCTTCGACGATTGGTGTGGCTGGTTCTTCGACGACTGGTGTGACTGGCGACGGCTGGTTCTTCGACGACTGGTGTGGCTTGTGGCTTCGAGTTCAATCGATGGAGAGGCAGGGAGAGGCAGAGAGAGGCAGGTGGAGCTTCTGTGCTTTGAAGCTTCAATGAGAGAGAGAGAGAGAGAGAGAGAGAGATAGTGGAGAGGAACTTGGCGCCAGCGAGGGAGAAGGGTGCAGGCTACAACCACCGAGTGAAATGGAGGCTATGGGAAATAGATGGTGGGCTATCTAAAATAGCTAAAGGGGGGGTTTAGCTAGCCTTTTGGCGACGCTCTAATACTTCTCCCACAGGTTTGATCTATGTTCTTGATTTTATTTGTGTTCGTTGGGATGCATGGTTCCTCAAAAAAGAGGGGTTGTACTTATCCAAGAAGCCCAATTATCTCACAAAAGGTAGGTTAAAATAGGAGTGGAAGCCGTGAACAAAAACGATGTCGGCGAGTGAAAGTGTTGTAGTTGTGTTTAGAGAAAGAATTCGGAGAAATAGATTTGAAGGAGAAGATTGGTGTTTGGATGTAGGGATAGGCTTACTCAAACAAAGAATGAGTCATGAATTTTTATTTGTGCCTTTGGTTCCGTTATCAATTCTAACAGAATTGGACGAAAGGTCTGAGTTAAATTAAAAAGTTGGGTGGCTTAATTCACACGAAATTTAGATTAAGGGCTTAATTAAAATAAATGACATAGTTTGAGGGACATTTATTTAGTTTATTCAAATAATTTATTTCTTTTTTCTCGATATAATAGGTAGGTTTATCAAACGTGTCGGATTAAACGGATTTGCGTCGAATTAAATGAGTTCGTGTTAAAAATTGCTGTTTATTAAACATGTGAAAATCACACTTATTTGAGAGGTTACTCCAACATGACCCACTTATTTGACGAATTCGTATTAAAAATCACTTAACTAACTGTTTATTAAACATGTGAAAATCACGCTAATTTGACGGGTTATCCTGACATGATCCATATAACCTGTCAAATAAATGGATCGTTTTGGGTACTCTTCCACCCGCTATAAGTAAAGACCCGTTTAACTCGTTTGATAATTTATCAAACAATTTTAGATAAAAAAATCACATTATATAGCTAAATTCTATCTACCAAAATAAAATCATGTCCATTGCACATTTACGCCAGTTACATTCATTAGTATGAAGTCCAACCTAATTGAAAATTAGGCACATACAGAGCCGGGTTGACTACTGATGGGCTGGGCTAGAATGGATTATGGGCTTCTAAAATTAAAACTGAGTAAGTTCTAGGCCCAATTCATATGTATACCTATTTAAAATTAAAATGGATAAATTGGTTGATATATTTAACCCGAATACGACCCGTATAACAAGGCAAGTCTAATGGGTCCACCCAATTATTACTTGAACCCATTAATGTCAGACCCAAACCTACAAATTTCGTTTTGATTTGTGTCGAGTAATCTGGTCGTATTACATTTTTGCAGGCCTAATAATAGGTTGACATGTTACAAATTACAGTCGCATTAAAACGACACAAGATTAATCAGTTACTGTAGCATGACTTCTGTTAATGTAAATAATATATATGTTAGGTTAATAGAAAATACGAATAAATTTATTTTTACATGATAAGACCTAGATCACATAAAGCAGGGGCAGGGGCAGGGGCGACAACCGAAATGCAAAAGCGACAAAATTCAAAAAATTAGCATCTTGAGAGCGCCATATGATATATTCACATACTTGTTTACATATATAAAAAATAATTAAAAATACATTGTAAAAAATTATATAAACAATATTTTTTACTAGTTTTTTATAATTTAAAATCATTGTAAATAATCTCATTGCCAACATAATTAATGATGTTTTTCCAATACATCTTGATGGGGTCTCGAAAATAACAGTCCAAGCACAGTCGATGAGGTGTTAATGGGTTTTACGAGTTGGTTTGAAAGAGAAGTTAACTTATTGAAAGTGGAAGGCACATAATATAAGTGGTTCACCTTAGTCGATGGACTAAGACTACATTCACTATAATGGAGTCTCCTACTCCTTGAGGTTGTATATTAATTCCAGGTGAGTACCAGCAAGTTCCAAGCGCTAGGCCTGTATGAATGCGTATGCCTTGTTCTACTGAATACTCGTGAGTGGGGAATACAATGGGGAAGATGAAGATGGTGATCCAGAGAGAACACACAGTTGCATAGCACTGTTCTACTTACATGGGTCGTCCGTCCTAGGATTCCTGGTGGCTCCTTTCTGCCTTTTTCCTGATCTTGTGGGGACCTCCCGTCCTTGTCCTGCAAAAACTTCTGCTAGCTGGTGCTCCTGTGTCCACGATCTCTGGATCGTTATGCACCACCTCCTCCTGCGTTCAAGAGGGTGTAACTGTCTTAAGTTTCAGAGATGGTCTCCTTATCTCTTGAACACGTGGTGTGACGGGATCCTTTCCGAGGCAAGGGTGCGATTCCTCTTTCCCAGATTGCCCTTTGGCTGGTACAGGATTGGGCCGGGACTGGATTGCTGGTCTTCTGGAGTCGTTGGGCTTGGTCTTTTGGCCCTTTCCGCTCTCAACGTGGGCTAATTGGAGGCACTTCCTTTGGGCTAATAAGCCCAACTTCTGGGCTCTCAAGGTGTATTGGGCTCAGAGGCCATGGCGGCCCATGCCCAAAATTCCAACCTTATCACATCTAAATTGACAACGGTAAGAGAAAGCAAGAGACGACACAAGATATAAGGAGAGAGAGAGAGAGAGAACATAAAGCTTCAGAAATAATTTTTCGATAACAAATCAAGGATATTCATCAAACCAATTATAGAAGTTTTGAGGGAACAAATTTAAAACTACATCAAAACTAAATTGAGAACAATGCATCGACTGGCTCCGGATTGCTGCAGTAATGGCTCAAACATATTCTAGTATATTGGATGGAGTTGACTTACTTGGCGTGGGGTGCAAGTGCCAGCAGCTCTAGTTTAATTAAATCTGGAGAAATATAAACTATATATTCAGGTCAAGCATCCACAACCAAGAAATCCCACCTCCCTCTCTCGCTCTCCCCCCTCCTCTTGTTCTCTGGTCAGATTTTTGCATCTCAGGTTAGTATTATGTACTTCACGATCAATTTTGCGAATAGTTATTTTTCAAATTCAGAGTCATTACAATACAGGTTTTTTTGCAATTTTAGATAATTTTTTACCGTAAATTCAAATGAGACACATCGTATTTTAATGTATGGGATCTCCTAGCAATCAAAGGTGAATGCTCTAGAGTAGAGAATTGAAAGAAATTTGATTGTAACCTTTTTCAGAAATTGTAAATTTTCTGTCTACTTTTTTTCCGCCTGATCTCATATTCCGTAATTCTAATGAAGTAGTTGAAGTCGTTTCTCACAATAATATTACAGAAGAATTAGATAAAATCGTTGGGATATGGAGGTTGAAGCTGATTCCATGGAAGCCACACCAAAGGGTGAAAAGGAAGGATGTAAAAGCTGCTTCGAAGATAAAGAGATCAGCCATTCTCATTCTACAAAGCTTGGGCCAATTGAAGACCTGAATTTGAAGGAAAGAATTGAACAGGGTGAGAAGTTGATTCAGAAGCAGAATCAAACTCGATCTGAAATTATGAAAAAACTAGAGATAAAGAAGGTAATTTTTGAATGGATTAAATTACACTTTTATCCTCTCAATTATGATCTTTCTCTCATATTGTCTCTCAATTACTATATTTTTCACATTCTAACTTCAACAATGTTATTAGTTTCATATGCCTTGAACAACATGTTTTGTTTCACCTTGCCCCAGACACACTAGCAATTTTTATCCCAAAAATAGTGGACATTTAGTTTCACATTGCCCTGAACTATATTTTTAAATTTTTTTATTTCACCGTACCCCAAATATACAAGAAATTTCTATCCAAAAGAAAACAAACGTTTATGTTTGGGGCTATGTCAAATACATTCGAGCAGTTTAGCAGAGTGAAATTGAGTTCATAGTTAAGGGGTCAAAATGTAAATTTTCTTTTTTTGGATTACCGACATGATGGTTGCTATTAGTTTCAGTACATAGCATTAAAGCTTGTTCCATTAATTTACTGAATTAAAAATAACACAACCTATCATATAATAAACGAACTATAATGATTTCTAAACTTTCGTTTTTTTTTCTCTCTTGAACCTTAAAACACAGTTGGATCGAAACCACATCATTTCACAGCTAAAGTCGCCATCATACGGAAGTGGTGTCGGACGTACTATCAATTGGAAGAAGACGGAAATAACAAACCTCACAGAGGTATTAAAAGAGCTTGGCGGTTCGAAGAATTCAGGCCGAAGGACATCTATTGATCTATGTCTGGCAGCCGAAGAAAAAGTAAGGTTACATGTTAAAGAGTAAATTACACTTTGACCTGCTCACTATGACTCTTTTTTCACTTTATTCTCTCAACTATGGAATTTTTCACATTTACCTCCTCAACTACTTTAATTATTTCACATTGCCCCAATCGCAAACATCTGTTATCTTTTTTGATGATAATTACTGATGTGTCGGGACAAAATGAAATAAATTATATAGTTCAAAGAGCAAAATAAAATAACTTTCCGTTGAATCTTCAAACAGTGGGATGGAGACGATATGCTGTCAAAGTTGAAGCGACCATATTGTGGGTATGAGGCCATACATTTTCTCAACTGGAAGCTGATGGAAATAGATTACCTGCAACACACTCTAAATAAGCTTCGCTGTTCAAAGAAATCAAGCAATAGGACGCCTAATGGTCCACCTTCGGCAGCAACGGACCTTGATGAAAAAGTAATACTAGATTTTAGCTTTAAATTAATTTAAACCATGTCATTTTTTGGGTATATAATTTAATTTTGGGTTTTTTTGGGGTGTTTGCTGGGATTTTGGACACAGGTTAAGAGTTTACGTTATAGGGTACACCATGGAAGCAAAAGTTTAGCAGAGGAGAAACAGGTCCTTAATGAGATAAAACAGGCTGAATTTGCAAGAGAAAAACAAACCATTGATGATGTTGTACAACCAAGGTTTCGAAATCACTCTCGCTTTGAAGAAGTTACAGTGTCGATTCTGTCGAAGGCCGCCATTAAGAATCGTATCAAAGTAAGAACCAAGAAGAACTTATAATTTTATGATGGGTTAATAGTATTTTTGATCTCTAAAGTATTTTTTTTTTGTCAATTTAATTTTCATTGTATCAACTTTGTTAATTTAGTCTCTAAAGTATTCAATCTGTGTCACTTTAGTCCCTAATCAGACACTCCGTCAAGTTTTTTTGACGGAAGTGACCACATGTTATTTTTTCGACGATATCACATGTCCAACATGTGATCATTTTGTCAAAAACTTAACCGTCTATAAAGAGACCAAAATGACACGACTTGAATACTTTGACAAAATTGATATTTACGTATTTTAAGAACCAAAAATCCTATTAACCCTTTTATCATTAATGACGATTGTGAGACATTACTAACATTCCATGTGTTTGTTTTTCACTTGTTTTTGTTAGCTTATATCCTCGGACTTACACGGGTTAAAGAAAGAGCAACAAACATTTACTACTAAGGTGAAACGTCTTGAGAGAGAGTTGAAGGATGCAGAAGGCGATATTAGTTCGTTGCAAAAAAAATTGGCAAATATCGAACAACAGAGATACAAAGCATATGAAAACGTTCTTGAACTTGGAAAGCAACTGGATGAGGTGTTCTGATAACTATTTCTCTATTGCCACTTACCAACAAGCTACCTTAATATGTTTCTTAAATTTATGTACTCTTTGTGATAGTGATTATAGATACTTTATTTTGAGCTATGAAATTTGTAAAATTTCTGATCACAATAACGAAAAAGGATTTATGTAGTTACCCCCAAATATATTGGGACAAGGATGAGTTAAGAGTAAAATTCTTTCGTAGAGTTTTACTTGCACTAGGATTCACCCCCTTCTTTCACAATTATTTGGGCCTAAATATAAAATCTTAGGAATATTCGGTGTATTGACACTTGGTACCCCCAAATTTACTTAGGAAGTGTCACGTGACATAATTTAAAGAAAGGTGGGATATAATCAATCACATCCACATTTGAAAAGAAAGAGGTAACCAACTGAGAGTTATCATTAGGTAACCGTAGAAAATCATTGATTACTAGCTGCTCGGAGAAAGAAAATTTGACAATCCAATTGAAGATATAGATTCAATCGCAGGCCAATTTTGAAATGAAAACTAAAAATTAAAATCAATTTTCATGTCCATCTTGATTTTGATTTCAAATTTGATTTGGATTTCTAATTTATATATATTATACTAATAAAAGTACCTTAAAATGAAAAACTTTTGATTCACTATTTTACTTTTATAAAGAATTTTAAATACTACACTATACTTCTGTAGTTGAATATCTAAATTACTATCATATACTTATGTGTTTAAATCTTCAAATTGTCTTTAACATCTCTTTTAATTCTCTATTCACTATGTATAAATATCAATATTTTTGAAAATTTTCAATTGACCAAGTTACCCTTAAAAATATATGCATTACTATAGTTCAATAAAACATTCAAAAAATCTTCAAAAACTTCGTCAATCTAACAAGATAACATTATGTTTATATATGTGTATTTTTTTTTTATCCAAAATTTCAACCATTTCATTTTTAAGATAAAAAATAATCTTTTATGCATTTCTTTTTAAAATAATCTTTTATGTTAAATTAACATAAGTATTCAATTCCAGTAAACTTTTTATGTTTTATTAAAAGTTTAAATAAAAAAAAATTATAGCGTATTTTTAAGTAAAACTTGAATTTTAGAATTTTAATATTCTTTTAAAATATATATATATTATAGAGTAGCATATTATATTTTAGGGTTAATAGCACTTTTAGTCCCTCAAATATGCATATTTTATCAGTTTGGTTCTCATTGTATCAATTTTGTTAATTTAGTCTCTAAAATATTTAGTGTTTAAATGATATATATACAAACAATTTATTAAGTTTTCGACATAAGTGGTCACGTACTGGTCATGTGACACTATCACTTCCGGTAAAAAACTTAATGAACTGTCTGGTTAAAGACCATTTAAACAAGAATTAAATATTTATGGACTAAATTGATAAAATTCATATATTGATGACAAAATTGATAAAAAAACGCATACTTTAGAGACTCAAAGTGTTATTCACCTTCTATTTTATCCCTATTGACCTAACTAATTTCTTATTATAATAGGCATTGATTAGAATTGACAATTATTATTATCATTTTATTCAATGAATTATAAACTGAAACCTAATCAAATGAAATTTTTTTTTTTCTTATAGTGAAAACGACAAATCGCTAGGAACAGACACTATTTTTCTAATTTTATACTATAATGCGAGCGATAAAGATATAATTTTTGATAAACTTGAGATTATATTTAATGTAGATATACATATATCTAATACTTTTTATTAATATTTTGTATATAAAAATTATTTACGTGCAACAGACGTATTGCATTGCTAGTAAAACAAAAATGAGCGGTCAGGTGTTTATCCATTCTTCAGAAACCAGTGTTAACGTTTACCAAAGCTTGCTATATATATAAACTGCATAAACAGAAAGCCTTCATGCGAAACCAAGATGTCGAGCATTATCCTGGACAACACCCAACTTAAGCAGATAACTCACAACTTGCTTCATTGTTGGTCGCCTTGATGGATCATATTCCACACATTGCATTGCTATCTTTGTAATCCGAGGTCCGTCACTTGAAACAAACTTTGGACCAGCCTCCAAGCTGTGGTGCACAAGTGAGCAGTTACCCATGATGGACTTTTTTTCTGTGTATTGGCTCTGGGCCCACTGGTGAAGAAAAGGTTCATCCACATTCAATCTGCCTTTCTCCTTGTGGACTCTTTTGGTAATCAACATCAGAAGTAACACGCCAAATGCAAATACGTCACTTTTTTCCGACCATCCACCTGCCAACAGATTCTCGAGGTTAATCATTCAGCGAACATTATAAAAAACATATTATTTTTGAAAACGAAAAAGCACTAGGGGAGAATAATAGCCCAATGATTGATTACAGGGATAATGTCAGGCAGGGCCCAATTTCCTATGTTGCAAAGAACTATAGATTCAGAACACAAGCACACAAAAGATGTTGAATCCAAATCTGACCATTGACCAAGAGATGCAGACGTTAGAAGGAAAAGCATTTCAGAAACGCAAATATACCAGAATTTGTTTTGTACATGATTCCGGGATGGGAACTGCAAGTTTCAAGCGGAAGATTTTATGAATGTCAATCCTCTTCTCTTTCCTGAGCGAAATACAAGAGTTTTTAAACCATGGTTTCTCTTCTTTAGCCCCAATATTTTGTATTATACTCATCCAGAAAAAAGAATTTTGCATTTTGCCTAAATTGCAATCTTTTCAAACAGGCAAAACCACTTTCTTATGTGAAGATATCACACAGGCAGAGGAAATTTGTAGGTGTGAAAACCGTTACCTAGAAGACTCTGCTATGGTGAACCAACAGAGATGGCTGCCAAGAGTCAAATTCAACTAGATGCAGAGTGTCATTTTTGGGAGGGTGGATTGTAATTGCAGGTCTACCATTCCAGTTGTGGTATAGCACCATGAAGAAGATTCGCGATTATTGTGGTGGGTTTATCGATATTGGTTGTCAAACTGAGAATTGCACGAATCTGTATCAAGCTAGAATTCGAGTCCACAAGCCACAATCCGGGTTTCTCAAGACATCTTTCGATGTCGATTTTTATGGGAAAATTTCTCCCATTAAAATTAGGGTTTTCTCGAACCAATGAAGACTCAGGAGCTATGAACAACAGAGGCTGTACGGACCCCACTGGTGTGGAGCTATTAATGGATGAAATAAGGCCCTTGATTGCTCTAATTCCTGAGACAATCGGGCTTTTAATAGAGATCTGAATTTTTAAAAAGGTCTCCATTTGGATAATGGAGAAATCAGGCATTACTTGGGGAGCTTCGAGCGGGATTTGGATCGTCAAAATCTGAGCTTTCCTTGTGTGGACTTTAATCAGCCCAAAGAGGACTAATTAAGACATGTTTTTTGCCCTATGACCAAGGCCCCGTCCATAGAACGGGGAGGTTTTTAGAATAAAAAAATGAAAGTTGATGCTCAAAAAGATCCTTTTGATTGAATTTCCCATGCGAAAATGAAGGTGAAGGATCTATCAGTTGATGGAAGTTTTGAGACACACTATCAGTGGAAAGAATGACGAACGCAAGAGCCCTAGAGAAGAATTTGAGATAAGGGATGTCGGTTTGCAAGACGGGAACGACGGTTTGTCTTGGAGGTCGAGGAAGATAACTCCGATATACAAAATGCTGCTAAATTTGGAAGATGACTGGTAGTAGCTCGACGAATTTGACACACCGGAGCAATATTGGTGGTGATTCCGGTTTATATGAGATTTATGGCGATGCTACACAAATTTTTCGATTGAGTTGAGCACATATTAAAGGACATCATGGGGTAGGTCAAACTTGTGAGTTGATTCCTCAAGCTTTTCCTTTCACTTTGGAAGATCATGGTAAACCTCAAACTTCTTCGGTGACGGTGTCTTCTAAGAGGATTTGTCTTCTTCTGATCTTGTTTCTCCAGTTTTTTTTTTTTTTTTGGGGGGGGGGGGGCTCTCTCTTAGTTGTCCCTCCCTCAAGTAGGCCTTTGTGACCAAAATTTGAGTTGGCTTTAAATGTTGCATCACAAGAGCTATCGTGTGTTGTGGTGGAGAAGGGAATGGGGTGAGGTCAAGATTAAGACATGACAATAGTGATTAAACTAAATGTATTGTGTTTGATGAAAAGTGGATAATTTTGAGAATTCCTAATGGAAAAGACAGAAAAGGGAACAACCCACTAGAAGGGCATACCCCAAGGAGCACCAATCTCCCCCGGCAAACATCTATCTGCACAAAGCCGACCTATGGATAGAAAGAAAGATGCAAGAAAGGAAAATGAAATATGAAAGAAAAAAATGCTTTGGGGGTGTGAGATACGCGGATGGGGAGTCTTCAATAAATAAAGGTTAAAATAAGAGGGATACGAGGATTGTGAGGAAGAAAAGGTCGGTTAGAGAACTAAAAAATTTAAAATCAAGAAATAACTAAGTGTGGGGGACTATAGTAAAATTACAGAGGGAGACATAGTTTGCCATGAAAATTGTTAGTTGGAATATTAGGGAGTTAGGATCTTGGGGAAAGAGAGCTTCAATTAAAGGTTTTCTTGTTAGGGTTAGACCTGATTTTGTTGTTTGGTTAGTGTTGTTGTATTGTTGCAGGAATCTAAGTTGGAAGTCATGTTAGGCTAGATCAAAGAAACCGGGCATGACGGAAGAGTTAAGCATATAGCGACATCATAGAACATTGGGCAACACACTAAGTATAGAGCCTGCATAGTTTTGCTTCTCCATTTGAATCTTCTCTACCATGTTTTCTCTGATCATTCTAGTACCACAATATAAAGAATGATGATAATAACTAGTAACTAGTACGGGCATGACAAAAGAATGTAAACGAATACAGTTAGCTTACCTGCAAAACTATAGTTTGGATCAATATACCCATAGCACCAATCGAGATAGTCACAAGAAGCCACAGTTCTATCAGGGAAAATTCCACCAGAAACCATGCCAAAATCAAACAATGTTGGGTTGTAATCCTGCATGTCAATATAGTTCACGATGTTGTGTAATGTATACATACAGTATCACTCCCAAGAAAAAAAAAAAGAAAACAGAAATTATAAAAACAAACAAAAAAAAGAAAAAGAAAAAAAGAAGAAAAGAATAAAGCCAAAACAAACCACATCCAGCATGATATGAGCAGCACTTATGTTGCGAATCAGAAGAGACATGCGTATTGAATTTTGGCCATGCAACAATTTGACGAGAAAAGCAAACCGAAGAGCAACCTTGATTCTCCACAGCCAAGTAAAACTATCTACAAATGCAACAAAAACCATAGGTTAAAATCTACAAACAGTCAAAAGAAATATGATTACACCTCCACATTATAGTTTTTCACAACTCTGTAAGATAAAAAATTGAGAAGCAAAAAGCCCATAGAACAATGTAGCCTCAGGTTCGCCTACGGTATCAAAAAACAAAAATTCAGTACCGTGCTGTATCATATATGCTATAAAGGGGTGAGGTTACAATTTAACCTGGTGAAATTACGATAAAAAGAAGTTATTTCAGATCGATACTATTTTTTTTTCATAACTTGACCCTCATTCAGTTGTAACTTGACCCAAATAAGTTGAAGATACTCCCTATTTAGTCGAAACTGACACTACAGTACCTCCTTCAGAACCAAGTCCAATCCTTAACTAAATAATATATGAATTTTGCTGTCTAATGTAATAGAGACAAATTCCATTTTCACTAGTTACAACAGTTTTAAAGTATTCTTTACAATTTTAGTTCCTGACATTGAAGCAGAAAGTGTCAAACCACAAATATGTAATGATATCCAATCGTATCACATTGTATGTAAGTAAAAGTCAGACAAAATTCACAAGAAGAAAAATATACCTTCAAGCACAAGGTTAGCAACAGTACCGATTGGCTTGAGAGCATAGGGCACGTCCTCATTTGGCCGGAGAAGATAGACAATAGCGAGTGTATCACCTTCACAGCAGCATTTATACAACTTGACCAAACCTGGATGGAAGCCGAATGCTTCATGCTGAAGTAACATGAGTTCATCCTAATCAACGTGAACAGTATAAGCAGCATTAGGCAAACGATGAGAACCTTCAAACTTAGAAGCGAGCAAACATGCCTAATAATAATCTGGTAATTTAATGGCAATAGAGGGGAGAGAGAAAGAGACGATGGATTACGAATCATACTCTAAATCTGAATTCGTTATCTCCTTCATGATCCCAAATCTTCACAATCAAAGGAGTTGGTAACAATCTCTCGACATCATCACCTCGGAAAACTTTGCCGAATTGGAATTTTCCGATGAAATTCTCTTCGCTGAAACCGTCAGTGAATTTTTCCAGGTCCGCATACGAACATCGTTGAGGTTTCGGTCGTCGAAACCTTTTTCTTTAACATAAAACAATATATATATATAAGTAACAGGTCAATACAATTTCTCTTTAATTCGATAAACAACAATTAAAATTCACAATAGCATCAACTTAAATTAACAAAGGAAATTTGCAGTCCGATCAAAGATTTGAACGGACTTCGTAAAATTGAAACACCATAGGGGATGGAATTTCAACAGTTCGAAGAACAAAAAAAATTCTAGAGATCTTCAAAACGACTAAACTCTCACCCGAATCGATCTAATTTCAGGGTCGGCTCTTTGCACTGTGTCTTCATGGCGCCCTTCCTCCGAATCCGAACCCTAATCGAGCCTTTTTCATTCAATCCACTCTCACGTTTACGCGCCCGTCAAGTTTTTCACGTTTACCACCACGTCGAAAAAATATGGGAAAATTTCATCTACACCCCCTCTAAATAGGTCTATTTTCAATGACATTCCCTACTTTTTCTGAAATTTCATTGACATCCCTGTCAGTGTTGGTCGGCTAACAAACGTGATGGAAACACACATTTTACCATTTTACCCATGAATTTTATAAAGATTTACATATTCACCAATTATTTTTTATTAAACTATATATAAATACATATTCCTTTTTCGTGTAAGTATGAACATGTTTGTTTGTCGGATATATGATGTATTAGGAAGTGGGATAGAGTAAATAGTACCTGGGGCCCACTTATTACCTTGTTTGGTTGACATTTTATGTGCAGTACTATTTTTCGGGTTATAATGCCGACCCAGTTTGTACAGTAACTTTTACCCATTGTACATGACTTTAATGAATACCATCTACCGGGTGGTATTAGAGCAACTCCAACCGGCTCAACAAATGGCATTTTTTAGCTATTTTTGCTGAGTCAATCCAAAAAATTTGCCTCCAACCGGCTTTCTATTTCACTCGCCACTCTGCCTCCCCCCATTCTCATTCATCAATTGTGGCTAACAACACTCCCTCTCATCAGATCCTCTCTCTCTTGCCATCGACTCTGTCGTCCTTCCTCTCTCTCAGCCACCCGCCGCCGGCAGTAGCCACCACAGAGTCCCGATCCTGCCACCACAACAACCACAAATCCAGCGAGCAGCAACAACCAGCCAGGTCTCTCTATCGCCACGCCTCTGTCCACTGTCTTTGTCCTGCGAAACAAAACCGGCAACGCTCTCCTCGCCAGCGACCCTCAGGTATCTCTCTTTCGTGGTTTGCTCCTCTTTTAACCCCCATTTATCTCTCGCATTAGCCTCGGCCCCCAGCCATACACCCACCTCGACCACCACGTGTTCGACGAAATCTCTCAAAGAGTTTTGCTGTCCTCCATTTTGTTTGCACTTTCAGTTTTTTTTTTTTTAACTACTGATTGTAATTTTTCTTTTATAGATTGTCCTCAAGGGACATCTGTTTGATGAAAACCTCATTTGTGAACTCAAGCATTTGTCTGTTTGACGGATTGTTGAGCTTGATATGTGGGTTTGCATTGAGTAGCTTTGAGGGAAAATGCCCAAAAGTTTTTTGAGGGAATCTTGTTATGCAGAAGTTCCGAAGGATTGTGGAATAAATTGCTAGACGGTTCTGCAAAAACCACACTGAAGCTGGAGTCTTTATTGTGTCTAGCTTCATTTGAGTGGATTTATTTCCATGACTGAAATTTCGTATTGGTTCATCAAAACATTTTTATTTTCCTTTGCTTCATTTGAGTTTCTCTTGCGTGAGAACTAGAATGTGAATCCTTACTGAAGCCTACCAACATGTCTTTATGAAAAACATTAAATTCTTTCGATACACTTCATTCCATTACTTGACCAGTATTTCCTTCTTGTACGATGAATTGATTTTTTTTTATTTTTTTTATGCATATTCATACTGTGAATTAATTTACCAGAAGCTATATTGCATGCTTTGTTCACCTTTAGATCAGTCTGAACTCATTAACTATAAGAAAAAATTGTACAGAATCTGGTGACAAATGAATATTATCCTGCTTTCTACATGGATTTTCAAGCATAATATGAATTTGTCAGTTTATGGTTGGGATATTTCTGTTTCTTTGATGGGTTTAATGCTATGAGTGGTTCACTCGGAGGATTGGGCAGTGTTTATTTGCAGCTGCTTCAATCAGAGTTATGGTATCTGCTGTGGGGTTCTCTAACTACACTGCTTTCAGGTATTTCTGTTTTTTGTTGTTGTTGTTAGTTTTTGGTTGGTCTTTGATTTGTTGTAACTGAATGTGAACTACGAGGCTTTGTGAGGTAGTCAAGTATTGGGATTTGCATCTAAATTGCAAACAGGTACCTTGACCCGGGTGCTACAGTCTTTTTTATCCAAGCTACACGGGTTAAATTTAACCCACCTCCCCATCGGTTACAAACCTTCCTAGCCGGTTAACCATACAAAAAGACATGTTTACCCCTCTTGTTTGTAGATATTGTCCTTACCCAAAGCAATCCTTCTCATTTTCCTACAACAACTCGTCAATGCAGGCGAAGCTTCTGGGTGGTTAAAGTGCATCATACGCGACGAAACACACCCGTTTTCTCCGTCTTCTTCTTCTGAACCATCTTCAATTACCACCGCTAATGAGCTCGAATTTGACACGGATCCAATCTCGTTACCCTTGTTGTCATCGCCGTCAGCCGACGAAGAACAATCTTCCAATTGTTTAGATTTCACATTTTTCTACCACTTTGATCTCCAAAAATCCAAAAAAAAAAAAAAAACCTGCGAGATGGGTTTAAAAAGTTAGATTTAAGACCACCAATTTCCCATCATTAACAAATTTTTAGTTGGGGAAGGCTGGGTGGGTAGCTGCAGAAACTCCTCTCTCTCTCTGTCTCTCTCCGACTAGTGCTCAAGCGTTGGGGAAGGGTGGACTGGGACGCTGTTCTGTTGAAATAGTGGAATCTGATTTTTTTTTTCTTACTGGGTGGGATGTGCTGCCGGTTATGGTGAATTTAGGGAGTGTTGGTTGTTTAGATTTATTCTTCTTCAATGGTGTTCTCGTGGATTTGGGGAGTGTTGGTTTTTCTTGAATTGTATATGTAAATGGGTAGAATGGTAAATATCTATAAAAACTAAGGTGGGATCCATTCAATTCAATTGTTCCTTCCAAATAATGATTTGGATTGAATAACATACAAAATCCATTCAATTAAGTGTCGGAGTGGATTTAGGTCGGATGAATTAGAATACAAAAAATGCAATTCATTCCTATCTTGATTATCCAAACACACTCCATAAGTTTTATAGGATTACTTTTTTGATTGTAAGTTTTAACCCTCCTCGGGTATAACGATTACACCCATATTTTTTGGGAAAATTTTATTTACACCCCCTCTAAATAGGTCTATCTTTAACGACATCTCTTACTTTTTCTAAAATTTACTGCACTTCCTTCTAGTTTATATATCCTCTTCACCTAGACCCCATACCGTAACCACTCGTTACTGACCATCAAAAAAGTGCTGATGTCATACCAAAATTTTTATTAAATGCCAATTTTACCCTTCTTATTCCCCATGAAACCCTTGTTTCACTCCCCTTTTCTCTCTCCCTCTCATGCCTCAACAACCCAATCACCTAGCTACAAAAATAACGTGGCAATGAACCCAGACCATTGGTCCTAGCATGAATTGGTGAAGAAGAATGTAAAAAATTCACATAAAAAATAAAAAATCTAGTGTTATGAATCGGTGGCACCGTAAAAAAAAATTTTAAAAAAAAAACCAATGACACCGTACGCTTAAACATAATACAAGGAACTTTTTTAAAAAAAATATATAAAAAAAAAAACGGTAACACCGTACGTTTAAATATAATACAAGAAAAAAATTTAAAATAATTTTATTAGAAAAAAATTTAAAAAAAAAAACCGGTGACATCGTACGTTTAAACATAATACAAGAAAAAAATTCAAAATAATTTTTTTAAAAAAAACCGGTGACACCGTACACTTAAACATAATACAAGAAAAACATTCAAAATAAATTTTTTATATGTGAACTCTACAGAAGAGAGTATTTGTGTCATTTTCCTTGTTTGTACCATTGGTGGATTTATACCAGCAAATAAGAGCATCTTCAACCACACTCAGCAAACTAACTACTCAAAATATATTTAAATATTCAATTCACTATTTTAGCTAGCAACTTTTTAAAATTCACTCCAACCACGCTCTCTATTTTAGCTAACTACTTCAACTAACTTTAACTAACTTTCAATAATATAATTCAAAAATGCCACATGACGTAACACGTAAGCGCCATAATGATGACGTGTCGTGCCACGTCATCAAATTTTTAAATTTTAAATTTTACAACGGTCATTTTTTTAACGGTCATACATTATTCAAATGATACCCAACAAGTGCATACATTATAATAATTTTATTTGAGTTATAATAGCACAATATAATATTACCAAAACACTGTATAATGTAAATCAAGAGGTTGGGTCAAGTAATTAAAAAAAAAAAAGCAATAGCTGAGTAAAATTTGTTCCAACATCAGCTGCAGAGTAAAATAATACCACAAGATGAACTGTATATAAAATAATTGTATGTAAAATAATACCACAAAATCTTCCATATCCCCATCAAAGCAAAGAATTGTATGTACAAGGTGAACTATGGCAGAACATTAGATCATCCATTACCCACAGTATATTAGGGAATAATAATGCATTTTGAGTGTGCAAAAAAAAAAAGAATAAAGAAGAATAAAAACACTCAAATAAAAACAATAAAATCAAATAGTGTGAATCCCACAAACTCTAACATTTTGTACCATAGTTGGTAAAACATGAACTTGTTTTTTGTGTAGGTTACATGATTTGTGGTCAACTAGTGATCTATTAGAGTAGTTATGATTTTAATGTGTTTCATATGGTTTAAACTTAAAATAATTGTTATTGTATATTGTGTAACAATTATGATGGATTGATGTTTATACTTTCTTGTATTTTATTGTAATTGTTGTTACAGTTGTTTTAGATTTTAGTGTTATTAATTTATTGTGTTGTTAAATTGGTTCATGTTGTTTAATTGAATTGTTAAAATGATCCAAAAATTAATAGTTACAAAAGTGTTTACCCGACTTCCTACCCGATTAATCGGGTAGGAAGTTGGGTAGGAACACCACACCTGATCAGGTAAGGTAGGCCAAGAAAAAAATTATTCCGCAAAGTATCGAGTAGGAAGACGGAAGACTATATTTCCTATCCGTATGGTAGGGTGAACACCCTTACCTTTATGCACCTTTCTTTTGAACTTTTTTCATCAACAATGTAGGTTTTCTAATGGATGAACATGGATATTACTTCACCAATCTCTTGAACAATGGAACAAACGTAGATGAGTTTAACACTCAATCAGTCGACCAAATAAGTCATTCTTCACCAATATCATCTCAAATAGAATTCACCACCAAAAATGTTCGAGGAGACAACTTTTCAATTGAAGAGAACTTAGTTTTAATCTTGGGTTGGCTTAATATTAGCGTGGATGCCATGCATGAGAATGAGCAAAAATCTAAAAGGTATTGGCAAAGGGTTTGGGAGCACTTCAATGAATACAAACCCTAGTCAGATTGTAATCGCAATCAAGTTTCTTTGATGAATCGTTGATCGACAATTCAACTAGCCACCAATAAATTTTGTGGCTGCTTTGACCAAATTGAAAGGTTGAATCAAAGTGGTCTGATTGAGAAAGACAAGGTATGAGTGTATTTTAATTACAAGTGTGAAAATAGAGCATTTTTCTTTTATGATACATAGCATTATTGTATAATTTTCAGGTCCGTGATGCAAAGAAAGTGTACAAGGAACTTCATAAATCCTCTTTTCCATTTAAACATTGTTGGAATGAATTACGATATCACCTAAAATGGATGGAGGATTCTCAGTCCAAGAAACAAAAAACAAAAAGTGGTGCAACTCCTAGCAGCTCTAATCCTTCAACACCAGAATCAGAAAACATAGGAGACGATAGTGGGGGCTTGGAGAGGCCAACTGGAAGGAAAACTGCGAAAGAGCGAGCAAGAAAGTCAAAGAGCAAACTCTCTGAAGGTGATAATTCAAGTTCAACCTATTTCATGAAATTATTGGAAGAAATGAAGGAGGAGAAAAAGAAGATGGCGGAGAAGAAAGTCGTTTTCATGGAAAAAATGGTGGTTGTTGAACAAGAGAAGGTGACTGTTGAACAAGAGAAGGTACAACTCGAGCAAATGAAGGAGGAACATAAAATAATGTTGATGGATACGAGTGTCATGCCTCCGATTCAAACTGAATATTTTAAGCGCCTGCAGATGGAAATCATGGCAAAGAAAATGTAGTTTTTTCTTATTCATTGACTAGCAACTTTTGAGTAATACAAAACATAGTTGTTAGTATTATACAATACGCGATACGTATCGTACGATACGTTACGATACAGAGGCAAAACGATACGAATCATAGTTTTGTATCGTTTTTGCGTTGCATCGTCCGATATACGATACGTTTTTACGATACGATACGTATCGGTACGATACGTGTAAAGATTTTTTTTTTTTTTTTTTTTTAAGGAACGAAGTCGTTTTTATCCCTATAACCACTGAACAGAGAGAAGAGAGAGAGGGGCTAGGGTTCACAAAAAAATTAAAATACCTCTTTTCCTCTCCATTGTTTGTTGTCTTCGACTCTTGGGTGTTCTTCAGACTTCACGACGATGATCACAGCAGCCTTCGACAACGATCACAGCAGCAGCAGCAGCATTCGATGACGATCACAGCAGCAGCAGGCCTTCGACGACGATCACAGCAGCAGCAGCCTTCGACGACGATCACAGCAACAGTAGCCCAAGTCTCCATCGTTGTGAAGAACCCTAGCCCCTCTCTCTCTTCTCTATGTTCTTGACGACGACGAAGCCATCGAAGGCTGAGACGATCTTCCCCTCTCTCTCTTCTCTCTGTTATGTTATTTTGTATCGTTTTTTTTTTTTCCAGGCACTCTCTCGGTCACCATGTTTTAAAATAGGAAGAATTACATTTAGACCCCTTGAGATTTATTACTTAATTACTTAGACCCCTAACATTTGAAATATTACATACAAACTCCCTAAAATTTATACACACGTAACACTTGGACCCTGCTGTAAATATATCTGTTAATAAATTGCATCTAAACACCCTAAAATTTGTAAATATATATTTTATTATTAATTATTTAAAATTGTACCGTATCTTACGATACACGATACGATACGATACACTATTTTTAAAAAACGATACACCTTCCGATACACGATTTGACAACTATGGTACAAAATGTTAGAGTTTGTGGGATTCACACTATTTGATTTTATTGTTTTTATTTGAGTGTTTTTATTCTTCTTTATTCTGTTTTTTTGCACACTCAAAATGCATTATTATTCCCTAATATACTGTGGGTAATGGATGATCTAATGTTCTGCCATAGTTCACCTTTTACATACAATTCTTTGCTTTGATGGGGATATGGAAGATTTTGTGGTATTATTTTACATACAATTATTTTATATACAGTTCATCTTGTGGTATTATTTTACTCTGTAGCTGATGTTGGAACAAATTTTACTCAGCTATTGCTTTTTTTTTTTTAATTACTTGACCCAACCTCTTGATTTACATTATACAGTGTTTTGGTAATATTATATTGTGCTATTATAACTCAAATAAAATTATTATAATGTATGCACTTGTTGGGTATCATTTGAATAATGTATGACCGTTAAAAAAATGACCGTTGTAAAATTTAAAATTTAAAAATTTGATGACGTGGCACGACACGTCATCATTATGGCGCTTACGTGTTACGCCATGTGGCATTTTTGAATTATATTATTGAAAGTTAGTTAAAATTAGTTGAAGTAGTTAGCTAAAATAGAGAGCGTGGTTGGAGTGAATTTTAAAAAGTTGTTAGCTAAAATAGTGAATTGAATATTTAAATATATTTTGAGTAGTTAGTTTGCTGAGTGTGGTTGAAGATGCTCTTATTTGCTGGTATAAATCCACCAATGGTACAAACAAGGAAAATGACACAAATACTCTCCTCTGTAGAGTTCACATATAAAAAATTTATTTTGAATTTTTTTCTTGTATTATGTTTAAGTGTACGGTGTCACCGGTTTTTTTTAAAAAAATTATTTTGAATTTTTTTCTTGTATTATGTTTAAACGTACGATGTCACCGGTTTTCTTTTTAAAATTTTTTTCTAAAAAAATTATTTTAAATTTTTTTCTTGTATTATGTTTAAGCGTACGGTGTTACCGTTTTTTTTTTTTTATATATTTTTTTTAAAAAAATTCCTTGTATTATGTTTAAGCGTACGGTGTCATTGGTTTTTTTTTAAAATTTTTTTTTTACGGTGCCACCGATTCATAACACTAGATTTTTTATTTTTTATGTGAATTTTTTACATTCTTCTTCACCAATTCATGCTAGGACCAATGGTCTGGGTTCATTGCCACGTTATTTTTGTAGCTAGGTGATTGGGTTGTTGAGGCATGAGAGGGAGAGAGAAAAGGGGAGTGAAACAAGGGTTTCATGGAGAATAAGAAGGGTAAAATTGGCATTTAATAAAAATTTTGGTATGACATCAGCACTTTTCTGATGGTCAGTAACGAGTGGTTACGGTATGGGGTCTAGGTGAAGAGAATATATAAACTAGAAGGAAGTGCAGTAAATTTTAGAAAAAGTAAGAGATGTCGTTAAAGATAGACCTATTTAGAGAGGGTGTAAATAAAATTTTCCCAAAAAATATGGGTGAAATCGTTATACCCGAGGAGGGTTAAAACTTACAATCAAAAAAGTAATCCTATAAAACTTATGGAGTGTGTTTGGATAATCAAGATAGGAATTAATTGCATTTTTTGTATTCTAATTCATCCCACCTAAATCCACTCCGACACTTAATTGAATGGATTTTGTATGTTATTCAATCCAAATCATTATTTGGAAGGAACAATTGAATTGAATGGATCCCACCTTAGTTTTTATAGATATTTACCATTCTACCCATTTACATATACAATTCAAGAAAAACCAACACTCCCCAAATCCACGAGAACACCATTGAAGAAGAATAAATCTAAACAACCAACACTCTCTAAATTCACCATAACCGACAGCCCATCCCACCCAGTAAGAAAAAAAAAAATCAGATTCCACTATTTCAACAGAACAGCGTCCCAGTCCACCCTTCCCCAACGCTTGAGCACTAGTCGGAGAGAGACAGAGAGAGAGAGGAGTTTCTGCAGCTACCCACCCAGCCTTCCCCAACTAAAAATTTGTTAATGATGGGAAATTGGTGGTCTTAAATCTAACTTTTTAAACCCATCTCGCATGTTTTTTTTTTTTTTTGGATTTTTGGAGATCAAAGTGGTAGAAAAATGTGGAATCTAAACAATTGGAAGATTGTTCTTCGTCGGCTGACGGCGATGACAACAAGGGTAACGAGATTGGATCCGTGTCAAATTCGAGCTCATTAGCGGTGGTAATTGAAGATGGTTCAGAAGAAGAAGACGGAGAAAACGGGTGTGTTTCGTCGCGTATGATGCACTTTAACCACCCAGAAGCTTCGCCTGCATTGACGAGTTGTTGTAGGAAAATGAGAAGGATTGCTTTGGGTAAGGACAATATCTACAAACAAGAGGGGTAAACATGTCTTTTTGTATGGTTAACCGGCTAGGAAGGTTTGTAACCGATGGGGAGGTGGGTTAAATTTAACCCGTGTAGCTTGGATAAAAAAGACTGTAGCACCCGGGTCAAGGTACCTGTTTGCAATTTAGATGCAAATCCCAATACTTGACTACCTCACAAAGCCTCGTAGTTCACATTCAGTTACAACAAATCAAAGACCAACCAAAAACTAACAACAACAACAAAAAACAGAAATACCTGAAAGCAGTGTAGTTAGAGAACCCCACAGCAGAGACCATAACTCTGATTGAAGCAGCTGCAAATAAACACTGCCCAATCCTCCGAGTGAACCACTCATAGCATTAAACCCATCAAAGAAACAGAAATATCTCAACCATAAACTGACAAATTCATATTATGCTTGAAAATCCATGTAGAAAGCAGGATAATATTCATTTGTCACCAGATTCTGTACAATTTTTTCTTATAGTTAATGAGTTCAGACTGATCTAAAGGTGAACAAAGCATGCAATATAGCTTCTGGTAAATTAATTCACAGTATGAATATGCATAAAAAAAATAAAAAAAAATCAATTCATCGTACAAGAAGGAAATACTGGTCAAGTAATGGAATGAAGTGTATCGAAAGAATTTAATGTTTTTCATAAAGACATGTTGGTAGGCTTCAGTAAGGATTCACATTCTAGTTCTCACGCAAGAGAAACTCAAATGAAGCAAAGGAAAATAAAAATGTTTTGATGAACCAATACGAAATTTCAGTCATGGAAATAAATCCACTCAAATGAAGCTAGACACAATAAAGACTCCAGCTTCAGTGTGGTTTTTGCAGAACCGTCTAGCAATTTATTCCACAATCCTTCGGAACTTCTGCATAACAAGATTCCCTCAAAAAACTTTTGGGCATTTTCCCTCAAAGCTACTCAATGCAAACCCACATATCAAGCTCAACAATCCGTCAAACAGACAAATGCTTGAGTTCACAAATGAGGTTTTCATCAAACAGATATCCCTTGAGGACAATCTATAAAAGAAAAATTACAATCAGTAGTTAAAAAAAAAAAAACTGAAAGTGCAAACAAAATGGAGGACAGCAAAACTCTTTGAGAGATTTCGTCGAACACGTGGTGGTCGAGGTGGGTGTATGGCTGGGGGCCGAGGCTAATGCGAGAGATAAATGGGGGTTAAAAGAGGAGCAAACCACGAAAGAGAGATACCTGAGGGTCGCTGGCGAGGAGAGCGTTGCCGGTTTTGTTTCGCAGGACAAAGACAGTGGACAGAGGCGTGGCGATAGAGAGACCTGGCTGGTTGTTGCTGTGAAACCCTGGAAAAATTTAAACTTTGACGAACAAGGGCAAAATGGTAAATTGTCACTTCGGTACTAGTTGAAAAACTGAATTTTTCTAGATCTCGGATGACGAAACGGATTTCACCGTTGGATTCGTCTCGCGAAATCTAGTTACCACGTCGAATTTCGTTGAATTCCGAGATAGTCGGATTTTTCGCGTTTTACGAGACGAACGGGCCTCGGGTGACCCCGTACACGAAATTTTTATAAAATTTTAAAGTTTGGGGAAATATTAGAGGCAAGTTAAAATAAAAATAATTCGAACTTGAACCGGAGCGAAATTTAGTCGTTTCGGGATTAAAACGGACCCGGAATTAAAAGGGACGTGTGGCCAATTGTGGGCCAAGTATTATAAAAATATAAATAGGGGCCTAAAGTCTGAAAAATCAGACTTCTCCTTCACCAATTCAGCCGTTCCAGCCGAGAGAAAAGAAGAGAGGGAAAATGAGAGAAAACTCCACCTTCCCTCTACGATCTACTCCATTCTAGCGCTCAAATCGACTCGGGCCAAGAACAAGAGTTGTTCTACGCGTCGAGGGCTACGCGTGGATACCAAAAACGACGGGTTTCACCGAACGTTGGAGGGCCGAAAATTTGGAAGTGAAGGATTCAAGCTTGTTTTGAGTTCTAGGAGCTTCCCACGGCGATTCTACACGCTACAAGAGGTAGGGTTTTCTTCCTACTTAGGTTTATTTCCAACCTAGGAAGGTTATATGGAATGGGTAGGTGTATATGTATATGTATCACTTGCCTATTGTGGTTAATTGAGTGAAATGGGTATTGAGAATGGGTGGTATGATTTAAATCACATTCTCTAGTTTAATGTACCACCAATGCATTTCATGTGTGGGTAATGGGTACCAAATGTGCTAAGCAAGGTTGGTATGAAATGGGAGTATATGTTTAATTGTTGAGTAAATTCCATAAAGGAACTTGAAGTGTAGAAAATGGATATGGGAAAAATTGGTATAGTGAAATTCTAAATGGAATTGACATTTAGAAGTGGTTGCTTTATAATTCTCTTGGGGGATTATGAAATGTGGATATTAGGAAATGGATAGAATAAATTCTATCTTGGTATAGTTATGTAGAAATCACTAGAAATGATTTCTTGAGTTTGATGATGATAATCGATGTGTGTGGGCTATACCTCGTGGTTACATGACATTATGCTTATATGGCGTTTGATGAAATGCCTTAAAGGATAAAAGTTGTTATTTGAACGAAAGTGGAATAACATGTTTGGGTGGTGTGATTCACAATTGGAATCGTATGTTTTTAAGGAAATGAAGAATTGATTATAGGAATAACTTAAGCTAAATTTTAGTTTACAATTGGTATATGGAAGTTACTTGTATATCTTTGTGGAAGTGAATGAAATAGTGGACTGGTTTATAGCCTATTTCGGGGCTGCTATATAGCTTAATTTGGGGAATGTTTTGTGGATAACTAATGGACTATTTTTATGGTTGTTTGGGTTAAACTTATGGGCTGTTTTGGGCTTATTTCATGCTATGATGTTTATGTGAAAGGAGTTGATGTAGGAGACTTTGTATAGGACTCTTACCTATGGTTGGTGACTTGATTAAATGGGGCCTTTACCTGTTGTTGGTGACATGATTAAATGGATGTTGAAAGTGGATACAATATATTCTATCTTGAAATGGTGGTGTAGAAATTACTTAGAGTAATTTCTTGTGATACATGATGACGTGTAGGATTCTTCCTATTTGGGATTATTCCTCACCTTAGTTGCTTATATGAGATGTTGGTATGGAAAAGAAGGGTGTTAGAGCCTTAACACTTACAAAATAATTAGAGAAATGACTTAGATCACTTCCTTGATTAAATGCCTAGAATGATGAGTTTGCTATGTTAATTGCATGCTTATGTGATAACATGTTTGAAAATGGTTATTGGATGAAATGTTGATATAGGCATGCTTGCTATATATTGATAATGTGTTGAATTATGGTATTCATGTGCTTATGATAGGAAGTACCATGAATATGTAGATTTATCTTGACATTGTTCATATGGCACTCATACATATCGAACATGTGGTTAGAGTGCAATTGGTACATTACATTGCATTCACATGGGTACATCACATTCATGGTTATAAGACATGAGTATGTGTGGGTGAGTTGACATCGCATTCATGGGACATAGGCATGAGTGTGGGTGTGTGCATGTGTTGCGGATCAAACACCAAATCTTGGTGGTTGGTATGTGAACTCGGGAAAGTCGGGATCGAAGATCCGACTGAGTTGCACGGTTGCATTGCATAAGGAAAACTTGTGTCGGGTAAAGCAAGTAGGGCTAGACACTCCCTCGGGTGAAAAACCCGGAACCACTGGTTCATACACTCCGACGGTGCAAGTCCAAAAAGTGTAGATAGGCCCACGGAGCCGGCGGTGCGATTCCAAAATCCGTTGCCCAGGAAGACACAAGATTTTGTTATATAAAAACACCCATCCAATGGGTAGCCTCAAACAATGATTTGATTTTTTATAAAGACATAACTTTTATCTCAAACGATCATTGGGAGGGTTTTTCCGTCAATAGACGGGTTCATACACATTGGCTTTTGCATTGTGTTGTGTGAGTCGGGGAAGACTCGGGATAAGGTGCGTGAATGAGTTCCATCTCATATCATGGCATGACATAGCATAGCATGGTAGCTTTCTAACATTGAAGTATATACTCTTGTTGGATTGGTTGATGCTTGTTGATTGTTGCTTGTGCGCATTTCATATGCACTTAGGTTGGGGAGTAGCCTCTGTAGGAGGATATCCTATTGAGCGTGGCTCACCCTTCGTGGGACAACATTTTCAGGTGTGGGATATGCATGGGTGGAGGACCCTCATACGGGCTTCAAGGACGAAGAAAGCCGACTTGGGGCTTTTTATGGTCACTTTGTAAAGCTTTTGTAATCAAAATTCCATCTTGATATATATATTTATTGGGTTGTAATAGAACTTGTACAAACAATGTTTTATGTTAGAAACTTCATTGTATAAGTTTTGGATGATTTTGAAGTGGTTTGAAATGGATTGGAAATGAAAAACAAAGGAAAAAGGCAAAACGGCCAAAATCGTACCGGTACGCGTACCGGTACGGAGACAGACAGAAGGCAGAGCGTACCGGTACGTCGAGGTCCAGTGGGTACAGCGTACCGGTACGCGTACCGGTACACCCTCCAAATTTTTCTGAAATTTTATTTTTTTTTGTTTTTGTTTGCCAATTTCTGGGCCTATTGTTTCCTTCCTTTAAAGGTTATAAATGGACAATAATTGGATGCCAATGGTAGTATATTGGATCTCGGATAGGTTAACCAACCAAAAGAAGTTGGACTTGAAATTCTTTTATATATAATTATAAATCTCGGTAAAGGGAATGTGGTGACGTGGTGTCGGGTTAAGCGACATTCATGGGTATTTCCGCGGGTTGATGGATGATCAACGGACCCCCGGATTTTGGGGCGTCACAGCTTGGTATCAGAGCATAGGTATGCGATTTACCTAGGGCTTGATGGGGCATGGGTCTAGACCATTGCATTCCATGTGCATTCATGTTATGTGTTTTATTTGTTACATGATTATGTGCTACATGATTATGTGTTATGTGTAAATTGTATACATGGTAGAGTGTATATGGAAAATAAGAACACTAAGTTAGAAAACATAACATTGGAAGTGGAAAAAAAGAATGAACGGGATGGTTCATGGC
This sequence comes from Ilex aquifolium, assembly GCA_951799425.1. Lineage (NCBI taxonomy): Eukaryota > Viridiplantae > Streptophyta > Magnoliopsida > Aquifoliales > Aquifoliaceae > Ilex > Ilex aquifolium. Next base: position 46,496,245 of record OX637394.1, read on the forward strand.
GTAATTGTCTAGTAGTGAGGGGTACACGCATTACTAGGGAGACAATACCTTGGGATATTAAGTTAGTACTCTATTGCTATTTGACATGTGTGTAGATGGCATATAGAGGAAGGGGACGTCTAGGCGGTGGACGGAACAACCAACCGCTACCGGCTTTGGACCAACAAGCCTATATGGAGGCTATGAGTACGATGGCTGCTAACCTAGCACAGGCAAGTGCCAATTTGAGCCAAGGGGCTCAAGCCATCCAAAGGAGTTTAAGTTCCATGGGCCATCAACGGCCATGGAAAAAGCAAAAGACATCGAGCCCACAAGAATCATCGGGGCAGGGCCGCGGCTATCAAGGCCAAAGTCAAGGGCAAACCTCCCAAAGTAGTGGGCACTTCAGGGTCCCCAGCCAAGCGGGGCAGGGGCCATGTTATCATTGTCGCCAAGTGGGGCATAAGAGGAGGGATTGTCCTCAGAGGCAGGGATCACAGGAGGGGGTTCAAGCCCAAAATCTTTTGTCCCAAGGAGGGAAGAAATTCAAGGGAACGTTTCAAGGAGGCCAGAAGACATGTTTCTATTGTCGACAACCGGGCCATAGGAGGAAGGATTGCCCCCTGAGGCAAACCTCACAGAGTTCCGAGACTTCTCAATCCCAGTCGTCGGTGGGACTCACACAGGCACGTGTTGTTCTTCCCTATTCCACTAAGGACCAGAGAAATCAGTCCCAACTACAGGGCGTTGTACAAGTCCCTAGTACGCCACGTGCGGAGACTCCGCAATCAGACCGAATGAGCCAAGGTATGGGCCAAGGCCAGGAACAAGACTCTGAAGCGACAACATTGGAGACCCAGGAGACAGTCTTTGACGTTACACCATAGAGTGAGTCGGGAGATCAGGCAACGACCCACGGTACATCACTTATTCCTAATTTATGGGTACACGTGTTATTTGACTTGAGCGTGTCAAATACCGTTATTTTTTTTTTATATATTTTTTTTAAAAAAGTTCCTTGTATTATGTTTAAGCGTACGGTGTCATTGGTTTTTTTTTTAAAATTTTTTTTTACGGTGCCACCGATTCATAACACTAGATTTTTTATTTTTTATGTGAATTTTTTACATTCTTCTTCACCAATTCATGCTAGGACCAATGGTCTGGGTTCATTGCCACGTTATTTTTGTAGCTAGGTGATTGGGTTGTTGAGGCATGAGAGGGAGAGAGAAAAGGGGAGTGAAACAAGGGTTTCATGGGGAATAAGAAGGGTAAAATTGGCATTTAATAAAAATTTTGGTATGACATCAGCACTTTTCTGATGGTCAGTAACGAGTGGTTACGGTATGGGGTCTAGGTGAAGAGGATATATAAACTAGAAGGAAGTGCAGTAAATTTTAGAAAAAGTAAGAGATGTCGTTAAAGATAGACCTATTTAGAGGGGGTGTAAATAAAATTTTTCCAAAAAATATGGGTGTAATCGTTATACCCGAGGAGGGTTAAAACTTACAATCAAAAAAGTAATCCTATAAAACTTATGGAGTGTGTTTGGATAATCAAGATAGGAATGAATTGCATTTTTTGTATTCTAATTCATCCCACCTAAATCCACTCCGACACTTAATTGAATGGATTTTGTATGTTATTCAATCCAAATCATTATTTGGAAGGAACAATTGAATTGAATGGATCCCACCTTAGTTTTTATAGATATTTACCATTCTACCCATTTACATATACAATTCAAGAAAAACCAACACTCCCCAAATCCACGAGAACACCATTGAAGAAGAATAAATCTAAACAACCAACACTCCCTAAATTCACCATAACCGGCAGCACATCCCACCCAGTAAGAAAAAAAAAATCAGATTCCACTATTTCAACAGAACAGCGTCCCAGTCCACCCTTCCCCAACGCTTGAGCACTAGTCGGAGAGAGACAGAGAGAGAGAGGAGTTTCTGCAGCTACCCACCCAGCCTTCCCCAACTAAAAATTTGTTAATGATGGGAAATTGGTGGTCTTAAATCTAACTTTTTAAACCCATCTCGCAGGTTTTTTTTTTTTTTTTGGATTTTTGGAGATCAAAGTGGTAGAAAAATGTGGAATCTAAACAATTGGAAGATTGTTCTTCGTCGGCTGACGGCGATGACAACAAGGGTAACGAGATTGGATCCGTGTCAAATTCGAGCTCATTAGCGGTGGTAATTGAAGATGGTTCAGAAGAAGAAGACGGAGAAAACGGGTGTGTTTCGTCGCGTATGATGCACTTTAACCACCCAGAAGCTTCGCCTGCATTGACGAGTTGTTGTAGGAAAATGAGAAGGATTGCTTTGGGTAAGGACAATATCTACAAACAAGAGGGGTAAACATGTCTTTTTGTATGGTTAACCGGCTAGGAAGGTTTGTAACCGATGGGGAGGTGGGTTAAATTTAACCCGTGTAGCTTGGATAAAAAAGACTGTAGCACCCGGGTCAAGGTACCTGTTTGCAATTTAGATGCAAATCCCAATACTTGACTACCTCACAAAGCCTCGTAGTTCACATTCAGTTACAACAAATCAAAGACCAACCAAAAACTAACAACAACAACAAAAAACAGAAATACCTGAAAGCAGTGTAGTTAGAGAACCCCACAGCAGAGACCATAACTCTGATTGAAGCAGCTGCAAATAAACACTGCCCAATCCTCCGAGTGAACCACTCATAGCATTAAACCCATCAAAGAAACAGAAATATCTCAACCATAAACTGACAAATTCATATTATGCTTGAAAATCCATGTAGAAAGCAGGATAATATTCATTTGTCACCAGATTCTGTACAATTTTTTCTTATAGTTAATGAGTTCAGACTGATCTAAAGGTGAACAAAGCATGCAATATAGCTTCTGGTAAATTAATTCACAGTATGAATATGCATAAAAAAAATAAAAAAAAATCAATTTATCGTACAAGAAGGAAATACTGGTCAAGTAATGGAATGAAGTGTATCGAAAGAATTTAATGTTTTTCATAAAGACATGTTGGTAGGCTTCAGTAAGGATTCACATTCTAGTTCTCACGCAAGAGAAACTCAAATGAAGCAAAGGAAAATAAAAATGTTTTGATGAACCAATACGAAATTTCAGTCATGGAAATAAATCCACTCAAATGAAGCTAGACACAATAAAGACTCCAGCTTCAGTGTGGTTTTTGCAGAACCGTCTAGCAATTTATTCCACAATCCTTCGGAACTTCTGCATAACAAGATTCCCTCAAAAAACTTTTGGGCATTTTCCCTCAAAGCTACTCAATGCAAACCCACATATCAAGCTCAACAATCCGTCAAACAGACAAATGCTTGAGTTCACAAATGAGGTTTTCATCAAACAGATGTCCCTTGAGGACAATCTATAAAAGAAAAATTACAATCAGTAGTTAAAAAAAAAAAAACTGAAAGTGCAAACAAAATGGAGGACAGCAAAACTCTTTGAGAGATTTCGTCGAACACGTGGTGGTCGAGGTGGGTGTATGGCTGGGGGCCGAGGCTAATGCGAGAGATAAATGGGGGTTAAAAGAGGAGCAAACCACGAAAGAGAGATACCTGAGGGTCGCTGGCGAGGAGAGCGTTGCCGGTTTTGTTTCGCAGGACAAAGACAGTGGACAGAGGCGTGGCGATAGAGAGACCTGGCTGGTTGTTGCTGTGAAACCCTGGAAAAATTTAAACTTTGACGAACAAGGGCAAAATGGTAAATTGTCACTTCGGTACTAGTTGAAAAACTGAATTTTTCTAGATCTCGGATGACGAAACGGATTTCACCGTTGGATTCGTCTCGCGAAATCTAGTTACCACGTCGAATTTCGTTGAATTCCGAGATAGTCGGATTTTTCGCGTTTTACGAGACGAACGGGCCTCGGGTGACCCCGTACACGAAATTTTTATAAAATTTTAAAGTTTGGGGAAATATTAGAGGCAAGTTAAAATAAAAATAATTCGAACTTGAACCGGAGCGAAATTTAGTCGTTTCGGGATTAAAACGGACCCGGAATTAAAAGGGACGTGTGGCCAATTGTGGGCCAAGTATTCTAAAAATATAAATAGGGGCCTAAAGTCTGAAAAATCAGACTTCTCCTTCACCAATTCAGCCGTTCCAGCCGAGAGAAAAGAAGAGAGGGAAAATGAGAGAAAACTCCACCTTCCCTCTACGATCTACTCCATTCTAGCGCTCAAATCGACTCGGGCCAAGAACAAGAGTTGTTCTACGCGTCGAGGGCTACGCGTGGATACCAAAAACGACGGGTTTCACCGAACGTTGGAGGGCCGAAAATTTGGAAGTGAAGGATTCAAGCTTGTTTTGAGTTCTAGGAGCTTCCCACGGCGATTCTACACGCTACAAGAGGTAGGGTTTTCTTCCTACTTAGGTTTATTTCCAACCTAGGAAGGTTATATGGAATGGGTAGGTGTATATGTATATGTATCACTTGCCTATTGTGGTTAATTGAGTGAAATGGGTATTGAGAATGGGTGGTATGATTTAAATCACATTCTCTAGTTTAATGTACCACCAATGCATTTCATGTGTGGGTAATGGGTACCAAATGTGCTAAGCAAGGTTGGTATGAAATGGGAGTATATGTTTAATTGTTGAGTAAATTCCATAAAGGAACTTGAAGTGTAGAAAATGGATATGGGAAAAATTGGTATAGTGAAATTCTAAATGGAATTGACATTTAGAAGTGGTTGCTTTATAATTCTCTTGGGGGATTATGAAATGTGGATATTAGGAAATGGATAGAATAAATTCTATCTTGGTATAGTTATGTAGAAATCACTAGAAATGATTTCTTGAGTTTGATGATGATAATCGATGTGTGTGGGCTATACCTCGTGGTTACATGACATTATGCTTATATGGCGTTTGATGAAATGCCTTAAAGGATAAAAGTTGTTATTTGAACGAAAGTGGAATAACATGTTTGGGTGGTGTGATTCACAATTGGAATCGTATGTTTTTAAGGAAATGAAGAATTGATTATAGGAATAACTTAAGCTAAATTTTAGTTTACAATTGGTATATGGAAGTTACTTGTATATCTTTGTGGAAGTGAATGAAATAGTGGACTGGTTTATAGCCTATTTCGGGGCTGCTATATAGCTTAATTTGGGGAATGTTTTGTGGATAACTAATGGACTATTTTTATGGTTGTTTGGGTTAAACTTATGGGCTGTTTTGGGCTTATTTCATGCTATGATGTTTATGTGAAAGGAGTTGATGTAGGAGACTTTGTATAGGACTCTTACCTATGGTTGGTGACTTGATTAAATGGGGCCTTTACCTGTTGTTGGTGACATGATTAAATGGATGTTGAAAGTGGATACAATATATTCTATCTTGAAATGGTGGTGTAGAAATTACTTAGAGTAATTTCTTGTGATACATGATGACGTGTAGGATTCTTCCTATTTGGGATTATTCCTCACCTTAGTTGCTTATATGAGATGTTGGTATGGAAAAGAAGGGTGTTAGAGCCTTAACACTTACAAAATAATTAGAGAAATGACTTAGATCACTTCCTTGATTAAATGCCTAGAATGATGAGTTTGCTATGTTAATTGCATGCTTATGTGATAACATGTTTGAAAATGGTTATTGGATGAAATGTTGATATAGGCATGCTTGCTATATATTGATAATGTGTTGAATTATGGTATTCATGTGCTTATGATAGGAAGTACCATGAATATGTAGATTTATCTTGACATTGTTCATATGGCACTCATACATATCGAACATGTGGTTAGAGTGCAATTGGTACATTACATTGCATTCACATGGGTACATCACATTCATGGTTATAAGACATGAGTATGTGTGGGTGAGTTGACATCGCATTCATGGGACATAGGCATGAGTGTGGGTGTGTGCATGTGTTGCGGATCAAACACCAAATCTTGGTGGTTGGTATGTGAACTCGGGAAAGTCGGGATCGAAGATCCGACTGAGTTGCACGGTTGCATTGCATAAGGAAAACTTGTGTCGGGTAAAGCAAGTAGGGCTAGACACTCCCTCGGGTGAAAAACCCGGAACCACTGGTTCATACACTCCGACGGTGCAAGTCCAAAAAGTGTAGATAGGCCCACGGAGCCGGCGGTGCGATTCCAAAATCCGTTGCCCAGGAAGACACAAGATTTTGTTATATAAAAACACCCATCCAATGGGTAGCCTCAAACAATGATTTGATTTTTTATAAAGACATAACTTTTATCTCAAACGATCATTGGGAGGGTTTTTCCGTCAATAGACGGGTTCATACACATTGGCTTTTGCATTGTGTTGTGTGAGTCGGGGAAGACTCGGGATAAGGTGCGTGAATGAGTTCCATCTCATATCATGGCATGACATAGCATAGCATGGTAGCTTTCTAACATTGAAGTATATACTCTTGTTGGATTGGTTGATGCTTGTTGATTGTTGCTTGTGCGCATTTCATATGCACTTAGGTTGGGGAGTAGCCTCTGTAGGAGGATATCCTATTGAGCGTGGCTCACCCTTCGTGGGACAACATTTTCAGGTGTGGGATATGCATGGGTGGAGGACCCTCATACGGGCTTCAAGGACGAAGAAAGCCGACTTGGGGCTTTTTATGGTCACTTTGTAAAGCTTTTGTAATCAAAATTCCATCTTGATATATATATTTATTGGGTTGTAATAGAACTTGTACAAACAATGTTTTATGTTAGAAACTTCATTGTATAAGTTTTGGATGATTTTGAAGTGGTTTGAAATGGATTGGAAATGAAAAACAAAGGAAAAAGGCAAAACGGCCAAAATCGTACCGGTACGCGTACCGGTACGGAGACAGACAGAAGGCAGAGCGTACCGGTACGTCGAGGTCCAGTGGGTACAGCGTACCGGTACGCGTACCGGTACACCCTCCAAATTTTTCTGAAATTTTATTTTTTTTTGTTTTTGTTTGCCAATTTCTGGGCCTATTGTTTCCTTCCTTTAAAGGTTATAAATGGACAATAATTGGATGCCAATGGTAGTATATTGGATCTCGGATAGGTTAACCAACCAAAAGAAGTTGGACTTGAAATTCTTTTATATATAATTATAAATCTCGGTAAAGGGAATGTGGTGACGTGGTGTCGGGTTAAGCGACATTCATGGGTATTTCCGCGGGTTGATGGATGATCAACGGACCCCCGGATTTTGGGGCGTCACAGCTTGGTATCAGAGCATAGGTATGCGATTTACCTAGGGCTTGATGGGGCATGGGTCTAGACCATTGCATTCCATGTGCATTCATGTTATGTGTTTTATTTGTTACATGATTATGTGCTACATGATTATGTGTTATGTGTAAATTGTATACATGGTAGAGTGTATATGGAAAATAAGAACACTAAGTTAGAAAACATAACATTGGAAGTGGAAAAAAAGAATGAACGGGATGGTTCATGGCGTAATTGTCTAGTAGTGAGGGGTACACGCATTACTAGGGAGACAATACCTTGGGATATTAAGTTAGTACTCTATTGCTATTTGACATGTGTGTAGATGGCATATAGAGGAAGGGGACGTCTAGGCGGTGGACGGAACAACCAACCGCTACCGGCTTTGGACCAACAAGCCTATATGGAGGCTATGAGTACGATGGCTGCTAACCTAGCACAGGCAAGTGCCAATTTGAGCCAAGGGGCTCAAGCCATCCAAAGGAGTTTAAGTTCCATGGGCCATCAACGGCCATGGAAAAAGCAAAAGACATCGAGCCCACAAGAATCATCGGGGCAGGGCCGCGGCTATCAAGGCCAAAGTCAAGGGCAAACCTCCCAAAGTAGTGGGCACTTCAGGGTCCCCAGCCAAGCGGGGCAGGGGCCATGTTATCATTGTCGCCAAGTGGGGCATAAGAGGAGGGATTGTCCTCAGAGGCAGGGATCACAGGAGGGGGTTCAAGCCCAAAATCTTTTGTCCCAAGGAGGGAAGAAATTCAAGGGAACGTTTCAAGGAGGCCAGAAGACATGTTTCTATTGTCGACAACCGGGCCATAGGAGGAAGGATTGCCCCCTGAGGCAAACCTCACAGAGTTCCGAGACTTCTCAATCCCAGTCGTCGGTGGGACTCACACAGGCACGTGTTGTTCTTCCCTATTCCACTAAGGACCAGAGAAATCAGTCCCAACTACAGGGCGTTGTACAAGTCCCTAGTACGCCACTTGCGGAGACTCCGCAATCAGACCGAATGAGCCAAGGTATGGGCCAAGGCCAGGAACAAGACTCTGAAGCGACAACATTGGAGACCCAGGAGACAGTCTTTGACGTTACACCATAGAGTGAGTCGGGAGATCAGGCAACGACCCACGGTACATCACTTATTCCTAATTTATGGGTACACGTGTTATTTGACTTGAGCGTGTCAAATACCGTTATTTTTTTTTTATATATTTTTTTTAAAAAAGTTCCTTGTATTATGTTTAAGCGTACGGTGTCATTGGTTTTTTTTTTAAAATTTTTTTTTACGGTGCCACCGATTCATAACACTAGATTTTTTATTTTTTATGTGAATTTTTTACATTCTTCTTCACCAATTCATGCTAGGACCAATGGTCTGGGTTCATTGCCACGTTATTTTTGTAGCTAGGTGATTGGGTTGTTGAGGCATGAGAGGGAGAGAGAAAAGGGGAGTGAAACAAGGGTTTCATGGGGAATAAGAAGGGTAAAATTGGCATTTAATAAAAATTTTGGTATGACATCAGCACTTTTCTGATGGTCAGTAACGAGTGGTTACGGTATGGGGTCTAGGTGAAGAGGATATATAAACTAGAAGGAAGTGCAGTAAATTTTAGAAAAAGTAAGAGATGTCGTTAAAGATAGACCTATTTAGAGGGGGTGTAAATAAAATTTTTCCAAAAAATATGGGTGTAATCGTTATACCCGAGGAGGGTTAAAACTTACAATCAAAAAAGTAATCCTATAAAACTTATGGAGTGTGTTTGGATAATCAAGATAGGAATGAATTGCATTTTTTGTATTCTAATTCATCCGACCTAAATCCACTCCGACACTTAATTGAATGGATTTTGTATGTTATTCAATCCAAATCATTATTTGGAAGGAACAATTGAATTGAATGGATCCCACCTTAGTTTTTATAGATATTTACCATTCTACCCATTTACATATACAATTCAAGAAAAACCAACACTCCCCAAATCCACGAGAACACCATTGAAGAAGAATAAATCTAAACAACCAACACTCCCTAAATTCACCATAACCGGCAGCACATCCCACCCAGTAAGAAAAAAAAAATCAGATTCCACTATTTCAACAGAACAGCGTCCCAGTCCACCCTTCCCCAACGCTTGAGCACTAGTCGGAGAGAGACAGAGAGAGAGAGGAGTTTCTGCAGCTACCCACCCAGCCTTCCCCAACTAAAAATTTGTTAATGATGGGAAATTGGTGGTCTTAAATCTAACTTTTTAAACCCATCTCGCAGGTTTTTTTTTTTTTTTTGGATTTTTGGAGATCAAAGTGGTAGAAAAATGTGGAATCTAAACAATTGGAAGATTGTTCTTCGTCGGCTGACGGCGATGACAACAAGGGTAACGAGATTGGATCCGTGTCAAATTCGAGCTCATTAGCGGTGGTAATTGAAGATGGTTCAGAAGAAGAAGACGGAGAAAACGGGTGTGTTTCGTCGCGTATGATGCACTTTAACCACCCAGAAGCTTCGCCTGCATTGACGAGTTGTTGTAGGAAAATGAGAAGGATTGCTTTGGGTAAGGACAATATCTACAAACAAGAGGGGTAAACATGTCTTTTTGTATGGTTAACCGGCTAGGAAGGTTTGTAACCGATGGGGAGGTGGGTTAAATTTAACCCGTGTAGCTTGGATAAAAAAGACTGTAGCACCCGGGTCAAGGTACCTGTTTGCAATTTAGATGCAAATCCCAATACTTGACTACCTCACAAAGCCTCGTAGTTCACATTCAGTTACAACAAATCAAAGACCAACCAAAAACTAACAACAACAACAAAAAACAGAAATACCTGAAAGCAGTGTAGTTAGAGAACCCCACAGCAGAGACCATAACTCTGATTGAAGCAGCTGCAAATAAACACTGCCCAATCCTCCGAGTGAACCACTCATAGCATTAAACCCATCAAAGAAACAGAAATATCTCAACCATAAACTGACAAATTCATATTATGCTTGAAAATCCATGTAGAAAGCAGGATAATATTCATTTGTCACCAGATTCTGTACAATTTTTTCTTATAGTTAATGAGTTCAGACTGATCTAAAGGTGAACAAAGCATGCAATATAGCTTCTGGTAAATTAATTCACAGTATGAATATGCATAAAAAAAATAAAAAAAAATCAATTCATCGTACAAGAAGGAAATACTGGTCAAGTAATGGAATGAAGTGTATCGAAAGAATTTAATGTTTTTCATAAAGACATGTTGGTAGGCTTCAGTAAGGATTCACATTCTAGTTCTCACGCAAGAGAAACTCAAATGAAGCAAAGGAAAATAAAAATGTTTTGATGAACCAATACGAAATTTCAGTCATGGAAATAAATCCACTCAAATGAAGCTAGACACAATAAAGACTCCAGCTTCAGTGTGGTTTTTGCAGAACCGTCTAGCAATTTATTCCACAATCCTTCGGAACTTCTGCATAACAAGATTCCCTCAAAAAACTTTTGGGCATTTTCCCTCAAAGCTACTCAATGCAAACCCACATATCAAGCTCAACAATCCGTCAAACAGACAAATGCTTGAGTTCACAAATGAGGTTTTCATCAAACAGATGTCCCTTGAGGACAATCTATAAAAGAAAAATTACAATCAGTAGTTAAAAAAAAAAAAACTGAAAGTGCAAACAAAATGGAGGACAGCAAAACTCTTTGAGAGATTTCGTCGAACACGTGGTGGTCGAGGTGGGTGTATGGCTGGGGGCCGAGGCTAATGCGAGAGATAAATGGGGGTTAAAAGAGGAGCAAACCACGAAAGAGAGATACCTGAGGGTCGCTGGCGAGGAGAGCGTTGCCGGTTTTGTTTCGCAGGACAAAGACAGTGGACAGAGGCGTGGCGATAGAGAGACCTGGCTGGTTGTTGCTGCTCGCTGGATTTGTGGTTGTTGTGGTGGCAGGATCGGGACTCTGTGGTGGCTACTGCCGGCGGCGGGTGGCTGAGAGAGAGGAAGGACGACAGAGTCGATGGCAAGAGAGAGAGGATCTGATGAGAGGGAGTGTTGTTAGCCACAATTGATGAATGAGAATGGGGGGAGGCAGAGTGGCGAGTGAAATAGAAAGCCGGTTGGAGGCAAATTTTTTGGATTGACTCAGCAAAAATAGCTAAAAAATGCCATTTGTTGAGCCGGTTGGAGTTGCTCTAATACCACCCGGTAGATGGTATTCATTAAAGTCATGTACAATGGGTAAAAGTTACTGTACAAACTGGGTCGGCATTATAACCCGAAAAATAGTACTGCACATAAAATGTCAACCAAACAAGGTAATAAGTGGGCCCCAGGTACTATTTACTCTATCCCACTTCCTAATACATCATATATCCGACAAACAAACATGTTCATACTTACACGAAAAAGGAATATGTATTTATATATAGTTTAATAAAAAATAATTGGTGAATATGTAAATCTTTATAAAATTCATGGGTAAAATGGTAAAATGTGTGTTTCCATCACGTTTGTTAGCCGACCAACACTGACAGGGATGTCAATGAAATTTCAGAAAAAGTAGGGAATGTCATTGAAAATAGACCTATTTAGAGGGGGTGTAGATGAAATTTTCCCATATTTTTTCGACGTGGTGGTAAACGTGAAAAACTTGACGGGCGCGTAAACGTGAGAGTGGATTGAATGAAAAAGGCTCGATTAGGGTTCGGATTCGGAGGAAGGGCGCCATGAAGACACAGTGCAAAGAGCCGACCCTGAAATTAGATCGATTCGGGTGAGAGTTTAGTCGTTTTGAAGATCTCTAGAATTTTTTTTGTTCTTCGAACTGTTGAAATTCCATCCCCTATGGTGTTTCAATTTTACGAAGTCCGTTCAAATCTTTGATCGGACTGCAAATTTCCTTTGTTAATTTAAGTTGATGCTATTGTGAATTTTAATTGTTGTTTATCGAATTAAAGAGAAATTGTATTGACCTGTTACTTATATATATATATTGTTTTATGTTAAAGAAAAAGGTTTCGACGACCGAAACCTCAACGATGTTCGTATGCGGACCTGGAAAAATTCACTGACGGTTTCAGCGAAGAGAATTTCATCGGAAAATTCCAATTCGGCAAAGTTTTCCGAGGTGATGATGTCGAGAGATTGTTACCAACTCCTTTGATTGTGAAGATTTGGGATCATGAAGGAGATAACGAATTCAGATTTAGAGTATGATTCGTAATCCATCGTCTCTTTCTCTCTCCCCTCTATTGCCATTAAATTACCAGATTATTATTAGGCATGTTTGCTCGCTTCTAAGTTTGAAGGTTCTCATCGTTTGCCTAATGCTGCTTATACTGTTCACGTTGATTAGGATGAACTCATGTTACTTCAGCATGAAGCATTCGGCTTCCATCCAGGTTTGGTCAAGTTGTATAAATGCTGCTGTGAAGGTGATACACTCGCTATTGTCTATCTTCTCCGGCCAAATGAGGACGTGCCCTATGCTCTCAAGCCAATCGGTACTGTTGCTAACCTTGTGCTTGAAGGTATATTTTTCTTCTTGTGAATTTTGTCTGACTTTTACTTACATACAATGTGATACGATTGGATATCATTACATATTTGTGGTTTGACACTTTCTGCTTCAATGTCAGGAACTAAAATTGTAAAGAATACTTTAAAACTGTTGTAACTAGTGAAAATGGAATTTGTCTCTATTACATTAGACAGCAAAATTCATATATTATTTAGTTAAGGATTGGACTTGGTTCTGAAGGAGGTACTGTAGTGTCAGTTTCGACTAAATAGGGAGTATCTTCAACTTATTTGGGTCAAGTTACAACTGAATGAGGGTCAAGTTATGAAAAAAAAATAGTATCGATCTGAAATAACTTCTTTTTATCGTAATTTCACCAGGTTAAATTGTAACCTCACCCCTTTATAGCATATATGATACAGCACGGTACTGAATTTTTGTTTTTTGATACCGTAGGCGAACCTGAGGCTACATTGTTCTATGGGCTTTTTGCTTCTCAATTTTTTATCTTACAGAGTTGTGAAAAACTATAATGTGGAGGTGTAATCATATTTCTTTTGACTGTTTGTAGATTTTAACCTATGGTTTTTGTTGCATTTGTAGATAGTTTTACTTGGCTGTGGAGAATCAAGGTTGCTCTTCGGTTTGCTTTTCTCGTCAAATTGTTGCATGGCCAAAATTCAATACGCATGTCTCTTCTGATTCGCAACATAAGTGCTGCTCATATCATGCTGGATGTGGTTTGTTTTGGCTTTATTCTTTTCTTCTTTTTTTCTTTTTCTTTTTTTTGTTTGTTTTTATAATTTCTGTTTTCTTTTTTTTTTTCTTGGGAGTGATACTGTATGTATACATTACACAACATCGTGAACTATATTGACATGCAGGATTACAACCCAACATTGTTTGATTTTGGCATGGTTTCTGGTGGAATTTTCCCTGATAGAACTGTGGCTTCTTGTGACTATCTCGATTGGTGCTATGGGTATATTGATCCAAACTATAGTTTTGCAGGTAAGCTAACTGTATTCGTTTACATTCTTTTGTCATGCCCGTACTAGTTACTAGTTATTATCATCATTCTTTATATTGTGGTACTAGAATGATCAGAGAAAACATGGTAGAGAAGATTCAAATGGAGAAGCAAAACTATGCAGGCTCTATACTTAGTGTGTTGCCCAATGTTCTATGATGTCGCTATATGCTTAACTCTTCCGTCATGCCCGGTTTCTTTGATCTAGCCTAACATGACTTCCAACTTAGATTCCTGCAACAATACAACAACACTAACCAAACAACAAAATCAGGTCTAACCCTAACAAGAAAACCTTTAATTGAAGCTCTCTTTCCCCAAGATCCTAACTCCCTAATATTCCAACTAACAATTTTCATGGCAAACTATGTCTCCCTCTGTAATTTTACTATAGTCCCCCACACTTAGTTATTTCTTGATTTTAAATTTTTTAGTTCTCTAACCGACCTTTTCTTCCTCACAATCCTCGTATCCCTCTTATTTTAACCTTTATTTATTGAAGACTCCCCATCCGCGTATCTCACACCCCCAAAGCATTTTTTTCTTTCATATTTCATTTTCCTTTCTTGCATCTTTCTTTCTATCCATAGGTCGGCTTTGTGCAGATAGATGTTTGCCGGGGGAGATTGGTGCTCCTTGGGGTATGCCCTTCTAGTGGGTTGTTCCCTTTTCTGTCTTTTCCATTAGGAATTCTCAAAATTATCCACTTTTCATCAAACACAATACATTTAGTTTAATCACTATTGTCATGTCTTAATCTTGACCTCACCCCATTCCCTTCTCCACCACAACACACGATAGCTCTTGTGATGCAACATTTAAAGCCAACTCAAATTTTGGTCACAAAGGCCTACTTGAGGGAGGGACAACTAAGAGAGAGCCCCCCCCCCCCCAAAAAAAAAAAAAAAACTGGAGAAACAAGATCAGAAGAAGACAAATCCTCTTAGAAGACACCGTCACCGAAGAAGTTTGAGGTTTACCATGATCTTCCAAAGTGAAAGGAAAAGCTTGAGGAATCAACTCACAAGTTTGACCTACCCCATGATGTCCTTTAATATGTGCTCAACTCAATCGAAAAATTTGTGTAGCATCGCCATAAATCTCATATAAACCGGAATCACCACCAATATTGCTCCGGTGTGTCAAATTCGTCGAGCTACTACCAGTCATCTTCCAAATTTAGCAGCATTTTGTATATCGGAGTTATCTTCCTCGACCTCCAAGACAAACCGTCGTTCCCGTCTTGCAAACCGACATCCCTTATCTCAAATTCTTCTCTAGGGCTCTTGCGTTCGTCATTCTTTCCACTGATAGTGTGTCTCAAAACTTCCATCAACTGATAGATCCTTCACCTTCATTTTCGCATGGGAAATTCAATCAAAAGGATCTTTTTGAGCATCAACTTTCATTTTTTTATTCTAAAAACCTCCCCGTTCTATGGACGGGGCCTTGGTCATAGGGCAAAAAACATGTCTTAATTAGTCCTCTTTGGGCTGATTAAAGTCCACACAAGGAAAGCTCAGATTTTGACGATCCAAATCCCGCTCGAAGCTCCCCAAGTAATGCCTGATTTCTCCATTATCCAAATGGAGACCTTTTTAAAAATTCAGATCTCTATTAAAAGCCCGATTGTCTCAGGAATTAGAGCAATCAAGGGCCTTATTTCATCCATTAATAGCTCCACACCAGTGGGGTCCGTACAGCCTCTGTTGTTCATAGCTCCTGAGTCTTCATTGGTTCGAGAAAACCCTAATTTTAATGGGAGAAATTTTCCCATAAAAATCGACATCGAAAGATGTCTTGAGAAACCCGGATTGTGGCTTGTGGACTCGAATTCTAGCTTGATACAGATTCGTGCAATTCTCAGTTTGACAACCAATATCGATAAACCCACCACAATAATCGCGAATCTTCTTCATGGTGCTATACCACAACTGGAATGGTAGACCTGCAATTACAATCCACCCTCCCAAAAATGACACTCTGCATCTAGTTGAATTTGACTCTTGGCAGCCATCTCTGTTGGTTCACCATAGCAGAGTCTTCTAGGTAACGGTTTTCACACCTACAAATTTCCTCTGCCTGTGTGATATCTTCACATAAGAAAGTGGTTTTGCCTGTTTGAAAAGATTGCAATTTAGGCAAAATGCAAAATTCTTTTTTCTGGATGAGTATAATACAAAATATTGGGGCTAAAGAAGAGAAACCATGGTTTAAAAACTCTTGTATTTCGCTCAGGAAAGAGAAGAGGATTGACATTCATAAAATCTTCCGCTTGAAACTTGCAGTTCCCATCCCGGAATCATGTACAAAACAAATTCTGGTATATTTGCGTTTCTGAAATGCTTTTCCTTCTAACGTCTGCATCTCTTGGTCAATGGTCAGATTTGGATTCAACATCTTTTGTGTGCTTGTGTTCTGAATCTATAGTTCTTTGCAACATAGGAAATTGGGCCCTGCCTGACATTATCCCTGTAATCAATCATTGGGCTATTATTCTCCCCTAGTGCTTTTTCGTTTTCAAAAATAATATGTTTTTTATAATGTTCGCTGAATGATTAACCTCGAGAATCTGTTGGCAGGTGGATGGTCGGAAAAAAGTGACGTATTTGCATTTGGCGTGTTACTTCTGATGTTGATTACCAAAAGAGTCCACAAGGAGAAAGGCAGATTGAATGTGGATGAACCTTTTCTTCACCAGTGGGCCCAGAGCCAATACACAGAAAAAAAGTCCATCATGGGTAACTGCTCACTTGTGCACCACAGCTTGGAGGCTGGTCCAAAGTTTGTTTCAAGTGACGGACCTCGGATTACAAAGATAGCAATGCAATGTGTGGAATATGATCCATCAAGGCGACCAACAATGAAGCAAGTTGTGAGTTATCTGCTTAAGTTGGGTGTTGTCCAGGATAATGCTCGACATCTTGGTTTCGCATGAAGGCTTTCTGTTTATGCAGTTTATATATATAGCAAGCTTTGGTAAACGTTAACACTGGTTTCTGAAGAATGGATAAACACCTGACCGCTCATTTTTGTTTTACTAGCAATGCAATACGTCTGTTGCACGTAAATAATTTTTATATACAAAATATTAATAAAAAGTATTAGATATATGTATATCTACATTAAATATAATCTCAAGTTTATCAAAAATTATATCTTTATCGCTCGCATTATAGTATAAAATTAGAAAAATAGTGTCTGTTCCTAGCGATTTGTCGTTTTCACTATAAGAAAAAAAAAAATTTCATTTGATTAGGTTTCAGTTTATAATTCATTGAATAAAATGATAATAATAATTGTCAATTCTAATCAATGCCTATTATAATAAGAAATTAGTTAGGTCAATAGGGATAAAATAGAAGGTGAATAACACTTTGAGTCTCTAAAGTATGCGTTTTTTTATCAATTTTGTCATCAATATATGAATTTTATCAATTTAGTCCATAAATATTTAATTCTTGTTTAAATGGTCTTTAACCAGACAGTTCATTAAGTTTTTTACCGGAAGTGATAGTGTCACATGACCAGTACGTGACCACTTATGTCGAAAACTTAATAAATTGTTTGTATATATATCATTTAAACACTAAATATTTTAGAGACTAAATTAACAAAATTGATACAATGAGAACCAAACTGATAAAATATGCATATTTGAGGGACTAAAAGTGCTATTAACCCTAAAATATAATATGCTACTCTATAATATATATATATTTTAAAAGAATATTAAAATTCTAAAATTCAAGTTTTACTTAAAAATACGCTATAATTTTTTTTTATTTAAACTTTTAATAAAACATAAAAAGTTTACTGGAATTGAATACTTATGTTAATTTAACATAAAAGATTATTTTTTATCTTAAAAATGAAATGGTTGAAATTTTGGATAAAAAAATACACATATACAAACATAATGTTATCTTATTAGATTGATGAAGTTTTTGTAGATTTTTTGAACGTTTTATTCAACTATAGTAATGCATATATTTTTAAGGGTAACTTGGTCAATTGAAAATTTTCATTAATATTGATATTTATACATAGTAAATAGAGAATTAAAAGAGATGTTATGGGCAATTTGGAGATTTAAACACATAAGTATATGATAGTAATTTAGATATTCAACTACAGAAGGATAGTGTAGTATTTAAAATTCTTTATAAGAGTAAAATAGTGAATCAAAAGTTTTTCATTTTAAGGTACTTTTATTAGTATAATATATATATATATAAACATAAGGGTTCAATTGACACAATTAGAGAGTACTGACTCAATTGATACAAAAAAAAAAAAAAGGTTAAAGGGCTTAATTTACACAATGATCATAATTTGAGATTGTGTCATAGTTTGAAGGTCATATATGTAGTTTACTCTTACATTAAAGTCGATCAATCATAAACCAATGTTGAAGTCATGATTCTATATATTCAACTCAGTCCTATAACAATGAATTTCATTTTTTTCTTGGCCACTTAACTTATTGATGAATTATGCAGTAAGAATTTGATGGATCAAATTTCAAGTATATATGCTTCTCTTTAAGCTGTTTTTTTCAAGTTCTGTAAATATATCATTCTCACTAATTTATTCTATCTATTTTTTATTTAACAAATTCTTAAGGTTATTTAAAGTTCATTGACAAGGAAACGACAAAACCGTCCTTCCATCTCCCTTAAAAACTTGAATATGATCTCCTTTCGAAATGGGTCATCTACTGATGCTAAGTCAGCTAAGGCTTGAGCGGTCCCTAAATGAGAAAGCCTAACTAATTATGGTTTCAACTGAGAGCAAATTGTTTGTGGTAAAATGATTGCATGGGTGTGTGTTTGTGAGTAATATGTGCAAAATATTGAAAGATATTGGTATGAGAAAAAAAAAAATTGCGCCACCAAATGAGAGTTATTTGCAATATGATGCCTATTAATCATATGGAAATATTTTTCAGATTCAAAGGGATGCAAAAAAATGTTCAACATATCGAAGTTGGTTGGCCCACTAAGATTGACAACATAACCCATTGTTATTTTTCTTTGATTTTCTTAACGTTAGTTTTCTTGAGGAAATCCAAATCAGATTTCTTATAAGCTTTGAAAATTGGTTTCACTTGATGTTCTTTTTTTATACACTATTCTGATAAACTTGACAATATTTTAATTATCTCAGTTATTTATTGCGACAATTTGGTTTGAAGTCAAGTGGACATTATGATCTGTTTTATTACGATAATTCTTTAAATAATATTCCATCAAGACTTTTTCTTGTTTTATTTTTCTCTTTATTTTTGTATTCTTGCATTTTCTTTTTTAAAAATTATGTTGTCTTTTACTTGTTTTTGGTATGCCAGCTGAAGAGACTTTCTTACAATTACAATTTTTTTTTCTTCAAATTTAATAGGCTATGATTCAATTTATCAATTCTTTCTCAAATATACACTTGTTCTTTTGTATTCACTTCCAAAGTGTCATGTTCCTAAATAATAAACAATACGAAAACTATGGCTAAAAACTTTGTTGAACAAATAAACACCGAAAAACATATCACAAAAAATAAAATTAAAATTAAAATTGTAACTCAAAATTATTGGCATACAACGCACATGTGCACCTAGTATTTATAAATATCAACATCTATAAAAAAAAATTAATTTATTATTTTATCCCTATTAATGATTATAAAATTATTTATACCCATATATTTACTTTCATCCAATTTTTATTTTCTATTCTTATTGGACTTCCAAAATTTTGTAGACTCTTTATTAATAGTATTTGACTTCTAAATTCTTTTGATCTAATTTATTGATAATTCACCTAACGTACAACTTTTGTGAAATATGTCATATTTGATTTTTTTTTTTAAGTATGCAACAACATCATAATATTATAATACAAACAATAATATTGCAATCTAATAATCTCTTTACAAAAAATATATATAATAAATCTATAATATAATTAAACATAGTAATATTCAAAAATGACAATCGTACAACTTCATTATAAATAAAAAAAAATGTCTAAAAAAATAGAAAGATACCTAAAAATTGATAGATTAAGTACCGAAAGAAAGGTAAAATATATCAAAAATTAAGTTTAGTAATGATTAAAATAAAAATTAATTATTTGACACACTATATTATTCAATTCAACTATAAATATAATTTTTAGTTTTATAGAGAAAATTGTTGTTTAAATATGTTCAACGTGAAAACCCACATCTTTCTAAAGTATCAAAAAGCCATATCAAAACAGTTAAGGTGCAATATCATATCTATAAAATAAAAACACCTAACAACTTAAATTTTTATCCATAACATATTTCTCTCATCTAAAAAAAAAAAATACATCACCTATTTTTATCACAGAAAATCATTTAATATTTGATTAATTTATAATTTAACATAATTTTTCTTTCAGACATTATTCATTTACGATGATATACACACATTGAAATTTTTTTATCGAATTATGCATTTTGAGAAAATTTTGTTGATATATTTTTTTAAAAAATAATAAGTAAAAATAAATTTTAAATGATGTAATCAAAAAAATGAAGGAAAGAAAAATAATTATTTAATATAGTTAGATTAATTTTTTGGGTGCTCAAATTTTATATTCCATCGTGCACAAGATATGTCTAGTATATACATCTATATAATAAAACAACAAGCAATTTGAATTTTATACCCTACATATTTTCCCTCTCAAAACATCACATCACTCATTTCTATCACATCTTCAATCATTCAATATTATCAATACACAATAGTATACACATGTTGAGAAAATTTTATCAAATTATTTATTTTGAGAAAATTGTTAATATTTTTAAGAAAATAATGAATAAAAATAAATTTTAAATGATGTAATCAAAGAAATGAAGGAAAAAAAAATTGTTATTTAATATAGTGAGATCGATTTCTTGAGCGTTCGAATTTTATATTTCATCGTGCCTTCAGACACGGGTTAAGACTAGTATATATATAACATACTAGAGCCAAGTAATACAAATTAACAGTTTGGCTTTCTGGGATTACTCCATGCCTAAGCACACACCTCCGCTGGGGTCATCACATTGGAGTTAAAGCATGACGCCGAACAACACGTAGATTCTGCAAACACTTGACAACTTGCTTCATTGTGGGTCGGTCCCAAATATAAGGTTCCAGACATTGCATAGCCAGCTTCGTAATATGACCTCCATCCCTTGAACAATAAGCTGGTTCCTCCTCGAGGCTTTTGTGCACCAGAGAACAACCCGACTGGCCGAATCCTGTGGTGGTATTTTTCGAGTTGTACTCGGTCGTTGCCCATTGGTGAACTTCAGATCCATCATCGTCCTTATCCTCATCAAAAACTCTCTTTGATATCAACATCAAAAGCAAAACACCAAATGCAAAAGTATCACATGCTGCACACCAGCCTGCCAATGAGTGGTCCAAGCTTTCCATTCAGCCAAAAATTGCAAAAATAGAAACGGATAAAATGATTAATTTAACCTCAAGAACAGAAAATAAACCTCAAACTCTATTATTATTTACAGGGAAAGTAATATTGCTCATAAATTGGAAAGATGTTGCCAATATTTCCAAAAACCGAGCAATGCGATGCAGGGTAGACAAAAAGACTTTTTTCAGTTTTATCAAGACCTCAGATGCTGCAAATGCAAAACTTATCCAGTCATACAGGCATGGGTATACACACTTTTCAAATTTTATGTACAAGTTTGTAAAAAGGCCTGAGATGCCAACTGCAAGACTATTTATGGACATAATTGCATGCAACATGTCTGTTTTTTTTTCTTCTTTCTAAACCAAAGCCTAATTACCTCAATAACATCAAGTGTCTTTCTTCACATAAAAGAACAAGCAATGTAGTCAATATGTTTGACACAGTTTGTAATATTAGCTTCACTCTTAACACTAGCATTATGATTCAGCCTCACTGAAGGAAGACCAACCAACCAACCAACCAACATAATGCGACCCTTTTCACTAAGCTCGGGACAGACTAATCCAATAAGGTGCAATAAAGGGAACAATAACAAGTACACCAACCCATTTTGACACTTTAATTTAATAATCCATTAACCATTATCCAACATCATATGAATATCTCTCAAAATTCCATATCACACTTCTGCTGATTTCCTTAACAAATCCTCTCTTCTTCTCTTCCTTGACCCCATTCCCCATCACCCCACCCCGGGATGATTCCAAGCCAGGTCAACCAAGCTACACAAAAGTTGGAACAGCTTGGTTAAAAAAAGGTTAGCGACAGAACTGTACATATTTACTTCGACAGAGTAGTTGTGTAATAGAACACGTTGAAGGTCCGTTTGGAACTTGTCTCTCCAGTCAAATTTTATTACACATTTATTTATTCATTGGTATCAATGAATGGTCCCAACCACACCCAAGTTAGACTTAAGGCTGCAATGCAAACCTTGGATGCATGCAGATGCAATCACCTATGCTTTCTAAAGTATAGTTATTGGGAATTCACTCTTGCTATATGGGCTGGGATTACTAAGTAATAGGAGTTAGGTTTGTTAATGGGCCTTCAGTTGACCATAAAGAGGCTTATACTTACCAAACTGATCAAAATTTTGTAAATTCTAGTTTGTAGTCCAAATCTAGGTAGAATTACAAGATAACCAGTAACCTACAATCATTGAGATATTCTTTGATTGCAATGGAGAACACTTAAAAAAATAACAAAAAATATGGAAACTTCTGAGAAATTATATTAATTATAGTATGTCCTGTGCACTGCCACCCGTGTGCATGATTTCAAAGCTTTGAGATAAGGAAAGAGAGAAACAGAGATATTTGGGTGGTTAAATAAGAAGGGAGCAGGAGTATTATGCATATTCCTGTGGAGTGGACACCAACCGCCCTTCTCCCTTTATTAAGAGTAACAGATTCCAATACGAGCCTGTTGACTGGATAGATTAGTTTCAGAGTTAACTTTCTACCCATCAACTATAGCTGAATGCATTGAATGTCCTCAAGCTCTGATCCATGTTCTCACGTTTGAAAGTTATGAGTTTCTACCATTATAGCAAGCATTGGCTCCCAAAGCAAGGGGGGGAAAATTAAACCGATTTTGGACAATTTTCAAACCAAAATCCTACATTTAAACCCTAATTTCACTCCATAGATAACCCTTGATGCTTACACTTCAAAGTCTCTTCAGTCTAAGGTTTTCATCCTAGAACCAATGGTTAGAAGGGCTAACTATGGATCAAGATGGAAGCGGAGATTGTGTATGGATGAATGTTAAACATCTCAAATGAATCTCCTACCAATATCTTGGTCTTTTGGAAAATGGGAATTTCTTCACCCACCTTGGACCATGTTTTCCGAACAATCTTAGTACATATGGAGCAACATGATTGCAAATATAGAGGTCAACATGGGATCGGGTGTTTTCACATCTCACTGTAGTGCCTGATGCCCACCCAAATTGAACTACTTGCGAATAATATACTACTGAACACCAATCCATGATTGCTAAAGATCACTAAAGAGAAAATATTAACTTGATTTGAATTATTTCTTTTACGCTTTCATCAACTCAGGTCCCCTCCTTTGTGGTCAAGCACGATAAGAAATTAAATAATAACTATTCCAATGTTTTTTCCTGAATATGACACAAACTTTTTTAATAAATCTCAAACACTAAACCAGTAAAATGTCCATAAACTGTAGCGCACTTTAGAATTGTTGAGAGATCATCTTTTAGCTTTTCTATGAAGGGAAAATTAGCAGCATATCCCATTCTAATTCAGCGGCAAAGAGGGAAAAAAAAATCACCATTGACTCAATGCTTGCTAGTGAAGGTTTATTAAAGGACTAATAAATTGTTCAAGTAACAATTGTATTTTAACAACATGAACACTAGGGGCAAGTTCGTCTATTCCTAGAGTTGCAAAGGGAAGTAGCTAATAACAATACTGTGATTTCCTTGGAGGTAATGCTAATGATGAGTTGACTACAATTGAAGTCTCCATTATTAAACCATATCCCTTAAGATCCAGCCCACATACTCCAAAAAAACGCATCAATATTTTTAAAACTTCCCCCTCAACATTCTCCAGATGTGTGATCTGCCTATAAATAACAATGTGAATCGTAATATTTTATCTGCTTCAGAAGCTAGGTCTACATGGTAAGAAAAACATGACAAGTTGGTTAAGGATCAAAGAGGTGATTACAATATTTCTACTACATTAATAACAATATAAGATTGTAAAGACTGTGCAAAGCTCGATTGTGATTGTAAAACATAAAATTTTCTTGAATCAATTAAGAATGTCGGATCAATCATTTAACAATAAACCATCATGAAGTGATGGAAATCATCAAAGGGATTATAAAATCAAATCTAATCAAGTGTTCTCCTAAATTGAACGAATTAGGATGCCAGTTATCAAGTTTCAATAGAATCCATCGACATTCATGGGTCTCCTCATCTAGCAAACCACGTGGGAATACCTTTTTCATGTTAAACAATTGAAGCTCAGCAAAAGGTGGTGATTCACAAAAAGACCTTGCTAAGGTCTAACTAAAGTTCCTTGTTACTTTTATGGGAATATGTCATCCAAAGAAGCCTAGAACAATGAACAAAAAGGCTAACATATTGCTACTTCACTAGTAATCCAGCCCCAGCAATACTGCACTCTACAGCTTGCCCACAAGTGTTAATCATTGCTTTCTCATAACAAAGGACATTGCCCCTGGCAAACTGTGCCTTTTCATACCATACGTTCAACATAACTGCACTAACTCACAACAATGGGGTATTTGTCACTGTTCTTGCACTCACAAATAAGAAATACTCAGGGTCCGAATGGGCAGTGGTCACCTTTTTCCAGCAAAACCACCAACATGCATCAATTATCCCATGCATTTAATCTTAGGAATATTGACACAATATGTAGCTACTTCTCATTAAGCTAAAAACAATGCAACCAACATTATTCAGCATAGTCCATAATTTCGTATAAAGAAATTATTCAATCAATTTTGAACAAATGTACATAACAGAAAAGCAAAGAAATAATGTCATTTTAGTTACTTTCTTGTTTGATGTGGGAACGATAGATTTTCATTTTACAGCAAAAATGAAAGCTAATTTGGTGTGGCAACCATAGAATTTCAACAACTTTCATTTTTCAGCAAAAACCTTGCAATAACTTCTATTGAAAGGGGGGGAAAGTTGACTTTTCAAAGGTCATACAAATTTTAACATCAGCATATAAAGCTAATTTGGTGGTATAAGCCCTCGTAAGAGGAAATGGGAGAGCTTTGATCCCTTCAACAACAGATTCCTAATTAAGCATCAACTCACAGGTAGCAAATGCAACAGAAGTTGCATTATCTAGGTACACCCCCTATGACAACTATCTTTGCTTCAAGCCTCTGTTAGCATCATTACTCACAAAATACTAAGACTTCTCTTTTAGCCAAAGCATTTGCTTGAAAAAAGCCCATATGACACAAGTCATATATGCTATTCCAGAAAGTACCGCAGGTCAAGCCCAAACTGATTACTAGTTTGCTGGCTTTCATTATTAATCGGTAAGCCACTACTCAAATGTTCTGAGTGCTCGTCAAGCTTGTAAGTGTGAAACATTAGTGTAGCAGAATTACCAAATCTACTGAAACTTGGTGTCATAGAAAGAATCTTCACATTTTAACGAATTTTCAGCAATAAGAGAACGAGAATAAAATTAGAATCCAAGATGGAATGATAATATATAAGTTTCTACAGCAAAGAGACTCAAGGAACACTTAGATTTAGTATATTCTGAACTCAACAAGAACAACCCTGGCATCCTAGCCATTGATTACTTTGATAACCTTTTATATCATAACCCTTCTAGGAACTCAAAATATAAATACTACCGTAATATATATTAACAGTTAGCCAACTATAGTCCAATATAAGTCTACAAGTGGGCCAACTAGGTCTTCATAAGCCCCTCGTATGCTCCTGCATTGCAAATGACTCATATTTCCTTGTTAAAGAGAACATCCACCCCCTTGAATCTAATAAGAAAATATAGACCTTTAAAATCCATATACCTCTCCTCCTCATCCTTCTCTCTGGTTCTCTAAGACCTGACTTAGCAATACAGTTACACTTGGCACCTATCATCTATAGCTTTCAATAAAAACACCTATCTGACTAACTCTTACTTCTGCCAGCCATTGTTCTTTAACTATTACCCATATCTATATATATAGTTGTGGTGTAGTATTTTAAGAAACCGTGTATTTAAAATTCAAGCAGTTGTATTTCTTTGTAATCAAGCTCATACCAACATTTACGTAGATAGAGTCTTCAACATTCCTTCCTAATCATCTAATTCTAGGCCTTAATCGTACAAGCACTTCAATATTTCAAGGCCCACCATCAGCATAACAATGGGCAACAAAAATATTATATCTTCTATTGCTGGCTGAAATCATCATCTAGCCAATTGAATACTACTTCATCAGCTATTACAAATAGTGCTTCACCAGTTTAAACTCTTATTTACTTATTTGTTAACATATTTTTGTTCCGACTAATTTACTATCATAGTCTAAGATTTTAGTCTTGACTCCAATATTGAATCAGAGAGAGAGAGAGATAGAGTCCAACTACATGATACATTGCCTGACCGTTCCATATATTTTCTTTTTAAAACCACATCACTCTTTCACTTTTTTTTTTTATAGGAAACACAATTTTATTAAGAAATAAAGGATGTCTTAAGCATTTTACATTTCTACTCTTTCACATGAAGGTTTTACATTAAGCATTTTACATTTGTATTGAGCTAAAGGTGTTTGGAACAACAATTTCCAGAATATACATACAATTATACAACATAAGTGTTGCGTAGTTTCAGGAATGAGAACCAACATTTTGTTAAAGCAAAATATCAACATATTAAGGTGGCTTACCTGCAAAACCAAAGACAGGAGAAATGTAACCATAACACCCAAAAACGGGGTCAACCGGAGGATGCGTCCTATCGGGAAAAATTCCGCCAGAAATCATGCCAAAGTCGAACAATTTTGGATTGTAATCCTACATGGGAGACCAATTCAAGATATTATACAACATGGTCAATATGACACCACACTCAAAAAAATGAAAAAGGAAAAGGAAAGAAATTCTTGAAGCAGATATCCAAAAAATGACGAGATGAGCAACATTAAAACTAACCTCATCAAGCATGATATGAGCAGCACTTATGTTCCGAACCATAAACTGCCTGCAAATCGGATTCTGCCCATGAAAAAATTTAAGGAGACCAGCAAATCGAAGAGCAACCTTGATTCTCTGCACCCAAGTAAAACTATCTACAGATGCATCACAACAACGCAGCAAACAGCAATCAGTAAAATTTCTCACCAAAAAAGTCTAAAGGTCCAAAACGAAATTATATCAGTCAACCTCTTATATTTGCTCACATGTAAGGATCTGATAATCATGAAGCACGGAAACTAATTTACACTGAAATATGTCTAAAAGTTGGCACAACGCATTGACATTCACATCAAACTAATACTGAGGTCAGACTATGTCACACAAAGAACTTCGTCATGACTCCACAAAGCAGAAATTTATCTACATATCATATCCTATAAATCAAAGAAGGTAATTAAACAATCTAAGAACAAGGGGAAAAGAATATCACCTTTAAGCACAAGGTTATGCACAGTATCAAGTGGTTTGAGATCATAAATAATGCCTAACTTTTCGCCATCACGGCAATATCCATACAACTTGACCAAGCCCGGATGGAAATTGATTTTTTCATGCACAAGAAGCGATAATTCATCCTAATGAACAAAAAATACGCATTGACATTCCAAATTTGAGAAATACTAAGATATATATATTTTTTAAATAGAATTTCAATCCACGTACTCTTAGTCTATCTTCGTTATCACCATCATTATATCGATAAATTTCAGGGATTTCCCAAATCTTCACCGTACAATAGCGTGGCCCGTCATCTGAATTAAGCTTTCCACGGTAGACTTTGCCGAACTGGAATTTTCCGATCAAATTCTCTTTGCTGAATCCGTCGGTGATTGCTTCTAGGTACTTGTACGAAGATTTCGCTGTGACTCCATGAGGTGCCATTGCTGATCCTATTGTTCTTCCTTTTGAACTAGGGCTCAACCTCTTGTTCTATAAACCTATAAAAATTGCTTAACTGGGTGGATGAGCAAAAACCCTCAAAACCCATGTGGACTCGAATATGGAAAAAAAACTCTAAAAAATTCGCGCCGACCTTCGATCGCCCTTTTCTCATTGGGAAACCATCTGAGTTGCAATAAAAAAAAGGGTAACAAGAGTTTGTTTCTATGTGGGATTTTTTTTTCCTTTTCTACCCCTTAGCCTAAAAAACGTGAGTGGTACAACAGGAGAATAGATGCGATATCTATGTAGACTCTAATTTTAAATTCCTAAATTTGAAAAATCACACATATTCGTTTCAGATGAATGATCAAGATCTCAATTAAATTTAATGGCTCACAATCCATCCCACTAAAATACTAAATCCCGTCCAAACTCATTGCATGCTTGGCAAAACAACTCCCATCAACAGTCAATATACATGTTGTATGCCACATAGATACACACAGATATCCATGTTGTACGCCACACCACTCTTTCCTTCTCTCACTTCTTGCTCCTCTATCGTAAGAAGACCCAGGTGACCAGACCCCCCCCCCCCCCCCCCTCTCTTTCCCTCTCTCCAATCATTCCTTTGTCATAGCCTAAGTACCTTCCCCCCTCTCTTGCCACTCATACACACACATACAATAGAACACATATACACACACCAACACAGTTGCATACCCTCTACGTCTGTTTGTCTCACTACTCATGTACACACACAATAACATGCACACACACACACCACATACGCACAACGCATGCACAAAGATCACACACATAAACACAAACACAAAAATAGAGCACACAACAGCACACACACGCACATACAAATTCAACACAATTGGATGTTTACTTTAGGCGTAGTTTTGAGTTTTTGAATCTTAGGGTTTTCAAATTAAGTGTTTAATTTGGGTGTTAAATAGGGTTTGTCAAATTTCAAAATTATTGGGGTATGAAATATGCCGTGTGCTTTATTTTCAACCATTTGCTGATTTTTTTTGAATATTTGAGAGGAGATGCATGCTCAATGATTACTGTTTTGTGGAGCTTTACCTTAAAAAACTTGGGGCATAATTCAAAAGCCAAAGAATGAGAACATGTTGCCAGTGTGAGAGGAAAAGAATGAGAAGAGATGAGAATGAAAGGCAAGTTTCCAATTGAAAATGGAAGGGAAGTTGGCATTTCTTGAGCCAATGTTTTTTTTTTTTTTTGAAAAGTAGCTAAATGTTTGTTGAATTGCTATAATGTTGTATCTTTATGCAACAGTGACATTTCTTAAATTTAAAATAAGCATGTTGTATTATTAATTGATATCTGAAATAAATATTATATCGAGCTAAAAAATTAATTAAAAAATAAATGATTCAACTTATAATATAAATAGGTGATGTGAGAAAAATTAGCGAAAAAAATATGTGAATATAAAATTCAAAGAGTTAACTATATTATTAGATAGATTGATGGTGGAATGTAAAAATTTTAACTTTTAAGATTGTAAATTAAAAAATTTAAACTCTTTCACGATATAGCAATAATTCCATGCTTGAAAATATTTTAGAATACAAAAAATCGAGTATTGACTGTATAATATTTATATTTTAAATAATAAAGAGTTTTAAGCATGTAATTTAAAATTAAAGTAGACGGAGAGGAAATAAAAAAGAGGTAGATGAGATAGAAGAGAGAGGGAGGTGTGAGTTGGTGGAATTTTGTGGCCTTGGAGAATGTGTTTGGTAAGTTGTCCAACATTGGGCAACATTGGGCAAGTTGTTAGATTAATTTCAACCGTTGTAATATTTATATAAACTAGTTAATGCACACGCGCATTGCGCATGAGTTATCTTGAATTATAGTTCATGCGTAACATCAAGAATAAGATTATACCCATTGCAAAATAGAAAAAAAAATCAAAAAATAACCTTATAAACCCACAAAAGCTTGAAAAAATTCCCAATGAATAGTATAACTACTGATCAATCAAAGTAGAAGTTCCACATTCACATCTGTTCAATTCATATTGCATGCAGCTAGGGCTGTTAATCAAGCCAAGCTTGAACATTTTTTTAGGCTCGTTTATGTGTAAATAGTCAAATGAGTCAGCTCGTTTATGTGTAAATTAGGCTTGAATTAGGCTCGAATTCAGCTCGATTAACACCCCTACATTCAGCCAACATATCCAAATTCTCATTCTTTTTATTCTTTTAAGAAAAAAAATGACAGAATGAAAAAAAATGAAGAACTCCTTGCGCATAGCATAGTGACCCATTGAAACAAAAGGCTCAATAGCAACTCTTAGTTCAAATGTCTCAATTCATTGTGACCTCATTGAAAATATAATACTCTCCCTCTCTTTCTCTCAAACTTTTAACAATATAGATAAAGTGTAATGTTACACAACTAAAATAAAACCCAAAAAATTATAACTCAAATACATATCATTCCTTATATCAGTGGTCCCATTAACTTTTTCAATAAGACCCACTCATTTTAGTTCCACTTTTTGAATTTCATTATAGTTGTGTAGCATTTTTCATAGATAAAATGTGTCCACCTTGAAGTAGGATCTATGATAGGATTTTCGACGACCTAAACAAGGTTGTCAACCAATACATATTGGTCTGATATATTATTTCAAATCTGGTATAGCACATGAATCTAATTCACTTGGCCTCCACTCTCTGCATGTGTCACTTATATCCAATAGAAGGCAATAACAATTTCCTTTAGTTCTCAAGAAATCTAAGTTAAGGGATTGAGAAACCACCTGCAAAAAAGCTTTTAGAAACTATATCAGTCCTTCATGTGGCTAAAAGAACAGAGTTAACTGGAGAAAGCTAAGCAAATGTAGGATGCAACTTTCACAATATACACAAATATAGCAAACATGGGAGGATCCCGTAACTTCATATAAGAAATTGAGGTAGATCACAAAATCAAAATTCAAAATATGTGCATGACAAAAGAAAGCGTGGTATTAAACGAACACATGGAAAGGTTAGAGGTACATCTTCATTTTAGACAGTGACAATATGTTCGTTTTAGACACCGACAATCAAATTTCAGTTACATTGATTTTCAACTACTTTAACATGATAAATCTTTAACTCTATAAAAACAGAAGTAGCTCCTGTGAAACATAAGAAAAAGTGTTTTTTGCCTAATTCACCAGTTTGAGTAACAGTGCCTGAAGCATTTATTGGTTTAACACGCTACCATCATTAAAAATTGCCACCATGTATAGTACTAAAGTCCATTAGTAAAGATAATGAAACAAATTTTTGCCAATTCCAATGCAAGAGAACAATTCTAGATCCTAATATTAGGATTTATAAAGGAAGTTGAAAAGTTAGCAACTCATACCTTGAAATATCATGTTTACACAGTCACAGATTGGTCGGGTACACCTTGATAATTTATCATGCAACATATGATGAAAAAAAGCAACCTAATCATGCCATGAAAATAATCCTGACAACTGAAACTCTAAATTGATTAAGAACACGAGGAAAATGACCACAATAATAACACTACCTCAATATATTCGTAGTGTCTTATATTCTATAAATTAAGTGAACATCAAACCTCGTTGACATTCATGAAAATTCGCCTAAATGCCATAAAGAAATTCACTTCAAGAACTTCTCTCATCCCCAGCCCAAATTCATGAATCTCATCAGTACACATTATAGTAGTCCCAAGAAACTCGACAATCACATTTTCATTCAACCCATCCATTGGGCCCTCTTCAAGCTCCTGTAAAAAGCCTTTGAACCAACATGGTGAGATGGACAAAGAAAAAATCTTGACAACTCCAGGCTATTTGTAACAAAAGCTTTTTGCATCTCTATGGTGGATAATGGAGTTGCTTTATTTTCTTTGAAGTTACTGCAGGAACCTTCAGTCCCTGTCTAAAGTGGTCTAACGGGTTTAGTTAGGAGATATATATAAGGTAAGAGAAAAACAAAATAAAAGGAACAAGAAAATACATACATTACTTCAATGTCATGTATTAGTTCTTGGGCATCAAGGATCAACCAGAGGCATAACCTGAATATATATATCAGAAATATTGCTTAAAACGACAGCAAACTGAACATTAGTAAAATAATGAAAATATATTGATGCATGTTTTCTTGATTCTTGAACTTTCTGGTTCCTGCTGTTGCTCCAATGTGAGCTCATGGCATGAGATTTGTAAGTCATACATCATAGGCTTCAATAATCATTGGGGAATATAGCAAAAAATATAACATCCATCACACAAATGGACTGTCCTATGTTTCAAAAGTAGTTGTTTGTTGTAAAAAGTGGATGCCAAATTATAATCTCTGGTGAGAAAGGAACGCCTAAAAGCCAATGGTGAACAACATGTTTAAAAAAATCAGCATTCATGATATTCTACCTCATCGAATTTCATGAAATTTTCAGTCGTAAGTCTAGCTTAAATGCAGCCACTACCTCAAAAGTTAGTCCCCTACAATTTCTTATGCCCCTCAAGAACCTAGATGATTTTCAACATCACAAAGCAATCTACTGATTGATCCTTTGCTTGGAGACTCAACCTAGCTTGTTTCCTCCATAAATTTAAAAGGTTTATATCCAGTGCACAATCTACCAAACAAATATCAACATGTCAAGGAACACATCACATCATATCAAACCATGTAAAAACTACTGATTGATTGTCAAATGAAAGTTAAAATAAATGAAAAATCAAAGGTGAACGAACATTGAACAAAAAGAACGTGTCAAAAACTTTCAAACACCCTAACCAAATAATTGATCAATTTAGGTTACAAAGTAAACAGAAATTAAAAAAAATATATTGAACATCAAATTTATAGAACTTCACGCTATAAATCTAATATGCAATTTGAGTACACAAGATACACATTTTTTTTGTGGCACTATTCACTTGTATCAAAATGGAACCCATTCTGAAGTTTCACAAACCAATATGAAAACAGAGATTCACACTGTCTCATGGAAACAAGAGATTTCCCTTGTGTACAATACTTGTAAGATTCTCAATCCTTATCATGTACATAATATC
This sequence comes from Ilex aquifolium, assembly GCA_951799425.1. Classification (NCBI taxonomy): domain Eukaryota; kingdom Viridiplantae; phylum Streptophyta; class Magnoliopsida; order Aquifoliales; family Aquifoliaceae; genus Ilex; species Ilex aquifolium. Next base: position 46,529,218 of record OX637394.1, read on the forward strand.
TACAAATTTGTTCGTTGAATATGCTCAAATATGAATTAAACTTCACAAATGAAAGCAACAGGACTGAGGAAATTTTAAGACCATCAGAAAATCATGAAGCAGGGATCCGTGAAATTAAAGATTCATAATTTACCCTAAAAGTGAAATATTTATAACAAAACATTACTAAGCCGCAAGCACCACCGTATTCCCACACCCCCACACCCACACTCACAACTCACACACGACAAGAAAAATTAAAACCCAAAAAATGAGAAAGAGAATCCACACAAATCGGGGAAAGTATTTATTCAAATCAGGGAAAGAAAAACAATTCAAACCGTAAGAATCCATTTAAGCACAGAGTCAGTACGAGTGTCTGATCGGAGGTGAAATCGCAGTGTTTCACATCGGCCTATCGTCAATTCGTGGTCGGAGTAGCTGAGGAATCAATCGAGTTTTCTTGCGGGATGGATGGAAAATATGGAGGAGGCGCATGTAAACATAGCTTGTTAAAGGGCCGATGTTTTTGTGAGAGAGAATCTGAAGGGGTGAAGTAATGGAAAGACAATCTGAAGCGGTGAAGAAACTGACAAAATGCACAAGACTATTTTGTGAGAACTGAAACAGCGAAAAAAAAGTGACGTGCGTTGCATATAAATGAACCAGGATTCTGGTTTCATTAAACAAAGTTGAGGATAAAAATTAGGTAATATCATTTTTTGGGGGTAAAAAAGGAAAATAAATTTTTTTTGGACATCCTCGCATTTAGAAGTAGTATAGATGTGCTCGTTAAATTACAAGCTATAATATTACATAACTAGCAATAACCTCGTGTGTGAAGATACTATACAATATTAAAAATCGAACTGATCTTACAATATTTGTATTTTAAATAAAAATTTAATTTTTAAATCATACAATTTTAAAATTAAAATAAAGAGAGAGGTGAGTGTAAATTTATGAGATTATTTAACATTGGAGAGTTGTTTAAGATTGAGGTTTGTGTAGAGAAGTTAATACTTTTTGGGTGAGAAAAAAAAATTGGGATGAATTTTGTATCATCTGATCAAAATATATAAAAATTGAATCAATCATAACTGTTGTTGTACTTTTACAAATTAAGAATTTAACCTCCTACAGCCAGATTATTGGCTCATATTGCAATACCAAATGAATATAAATTTTGTCTGGCTTCCCGTTGAAGTGATAGTATCCGAATAGGCAATGAGTAGTTGACATGTTAGCAATTCATTGAAACATTCTACAAAACACCACTAGATAAAGTCAAAAGCCCATTCGTGGAGGTGGTGATTCATGATTTTTTTTATTAAGAAACTTATAATTCATTTAAGTAGGAAATTGTTGGTTACAATTAGAGAACAAAAAAGCCCTAAACTAATCTGGAGGACAACTAACCCAATTCAAAGGAAGAGAGTTGCTCAACTCCCATGCTGTCACTCAATGAGCTGCTCTATTAAAGGCTCTTGACTTGTGCAGAAACCTTAGATCAAGACAATTTGCAAGATATCTAATAGGCAAGCTTGCCTAACTATAGCGGCTTCTGCATAGAGGCTTGAGACTGCTGGGATTCTTTTTGCAATTCCATACAAGAAGTTCAAGAAGTTACCATTGATATCCGTGAGTAGGGGTGTTCACCCTACCCTACGGATAGGAAATATGCTCTTCCGTGTCGGATAAATACTTTTGTAACTATTAATTTTTGAATCATTTTAACAATTTAATTAAATAACATGCACCAATTTAACAACACAATAAATCAATAACACTAAAATCTAAAACAACTACAACAACAATTATAATAAAACACAAGAAAGTATGAACATCAATCCACCATAATTAAATCATTTTCCCAAACGCATACGTTCAAAGAGCAAAACAGCAGAACCCATGTCCCCATTTTTCCCAAACGCATCGAGCATCGTGTTATTAGATACAATACATGGTTCAGATATTTCATCAAACATAATATGTGTATGTTTAAGGTCAGTCTGTCCAACATACAAGACAACAAAGCACGTTTGCACAAATGGGTCGTTTGATACACCCCGTTTGATGACATGGGTATGGAGGGGTTTGCCAATAAGTGAAGCCAAAGAAGGTGAAGAAGAGGCTGCTTTGATGAGGGAAGGGAAGGTGTGGCTATTGGATGGTGCTTGATGAGCAAGCATATATGTGAAGAGGAGTATGATTCTGTGCGGTAGGCCAAAGTTGAGGTAGGCTCTGATGAGAGTACTGTAGAGGAGTGTGTTCATCCATTTGAATCTTGGTGAAGTGTGGGAGTTCAAGAGGAGGTGATCGGATCTGCAATATAGGAGGTTTTCTACATAGGATAAAAATCCATGGATCTACAACATAGGATCTGCAACTCAGATCAGACGCGATCAGATCGCGCATTCATCTGCAACTCATGACCAGATCGCGCATAGATCTGCGTTCAGACCTTCCAAGCCAGACCACACTAGAGAGAGAGAGAGAGAGTACCTGGGTGGGAATCGGGACTGGAAGTCTGGAACGATGAAGGAGAAGCAGTGGAGTGAGGTGTGAGGCGCAGGCACTCTCGGGACTCAGTAGATAAGGGTTTTTTTTAGTTTATATATATTAATTAACACGGGTAGGGTAGGGTAGGAATACGAAAATGGATGGTTATTCCGCATTCCTACTCGATTTAATCGGAAGACCAAAAACTCTTCCGCATTCCTACCCGATTTTTGCGGCTAACCGTTCAATAGGGTAGGGTAGGATCAGGTAGGGTAGGAACTTGTGGCCAATCATAAATTTGAACACTCCTATCCCTGAGTACAATTCCTATAGCTGTTTTATACTCTTTGAACGCACCATCACAGCTTAGCTTTTTCCTTTGCTGCATCTGGGGAGTATAACTTTTTGTATGATTAGAACCACTAGGAGAAATTCCTTTTGATCTTTTTTTGATTGACACTACCTCACTCCACAAGCATTGTGCCCTTAAGATCGTGCCAGGGGCATTAGGCTCTTCTTGATTAAAAATCATTTGATTCTTTTCCAAGATTCATGATGAAACTTGGGAAAGAAAGCTAGTTTCAAAGTTTGTGTTTCAACTCGGATGCAGGAGTAAAGAGGAATGACTTAGTGGTTAGTGCCTTTTTCATCTTGCCTCTTGGTGTAAGGTCTCACCAAGTCCTCTCTCCTATATGAACAGTGACACGAAAAAAAGAAAAAAAACTCAGATACAAAGATTGAATTTTTGAGATCAACATTGTCATCAAGCCAAGCAAGGAGAGAAACCTCTTCACCACCTGAAGCACCCCTGCAGCAACAGGAACAACCCCAGGGACAGAATGTGTTCGACGTTGCAATGTTCAAAAATATTGACCAGCAAGTCTGGTATGACAGTTATTTTTATTCCAAAACTATTATTGCCGAGAGGCATGTTATATATGAAGATTTCGAACAAATAGGGGTTAGACAAAATTTGGTTGCGCGAGGTTGGCTTAATTATGTAAAATTGGTTGGTCCTGTATATGAATTCTTGGTCCGAGAATTTTATAGCAATGCAAAAGAAATCTGGCCAAGACAGTTTTGTGTCTATGTTAGGGGGGTTGTGTTCCAAGCTACACCAGCTATCATTGCTAATTTTCTGAATTCGATCCCAAGATATCAAAACCCACAGTATCCCTATACCGCATTGCTTGATATGACTATTATTGTGATTGAGTTGACTGAGAACCTGGAATATGTTTGGGGTAGGCAAAACAAGTACATAAAGTAAGGGGACTTAACTGACAAGTATAGAATCCTGAATTTGATAACGGTGAACAATTTGTTGCCCCAGTCCTAGAAAAATCAAATTTACACTAAGAGAACCTATTTTTTGTATGCCTTTAGAATGAGACACACCATTGATTTACCCACTTTTTATCATGGACCAAATGATGTTGATTGTGAAAATAAAAAAAAGTAACATTCAAATACAAAAAAAAGTTATGATTTGGATACAAAAAATAATACATTTAAACACAAAAAAATAGTAACATTTAAACATAAAAAAAATTGAAACATTCAATATTAATATTTTTAAAAAATAACAACAGTAACATGTTCAACAAAAATTGTAACATACTTAACAATAATTATTTCTCTCAAATTCAAACGCAAAAAATAGTACCATTCAAACACAAAAAATAATATTATTCAAAAATAAAACAAATAGTAACATTGAATATTAATATTTAGTAAAATAATAGTAGTAACATGCTCAACAAAAACAGTAACATGCTCAAAATAATAGGAACATGAACAGTAACATACTCAACAAAAGTAGTAACATGAACAGTAACATAATAAAAAAAATAGTAACATGAATTTGATATATATATATATACCACTTTTCTCACCATAGCACTACCACCATCACACCATCGTCACCTCCCGAGCAACGTCAACCATCACGTTATCATCACCTCCACAACAACGCTCACCACCACACAAAAGCTCATTCAAGTTCCACTTCGATGGCTCATTTTTACTTCACACCATCATCTCATAACAACCCAGCGTGTATATATATATATATAGAGAGAGAGAGAGAGAGCGAGAGAGAGGGGGAGAGAGAGAGGGTTTTGAATTTGATATATATAGAGAGAGAGAGAGAGAGTGCTTTGAATTTGAATTTTAAATTTATGATGGAGATTTTATATATATATATAGAGAGAGAGAGAGAGAGATCTTTGAATTTGAATTTTAAATTTATGATGGAGATTTTATTGACATATTTTAATTGACCTTGAATTAAGGGATAACAATTTTCAAAATAGGAAATTAATTTAACTTCCTTTCAAGGAAGGGTATTTTTGAGATAAAAAAAAAAGTGGACTTAAGTTATTACATATAATTTTAAACATGGACTTAGCCTCTTATAAGTTTCCTTACCGGACTTATCTCCAAACAAGTACATCTAGGGGGACTCACTTCCAATTTTCACTTTTCTAAACGAGCCAAGTTTAAACAATTTTTTAAGTTCGTTTAAAAAAATGAGTTTGACGGACTTGGCTTGAGCTCACAAAGCTCGGCTCGATTATCAGCTCTAACTATGATGAACTGTTTATTTGTCTCATTTAATAGATAATCTAAATGAAGGGGTCGATTGAAATACGTTACACAGTTTAGGGAACAAATTAGAATAATTAAAAATTTAGGGATTAGTTCATGGGGTATTTATGAAATTTACGCAAAAAAAAAAAAAGAAGAAGCTATAGGTGGTGAAGTCATTAAAAAGTTAGGGGAAATCACACTTAGTACATAGTAAAAATATAAAAAAATTAGTTATTTCTCATGCCTGAGGGCGCGGAGTAATAAAAAAAAAAGTCAACATATTTGTATTCACACTCAAAATCAAATCGCAAACATAGATGAGAGATAAAGAAATTCAAGCACCGATTGTAGTGGGGGTGAGCGGTGGTAGTGATGGTGGGAGACGGTGATGGTTGTGGTGGGTAAGACGATGACCGTGGTGGTAGCAGCAGTCGTGAGTGACAATGGTGATGGTTGTGGTGGGTTTTGAGTGACGATGATGGTAGTGACGGTGGCAGCGGTGGTGGTGGTGGTGGCTGTGGTGGAGATGACGATAGTGATGATGGAGGCAGCGGCGGTGATGGTGGTGGTAGTGGTGGTGGCGGTGGCGGTGGCGGTAGTGGTGGTGGCGGCAGCGGTAGTGGTGGCGGCGATAGCGACCGCGGCGGCGATGGTGGTAGTGGTGGTGGCGGTGGTGAGGGTGGTGGTGGCAGAGGTAGTGGTGGTGGGGGTGGGGTTGGTGGTGGTAGATGTAGTGGTGGGGCGGTTTCAAACACTATTTTTTAAAAAAAAATACTTATGAGAAATAATTCCTAAAAGTACTTCTAAAAAGTCACTTCAAACACACCCTTAGAAGCCAATTTTTCCTATTAAATATATGGTGTTAATATTAGCCGTTAGATTAACTTTAAAGTAAAATTTAAAGCGATCTTAACCGCGAATAGCAAAAGTCATTTTGTTTATCTTTTGAGATTTGAATTGTATTGCACTTTATTATATAGATTTATCATGTACCCATCTGTCAAGGTAGTAGCAATGCATTACGTAATTGTACGTGAATAGTTTTTATACACAAAAATTAATAAAATATATTAAGTATATGTATCTATAATATAAAAACTGTGTATGCTTCAATAAGTTCATCTGATAGTTTCAAAAAAACTCATACAACGGCCACCAACGTTCCTCTCAAAACCATTCATATTGCACCATGCTTTCACGTACGAATTATCCCTAGTATCTTTATATATCATCTCAAATTTATCAAATATAATTTTATATTGTTCATATTCTATTATAAAGATTCTGAAAATTTTGTATGATCCCAAAATTCTTTGTTGTAACTATAAAAAAATATAAAAAAAGAAATAGTTAAAGTTTTATTTTTTTTAGAATTTTATGATTGAGATTCATTTTTTAGTGATATTTGAGAAATTAAATTTCTTTAAATTAATTTGATTAGGATTCCACTTATAATTCCTTGAATAAAATAAAATTAATTGTCAATATACTAATCACATTGAAATTTTACTGAAATTAGGAATTATTTAGGTCAATTGGGATAAGATTTAATATACTACTAATATTTATTAAAAGTCTAAAAAATTCAAGTTTTATTTAAAAATACACTACAATATCTATTTTTACATAAAATCTTAGTATAACTTAGAAAGTTTATTGTGACTGAAGAATTATACTGATGTAACATAAATTAATTTTAAAAAACTATATATACGATTATTTTTTATTTTAGAAATGAAAGAATTAAACTTTTTGATGAAAAGAAAAATATACATATGTAGGCATAATGTTATATTTATATATGAGATGAGTAATATTAAATTTATAAAAAAATTGAAAATTTTTTGGACACTTTATTAAAAATATAACGATACATATTTTTTAAAGGTAATATAGTCAATCAATTTTTTTTATAGAAACTAATATTTATATATTTAATTGTGAAATGATAGAGTGGTCTATTTAGAGATTTAAATATTCAAGGATATGATTATAATTTAGATATTTAATTGTGCAATGATAGATTAGTCTTTGCAATCCTTTATAAGGAAAAAATAGAGATGCAAAAGTTTTTTATCTTAAGTTTTTTTGTATGTACTAGCAATGCAACACGTGCATTGCATGTGAAAGTTTTCTTTAAAATATTTGATAAAATACAAAAAAAAATTAATTATATAATTAAATTAGATATTATCTAATATTCATCATACTTAAATTGTTTGTATTGTGGATGAAGAGAAAAAGATGCATATATCGATTTTTTGACCCTGGAGATAAATATTGTATCAATGAAGTTGTCGATGTGTTTTAGTATTAGAGTTTTAGAAAAAAAGAATAATATTTTTATATATCGTGTTAAGAGTAACATGACCATCTACAAATTTTGTAAAGATAGAGATTTAGATGATATATTAGAGATAGTTTGTTATTTAAATATAGAGGGATATAATGATAATTTATATATTTAAATATAAAAGACATGCTAGTCTTTATAATATTTTATAATGGCAAAATATTGAATCAAAAGTTTTTCATGTAAGTTACTCAATAGTATTTTTATATATGCTGTTAAGAGTAACATGATCATCTAAAAGTTTTGCAAAGATAGAGATTTACATGATATATTAGAAGTTAGTTTGTTATTTAAATATCGAATAATATAATGGTAATTTAAATATTTAAATATAAAAAAATATGTTAGTCTTTATAATATTTTATAAGGGTAAAATAATGAATTAAAAGTTTTTCATTCAAGGTATTTTTATTAGTAGTATAGATATAGATGTATATAAATGTATGTATCTATACTACTATAAAATGTCAATAAAAGTGAAAAAAAATTATTTGACTATTTTACCCTTAATCAATGTTATAAAGTTTACGAGATCCTCTCATTTTTTTTCATTTTTTTCAATTAATTACATACTTTTTTTCATATCCTTTCATCTTCTTACATTAAATATAGGAAAAATTGCACCCAGACCCCTTGAGGTTTGTCACTTAATCACTCAGACCTCCTGACATTTGAAATATTACACACAGACCCCCTAAAATTTGTACGCGCTTAGCACTTAGACCCCTGTTGTAAATATATATGTTAATAAATTACACGCAGATCCTCTGAAATTTGTAAACACTAGTTGATGTACACGTGCGTTGCATGTGAATCATCATATTTTTTTCTTGATCCATCTCTAATTCATTTAAATATTCTTCAACTAATTTCCCAAAACCATTAAGAAAACTCACTTAGCACTTTTATGGTCAATACTTTCTAGATGTGTTTCGTTTTCAAAAAAGATCTAAGATTTAATTGGTAATTTTTTGTGTTTGTCAAATACAACAAGTTGAATTTTTGTAATTTGTTCCACCTTAAACTATGTGTCAGTTAAATGTATTTTCCTATCTAACCTCTACATTTTCTACAACCTTAGGTGATGGGGAAATAATGTTATAGAATTTCTATTTTACTCCCACATAACTCAATAAAACAATGGTCGGGCAGCCTGAAGTTGTCCTAAATTAAATCATCTTGAATCAGTTTGTTAGCCCCAATCAGTTGATGTTCCTTTCTGAACTTAACAAAAATTGAGTGAAAGAGGCAAACATATTCCTTATCCACAAAGCGCAATAAACAATTCTTCTTAGTCTTTTGTTTGATAGGGAAGAACCATGAGAATGCAAGTTAAATTATAGGACTCTTATGAATTTTATTGTTAAGAGGCATACTAACAATGAAGAGATGAGTTTAGAATCAAGAATGTTCCCTTCACAAAATTAGCATAGGAATAAGATTCAAGAGATTGTTTTGCACCTATCCTATAAACATAAAAAGTCACCTTCTATTATGCACTCTTAAAAGCCTTAAAAAAATGGCCAAAATTGTTGATTTGATGCCTAAACTTGCTGTTTTCAGCTTAGAAAAATGAAAGAATTGGATATCCTTCAAAGTTTCAAATAATTCCTAGGTAACTACGGCCATGTGTGGACATGTCTCTTAATGATGATGAGCTGCAACAAATTAGATCTAAAATATTGTTTAAAATAATTTGAAGTATAATTAAGTTAATCAATGATTTAATTGTGATGGCATAATGAGTTCACATGAAAAATCCAAAATCCTTCAAGCATTACCCGTGCTTAAGACTCTAACCACAACTTGGAGATGTATGCATAAATATATTCATATGTACATGGTACATATATCTACAACTTTAGATTTATCTAACTGGACATAAATTGAATAGATAGGAACCTCACAAAGCAACATTATTAAAGAGTTTAATATTAAAAAGATACTTGATTTTCAGTTAAATAAAAACCTATCAAAGTCATGAATACATATTACAGAGTTCTTAAAGAGTACCTCAAATAAAAATTTTGCATAAGGAGTTGTGTGTGTTTATTAGTGGGAGCATATGCGCATTTCAGAGGGGCCATGTACATGTATAATAAGGAAAAATCATAACTTAAACAAAATTCATAGGAATAAGCAGCAAAAAGAGACATGAACATGTAGTAGAGTGAGATTTTTAACTTTCACTGGTGCTTCAAGTTTAGAGATCTGCGTGAAGTACCTAGAGAAATAGGCAGATTTGGGTTTCAAAAGGAAGATGAATACAATTAAGTGCACAAACAGGACGAATCCAAGTAAAAGCACTCCATCCAAAATCTTAAGATCTGAAGATCAATCTAATCAATCCAATTAACAGACAATGTGCCCAAGCCAAAAAGAATTGTTGTGGGGAAGAAAGATAATTGGTACTTGTTGATGTAGTGCAAACACAAACAATTCGTGTGAAAGCTAGAGAGATAGAGAGAGAAAATGATGTGTTCCAATTGGAAGATGGAAACTCAATAGAGTTCTAATTGAGAAATGTAATATCCAGTAACTCAATGTTTATATATTACTATTATTAATTGACGGTGTTATTAGTTTTTAGGAAGTAAGAATACGAAAAGATATGAAATCATTAGAGCAATTAAGTAGGGTATAGATAATTAAATAAATAAGGATATAGTTGACTTTAATTTTTTTTATAAGGACATAATTGTCAATCAAAAGTTTTTCACTTTTGTTGACATTTTATAGTAGTACTAGTACTTGCCCGTGCCTGAAAACACTACATTACTCGTAAAAATTGTAAATATTTTTTTATAAATAAAGGCAATGTATAATACAATTTCAATAATACTACTCTCAAATTGATATTATTCAACATGTATGTAGAACATATATAATCAAACATTTATATAATGAAAGTCACGCTACAACTATTACAACATATTAATTCAAAAATCTGAAAATATATAATTATTATTGATTAAACATCCATAATTTTAACATTTTTAATAAACTTTATCTCAAATTTCAAAAAAATATAACTATTTGTTTTTCTGCATGTTTCTACCTAAAGTTCATAACATTATCTCTGCACCATTTTTCCAATGTAAGTTCGTATAACTTTTGTGAGGAAAACATCCAAAAGTTTCACATAAATTCTCGTAAATGTAAAAAATTTTGTTGAGAAATTAAAATCAGTTTCCATGTGAGCTCAACTTAAATATTCGTAAAATTCAATCGAATTTAAGTTTAGGTGGGGCTATTCCCACCCTACAAATTTTCATTATCATCCTATTTAATTTCTCATTATCAAACTACTAAGTCCACCCCTTTTATACCCACCACATTAGTAACTAAGTCCACTCCATATTACATACACCTCATTTAATAAGTAAACTCACCTTACATTTTGTCGTAATTAGGGTTTCACTCTCTATTTCATCTCATGCACTCACAATAGTACTTTTTAATATGAATTTTTCTAGTGAGATACAGGTTAATATTACTTCTCAATTTAATTCTATGTTTGATTTCCTGTTTGTTGTATGAATTTTCATTATTTTTGGTATGTTTTGATATCCCTGTCAAGTTTAATAATTTTTTATTTAGAATTTATATGTGTGTATATATATGTATGCTTCCAGATTAAATATTTTTTTTATCTTGTTTAGGTTTTACATCTATGCTTGTTATTTTTTTTTCTTGTTCAATTTTGTGTTTGTGCTTGATACTTTTTTTTCATGTCTGGTTTTACGTCTTGTGATTTTGCGTTTTGTAGTTTTGCTTCTTTTTTTTTTTTCTTGTTGTTTTAGTTTGCTTCTTTTTTTTTTTTCCTTATTTCGTTCTTTTCTTTTTAAAGGGGTTGTATGTAGCATGAGGTGGACTTAGTTAATAATGAGGTGGGTATAGAAAGGGTGAATTTAGTAGTTTGATGATGAAAAATTAAATTGGGTGGGAATGGAGATTTGGGGGGAGAATAACCCCACAATTTAAGTTTAAGTAAGAATTTATATTTTATATTCAACATTTAAATTCAGCTCAATTCAAGTCCTAATCATAATTACGTCAAAACCGAGAATTGAATTTAAGTTCGACTCAATTAACATTTTCATTCACTGAAACCTAACTTTACTTGCTCAACTTAAATATTCGTAAAATTCAATCGAAATTAAGTTATTCTTTATTATTTTTACAATCAGTTTCAATTTGATTTTAAATTCAATACTCATAAAATTCAAGTAAAGTTAAGTTTCAGTAAGAATATATATTTTATAATCGGCAATTAAATTCAGCTCAATTCGAATCATAATCATAATCACTTCGAACCAATAATCAAGTAAAATGAAAAAATTCTTATAATTTTTGGGTGGAAAAAAAATTTGGAGGAGAAATTTCGATCGTTTGATCAATAATCTTAAAACAATCTGAGCCATGAAAAGCTCCAGATAAATAATGCTAGCTCCCTTAGTATATAGATATATCACAAATTACATATATGTTATTCGCCTATATCAGAGTCATTCGACTCGTTTTGACGCAAAGAATCTGTATTTAAGGTCCATTTGTTCATTTTAAAATTTTAAAAATAATCTTTAATTAGAATTATAATTAACGATCTAATTAATGTGTAGTATAAGATAGAGAGAGATATGAGTCTTAGAATTGTGGAATGAATGAAAGTCTTGCTCCAAAAATTAGGGGGAGAGGGGAATGAAATTTTGTATTAGAACCGTCGGATCAATATTTCTTCAAGCAATCTGAGTTGCGAAAAGCTAAAGACAAAGAAATCTAGCTACTTTATTATATAGATAGATATATTACTTAGACCCCTTAAGTTTAAAATGTTATACTTAGACAAAAAATACTTCAATTAAAGATAAAATATCAAATATTTTAAATTTTACAATTAAAATTCACGTTCTATTGTATCATTTATTGAAATAAAATTAAAGATAAAAATTCGATTTTCTCTTAAAAGATATTGTGTCAATTACAGTTTGATCTCTTGTTTAATTTTTTAGTTTTATTTTAATAGACAGTATAATTATATACTAACTATGATTTTTTTTTTTTAAATAAATTTTTATTTTTGATTTTATTTCAATAAATGACATAATAGAACATGAATTTTGGATAGACCCCTTGTTTGATTTTTTTGTTTTATTCCAATAGATAGTATAATTGTATACTAATTACGGTTTTTTAAGAAAAAATTAAAATTTTATTTTTAATTTTATTTCAATAAATGATACAATAGAACATGAATTTTGGTTGTAAAATATAAAATATTTGATATTCTATTTTTGATCTAAGTATAATATTTTAAACTTAAGGGGTCTAAGTATTATTTATTAACCTATATATTCACAGCAGGGGTCTAAGTGTTACGCGCGTACAAATCTCAAGGGGTCTGTGTGTAATATTTCAAATGTCAAGTGATCTGAGTGATTAAGTGACAAATCTCAAGGGTCTGAGTGTAATTCTCTCTTAAATATATGCATAAACTTAACATTTAATTATTTTCATTGGAGGTTTAATAATTAATTTCAAATTTTCATTTCCTATTTTCCTTTGAACAATCTTATCTTATCTATATTATTAATATATTTCATACTACTAATAAAAGTAGAGTAATAAAACAAAATTTCTTCTTTAATTTTACCCCCAAAAAATTTAGAAAGGTTATTTTGCAATTTTGTAAAACTGGTAAGAATTATTTGTGCTAATATAAAATGTTAGCTATTTTTAAAAATTTTAATTTTCAATTCTAGCATTTGTTATTGTGTTAAGGACAATTAAATTTTAGCCTCTGGGATCCCTAGCGTTGCTATTTCTCTTATGCTCCGTTTGATATGATGGAAAAATAGAAGGATGAAAAGTTGGAGAGATAAATAAAACATCATGTTTTATAAGGAATGAATATAGGAAAGATAGAAAAGTGGATGAATTAACTTTCCTTCTAACTCACCAAAATTAATCTCTCCAAAATCGGAAGGAAAGTGGATGAAAAGTTAATTATTTGTGTTGAAATGTATCTTATTTGTCTATATATCTTTTTATATATACATATATTATGTATACATTAATTTCATATAAAAATACAATGATAAAATATGTATTTATATAAATATTTAAAAATAAATTCTAAAATTTAAAATTTAAATTTAAATTTAAATTAAAAAAAATATTTTTTCCATCTTAGTTATTGATGAAAATTTTCGACTTAACACGATAACACGACTCGAACTCGACATGAATTTTATGGCACGAACTTGAAAATGACATGACTGTCACGCAAACAAGAAATATAAACGGCTTATATCGAGTTCAATCCGTCAAACTCAAAATTGACATCATTAGCCCGTTTATTTAAAAATAAACGCTTTCTTTATTTTTTCGTTTATATGGTAATACGAAACTAACATGTTTAACATGAATTCAATTAAGTGAAAATAGAATATTAGCGTTAAATTTTTTATTCAAAATTTATGTGGATCAATACGAATACAAACACGAACATGATACGAAAATAAACAGATCAACTCGACGCGACACAATTAATTAAATAAGTTGAAAATGTGTCATTCCAACTTTTCTTATTGAAAATATATATCCCCTACTTTCCCTCCACCAAATTTCCATCCTTCCTACCGAACCCAGCATTAGTACTGCCCTGGAAAGCTAGTCGCTTTGTCAAAACCGTTAACCCCAACAACAGCTCCCGCCTGCCCATCTACCTTCTTTCACTCCCATGTCTCTGCTATATCATTGCCATCTGCGAGCTCACAAAAAATAGATGACGACTCACCTTCAACTTTGGTCGCCGCCTCCCTCTCTCTATCGATTACGGTTCGTGAGATTGCCACCTCTTAAGATACCTCCCCGACTATTCCTCTCATATTTTAGTTCACATTTCTTTGAAAGGTATCATTCCCTGTTTCTCTCATCTGATGTTTATGTGTCTGAAAGTGTATCTTCAATTAGTTGCTAATCAACTTGTTAATAGGATCACTTTCTTGCAGATTCAGGTGTTCGACAAAATTACTCAACCATAACACGTATGTGTGTGTGGGGATTTGGCATTATTCTACACTTTCGGTTTATTCGTTTGTGTGAGATAGGATTGCAGATGTTTGAAGATCACAATATTACACATTAATTGTAATCACGGTGAGGGATATACCCTGTAACAAGGATCATGGGTGTGCTTTCAGACAGGGGTTCATAGAGTGGACGCATATAACAGCTTCTATTGATATGAGGTAGTATTTTGGTCTATGTTTTATTGCTTTGATCTGGGTTTCAATATACTGTATGGTTTGTGAAGATTTTGACTCTTGCTTTCTGTAATGTATTTTAATTTGTTAATGCATGCTATGCCAAGATTACATTGTCAAGGAGCCTTGAGAAGCTTACCATCGATCCAGGGATGCTTACTACTACAGATTCTTGGATGATTGTTTCCGTAAAATGTTATAATTAGGGGCTCATATTTTTAATGTGAGCATCACTCTAACTCCTTTTGCTAAATGTCGTACTCTACATATTACCTCTTACTTTATGTGAAATATATATATAGGAAAAAGATGTTTCATAAAGTGTTTATTATATGGAAATGAATTGGTCACCAAACAAAAGGATGCATGAATTTATAGTTGTATATTCAGATTTTTTTTTGGGTGGGTTTTGATAACTCTGCCATACATGGATGGGGTTATCACAAGTAATTTAGAACGTTTTCATATCTCTCCACTTGTTGTGGCTTTCCTTGTGCAGTTACATCATGAAACTGGCTCTACAATCATGTGGTGGTGTACTTGGACAACCATTACTCCGGAGGGATTTTCAGTTGAGCTTAAGAGAGTGTAGCTCAACATCGCAAATAGCAGCCTGTGATTGTTGCCCATAGAAAGAACACCTTTGATGGATGTGGCATTAAGAGACTATTATCTAACAAGTTCAAATTTGACAAGGTAAGTAAGTAATGTGCCCTAGATTTGTTTTGTTGATAGTTACCTTGAGGCGGTCACTGTCAGGTGGTCACCTACCAGTTATTGAGTGTTGGTTTTGGTTTCCCATTCTCATGGTCTACTTCTCAATTTTTCCTAAAATCAGGACTCATAAAAACTCCTATTTTAAGTAAGTTTGATCAAAATGATTCGTAGTCACTGACTGGGACTATCATTACCATCTATTTTCCAATTCAGATATTGGATGTTTCTTTTAGAGATGCACTAAAGAATGCTATGTGAAACAATCATAGGAGTATGTGTCGTTGGCACTTGAAAATGGCCCCATCAGCTTGCTTACCTCCATTAGGTGCAGTTGATCAGGTATTTATTACTACAGAATTTTATTGATTTCGTCCAGTCACGTCTCATTGTTAGTGGATCTAGCATTTGTTAATGGTTAGCAAGTTTTTTTTGGAATGGCGTAATTTAGTATATTCCTTCAAACTAAGGTATGGGCCAATTCTTATGGAAAACCCGCTTATCATATTTTTTTCTATACAGATTTAGTCATGTTGATGTCTAATGCTACTAGAAGAGAGAACAAAGAATTCAATAAAGAATTGATCTAGGAAGTGCAGTGGTTAATGAATTTGATCAAGGTCCATGAATATTTAGCATAGTTGATGGCAAAAGTTGTTCCATATATGATTTCACTGTGTCGAGCGTTAGGTTTCATCAAACTTCGAAACCACATGGTGTTTTCGCATCCGAATTTTATTTTTCATTTATTTTTGTGTAAATTTCTCCGCAAAACTCACCACCAATGTAGAATGTGATCACTTGTTGTATCAAACTTTGTGATTTCCCCTTATATATAACTTTGAGGCCTTCCGTGGATCTGTTATTTTATTTTGCGTTCGATAAACATCGTCTGTTGATCTGTTATGTAATGTGATAACACTGTCGGTGGAAATTTTGAAATTGTCTTTAGTGTGCCCTCTTAATGTGTGAAAGCTCGTTTTGGGTCTAATGTCTTGTAATAATGTATACATGTCAACTTTCTTTGTTATGTTTTTTGTTATAGTGAGTACTCTATGCAACTTAATACTTCTTGCATCAAAGTTCTTCAAACTCAGGATGAAGTGGTTAACCACCGTTAAAGAGGCAGCATCAAAGGACCTCCTGCATGAACGCCATATGGCCATGGGTTCATGCATCTAATCCATGACCGCCGTCATTACAAAAAACATTTGACAGATTTCATTGTTTAGGTATCAAAAAATTACTCAATATTGTTAGTATTTTCTTGCTTGATTTCCTTTCTATGAGAACACACATATAGAAGTGCAAATTATTTCACACAGAAATAGAAGTTATTTTCAGTTGAAATATTATCGATTATGTAGAATATAGATTGTGGATTTCTGAATTTTGATAAACTTATTAGGACCCTTTTTATGATATGGTGTTATGAGGTTTCAAAGTGGAGACATTTTGTTTCATATGATAATAATTCTTGGATATGGAAACAAAAAAGATGAGCAATTTGAAAAAATTTCGGGAACCATGTTCAAGATTATAGACCTCAAGTTATCATCATGAAGAATATATCACAGCTGGAAACTCTATTTTAATTTAACATTATACAGCTATTAGTTTTCATATACTACTTGCTACTTTAACTCGATGGCTTTTTGACTGAATAAAATCCAATGGTTAATTGAACTGTGCTTATTGGAATGATAATTGAACTATAAAGCATAGCATTAGACAACCTGATTCTCAGTCAACCAACGTTATGCTTTTAAGACATTAACGAAAGTTTACTTTGACTTGTGGACCCCTCGTTCAGCATTTACCAACCTCATGTGATCAGCTAGGTGATTGATTCCAAATTACAATTTTGAATATCTCCATCTAATATAATTAGCCATGAATTGGCTACGGTGGGTGGATTGTGTAGGACTCCTTCTATGGTGGGGACTAACTGAGAAACAAGATATGGTCTTGCAGAAATGGTCCATACATAATGATGCATTTCACACTTTGTAAATTCTTTAGTGAGGTATTACTTCCTCTTGCTCTTTATAGATTTTGTTGTTGTTTGCATCTATTTGTATTCCCTACATTTCCCCCTTTTTGTTGTTGCTTAGATATAAGATGTATGATTATGGTTGTACTTTCATTGAGTACTTGTTTGCATGACCATATGGATTCATAAAAAGTACAAAATAACAACAATTAAAGCTGATTTTATAGTACAAAATGACTGATATGTCATCTAAGTATTTCCAGTTTTATATTTTATTAATATTATAACATCAATTACATGCTCTCATCTTTTGATCTTACCTTAGAATGTTATTATTTATTTGAACTATGATGGTAAAATTAAACCTAGAAAGAGTTCTAAAGCTGACAAATTTAGCAGGGATAAGGACAAAGTTGTTTCCGGATACATGAACATTGTCTAGAAATACGTTGAATGAAGAGATAACAGTAGGAGAGTTCAATCTTGTATATTTTCACTTATCAATTGGTTTTCTACTTGAAACGTAAGGTTTGGAAATAAGAGGTTAGTTGTTAACGATCTTATTTAAGACTTTTAAAGGGTATGCCCCTGGTTTGACTCATGAGCAGTGGACTATTGAATTGTTTCTAGCTGTTTCGTTGGGTTTGGGCTAGCTATGGCTTTGGTCATACGTAGGGAGTATCTGTAAATTTTTCCTGTCTAGTCGGGAGGATTTTCAACGTGTAATGGTCACTCCTTGATAAGAACTCACATGTTGTCCCCTTTATCCTTTTCCAATGGCCAAAAAAATAAAAATAAGGAAGAAGTGAAGATATGAGACCCTCACATGGATTGTAGTACATTTAAGTAATATTAAGGGTGGAAGAGGATTTTCATATGAGACCCTCCACTGGTTTAGTTTTCTCGATTGTGACCAGAAAATTGGAAATGAAGAAGTTTATGCAATTTTTCGAAGACTTATTTTTTTTTTTTTTGGTATTGCACCGATGCAGTCGTCAATGGCTAGCTTACCATGTAGCGATGCTTTGATAGAAAACAATCCCACTCCTTAGCAAATGCACTTTTACCACTAGGCCAAAGAGACATGTTGACTATACAATATTCCTACTGCTCATAGTTTACAAAGTGCAAATCATTGCAATGACTAATTTGCTAGCATTACAAACAACCACCAAACCAAAGGAAACAAAATGAGAAAGATAACAATTACATTAATATTGGTTAAATTCTGATGTGGAGTAGTGGATGTCTTTATAGGAGTATAATGCTAACGTAGGCTTCATAACCATAAGAAGTTTCCATACTCTGATATAAAACTAGCCATTATTTCATATTTGCTTGAAAAGGGCAACACATCTAGGAAGCATTGCCCAGGAAAGTGCAATTAGTTTTCTTTTTGGCTTCGGAAAAATAGTTGGAGAAAATTTAACAAATTATTAATTGATCCAAAAATATGAGGATTAAATGTAAGCGAGTTCACTTGAAACTAATTCTTTAAAATAGTTCACGTGCAACGTATGTGCGCATCAACTAGTATCTATATATGTACTAGTTATAACCTATGCCTAAAGGGACAATATAACATAAAATTCAAGCCTTCAAAAAATTAATCTTATTATATTAAATAATAATTTTTCTATCATTCATTTCTTTGATTATATCATTTAAAATTTTCTCAAAATACGTATACACAATACAGGTCTAAAATAAAAATTATATTAAACTAAAAATTTATCAAATATTAAATAATTGAACATGTGATAAAAATGAGTGATGTGATGGTTTTGGGGGGGGGGGAATGTGTAGGAGATAAAATTCAACTTCCTATGCATTTTATCATATAGATTGTAAACTGCAATTTGCCCCAAAAATAGATATTAAGGTAATGTTTGGTAACAAAAAGTTTTTGTTTATTTTTATTTTTGTTTTCATTTTTTCGGAAAATAAAAAAAAAAATATTTGGTGAATGTTTTCGTTTTTTTTTTTTACTTCTATGTTTCAAAAACAATGGCCAAATTTGAAAACATCCAAAATGATATTTTTGAAAACATTCAAAAAACAAAACAAAGCAGGAGGCTCCTTACCCAATTAATGAGATCTCGACTTCAAACCCTCTTAACAGCAAATGGTTCATTTTTTTTACTTACAATATAAAACGGCATGAACAGCTGACTTCTCATAGTGGTTTGCTCGCTGGTGGTCGAAGTCGTTCGCTGGGTCGTCACCTCTGGTTGGTCGCTGGTCGTCGCCTCCGTTGTGTCTCCGGTGAAGCTGTAATCTCTCCGACAAAACTGTAAGCTCTCTCTGCTCGTATCTCCACTTTGATTTTTTTTTTTTTTTTTCAGATCTATGATTTTTTTTCCAGATCTATTCTCCACAGGTTATATTGTTGTTTGCTTTACCTATTGTTTATCGGGTTCATTTCTAGATCTTATGAATTTTGTGTCAAAAATCAGGATAGGGATTTTTGTGGAGAACACATGTTCTAACTTACAGATATCTTTTACTTTTGTGGGTTTTTTTCCTTGTTCACATGAGAAATGTGGATTCCGATTTCGGGTTTTTGGTAAATTTCAATATTTTTTATGTCTTGTTTTCAAAATCAGATTAAGTGTTTTTTTACCTACTTCTTGTGGGTTGTAACTTTTTCTTTCTTGAATTAAATTCAAGGCTCTTTTTGATATGTGTTGGATTTTTTGCTCAGTGGTTTTATTTATAATACACATAATACCAGATAACAGTGTGAGTAGGAGCAATTCATTATCCAAATCGAACTATAACCATAGCTGGCCTAGTTAATATTCTTGCTTAAACATGAATTTGCATCTCTGAGATGCAATCTTTAACCACTCTGCATTTCTTCTAAAACAATTCAGCACACGCAAATTCCTACTTACATTTGTCCTTTATTCCAAAACCAAGTTTTATTCAACAATCTTGATTACATTTAGCATCGGTATTTAAGCACATGCTGAGATGTGGGGTTGTGGGAGGTGGGAGATGTTTTAAGATGCTAAAGCCTTGGTTTGATTTTACAGTGAATAATTCCATGATGCTTATTGGTGATGGGAAGACTGCTGATTTCTGGTGTGATCCATGGTCGGAATCTGGTCCTTTAATTCACAGAATTGAGCTTATTCCTCAGTTTTTTCCCCAGATTAGTGAGGTATGGGGTGAGAATGGTTGGTTATTGGAAGGAGTTGTTGATTTGCTAACCCCTAAGTTGCTGTCTGAAGTTCTGGGTTCTGGGGTGGTTTTATCAGCAAAACCTGATTATAGAGTGTGGAGGCATTCTAATTCAGGATATTTTTCTGTTAAGTCTGCATGGAACTTGGTAAGGAGGAATGGAGATCTGGGTGTGATTGCTAAAGGCATTTGGAATTGCTGATTACTTGGCTTCATTGGCAGTTCAACTGGGGAGATCTGTTGATTTTTCAGCTAGTGGTGTCTTACCACTTGCTGGAAGGATGCTGCTGCAATGGGATCAAACTCAGCTGCCTGCTGCTAGGATGAAGAGGGTGGTTCACAGAGGTACATTGCCTCTTTGATTTCTGGCAGGAGTTCTGTAACCTTGGAAGTATTAAAATGACTTCCAAGGAATTTTGAAGGATTAAAGCCTTAGTTGTATTTTGAGGTTCTCATTGTTTGATTCTTGTAATTTGTTGCTTCTTGTAATTCTTGGATTCATTCAATAATTTATTTTTTCTTTAAAAAAAAAAAAATGTTCATGTGGATATGGTAATATGAATGTTTTCGTCACGCGGACAAAAAAAAACAACGGTCGCCTTTTTTATTGTTGTCCAAGATGGCATGATGATTGTTTCATTTGGGTTGATGAGTACGATACACACAGAGATGAATCAGAAATTGTGATCCCACATGCCAATTTAGGAGGGAGAGAAAGAAGAAATGGATCACACTTTTTTATGCTTATTTGTTGCGGATGCAATTTCATCGTGTGTTGTGTATTATTGTTCTTGATATTTGTATTACTTATTGGAATTTTAGTGAAGTAATTGGAGTGTATTTGTGTAATTGGTAAAATATGAACAATATGTTTATGTAGTGATACATTGGATGTTTAACAACTTTTATTTTGAGTTGATGTATTATGCACTGTTTTATGAGTTAATATATGTATTGACGTATAATCAATGTGGATATGATTTATCAAGAATTAAAATAAATGTAAAATATATGACATAAAATAAAATGGTTAACAAACATATTTTCTGTTTTAGTTTTTAGATTTCATAAAACAACAACTTTTTTGTTTTAAACTTTTAACCACAAAAAAAAAAAAACATTAATTCTGTTTTTTATTTTTTTTTACCGAACGCACCCTAAGATGAAAATAATATAGGGGGCATTATAGGAAATTTGTATGTGTAGATACGCAGATATATAATGTATTTGATGAGATAACATTGCAAGTTTGCAAATCGCATGAACAGAGGGAAAGGGCGATTAAAGCTCGGCACAAATCGAATAGAAGACCTCAAATCCAAATCCAAGTAAGTTTGAAATTTTTCTCACATCACCACTTTCCAAGCGAAAGCCTTTCAAGTATTTTATTTGTTTGCAGAACAATAGGTTCAGTTCAGCCCTAGCTCAAAAGAGGGTCGGCAATGGCACGTGATGAGGCTTCACTGATGTTTTCGTTCAAGGACCTTGAAGAAATCACCGATGGTTTCAGCGAAGAGAATTATATTGGACAATTTCAGTTTGGCAAACTGTATCGAGGAAAGGTTAATTCAGATGATGGGCCACGCTTCTGTACGGTGAAGATTTGGGAAATTCCTGAACTTTATGTTTATTGTGAGGGCCACAACGAAGGCAGATTAAGAGTACGTCGGGGTTGATTTCAAACGAAGCCAGCTTTTTCTTAATTTTTTTGATGTGTTACGTATTGATTTATTTTTTAATTATTATTAGGATGAATTATCGCTTCTTGAGCACGAAAAGTTCAATTTTCATCCGGGGCTGGTAAAGTTGTATGGATATTGTGTTGATGAAGAAAAGCTTGGTATTATTTATGATCTCAATCCACTTGATACTGTGCATAACCTTGTGCTTAAAGGTAAATATCCTTCTGCTTCTTGTTTTAGAGTGGATAATCGAAGTTATCTGTGGTGACATAGTCTAACCTCGTAAATTAGTTTGATGTTTACTGGTATAAATTTGTTGATTTGACTGTTTTGAGTTGTTGTGATGCATTTGTAGATAGTTTTACATGGCTGCAGAGAATTAAAGTTGCTCTTCGATTTGCTAATCTCCTAACACTTTTTCATGGTGGAAATCCGATGGGCCTGCATCTTCTGGTTCGCAACTTAAGTGCTGCTCATATCGTGCTTGATGAGGTTAGTTTTGACGTTGTTCACCTCCTCATTGTTGTTGGCATGCATGCTTCCAGAACAACTTTTCTTTTCCTTTGTCATAATTTTTTTTTGTGAGTGGTGTAATTTTGTCCATCTTACATAATATCTTGAATTGTTCTCCTTGTAGGATTACAACCCAAAATTATTCGACTTTGGCCTGATTTCGGGTGGAATTTTCCCCGATAGGACTATACGGCATCCTGCGGCTCTTTCTGGGTGTATTGGTTACATTTCTAAGGGTTTTTGTTATTCAGGTCTGCTAGCTTAATATGTTAATATTGTTGATTATCAAAATGCTGTTTTCATTGTCATTGGTGAAACTGCACATTACGTTTTGTTGTATTGTATTTTGTGGAAACTTTGTGCCAAACATCTTTAGCTCATCACAAACTGAACTGAAACTTGTACAAGGGATTAGGGGAAGATATGGCAAAGAAGACTATGAGTAGATATATTGATTAATCAAACAAAGTTAATTTATCTTTTTTTGTAGTTGGACTCCATGATTCATTGTAGTTAGACTATGATAATAAATTAGCGGGAACAATATTATTGACTAGGGGGAATAACCCTTTAAATAGCTTAAACTGGTGTAACAACATACCGGTTCTCTCTTCTTTATATAGGTATTCTCATTTTGTAGGACCATTTACATGGCCAATTAGGTTGATGAAGTAGTATTCAATTGGCTAAAATTTGGTATATGCGTGAGTTTTATATGTCCACAATATAAGCTTGAAAAGCACTAAAATACTTGACTAGTGACTCCAACCAATTATAAAGTTTGCTTGTTCCTATATCTGAGACTAAATGTCAGAAGTGATAATTTTATTACATATTTGATTATTCAGCTAGATTTGGGTTTTTATTCTTTGATAGTGGTTTGATTTCGGGTTTTTTATGATGACTTGAGCATGTTCATGGCTCTACCTCAGCTTGAGCCTCTACCGAGCCGAGCCTGATAAAAAATCCAAACTCAATAGCCAAGCTTGAGCCAAAGCTTATCGTTACCAGTTTCAGCCGAGCCCTTTGAAAGTATTGGGAAAATTAGGTTAAGAATTTAGCCATGGTACCTGTCAACATTTTCTTGAGTATGATAGTTGCATTTCTTGTACAGATGGACTCTCAGTCTCTCATGCGTTTCCAAATTTCTTGAACTGTCAAGAGTGGGAGAGTTGTCATTTTTCAGATTTATTGGCGCATTCTAGTTGGGAGTTTTTTGGGGGATTCTAACTTGTGGAAAACATGGGAGACATAGTTTTCATTTTTACATGATATATCTATGTATTTCCAAATAGATTCAGTAACTGAACTGGTCCCTTTGCTGCATATACATATTCAATAAGAGATAATGTGTTGCTACACAAATATTTTGTGTAAGTGGACATCTGGAAATTTTCTTGCTGAAAAAACTCAAATTATTTCCTGTTTTGTCCCCAACCCTTTTTTCCTGGTATGCCTGAGTCGCTAACCAAGCTATTCAAACATTTGTGCAGCTTGGTTGACCTGGCTGGGAAGTGGGAACTATCCCACGGAGGGTATGGTGTGGTGGGGGGTGGGGATAGGTAAAGAAGAGAGGATGTGGCAAGGACATCAGCGAAGTATGACATGGAATTTTTAGAGATGTGCTTATTAGGTTGGATTCTGGGATTTATTATATGTTAAAAGTGCCAAAACTGAGGGTGTAGTCTCTGTAGTTTTCTCATCCCCCCTGGCACGTTTTTGGATCGGTTTGTGCTAAGCCTAAAGCAACAAGGTCACACTTTGTTGGTTGGTTGTTGTTCCTTTAGTGAGGCTGAATAATACTGCTAATGCATTCCATAGATATACGTAAAAAGTGTTGCAGTTACCATATCAGGCCCATCAATGATTTGTGATCTATTTTCTGTTCTTGAGATTAAATTAATCCCCGTTTTTGCTAGAATGAGTAACTTTGAGAACTTGGTGGCAGGCTATTGGTGTGAAGGATGTGATGTTTTTGCATTTGGGGTTTTGCTTTTGATGTTGATAACCAAGAGAGTCTATAACGAAGAAGACAGAATGAATGAGGATGTACCTAAAGTTTATGAATGGGCACAAACTCAGTACAAACCAAAAAAGGCCACCTTGGGCTATGGCAAGTCCGGTTGTTCACTTGTGCACGAAAGCCTGGAGAAGGAACCAGTTTTTTGTTCAAGAGATGGACGTCAAATTACGAAGCTGGCTATGCAATGCGTGGCATATTATTCTTCAAGCCGACCAACAATGAGGCAAGTTGTCAAGTGTTTGCAGAAACTACATGTTGTTCGGCGTCATGCTATAAGTCCAAAGTGATAATCTATTGTAGGTGTAGGCTTAGGCTACATGTCTATATCAGGGAAAGCTAACCTTTTAATTTGTTCAGTTCATCTGAAGTAGGATACTGCATTAGCATATAGTAATTGTAAGACTCTGAAATTTATTTCGCTCTCTCAGGCACATAGAGGCTCCAATAATTGGTATATGTGGAAAGTTTTTCCAATTTTGAACCTCAAACTGTACTTCTTTGAATATCCAGAGTATTTCTTTTCTTTCACCTTGACTATTATTTTTTCTCCATCAATATATGAGGGTTGGATTTTGTTATAGCAGAGGCTAGAATATATTGAATCAAGATCGTAATAAGTTTAGTGAATAATTATCATAGCTTTGGGGTGAACTCGGCTAAAGCCTCAGGCAATATAGTGGAGAGGCGACTGTTGCAGACTTGGAGAGCAGGGCTGGGGGATTCGGATGGGTGGGGATGATCAGAAGAGCTTAGAATTGGGTATACCAAAAAGGTGACAGGTGGTCGGAGAGGTGACCGTCACATAATAAAGGGGGTTGAAGAGTAAGGGTGACCACAATTAGATTGTTATGTTGAACATTGACAATAATAAATCGTTCCTAAATCAACATCATTTTTCAGGGTCGTGAAGTCCACTTTTTGACAATTTGGATGGAAAAATTAACAATCGAATATGATCACCTTTTTAGGTGTTTTTATTTATTTATTATTATGTGTGTTTTTATCACTATTGTGGTAACTATTTTTATTATTTATTTCGATACAAAAAAAATTACCACTTTTTGTAGGTAATTTATCACATTTGTGCGTGTTTTTATCACTGTTGTGATAATTATTTTTGCCATTTTTTTCGGTACCACAACAGTGAAAAAAACACACACAACAATGATAAAAATATTTACGAATGTGATAAATAGAGGTATGATACCAAATATTACTTTTTTGGTAACACAAATAAATCCATAATAAAATAAAGAAATTATAAGTGACGAATTTTCATTACATGAAAAATAAAGATATTATATCGAAAAGTGACGCTGTAGCACTGACCCAAATTATTTTGTCCCGATCCAAGCGAATTTTGGAATCAAATAACAAGGTTTGTAAGTTGTAACCAATCCAGATATGAATTGGCAAAATAAGATTCATTTAATGGTCATGTTTGGAGGTTGTTTAAATAAATAGTTTTTAAGGATTTTAGAATAAAATAAATTAGACCTATTTGAATTTTGACTTTTTTATCAGTTTATAATTTAATTTCTTGGATCAAAAAAATTTATTTAGACTGATTCAATAAATTAATTTTTTGAACTCTTTTTTCGATTTTGTAAAGTTGTCATTGATTTCACATAACTTTTTAATTTATTATATTTATAAAATATTATTAGTGACGTAAAAAATTTGAAATTTACACTTTCAGAATTATTATTTATAATTTATACATACATGTAATTTTTTTTTTTAACACAAAAAAATAAAGTAATTTTCTTTTAATTTTTTCAACATTTTAAATAACACCCCAAATAAAGTTTTACTTAGAAAAAGACAGTTACGGTCAGGCCTAATATCTTTTAATTGATTCTTGTGTGACAAGATAAAATCAGTATTAAATTTGATCCGTTGATAAACAGGAGAATCCACGATCCTAACCACTTGGCCGTTGGATCACATGACATTGGACTGTACTTACAAGTTACAATTGGACAGACAAAGTCACCTAGTTAGAGTTTATAAAGTCTGGCGATGATTTATGTTTCAAGTTGTGATTTTAATCTGTGGACCGAGAGTACTAAGTCTCTACGCTTACGTGCCATTTACTTATTTGTCCGATGAAAAATACAAGGGTAAATATCACTCATGCTCCCTACCATTTGATTTTATTATACGGACACCCTCTTATATTTTAAAAACAACACCTACCTCTCTTGACATTTATAACTCGTAACAGACACATCCCCTCCAACTAACAGACGTTAAAATTATTAATAGTCAAAGCTGATGTTATCAATAATAATATTTAAAATACCAAAAATACCCTATAAAATTAAGTTTGAGAATTTAAATATATGTTTTTCTTACCATATAAATTTATCCCTCATTTATTTCAACACTTAAATTCTAATTTCCTAATTGTACTAATAACTACCTATCCAAAAAAAAATTTAAACTCATAATCCAAACCCACCAATTCTCGTAATAATTATGATTTAAAAAAATAATTAGGTTACTCAAAATATAATATATTATTTTCATATTATGACATCACTAATTAAGCAATTAATTAGTTAATTTTTTTTCCAATTAAGACACCACTAATTAAGTAATTAATTAGCTAAATTTTCCCCAATTAAGACACCATCAAGTAAAATAATTTTGTTTTTAAATTAAGACACCATGAATTAAGCTAATCATTTGGCAGCATCACCCACCACCATGGGTTTCTAGAACCGCTACCACTCCTCAACCACCGCCTTCTAGAGAGAGAGAGGGGATATGACAACTGTAAATGACACCACCGCCTCCACCATCCGAAAAAGCCACCGTCGACACCATTAGTGCCACCATCCAAAACCCATTAACTCCACCACACAAAACCAACCATAATCACCACAATCTCCATCATTCAAAACCCACCACCAAAATTTGAACCACAAAAAAATTCAAAAAATTAACCACAAAAATAACCATAAATTTAATCTAAATGATAAATAACAAAAACTCAACTGTGCACCAGCATAACTAATGGCAGTGGGAATTTGTGCTTCGATTTGATAAAATCGATTCGAGGGTTTGACAATTCACCAATTTCATGTGGATTTTTTCAGATATAGAGAGAGGTAATAGTCTTAAGATCTAGAGTTTGTTGTGGGAAGGGGGCAGAGGCCTAAGAGAGAGAGAGAGAGAAGAAGATTGGGAGTGGTGATGGTGGTAGTGGCAGTTGGGCTAGGTGTGGTGGCATTTTACAAGGAGGGGGCAGGGGCTCTGTGTGAGAGATAGAGAGAGGAGTGGTGGTGGTTGCGGGTAGGGTTAGGGATGAGTGAGAGACGTGAGAAGAGAGAGATTTTTGTTTGACTCTTTAATTTAATTTTTTGGTAATATATGTATTTATTTTAAATTAAATTATAGGGTTAAAAAAGTCATTTTATCACTTCTGTTAACGTCAGTCACCTATTTACTCTGATAAGGGGTTGCCGTGTCATTTTAGAAATGTTAGAGGGTCTGCGTGTCATTTAATCAAATGTCAGGAGAGTGAGTGTAATTTACCCCAAAGACAAACATATCCTTGAGCTCACGTGCGTTGGCAGAACCTATAATATTTGGAACAGTACAAAGGTCGATCTGATGCAGAGTTTCGGTCTTAATTGGGAAAAGAAGACTCTCTCTCTCTCTCTATCTCTATCTCTGCCCCCTCCAGCCGATACCCTACTGGATATCTCTCCCAAAGCCGATATAGAACTCCTGGCTCTCCTTCTACCTTTATCTCTACACCCAGAAGTTCTTATCCGTTGATTAGTTGGGCAGATCTGCTTTATATTAACTGATTGAGTCGGGGACAGATGAGATTCTACGGCATCTGGGTGATTGACCAAGAAGAGATTCCCAATTTCTAACGGGAGGTGATGCGTTTGAGTGTCGCCAGGTAACTTGATCTGAAATTCTGAACCTTTTAAGTGTTTGATTATTGTGTTTTTTTCGTTGGTAATTAGATTTTTGGATTTTTGTTACGAAACTGTGAACATTGAAGCGCTCTCTCGATCCCTCTCAAACAAACACACCACCAATTCCTCTAGATTTTGTCAGATCTGAACCACAAGAGAGGTTAAGAAATCATCCTATTGTCATTGAATAGTCAAGTGATGGCTCTGCATGATAACCAATCAAATAACTGCCTTCCAGGTCTCTAGAGTGACGAGGATAGGCAGTTTTGATGTTTTTAAGGTAGAAAAGATTTTATATTTGGGATAGCTTTAATTTGTAAAGCTGAAATAGTTATGGGGCAGTAGTGTGGTGGTCTCTTTGCTCAGAAGGTTAGGTATCTCAATTCTTTTATTGCATTGAAATTGAACAGTATGTATCGACATTCTTCACATCTCATAACGGTGGAAAAGTTATGAACCAGGACAAAAGATCAAAGACAAGTGTAACACCCTTCAGTTACAAAATGTAAATGTCCAAAGCTAATGTAATGGAAGTATAACAGCACAAATTATTAGTTACCCATGAGCTATGAATTCTATTTTAAATCTGCTATAAAGCTCAAACTAATAATTTTATTCTGTAGTGTACTTGTTGAATCATAATAGATTCGTTGCATTGAACTCACTTGGGGAATGATAGATATGCACACTATTGAGTAGTAGATGGCGTTTTGCTGACATGCTGAATTAAAATAAACTAGTCTCTAGTTCAACTGATTCTATGAGACTAATTTTTTTGGGGCAGTGGTAGGATTAATTATATTGCCCATGATTTGAATTCCTAGTGTACCATGGAGAACTATTGTTTGGACAGTTTCTTCTACTCTATGACAATTGTGTTGTACAAAACTACTTAAACATTATCAGATTGTCTGTTGTTGATATCGTAATGAACATGGATACACTCTTAAACTTTTGGTTGCTAGGAAAAGGGGATAGGCATAGGACCGGCTTGTTTCACATAACAACTTTTATTTTTTGATAGGAACATAACAACTTTTATTTGTAGTATGTAGAATTCAATAATTTTTTCTGATAAGAAACAATACAATTTTATTGATTTAAAAATAATATATCCATGAGGTAATAAGATGGACAAGATGTCTAACCATGAAATGGAAAAAACAAAAACTCATAACATAAAATTTAAGGCGCACACGAGGCTTTCCAATCCGATAATATACAAAAGAGCGGAACACCAACAAAGTCCTTAGAAACTGAAGCCCACAACGATGCCAAAAAATAGATCTGATCCCATAAACCATCCTTCCATTCTGCCCTATTCTTAGATATACTTGAGTTTCTCTCCAGCCAAATAACCCATATTATTGCGAAAATTGCACAAAGCCAAAAGGTCCTCCTTTTCCCATGCTTTCCAAATCCCTCAAATTCTTCCACTAGCATTGAAGAAAAAGTCCCAAAAATTACCAATCTCAAGATTGCTTGTGAGAATATTGATAATCTTTTTTTTGCATTGCCCTATTGCTATGTTTTTGTGGTCCAAGTTATTTAAGTTAGCAACATATCACACACCACTGTGGAGATATGCAATGAAATGGTCTTTTTTTCTGAAGCAAATCATTTGTACTAATCCTAATATGAGCTATAATCCATGCACAAACTTGCACCTTACTAGGCACATTAGCCTTCTAAATCATCACAGAAGAAAGAAATGCAGGAATACAAGATTATCAATCAGTTTATCAAAAAAAGGACTTGCATGTGAAAGCCCCCAAAGACTCGAGAACCCATTTTATTTTTTCACTTAATTCATGACGCAAGTTGAATTCATTAATCCAGGAAAGAAGTGACCAATTCCATAGTATCTCTATCATCAAGATTCCTATGGAATCCAAGATCCTAAGAGGCTGATTGATGAGAGTAATGATACATCGATGCAATAGAACACCCATGAAAACGAGATAACTGATAAAGGCGTGGGAACATAGAAGAAAAAGATGATGACCCGTCCCAAGCATCCTCCCAAAACTGAAATCTTTCCTCATTATCTAGAATGAATGTAACATCTTGAGAAAATCTTGAAAGTCCCTTAGCAATGAACTTCCATGGACAACAATAAGCTCCTCTGCCCCATTAGCATCCCATCTGACACTACCCATTGGCTTGTAATCTATATTTTGCTCTTAATAATTGAATGACATTGATTTTTGTTCCATTAAAAATCTCCAGAGCCATTTACCAACTAAAGTTATATTTCTTACTTTCAAATTCCCCACTGAAAGACCCTCTTTTATTTTTGTTATTGACATCACGTCCCAATATACCAAATGATCCTTCTTTCCTTCACCACTTCCTTCCCACAAAAAAGTTTATCATCATTTTCTTAAGTCTTATTGTGATCTTTCCTGACATTTTAAAGAGAGAAAAAATAGGTCGGTATGCTAGCCAAATCCGATTGGGCCAGGTTTAATCTACCCCTCTAGAAATATAAATATAAGCTTTCTTTCACCTATCTAGGGGTGTCTGTGGGCCGGGCCGGGTTAGGCCCGCGAAATTTTTCTTAGACTGGGTAGGGTAGTTCCAAGTGAGTTATTGGCCCGGCCGGGCCGGACTTGGATAAGGAGGGGTAGGTTACCTACGGTCCAACCCACGAGCCTATTGGACGGGCCTACTAGCGAGCTTTTTTTATATACAACTTCATTTAAAAATAATGAATATTTTTTTAACTTAATATTTTTGTAAATTGTATTTTTTGAATTAATAGTAGATTCAAAATGAATAAAAAATAAAAAATAAATAATTTTATTTATGAATAGAGGAGGTACTGCATTACAATAAAATAAACACATCCGAAGTAGGTTGGCACCTACCCATCTATCTATCATTTGCACAACTCTACCCTTTAAATCGTATATGTTTACTACATGCAAAAGAAAATAATACATTATTTATAGTATCTAATTTTCTAAAACTTCAAATTCTGGCATTGATGGACTTTTTTCAAAGTTTCAAATTCAATGGTCTAATAATCTAATGGGTTTTTTGCGGATGGGCTATTGGGCCGGGTAATGGGTTTGGGGGCAGGCCCAAACCCTATTTTTTAAGGATATTGGGATCGGGCGGGCCAACTATTTGGCCTATGGAGTTTTGGGCCTATTTTTTTTTAGGCCGGGTAACGGGACTCGTGGGTAACCTGGCCCATCGACACTCCTACACCCATCTAATAGTTTCCCCACCTTTTCCACAACTGAACCCTAAAAAACTAAGGATAAAGGATTCCCCCCCTAAAAGAAGACCTAAATACTTTAATGGCCACTCTTCCACACCACATCTCAACATCCTCGCTAGTCTAGAAATTTTATAATGAGAGGAGTTTACACCTACAATCAAACTTTTCTCCATATTGACTCTTAATCCCAATATGTTTCCGAATACTTCTACTATCATTTTTTAATTTTGAAAATTTTCCTCATCTCCCCCTTAAAAATAGATAATATCATAAGCAAATTGCAAGGGTCACATAAATTCTATCCCTCCCAATTACAAAACCCTCAACAAGTTCAAACATCTCTACTTTTCTGATCAATCTACTCAAGCCATAAGCCACTAAAGTAAAGAGAAAAGGGGGACAAATGATCACCTTGTCTCAATCCTCTAGTTGCCTTAAACCTTCCCCGACGATTTCCATTAATCATAATTGAGAAATTCATTGATTGAAAGCATCCATTAATCCACCCTCTCCACCTACTACCAAAACATTTTACTTCCAACACATGATTCAAAAAACCCTGGTCAACATGGTCATAAGTTTTTTCAAAATCAATTTTAAACACAATACCTTCTTTACCCCTTCCTCTCCACCTACTACCAAAACCTTTTACTTCCAATACATGATTCAAAAAACCCTGGTCAACATGGTCATAAGCTTTTTCAAAATTAATTTTAAACACAATACCTTCTTTACCCCTTGATCTATAATTCTCTACCACGTCATTAGCCGCCAAAGTTACATCTAAAATTTGTCTTCCATGGATGAAAGCACCTTGACACACTGTTATTGTCCTATTAAGAACTTCCCTCAATATCAATGATAGTACCTTTACAATGATTTTATAAATACTAGACACAAGCCTAATTGGTCTAAAGTCCTTCATTCTCAATGGTTTATCCTTTTTTGGAATGAGACAAATAAAGGTAGCATTGGTAACTAGATTATTCACATCATTATGGAAAAATTAAAAAAAAAACTGTCAACAAATCCTCCTTGACTATCTTCAAACAATCTTGAAACGCTGCCATAGTAAAACCATCCGGTCCCAGTGCCTTAAATTTTCAACAATAAAAAATAGCTCGTCTCACTTCTTCCTCCTCAAAAGGCCTTTCCAACCACCTAGTTGTACTCTTCTCAATGGGATTCCATTCCACTCTAACCCCTCTATTGTAAGTCGATCAATCTCCACCGATGAATACAAATTAGCAAAGAACTCAATAATCCTACTCTCTATTATTCATTCTTCCACATTTTTCCCAGTTTCAAGTTCTAATTTATCAATAATTTTCGTTTTTCTCTTCCCATTTCCCATTATATAAAATAGTCTTGTATTATTTTCTCCCTCTTTTATCTACTTTACCCTTGCTTTTTGCCTCCAACTCACTTCTTCTTTAAACACAACCTCCTCAAACTTATTTCTAACATCTCACATTTCTTTTCTCAAGCTCTCATCTAAACATCCATTCTTTTGTGATTTATCAATCTCTTCAATTCTCCCCATAATTAATATCTTCTCTATTCTAAGATCACCATATATCTCCTTATTCCACAATTTCAACTTTTATTTCACCATCGTCACTTTTTTCATAAATTTAAATCCCTTCCACCCTTGTATATTTCCTTCTCCCACCACTTCCTAAACTTACCCTAAAAACTATGATGACCTAACCACATATTCTCAAACCTAAAGGGACTAGGACCCCACCTAATGGAAGAAGTATTAAGAACTATATGACAATGATCCGAAACTACCCTAGGAAGTGAATTCTGTCTAACTCCCGGCCAACCCCCCCACTCAACAGAAAAAAAGGATCTATCCAATCTATTACACACAAGATTTTCTCTAAAATTTGTCCATGTGGAGGCATTATTCTAAGGAGGATCTTTCAAACTAGTGTCTCTAATGAAAGAATCAAAATTTCTCATACTCGTTACTCTACTCCCATTGATTTTTTTTGAGGTATATCTAACCACATTAAAATTACCCCCAATACACCTCCCTCATGGATTTTTGCAGTATCACCACATCCGGACTCTCCTTTAAAATCAGATCCTTAATAGAGCTTCTTTTACTTTTTGATCCTAACCCTCTCCAACTACTGATTTTCGTAACTCACTACCCTTATGTTCCTTCATGCTAATCCATCACAGATTTATCTTTGATCCCAAAAGCCTTGGCATAATTGATTTCATTATCTGCTCCATTCTCTCTAGTTTCACATCCACTGTTCCTGCGACAGTCCTCGTCCTCGCCATTTCACTCAAAAAAATCACCAATTCTAGAATTTGTCTGTGTCTTCTTGAAATTGGAATCAGATTCATCATCCTCCTTAGAGAATTCTTCTATCGAACTGTGCTCATCGAAATTATTTCTGATCCGACCTCCTTCGAACAGGCCTAGCGCGTCTTCATGGCCTTGAGTTCCTTGGTCTCCCTCCTCAAAATCCTCCCTGAGAGTGCTTATACAGCCACCAACACCCTCGTCTTGATGCTCCTCACCCACATTCGATCATCTCAGTACCTGCATCTGTGCCAGAGAGATTCCCTTCATCGTCGCTTGGGAATAGAATCGAAGCTCTAGTTGCTTTGTTTTTTTGTACCCTAGTCTGATCTAAGTTTGATTGGATCGGATTGTATTATATTTATGGGTAGGGGCGGGTCTTCTATTAAAATGTTCAGGCTTTTTTACATTAAATGGCCCAAGCCTAGAATTCTCTGGCCCGTTTACTTTCTGGTCTCTTTCTTTATATAAATACCCACTTTTACTGGGCTGTGGTACACTATTCGATCCTAGCCCACTAATAAATCCTTGCTACAAATTTTGACCATCCTTCAACAGATCAACTCGTCCCTCTTTTGGCCCACCTCCACCAAATCATCCTTAATTGGCGCATTAACCCTTAAATCCTCCAAATTAGTTGCGTAATCCTGATTTTTGAAATTCAAATTTGACTCAATGACAATCAAATCCACATTAGTAAACTCATTTAAATTATGTTTGACAGCGACATTAGGTCTGGGATTACAGCTTTTATTAAGCTACAATTGGATTGACCTTGGTGCACCAAAAAGAATCACCTCCTTTCCTCTTGCCTCTCCACATGTTCCTTTTTTTGGAACCTATCATCTTCAACCTTCAGCTGGTTGTACCGAAACTCTGTACTACCCTATCTCCGATGTATCGCCTGATGCTTCAAGAACATGATGCCCAATCTCGATATCACTCTAATTCGAGTGACGAACACTTCTCCTGAGAATTCTACTTTCAAAGAGGATGGAAGAAAGCCAGAATGGTTCCCGTTCACTCTAATTTTTGCCTGAAATAGATTTATTCGTAAATGAAGTTTCCCTATGAGTTTCGATATACCTTCCATAGTACACACCTATCTTTGTGAAGATTCCCTCAGCCCAGAAATGAAATGGCAGTCCCTCTATTGCGATCCATCCCACTAAAAAAGATACCATCTCTCTGCCTGCATTTGCCGCTGGTTACCCATTTTGTTAATCTCATCCTATAATCCCCTTCCAGCCAACACCATTCTGGTTTGCAAATTTCATCGATTTGCGACATATTATCGCATATAAATACTTATCAATCTGGAAAGGCTCCAGGGTGAATGTGGAATTAAACTTCTTTGACAGTGCCACCCAAATAGATCTCCAAGAAACAAAAAGACTCTCTCTGGTACAAGTAACTGCGTTATTCCATTTGCCATGGACAGAACAATCAGCCTGTTGCTTTGAACATTCAATTTCCCTATTTTCAATAAGTAATGTGCCATTCTTGTTTTCATTCTCCAATCCACTCTTTTTTGTTTTAACAACATTTGACCATCTCCTCCCTGCATCACCCTACCAAACATACCAGCCACTTCTTTCCAATCATCCTGACTTGCTCCTTGAGGAATCACAATGAACCTTCTCTGACCCTTATCTTTTAATGACAGAAATTGTTAAGCACATACTGTAAACATGTTGTTTCTATTCATTTCTACCCACATCTTGTAAATATTGTTGCCATACTGTCGAAAGAAGAACCCTAATTCCACTTGAGTATTCGCTTCTATAATCATTTGCCTCAACCATGCCAAGCCGTTGATATCTACTGAGATAGAGAAATAGCGTACTTCTCTCAATAATCCTGAATCCATATGATCTGTAATCATCATCAACCTCAATCAATATTAATTTGGTTGCAACATGAACTTCACCAATCGTTTTCATACCCCTCCTTGGAATGGAGTGAAGCACAGATACTTTCAGCCTGTTATTGTTTTTTAATCCAACTAATATTTGTAATATCAATCGACTACTGCTAGGATAGATTTACCCTACTAATAGCTAATTTTTTGCACTGAATCTGCGTGGTGTCCACAGATTTACCACTGTTAAGTATAACAGCAAGTTGGGCAGCATTGTGTGGGCTGTAATCTGTTGTTACTACACTTAGAATTCAATATCTAAGATGCACGGACACGGACACGATATTTCTTAAAAAAGTAGGACACAAACACATTGGGTACACGGTATAAATAATTGTGTTTCTATATAAAACTACATAATTATTTGCAAATATAGTGATAATAACACAATTTAGAAAAAAATCTAGTACTTTATGATAGGTAACTACTATGCCTAGTTATCTAGTGTGAATTTTCGGACCAAGGAATATTAATAGTCAATAATCATCAATTTGTTTTTGTAGACAAACGTGTATCCACCATATATAATTTAAATGATTGCTCTCACTTTCGCTATTCTTCTTTTTTAAAACTTTTATGTATCCTTTGCTTTTATTATTATATCTTGAGTACAACTTCAACATATTTAGTCTTGGTACTTATATGTTCTCTCATAGTATAAGATAATTGTTAGTCAAATTTTTAAACTTTGTTAATGTCAGCACATGTTTATTGGTTTGTGAAGAAGTGTCGGACACATCACCAAAGAAGTGTCGGATGCGTACAAAATTAAAATTTTATCATTTAGTTATGGACACGGATAAAAGAGCATCGGACATGTGTCTGAAGAGTGTCAGTGACCTGCATGGATATGTCAAATTCTTGAGAGGGTCTGTGCTTCATAGTTCAATATAGTTCATTTGATTTTTTATGGTGGATAATAGTTTATTTGCTTGTGTAATTGTCAACTAGATGTTACTATCGATATTGCAACAAATTTGTTGTGGTTCTTGAAATTACATAGCGTCCATTTCAAACATGAAAAGAAGCATGTGACACACTGTCATGAGAACTCTCGGAAATGTGGGGTAAAATATACAATGTTAATTTTCTTTATAAGATGTTAATGTTATCTATCCATTTGGTACTGAAGATTGTCTCAATTTGAATTTTTTGTTAGATCTTCTCTGGCTTCATTTGTTGTATCATTCCTTTACAAATTCTCTCTGGATTCTCTCACACACACAAACCCAGATGGAATAGCAGACTTGCCTTGATTGTCATCTTCACCTTGTTTCTATCTAAAAACTTTCTCCCATTTTTTTCCTTATGATTGTGGTGCAAGATTTGTTTGTTTGTATTGGAAGCTTTTCTGTTCTTTATTTTCTTTTTCTTTACTTGTGGGTACATTTTGCAGTTTTCGATGAACTGATAACCCTTTAGAGGAAGGATATGATTTTTCTCTTTAAAAAAACATGCAATCTCAGTTAATTGATAAAAAAACTCATGTTACATTTTTGTCAAATAGAGTTTGTGGATGGTAATGCACTAACATGTAGACTCCTACCTTGATCCACATGTACACCATATGTATATAGTATGTCCATCTGAAATTCGACATCCAGTAAAGCAACTAAAAAAATGCTATCTGATCTTCACAAAACCAATATACCAAAATTTGCATGCTTTGCTATTGTATGTCAAGCCCAGAACTTCCAAGACATTGAGTTACTTAATAAAATATGCACAATGTTCAAGGTTTAGTAAAACTAAAGTTGTAATATGCAGAAACCTATTAATATGTAAGATGCTAATATCCATCTAATGTGCTGACTATCTCAGAAAATGTTGGACGAGCTCTCCAAGATTCTTTAACGCACCTAAGTGCTAGTTGTGTGATACTATTTGCACTTTGCTCAGTACATCCTGTTTCACATAGAGAATTTTTCACGACAGGTCCAGATTGAGATTTTATAAGTGCTCTGGCAATTATATGTTGATTCTCTACTTTGTTGGTGTTTGCTTTGTCTTTCTTTGTTTTTCGTATCTTTGGTCTCATATCTCTTACTAAGCCAACGTCATTCTCCTTCATGATTAGCTGCAGCATAATCACTCCAAAGCTAAAAACGTCCGAAGTCATACTTCCCCCCTCTGTCAAAAGAAGATTTCTGTTAGGCAAAAGAGAAACTCTGCATTTATTATTTTTAGGGAAAAATTGCAATGACATTCACATTTGCAAAAATGACATCCATTAACATTTGCAAAAATTGCAAGTTCATCACCTGATGTTTCTTTCGACACGGGAACCCAATTACAATTTTTAATTGAGAAATGACTGATTTGCTTTGGTTAAATTTTGGTCAAAATAATTCAAGTTGAAAATAGAATAATTAAAGGTGGAGAGATGCACCCTGCTACTAACCAGTAACCTCTTTGTTCCCTTTTCATAGTTCCTACCTTTCTGTCATTTCCCTCCTCCTGTGCAGCCCCCTGCTCCCTCCCTTGAAACACTTCTCGCCACCAGAACCCCCCCCCCCCCAAAAAAAAAACAAAAAACAAAATGCCAATTCAATTGCTCTTCCTCGAACACCAAGACACTCTGTCCCCCTCCCCCTCCCCCTTCTCCTTCCCCTGCCCCCTACAATCCTTTTCCACCACTAACCCTGAAACTTGTCATTGCACTAAAATTCATGCCAACACCCTTAACACCATCATCTGTTTCATAGAATAGCTTGTAATCAGTGGCTTCATTAGGGAATGCAATTTGATTGATCCTGCTCTGTTAATTGTAATTTTACTTGGTCTAATTTTCAGAAAAATCTGAGATATAGTAGATTTGATAGATTTCTCTTAACTTCAAGATGGGAGGAGCTTTTTCCCACTATAAGGCAGGAGGTATTGAATAGGGCTATCTCTGATAATCGCCCATTGTCTCTTGATACTTCCTCTTTTCAATGGGGACCAATGCCCTTTAGATTTTAGAATATGTGGATTGATCGTCATGCTTTGTTTGAAAATTGGTGGTCCAATGTCAATGTGGAAGGGTGGGAATGCTTCAAGTTCATGAAAAAGTTAAAATTGGTGAAACAACATTTGAAGGAGTAAATAAACATGTGTTTGGTGACATTCGTTTGGAGAAGGAAATCATTTTGAAAAGAATTGGAGAAATAAACTCTTCTGAAGTTTCTGGTGGTATTTTGGAAAATTTGAGAAGGGAAATGAGTGAACTGAGATATAAGTGTAAATGTTTGCTGTTGACAGAGGAAACTACTTGGAGACAAAAGAGAAAAATTAAATGGATAAAGAAGGGTGATAATAATTCAAAGTTGTTTTTATAGAGTTTCTAATGGTAAGTTGAAGAAATTGATTACTAGATTACAAAATGAGTCAGTAATAGTGCTTGAAAGTGAGAGTCTTATAAGTGGTGAGATTGTGAATTACTTTACTAAACTATACTTTGCTAAGGCAAGGGGAAGAACTATAATGAGGGGATTGACTGGTATCCTATTGGGAATAATAAGTCTAATTGGCTTGAGAGACCTTTTGGAGAGAATGAGGTCAAAGAAGCTGCGTTTGAGTTGAATGGAGATTAGTCCCATGGTCCAAATGATTTCACTATGATTGTTTTCGAGAAAAAATTGAAAGTAGTTAAGGGAGATTTAATGGAAGTATCTGAAGAGTTTTTTCAAACTGGGGTGGTTAATTCTTTGCACAAATGCCACTTTTATTTGTCTTATACCCAAGAAAGAGAAATCACATAGGATAAAGGGGTTTAGGCCAATTTTTTATTCTCTAGTTTTTATAAGATTTTGGTCCTTTTCCTTTCGAGAAGACTTGGGGAGGTTTTGCATGAGATTATTTCGGCTTCCACTGAGAATCAAAGTCCTTTTGAGAAGACTTAGCAAGCTTAGGGAACTGCTGAGGCACCTCATCGACCCTTCTCAACAATGGACCTCCCCCAACCAATTATCACACCAAAAATTAGTGACCAAAAATTAGTGTGATGACCATTACCAATTAACATTCTTGAGCAGGACCCAACCTTATCGAAATATGGTCTCAACACCTCAAAACATTTAGCATGACTCTTCCCCTAGCACCTTAATAAGTGCCTACCTCTCAAAAACTAAGCAGAAAAAATCTGAGCCCATAAAGACTCCCCTTTTAGAACCCCCCACTTCTGCTTCATTTCGAAAGCAGCTTGAACCTCTTCAAACTTCCTCACACCTAACCCTCCTTCCCTCTTAGGTCTTGTAATCTTCCCCTAGGCCACCCAATGCTTTTTCCTCACATCTATTTTATTAGACCAGATGAATCCAGACATTAAAGAATTCAACTTAGCAATAATGGCTTTAGGCAAATTTAAACAAGCCATTAAGTGCACAGGAACTGCACTTAAAACATACTGAACCAACACTTTGCTTCCCATATTCAACACTGGCATACCACCATTCTAATTTCTGCCTAAACTTCACCAAAAGTCCTTCAAAAAAATCTTATTCTAGATCTCCCTTTAATAATAGGACATCCTAGATGGTTAAAAGGACATTGCTTCACTGGAATACCTGCCAAAGCAGACAGAACCATGGTCTTGTTTAATTGCCTACGAATGTTTGCCATCTGATTTTCACAAGATTTAAGAATGGTACAGAATAAATTTTCTGCTTTTGGTGTTTTATTTTTTACGTGTCCCTAAATTGTTTGAGTTGCCTAACAGGTATGTAGCTCTCCCTCGCTGAATAGTTTTCGGATTCAAGAACCTAATCTTGTTGTCTTCGGTTAAATGAACTTTGGAAAGGAGCTTCCGAAGCCGGGGTAAGCTATTCCTATACCTGTTCTACTTCTTTCCCCCTCTCATATATTAGTTTGACTGTTGTGATTTATATGGGGTGTGTTGGAAATGAGAGTAGAGTCATAGTGAATGAATGTTTTCTTTCCTTTTTCTATACCATTTATTAGGAAGGGCAAGATCATGGTTCAAACTATCGACCGATACCGATACGAGTTGGCCGAGTTGTATCTGACTCGCACTTGCCAAGACGATACCGCTACACGATATGTATAAATCCCGAGTTTCGCATGACTCGACCGAGTCGTTTGGGTCAATCCCGAGTCATCGAGTGGCAGTCAATGAATCGGCCTATTCGGTTTTGCGACGCCGTGGTATGACCTGAATCTCTTATTATCTTCAATATTTTCTTTTAAATTGTATTGCCCGATACCGCGCCGCGACTGATGTGTCTCAGAGCTCTTCGAGTTAATGGCTGATACTGCGACCTTAAGCCATGGGCAAGACTGACCCAACCTCTTTTCTCTGTGTTGCATGCTAATCAATCTGTCGTACATGCCACAAATTATTACCTTCTTGTAATAATCCTTCTCTTCAAGAGGATCTTTTCATTAGTTGTACTTTATCCCCTTTAAAGCTGAATTCCCTCACATTGTGTCCAAAAAAATTTGCTTACTTTTGTAGTGGCAGACTTCAAAGTAAAGTACTTATTATATCCATGTTTAATTACATGTGTATAAATATTATTGTGTATGTCATTCCCCGTCCCCCTCCCTCGTCTTTTTGACATCCACACACAAGCCCACACTTGCAGTAAACCATTGGCGGAATTAAAGACCAACCCACTGCTATGACTGCCACAACCATCCTCTCACCACAGAATGGAACCAACACCACCAGCAGATATTCAAAAAAAACCTGCCAAAGCTATTATTGAAACCCAACACTTCTCTGAAATACAATTGATAGCCTTAAACTTCCCATTCATTTTTGTCTTTGAATTGCTTCTTGGATATTATTTGTTTTGATGTTTAGGTATTAATTGTGCACCATTACTGAAAGATTAAACATCTCATTATAGTAATAATTTACAAATTTATTGCAATGTGTCCCAATAAGCAACCGACGACTTTTTTCTAGTGAGAATCTCTCGTGCCACTTGCAGGATATGCTAGAGTTGCAAGTGGGCCTATGAATTTAATTTTTCGTTGTTGAATTGCATCAAAGTAATGTCATTAGCTATGAATTTAATTTACCTGCTCCAATGATCTCTGGTGCTGAGTATGCTAAATTATTGGTGAGAGATGTTTTTCCAAGTTCTGTTGCTGACCCAAAATCAGATAACTTGACTCCGTAAACCTGAACAGTCCAACGGTTTAAAACAATTAAGAAAACATGATAGACATATGAATCAAAATGTATTGAGTTCGAAATAAAAGGGGAAAGGGGAAAAGGGAAATACAAAAAAATTGATAGAACATATCATAGTATTATAAATTGCCTTATACTCACCTCATGGACTAAGATGTTATCGGGTTTAAGATCGTTTTGTGCCATGTTACAATTATGCATATAGCAGAGAGATGAAGCCAGTTGCTTCAAGATCCTTAATGTGTCTGGCCATTTAAGTGCTCCAGAATCTGAATCAAAAATAGTATTTTATAGTTTCAAGATTCTATAGTATGTAGTATGTGATGCATGATTGATTATCTTCCAAAATAAGGTTATTTGATTAGATTATAATCATATATTTATTTTGCATTATATTATAAAACAATAAGCATGCAAAAGTATAATTTATCCATACCAGCCATCTTTTGGTCAAGAGAGCTCGGAATGTAATGCAAAACCAAGAACACATCTCCCGAAAATCTAGCATATCCTTCAATCTTGATAATGTGAGGATGATGTAGTTGGGTTAAACATTTGATTTCAGCCTGTCAAAGAAAAAGTTACTTATTATCTTGTATAAATAGGCTAGTAGATTTTTACACTAATTATTTGGTACCTCGCCTTGGTTGTTTTTTTCCTTTGAATATTTCTTCACGGCAACTTCTCTATGATGTAGAGTGCCCTGGTAGATTGTACTATTATAGCTACGTCCATCTCCTATTTGATTTTGAAAATCATCCGTAATTTGAAGAATTTGCTCAATTGAGAAAACTTTTGGATTCATAATCTCAAAAACTACAAAAGTCACAAAGACAATTGAAATTAATTATAAGAAATCATATATTAAACCAAATTTCTCTTGAAACAACTATCAATAAGGATATGCATTGCAGCCATTAATAAAAGATTAACAATTACACCAATCTTCGAAATTGTTTTCTAGGCACACATGAATATGTTTTGTTTCATCAGCTACAAGTTTTTTATTTTCCCTAATTTTCTCAGAGACCAAGAAAGTATGCAAGTTCTTAATCTAGCAAATGATACATGAGATATCCAAATAATTGCATGATACAAAGAACTGAATTCTGTAAAATAATACAAATAATTGCATCATATAGACATATACGAATACACATTATTTGCATCTGTTAGCATGTATAATAACTTGATTCACTAAGAAAAAAAATAAAAAATAATAATTTGAGGGGACATCACATTTGTCTAGGTTAGGTTTGGGCATAGCATAGGGTAAAAATAAAAAATATAAGAGTAAATTTCAATAACACCTCCTATAACATGGGATTGGTAAGGGTAATTATATAAAATTATGTTCTTTGTTAATGTCGTCACCAAATAAAAACTGACAAGAGTGTACAATGATGACAAGAGTGTACAATGATGGTTCAAAAACCCTTCATTTTACAAAGAATTTAAATGTTACATATGGTCACCCTTCATTTTCACTCTCTTTAAATAGAAGAGACAACAGTTCAAAAAAAAAAAAAAATAGAAGAGACA
Source organism: Ilex aquifolium (assembly GCA_951799425.1). Classification (NCBI taxonomy): domain Eukaryota; kingdom Viridiplantae; phylum Streptophyta; class Magnoliopsida; order Aquifoliales; family Aquifoliaceae; genus Ilex; species Ilex aquifolium. The sequence continues at coordinate 46,573,115 of OX637394.1, forward strand.
AAGTTATTTTCTTACAATTTGATGCTTATAAATATGAATTCTTTATCAGAAAAATACAAATCCAACACCACCATCAAGTATTGCATTGTATACTTATTGAAAGACCAAAACATTGATAATACACTACAAATATGACTGGCTTAGTTCCCAGCAGCACCTGCAGAATTTACCACCATGAAAAAAAAAGTCATTTTTAAGTAGATTAAGAGTGTGTTTGGGATGGCTTATAAAATCCAAAAAGTATTTTTTTAATAATTGTTTATCAAAAGTGTTTATAAGAAAAACATTTTTATTAAATAAGTATTGTTTGGATACTCCAAATTTAAAATACTTAAATTAATGTATTTTATAAAAAAACACGTTTGGATATGAAAACACTTATTTGTGTCCCAATTGTTAATAGCATTGAATACACATATACAAACATATAGGTTATTAGCACAACACGTATAATAATAATAATAATAACAATAATACAAGTTCACAACCAAGCACAATGTAAGAGCATATCACTGAACACGAAATTACAAACTTCACAGAAATACCAAGTTATTCTCCGACTGAAACTAATATATACATTAAGGTACCCACCAAAAACAAGTTTAAAGGATGATCAATCCATTATCATCTTTTTGTTTGTCTACATGTTTGAACAACATTATATGCATCGAAGCAATATGGTTTCTGGAGGGGGGAGTGGGCTCCTGAAGCATAAAGCCGCTACACTGAATCAATTGATGTCATTTCTTAGACAACAATGGCAGTAACACTTTAAGCAAGATTGAAGCAACTATTGAACTGATTCCACCTACGCATGCAAATAGTTCATCGATCAAGTACTACTGCCACAATTCTACACGAAAACACCATACTTGAAAAAGACATGTTCCAAGCTAAATAACAAGAGCTTCACTTCCATCATCTCGAATTCGATAGCTAATTAAACCCACCACAATGAAGTCAACAAAACCCTCAAACAATGTACAAAAAAACACTGGGATAGATAACAATGTACCAAAATGATGCCCACAAAACTTTATTAGAAAGCTTAATGATTAGAAACCAAACATTGGGTGTTTTCCTTTCAATTTTTTTTTTTGCCTTTTAATTGTCTGTTTAACAATCATTTATCATTAATAAGTGATGAATACATTTATCAACAGATGGAGGTAAAAATTCCCAAAAAAATATGAGACATGGAGGTATCTGGAAATTTGGGATTTCCATATAAGCGATTAAAGAGGAAAACATGGAACCTAAGCATGGTACCTCCTTCTAATTTCTTCCACAAGGAAAACACTGAACCATTGAAAACAGCCACACATGATGGAAATTGCTTACTGTTGGCCTGAGAAAAGTAGGTTAAACAGGATGTTTCTAGGTACTGTGTTTTTGTTCAACTGATAGTCATTTTATCAAACAGTTGGTGGGCATTCTATCAAACTGTCGAATTTTGCTAAAAATTAAATGTGAGAAAGAGCAATGAATTATGGAAGTAAAATAATATAGTGATTTCCATAGTAATCATGGATCAAAAAAATAAAAAACAGTTTCCCCAAATGCATCAAAAATTGATACTGTAGACAACTCCTTGATCTCCAGAAATTTTATCATCAAAAAAAAAAAAATACAAACCAAAATACATCAACCCACAACAAAGAAGATATTGTACCTCGTAGGCAGATAGAAGAGAACAAAAATACATCAGCTCCTTGGCTCCGGCGTCGTTGGTCGGCGAGATGAGAGAATATATTGCCGGCATCGGCGTCGGCGTCGAGAAAGAAAGCAGCTACATGAAGGCTTTTGGCAGAGATGATCGGAGACTTGCAGAGAGGTATTGGGGGAGTGAGTAGAAAATGAGAAGTCAAAATGAAAAGTGATTTTTAAAAGTAAAAGTTAATTATTTTTATTATTTTTATTAACTTATTTAAGTGCTCAAATTACTTTTACTTATTAAAAACTGTTTTTAATAAGTTAAGCCAAACACTACTTTTTAAAAAAAAATATTTTTGATAAGTTAAAAGTCTCAAAAACACTTTTTTTTAAGTCATGTCAAACACACTATAAATTAACTTTTATATCAATTTAACCCCTCAACTATGCAATCTGACTCAATGTCGTCCTTTCGTCCTTATTTATTGTTAATTTTAACAAAAAGTCATGTGCACATCATGTATATGGTCTTAACTATCTTAATTTGTGATATGTGCACGAGCCTTTCCGGCAAAGTTAATTGCGAAATTAGACGGAATGACTACATTGAATCAGATTGCTAATTAAGGGACTAAACTGACATAAAAATTAATGTAGGGGCTTAATTGACACAAATGACATAGTTTAGAAGTCATTTGTGTAGTTAATTCTAAAATAAATATAAAAAGATCGAAAAAAGCACATAAATCAAATAAATCAGTGTGCAGATTTTAGTACCCTGTGGAGAGGACTTTTGGATTGCAGTTTTGAGCACCATCTCGTAGGCATTTTCAATGCATGCTTTCAACTTATGGGAGTTTATGAAACTCTTCTCCATTGCCATGGCAACCCAAAGTTTTCCCATGTGACTCACCATTCTTATTGTTAGATGCTGCAAATCCAACAACTCTATGTTAGAAAAACAAACAAGAAAATAAAATTTTCACGAGGAATTTTAGCAACGAAAGACGAATTTTGATTTAATACATGTAATTTCAACAGCCAGTTTCATCTATCATAGCCAGCAAGTTTTGACCGTTGCTTTTTAGCCACAAATTATATAGTTGTGACCAAAATTATATAACAGAAACCTAAGTGACAAAGCAAAAAAAAAAGTTAAGATAATTTACATGAGAAGGATGAAAGGCTGTGACCCTTGGCCACAGCCAACTCATCTTTCCAAGGATATTACCCGAACCCCCCCTCCCCCCACCACCACCACCACAATTAGTGAGCCAAAACGTAGGCAAGGAAGAGGCAAAAAACTCACCTCAACCATTGACAAGTTTCAACATTAACATATTTTGATAATAACGAAAGAGTATCACTACAGAGGGTAATGTACCACCGTGTAGTAAATTACCCTCTTTGAACATGCCATCGCAACTTAGCTTTTTTCCTTTGCTGCATCTGGGGAGTATAGCTTTTTGTATGATTTGAACCACTTGGAGAAATTCCTTTTTATCTCTTTTCGAATGAAACTACCTCACTCCACAAGCCTTGTGCCCTTAAGATCGTGCCAAGGGCATTAGGCTCTTCTTGATTAAAAATCATTTGGTTCTTTTCCAAGATTCATGATGAAACTTGGGAATGAAAGCTAGTTTCAAAGTTTGTGTTTCAACTCGGATGCAGGAGTAAAGAGGAATGACTTAGTGGTTAGTGCCTTTTTCGTCTTGCCTCTTGGTGCAACGTCTGACCAAGTCCCCTCCCCTATATGAACAGTAACACGAAAAAAAGAAAAAAAAAACTCAGATACAAAGATTGAATTTTTGAGACCAACATTGTTATGGAAATATGTTAGGTATAGAGGTCCCGCTAACTCTTAGCATGGAGGGTTAGGATGTTGTCGCGTCTTTAGATATATATTTGGTATTTTTTCGGTTTATATGTTATGTTCAAATGGTGATCAATGAAATGTATGAGCTAAGGTTTTTATTGTTTTTTGTGCAAAGATTTCCTAGATCTCTACTTTTACTTGGTTGTTTTGATATATTGATCTTGAATTTATTGTGATATGGATGAGAAAATTATGTGTTTTTTTGTTTAAACTTATGAATCGTTCTATTAGTGGGTGTGGATGTTACTGTGATCATGTAGTTGTTATTGTGATCGTGTAGCTGTCTAGTTTACGTTACTGTCTAATTTCATAAAATTTTGACCGTGATTGTGGTTATTACTGTGATCATGTGGCTGTCTAATTCACGTTGCTGTCTAATTCTGTAAAATTTTAATATTGACTATGGTTATTATTGTGATCGTGTTATTTTTACTATGATCATGTTGTTGTCTAGTCTACCACCACTCTATGCTCGAGCCCTATCACCTTCTATAGTACCTCCATTTCCAACCATCACCCCTTACACCCCATCCACACGGACATTGTTGTTAATGTGATCGTGTTACTGTGAGAGTGATTGTTACTGTTTTGCAGTTACTGTTACTTTGTTGTTACTATCTATTTTTGTAATATAGTTATTTATTTCATTAAAGATAAATTAGTCTTTATATTTTTAATTGTCATTTAAATCTCCAAAAGAACGCGGATGTCATTCTTCTCCTAAAAGTCCCCAATGTGGACCAACTTCCAAAAAATCCTAAATTTAAATGATTCTAAATTTTTTTTTGGGAGCCCAAATATATGTATTAAATTGGGGACCTAGTCGGTGGCCTTAATGGCCTGTGTGGCTGGTTCTCTTTGGGTCTAAAAATGAACTGTTACTCATATACCTGCATGTACTTTGTTACCGTGAATTAGAGGTGCAATTCGGGTGGGTTGGATGGGTTGAAGGGTCAATCTTAGCTCAACTCTACATATATAATCTTTTACTCGAGCCCGAACCCGAGGTACTCAACCCGAGTACTGCCCAAGTTGAATTCGGGCGGGTTTATGTTGAATTCGGGTTTTTGAATTACGGTTAAATTCGGGTTTAAATTTGGGTTACAAATCAGATAAAAAAAATTACACAACTCAATCACAACACAACACAAAGAAATTAAACCAAAAAGTCTAAAATATCATAGCCACCCCATTGCCAACACAACCACTACCCATAGTCACTGTTACTGCCACTGTCACCACAACCACTGCCCATAGCCACTGCCACTACCACCAAAACCACTGTCCATCGCCACAACAGCCACCATGTTGCTACACAAGCGCCACACCACAACCACCAGATCTGACCATCGTTGTGGTCATCGGCGCCATAGCCACTAGATCTCCACCAGATCTGAGATGCAACCATTGTTGTAGTCTTCGGCACATAGAGGGAGTGAGAGGGAGGCTGAGAGAGAGTAAGAGAGAGTTTGAGAGATGGAGAGAGGCTGAGAGATGGAAAGGGGCTGAGAAGAGAGAGGCGCTGATGTAGAGAGCAAAAATGAAACCCAAGTGCTAATGCTTTATTAATATATATGTATTAATTTATCTGGTTCGGGTTAAATCCGAAAACCCGAGACATCAACTCGAGGCCTGCCCGAATTCAATTTAGGTTAGAATTTTTTGGCCCAAGTCCAACCCAAGTATTAAAAATTTCAACTCGAGCCCTATTTTTTTTAGGTTAGGCTCGAGTTGAATTTAAGTTGCGCCGCCTAAGTTGCACCCCTACTGTGAATTGATTGTGGGTTTGTTTCTAAACAATGCTAGTGGCCTGAATATCATTCTCAGTTTGAACAAAATTTAGAACGGCTATAGCATCTTTCTATTTCTTTTTCTGTTTTTAGCAAATAATTTCATTGTTTTAGATGTTCAAAAGGATGTGTGCAGCTAAATAAGGCTTCAAGTTGATATTTAAACATATACAGACTAGTTCAATGCAATCCAAGTTCAGCCAAACCAATCCCAAAATTTGAGTCTCACTTGGAAAATAGAATCGACAATTTGCTTAGATAGGAATGTACTCTGCTCCAAGTCCAATTGAGAGTGTAAATTGAAAATTTTAATTTTTAAGGGTATAAATAAAAAATAAAATATTTTTTTGGATGTAAAGTGAAATTAGCCTTTGTTTATAACTTTATATTGTACAATTTTGGGTAAACTATACTCACACCCCCTGACTTTTGGGTTTATTACATGGGCACTCCCTCACATTTGAAAAATTACACAGAACTCCCTCGACATTTAAAACTTATAACAACCACACCCCTCCAACTAACAGACGTTAAAATGGTTCACCGTTAAAACTAATGTCATCAATAATAATTTATAGAATACCAAAAATACCGTTCAAATTAAGTTTAAAAATTTAAAAATTTATTCTTTCTTACCCCAAAATTTATTCCATCTCTAATTTATAAGTTAAATACTAAAAGTTATCAAATTAATAAGTTAAATACTAAAATTTTTTGTTTATTATACATGTTAATGTAAATTCCATTTATAAATCAGATTTGTCCCAAATCCATCATCACAATTAATCACCACTCATCGTCGCATCCACACCACGGAAACCACCACCACCTCCTCCTCCTTCTCCGCCTCCACTGCCCCTGCCACCACTGCGGTGGGTTTCAAAAATTATACAAAACTTCTGATAAAGAACTAGATCTGTAAATCCAACACCACCGCCACCACTGCAGTGGGTTTCGAAAACCACCAAGACACCAACCACCACCAAACCAACTCAAGGCAAAATAGTTTGAGTTTGTGTTAAAAGGAGGGGCAAAATAGTCTTTTTATCAAGGCAGTTAACTCCGTCTAACTATTGAGGTCTTAGTGTAATTTTTTAAATGTGAAGGGGTGTCCGTGTAATAAACCCAAAAGTCAGGGGGTGTGAGTGTAATTTACCCTACAATTTTTTTTTTGGTTTTGACGGGAGACCTTTTTACCGAGCAAAATATGACAAAACGTCAACGTTTTGAGTAACCGCGGACGAGCCTACTGCCTATACCCCACCAGGATAGGGAATGAAAGTTTTTAGGTATAAATAGCATTATTGTTCCTAGCAACGCACAATAAACTATGAGCCTCTTTTCTCCGAGCCTTGCTCACCGGGGCCGATAGGTAAAACGTGAAGGCCGCGCAAACGTGGAAGGTGATACAATGGGAAGGCCCTTCAAGATCAGTAGGTTTCTGAGGAAAGTCGATCGAAAGGCAGAGCAGCAAGAGGAAACCCTCAAACTGAAGCGAATGAAGTAAGTTTGTTAGGCATCTACTATTTTTGTCAATCAAATCCTTTTGAATTTTTTTTGAAATCTTCGGTTCGCCGAATAGCAGAATTCATATGGTGTTTTTGAAACGACTTGATTTTCCTCTGTTAATTCGCTGTTTTTCGAATTAAATAAGATATTCTAGTGATCTGTGGCTGATATTTATTGTTTGAATGTTGAATGAAAAAGTTCTATAGTAAGGGGTACGATTCCTTATCTGTACAAGGACGTAGAAAGATACACTGACGGGTTCAGCGAAGAGAATTTGATTGGAAAATTCCAATTCGGAAAAGTGTACCGCGGAGTAATTAATGCACTTCCTACAATATATTTGATTGTGAAGGTTTGGGAGCCTCGTGAAATCAAAGGCTATAAGGCAAAAGATCACGAAGCCAGACTAAGAGTATGATACGGAATCCAAGCACACTCTTTTATTATTCGTAGGATTGATTGGTTGGTTTCAACCTTGAAGGTTATCATCAATTGCCTAACTCTGCTTATACTGTCCATGCTGCTTAGGATGAATATTTATTGCTTCATCACGAAGAATTCAACTTCCACCCTGGCTTGGTATTATTGTTTGGATACTGCCGCGAAGGTGACAAACTCGCCGTTCTCTATGTTCTCAAGCACGCCGGTTCTCCCTTTTTCCCAAAGCCAAACAATACTGTTCATAACCTTGTGCCGGAAGGTATATCTTTCTTTTTTGATTTTTTTTCTTCTGATTTTCACGTCATACAGTATGATGTGGTTTGATATCATGACATAATGCATAACTTCTCTTTTTGATAAGTTATGTGAAATTATGTGTTATAGCAAGGGTGGATAGAACTTAGAACTTTGTTTAGTTTGACTGAAACTCAATATTTAATCATAGCAAATTTAATAGAAAAAAAATTGAATCTATCACAAGCATATGAAAACAAACCTAGACATAAAAATAATTTAATCTATAACAAGCAAATTGTTTAAGTTGAATCAACCAATCTACTTTGATCCAAAATATAACTTATAACACTTAACTTCAAAATATAAGAGTACCATTTTAAATATAACAAATTAATTAAAAAAATCTGGAAAAAAAAGGAATTGTTAAGATCAAGTGATGGATGGTAGGTTTGGTTGTGAAAAATAGGTTGGATTTTGTGGTCACAACTCACAAGTTGTATGTGGAACACGACAAAAAGTAATGAACTGGTCAGGTTAGTGTGAAGACATCTAATATGATTAATTACATAGATTGGTTTAGAATTGATTAATACTCGACATGAGCTCGAAGTACTATAGCCCACGTGACACGACATAACTCAAATGTCACCTCTAGTTGCGAATAGAAGTGAAGAAATTAGAGATCGTAGAAAGAGTTATGTGAGAAGTTAACGTTTAATAATTTAATTGCTTAATCTATAAAAGAATCCCAATTATTTTTTAAAATGAAAATCTACCTAAAATTATTTAAAAACTTTCAATGTGGGCAAGCTCTAAATAATGCTTAATTTATCAAAATTTTAAATAGGCCCCCAAAGTTTTTTGAAATTGAAGTGGGGGCAGCTGCCCCCACTTCCCCCATGTTGGATTCGCCCGTGTTATTGTAACCTCATACAGGCATTGACCCAGCTTGCCAAGTTGCCAAGTCTTACCACTGTTTTTTAAATTGCTATCAGGGAAGCAAAAGTGGTTGGTTGGGGTTTTGTGTTTCTTTGCTTGGAACTCAAATAGTGAATTTTTTTTTTGTAATACCGCTGTAACAGGTGTTGCTAAACTTTCCATCTATTATAATAAAAAAAATATTCTTGTATAATCTTTGATTTTACAAGCTTCTGTACGCTAACTTGTGAACAAATATGTGTCAATTCTATCATATTCTTTTGACAATTTAGTTAGGCACTTGTCGCTAATGTGGTGTTTTGCATTTGTAGATAGTTTTACTTGGCTGCAGAGAATCAATGTTGCTCTTCGATTTGCTAATCTCCTCAAATTTTTGCATGGTCACAATTCGATGGGCTTGTCCTTTCTGGTTCGCAATATAAGTGCTGCTCATATCATGCTTGATGAGGTTTGTTTTGGCGTTGTTCATCTCATCTTTTTAAATCTGTTTTATTTTGCATACTTGCTTCAATAATTTTTTTGCTTTTCTTTTCTTGGAAGTAACATTGTTTTGTACCTTACATAACACCTTGATCTGTTTTGACATGTAGGAGTACAACCCAACATTGTTCGATTTTGGCATGATTTCTGGTGGACTTTTCTCAGATAAAACAGTGGCTACTTATGAGCATCTCTGTGGTTGGTATGGTTATATTGACCCAGCTTCTGGTTTTACAGGTATGCCAACTCTATTTGTTTAAAGCTCTTATAAAACAATACATTTTGGTACTAGCGAGGATCATGAGAAAGGCGAAAGAGAAGATTAAGATGGAAAGAATGGAGATGCAAAAATATGATAAGAGAGTAGTGTGTTACGCCAACTGCATTTTGGATAAGAGAAGATGAGAGATAAAGAAAAATATGATAAGAGAGTAGTGTGTTAGGTTATACAGTTACACCTAAGCTTGTGTATATGTTCACAATTACAAAGTACTAAAATACCTTTTAAGTTAGAAATAATACATAGCATAACAATATTTGGAAGGCTAAATTGCCCATCAGGGTGCGAAGCTTGGACATGGACTATAGCTTATGGTAGGATCAATATCAATGATTTGGTTCTGAGGAAAAGACCCCTAACTTGCAATTCTTCATAGTGGCGTGATGTATAGATGTGATAGCGACAACGTTGATCATTTATTATTACATTGCCCAATTACAATGTTTTTGTGGTACAAATTATTTTTAAGTTTTAACTAGTAGGCATGTGTTGGGTGTCATTGCTAGGGGTGCAACTTGGGCAGGTTGAGGGATCGACCCTAGTCCAACCCAAGGTATAAAATTTTCAACCTTAACCCGACCTCCACTCGAGATACTTAACCTGAGTTTTGTCCGAGTTGATTTCGGGCATGCTCAGGTTGAAATCGGGTTACTCAATTCGAACCTAATTTGGGTTGGTAATTCAGACTCGACAAATAATAATACTAAATTAGGTGTGAGCCTTTGCTCAATGTTGCACTATTACATAGACTTACATGACCCACTAAGATGAAACTCATCAAGACAACTTATTAAGGGTGTAAGGGCGAGCTTTCTTTATATAGGAGAGAGGGGAGAGATTATTTGAGTTATCTATCCGATATGGAATGACAACTCCTTGTCTTTCTTTTGCTTTTTTTATTTATCCCACATTGTTTGGGTAAATTTTTTTCACCATCTATAGTCTTTATAAATTATGTTTCACTCCCCTTTTAGATAATAATAATAATAATAATAAATGTATTTGGATTTTATTTTTATATTGCTTATATAAATATAATACATGAATTCGGGTTAAACTCGGGTTGGGTTTGGGTTGAGCCCGATTTCATCAATTCAAGTTGGGTTCGGGTTAAACCCGTGAACCCGAGCACTTAACTCGAGCCTTGTCTGAATTTGTTTGGGTTAATGTTTTTCAACCCTAACCCTAACCTTAAAAACCTCAATCCTAACACTATTTTTTCGGGTTGGGTTTGGTTTGGCCAGTCCAAGTTGCACCCCTAGTCATTGGGGGGTTACTTTTTGGAACTATGCAATCTTTGCCTCATTACTGGTCAATTTTGATGGAAAGAAATGATATAATATTTGAAGATTAGTTTTAGTGGATGGACGGCTTAGTGGACCGGATGTACTTTTTGGCATCTTTTTTTGTCTCTAGTTTCTTAGGATTTTGATGGAATTCCACTCATCTGCTTTTGACGGGATGGAGAGTTTTATGGCCATCCTATACTTCTCTTGTTGCGCTGCGTTCGAATTTAATAAAATCATTTCTTTCTTATTTATTTATTTTTTTTGTGAGTGCAAGAATGCTACACTCACTATCTTTTTTATTAGTATAAATGTATCAATTTTGGATGATCGAATAGGATTTTTCTTAAATAGTTGAATCATGCTAGGCATCTAATGATTGTGTTATGCCACAACAGTTGGTAAAAAGAATTGATAGAATATTGTGCTTTCTTTTTTTGAGCACTTTTCACGAAGTTTTGATATCTGCAATGGTATGATACTGCATGGTTTGATTACTCTCGCCCATACGCTAACAATATTATTGTTATGAGTATTCTTGCAACGTGTTCTTAGTTATGCTTTTTTTTTAATAGCTTAGTTGTTAATAACTTTTTTGTGGATTGTAGATTGGGCTTTTTGATTTTGGGCTTTATATGGTTCGAGTATAAAGGATTTTATATTCAGATAAAGGCGCACATGTTTAGTCTCGCTTGGCCATCAAGAATTACTCAGCCATAGATTTACTTAATCACCATGTTTTCTTGGTCCTCCCACATCCCCTTTGTTTGCTTTATGAAAGACCAAATGTTTACATATTTCCTACCTCATAAATGAACCTGGAGTTCTTCAGTAAATGGTAGCATTGAAACCCTTATGTAGTCAGTTGCAATTTTTTTGCGGCTTCTGCTTCGCAACACTTATATTTTTAGCTGTTCACTTTTCCAAAGACTGAGGGAACTGTTGAAGTGAATTAGAAGTTTGTATGCTGTGAATGAAATAACTAAAGGGGCATTTTTCGGTTGGAACAAATCAAACAAGACTTTGTTGGGTTCATACGCTATGTCATGGATGGTCATGGCTAATTGGGGTATGATCATGTTGATATTTATGAGATTCTCTCCTTGCTAATTTATTTAGCATTAGGGCAAAATGCAGAATGCTCAGCTGTTTGGGTTTTCTTTTACCTAGATGAGTATAGTACAAAGTATGAAACTATGAATTCAATACATATAATTGTTTTTTCATGTAATTACGTGTTATGAAAACACTTGTGTAAAGATTCTTATACTTTGTTCAGAAAAGGAATAGTGACGAGTCTGATGACATTCATAAAGTTTTGCGCTTGACAGTTGAAAAATTCTGGGATTTATGAGTTTTTGAACTTCTTGTTCCTCTGACATTTGCATCTCTTGTTGTATAGCCAGATTTGGATTAAACATTCCATGTGTGCTTGTTTGAGTTCTACATCAATCATTGGGCCCTGCTTGACATTATCATTATCATTTGGCTACGATACTCACCCCGCTTGATTTCTGCTTTCTGAATTAATTAGTTTTTTGTGATCTTTGCTGTATGATTAACCTTCCTAATCCAATGTCAGGGGAATATTCGGAAAAAAGTGATGTATTTGCATTTGGTGTGTTACTTTTGATGTTGATTACCAAAAGAGTCTGCAACGAGGAAGACAGATTGAATGGGGACGTGCCTTTTCTTTGTCACTGGGTCCAGAGCCAGCACACACCCAAAAAGTCCATCATGGGTTTTGGGAAGGTTTACGGGTCACTTGTGCACCACAGCTTAGAGGCTGATCCACTTTTTGTTTCCAGTGATGGACCTTGGATTACAAAGGTGGCGATGCAATGTGTGGAATCTTATCCGTCAAGGCGACCAACAATGAAGCAAGTTGTGAGGTACCTGCTTAATTTGCAGGTCGTTCAGCGTCATGCTCAAGTTCTTGGTCTGGTATGAAGGCTTCTGGTTATGTAGCCTGTATATAACAAACTTCGGTAATGGTTAACACTGGTTTCTGGAGGAGGGACAACCACCTGACCGCTGGTTTTTGTTTTCTTAGTGTGAACTCTACTTTGATACTGTAGCTGATCTGATCTGGACTGAGATAGTGACTTTATGATCATGGTTCATGGATGCTCGAATCGATGCATTTGTAATATTTTATACTCATGCAGATATGCTTCCTTTTTTATTAACAGTAAATACACCAGACAATTTATCAGATAACTTCTTGAGGGTGCAAATCAAGCTATGAAGAATTATGCAGTTGAACAGTTACCCTAATCTTACCCATATGGTTTGATTGGAGATAAGGAATTGCATGCTCTTGTGTGAGGGTTTTCCTATGCAGTTGTCTTTGTGTGCTCGTGTGTGCTTCAACAATTGAAATGATTTAAGTTCCGTCTTGGCCTGGTCTAGTTGTATGGTATGGATATTGCCTTGATCTCAAGCCACTGATTGCGGCACAAGTAATTGAGAATGTGTAGGGAAATGGATGTAAGATAGGGTTTAGATATAGACACTGAACAAAAGAAAAGGAAATTTTGATGCACGCATTTTGTATAAACTGTGACCAGCATTGCATTTTTTTGGCTATCATTAAACGCATTCGGTTTCTTTGTCTATCAGCTCCGCTATTGTTTGCGGTCTTACTCGGGTGGTCTTCAAAGGGTTAACAACCCTTATGTGTCAAAAAAGAACAAGAGGTATTCTACATCGTATCGTAAGGAAAACCTTACTCAGCTTGTTAAACTTTTTTGACCTTACAGACAGTTTTACTCGGTGAATATTGTTTATTTAGACATAATTTATTGACTGAATCATTCTATGTCATTGGATTGATACATCCCTGTATTATATGAAAATTCTACTCGCACTCTCATGTTTGTCAGTTGCCCATTATCTATTTTTTAAAATACCCAAAAGATAAGCCTTTATTAGATTCACATCACATATTCACATGGATTATCAGTTGTCCTTTGAGATGTATAGAATTTATTCCCTCCACCATCTCACCCACCCCACCCCTTACCGTCACCCCCACCCCACCCCCACTCCATCCAAACATTATTGAAAAGATATTTATTCATACTAAATTAATTTATACAAGGCCACTCCATTGAGGGCAGTCGACTAGAAGGTCCTAGTCAACTGTAGCCTGCTGGAGTGGGCTCCAAATTTTTTGCTTCAATCCAATATCTTCTCGAATGTGCTAAATGTGACTAGCGATAACTGTGTACTGAAAACATGCATGCTAGTCCTTATTCAAAAAGTATGAATGCAATAGATTTGAAGACTTGTTTCAGTAAAGCTCATGTTTACACAAAACAGAGTCAATTCTAGTACAATAAAGTTTTAGGGATCTGTAAGTAGACTATTGTGTTCGACGGATTTGGCTTGAGCTCACAAAGCTTAGCTCGATTATCAGTCATAACTATGATGAACTGTTAATTTGTCTCATTTAATAGATAATCTTAATGAAGGGGTCGACTGAAATACATTACACAGTTTAGGGAACAAATTAGAATAATTAAAAATTTAGGGATTAGTTTAAATAAAGACGATAGTTCATAGGGTAATTATGAAATTTACGCAAAAAAAAAAAAAGAAGAAGCTATAGGTGGTGCAGTCATTAAAAAGTTAGGGAAATCACACTTACTACATAGTAAAAATATAAACAAAATTATCATGTACACATCTTTCAGGGCAGTAGCAATGCATTACGTACTTGTACGTGAATAGTTTTTATACACAAAAATTAATAAAATGTATTAAATATATGTATCTATAATATAAAAATAGTGCATGCTTCAATAAGTTCATTTGACGGTTTCAAATAAACTCATTCAACAGCCACCAACGTTTCTCTCAAAACCATTCATATTGCACAGTGCATTCAAGCACGAATTATCCCTATTATCTTTATATTGTTCATATTCTATTATAAAGATTATGAAAATTTTGTATGATCCCAAAATTCTTTGTTTTAACTATAAAAAAAGAAATAGTTAAAATTTTATTTTTTTTTAGAATTTTATGATTGAGATTGATTTTTTAGAGATATTTGCGAAATTAAATTTCTTTAAATTCATTTAATTAGGATTCCACTTATAATTCCTTGAATAAAATAAAATTAATTGTCAATATACTAATCACATTGAAACTTTACTGAAATTAGGAATTATTTAGGTCAATTGGGATAAGATTTAATATACCACTACTATATATTAAAAGTCTAAAAAATTCAAGTTTTCATTTCCTATTTTCCTTTGAACAATCTTATCTTATCTATATTATTAATATGTTAGCTATTTGTATAAATTTCTCCGCAAAACTGACCACCAATGTAGAATGTGATCACTTGTTGTATCAAACTTTGTGATTTCCCGTTATATATTACTTTGAGGCCTTTCGTGGATCTGTTATTTTATTTTGCGTTCGATAAACATCGTCTGTTGATCTGTTATGTAATGTGATAAGACTGTCGATGTAAATTTTGAAATTGTCTTTAGTGTGCCCTCTTAATGTGTGAAAGCTCGTTTTGGGTCTAATGTCTTGTAATAATGTATACAGGTCAACTTTCTTTCTTATGTTTTTTGTTATAGTGAGTACTCTATGCAACTTAATACTTCTTGCATAAAAGTTCTTCAAACTCAGGATGAAGTGGTTAACCACCATTAAAGAGGCAGCATCAAAGGACCTCCTGCATGAACGCCATATGGCCATGGGTTCATGCATCTAATCCATGACCGCCGTCATTACAAAAAACATTTGACAGATTTCATTGTTTAGGTATCAAAAAATTACTCAATATTGTTAGTATTTTATTGTTTAGGTATCAAAAAACATTTGACACTATTACCGTCACCAATCTGCCACATGACTCCTTGATTGAGCAAATCTCTTCCATAAAGTAAGCCCCTCCAAACCCATGAGGGTCTTGAGCCACACTTTGCCTTCATGAAATCCACCTCAGGGAAGGCAATCGCCTTCATGAACTTAGCCCAAAAGGATTCAGGCTGGGAAATTAACCTCCAGCACTGTTTGGCCAAAAGAGACTGGTTATGTAGCCTGAAGTCCTTGAATCCCATCCCACCATCAGCCTTCGATTCAATCATCTTGTCCCTACACATTCTTGCACATTTTGCCAAAAAATGAATTAAATGCTTAAATGTCTTGCACAACTTGGTGTCTATCCTTCTTTTTCGTATTCTTTCTTCTCAATTTTGCTATTCACATATCCCTTTTTCATAATAGCATCACTTAGAAGTATGATACATAACTGAGTTTATTGGTATTCCTTATTTTTTTTATTGGAGTAACAAGTAACAAACAAAGTAAGCAGTAACATCATTAATCTTACTATGATTCCCATAAGAAAAATAATGCAGTTGTTTTGTTAATTCACCCTAAATAAGAGCTATTTTAGATATAACTTTTGGGGATGGACAAAATTGTTGGACCAAAACAGTTTTTTAAGTATAAAAATTGAGTTTTTGGTCGACTTTGAGCCTAAATTAAAGTGGGACCCGATTATTATTTTGAATAAAATTTCGTGGGTTCATATTTTACTCCGTGAGGAGAATAATGTAGTATATTCACTTGCTCATATCGAGTAAGATATGAATGAGAAAATAGGCTCCAAAGTGACCCTCTTGAAATGTGGAAATAAAGGAAAGTGTAATGTGAGATTTGACATCAATCCCACATTGGTTGAGGAAGAGATCCAATATGGGCATATATATGCCAAGTTTGCTCTATAGGTTGGGCCCCAAGGGGTAGCACAATTTTATGAGCGGAGCGAGCACCTACATGCCTTCGGTTCGATCACACGCGCGCCGCTCGCTCGGGTACGGCCAAGCCCTATATTTTTTGGAGAAAATTCATTTAAATAAATGGGCAAGAATTTCTTAACCGAAATTAATTTTTGGTACCCGTGGATCGCACTGGTTCGAATTTATTCCGAAATTGAATTGTGACTGTTCATGGCGAATAGTTTTTCAAGGTGTCTACTGGCTGTTGCATTTGTCATCCTGGGTTGCGTCTTTTAGTGTGGTGACTGTCCGGAAAGTCACCAAAGAGTCAATAATTACCCCAGGTTCATTACCATTCAAAAGATAATTCGGTTATTCATTTAGTCAGTTGATTTTAAGCATTAAGACAGACACATTAGTACATTGCATTTTCGGCATTAAGTCAGTCTGCATTTGGAGAGTACACAACACAAGTTTGGTTCGCTGGACGAGTAGATTGGAGTGCTACCTCTGCTCGTGTAAAGATCATTGTATCCTGGGAGGTAGACGCTCGATATTCCATAAGCACCGTGTGTGGGGGCGAAATCTGTCTTAAGGACATAGTGTCAAACACTAGCCTTGATCTACATAAAGTTCAATAACAGTTCATGTTTTGCAATCGGTTTAGTTTTTATATTGGTTATACAAATAGTTACGTGTAACTCTTTTGTGTAACTCTTGCGTTTAACACTGTTTCTGTGTAACTGTTTCACATTTGATTGTTACTGTTTTGTTATACATTACATGTTTCAAATCAGGAAGTTCAATAAGTGATTTTACTATATTTGAAATACCACAAACAACAAAAATATATATTCAATTTTACTTTTATCATCAAGAATACTTTAGATAATCCTATCCAGTGGCAAACATGATAGAAGAGTACAGAAACAGAGCCACTGAAATATTTAGTGGAAATGAACTAAAGATTCCACCTTTTCTCAGATTTTAGTGGGATGCATAACCAATTCACAAAATGACTTTGCTCTAGAACTAAATTTTTTGGTAAGCCTTACCTTGAAACCATGGATTTGAAGACCAAGATAAATGGGCAGTCGGGATACTTCGCAACAATCTTTTTACTCAACTCAACCAATTTTTTTGGAGGAGCTCTATGTTTTCCACCAAAAATATCCACTGAGAATAAAAACCACCAAATGCAAAATCTAGTAGTTAAGTACACCAAAGAGGACTATCATTATAACTTCATGGACTACCTAGTCAGTTGTATAGATAATCAAGCCACAAAAATTGCCAAGATATTGAAACAAATTTCTTAAAATTATACAAATATCTTGCAATGATCATAGACCAAAATAACTTCACAAAATACTAACACAATAAAAAGCATGTATTTGTAACTCAGCAGCATCACAATTAAAGACATGTATTTGTAACTTAGGAGTATCAGATCCTAAACACACTGAACTAAATGTCATCACCAAATGTTCTTAGTTGCAACAGACCTATAGACTTTGAAAGTATGTCCATGACCATTTAAGTTCAAAAAATATTTATTTTACCATCAGCCCCAGCCACCGTACCTTCCAGCTCAGAAAACGATCAATTTGACTAGCAACATATGAAGCTAATCCAGAGTCATTAGCCTGCAAACCACATAACAAATCAAATAACATTTTCAAAACTACATTAATTGAAAATTGAATGAGAGTTATGTATGGCACTCACCCCATCCATCTTTCCAAGATCCAAACCCTCAAAGTTCTTCAATGTCAACAATGGTGGTAAAGTGAACTGTCAATAGCTATCTGTCGGGTGGATTAATGTTTGAATGAGTTCTTTTCAAATTCCAACTCCATGGCCCAAAGTGCATGCAAATTAATGATTGAATAGGCTCTGTTCAAATTCCAATTCATGCAGCAGTATAGCACATGTAACGTTTTACCGAACTGTTGGTGAAAACCAAAAGGCCTGAAGGAATGGGAAGGGCCAGTCAAAATGGCAAATCAAACATACCCAGTTCTTCCAAATTCATGCCGTTGAATTTGTGCTGAACTGGTAAAAAAAATACCTTTGTTTCTCTTTGCGTTGATTCGCCAGAATTTTGTGAGAAGAGAAAATGAAACGTCTACAAGTGTGATTGATTCGGATTTCGGATACATGATGAAAAGCCAAACACCAATTTTAGAAACTGATGTAAATATTCATGACACTAAGAAGTTGTAGGGCCTGTAGAATTAAAGAGAGACAAAAGGAGAGGGGGAAGGTGAAGAGAGGGGCATGACGTTTTCTTCGATTTCTGAATACGCTGGGAAGAGAGTGAAAGTAACACCTCAAAAATAGGGAGACACAGAGAGAGTAGTGGCGGGCAGAGAATAGGGAAGCAAGTGGGTAAAGGTGAAATAAATTTTTCTCTTTTGTTGACATTTTATAGTAGTATAGATATAGATTAGCCATGAATTGGCTACTGTGGGTGGATTGTGTAGGGCTCCTTCTATGGTGGGGACTAACTGAGAAACAAGATATGGTCTTGCAGAAATGGTCCATACATAATGATGCATTTCACACTTTGTAAATTCTTTAGTGAGGTATTACTTCCTCTTGCTCTTTATAGATTTTGTTGTTGTTTGCATCTATTTGTATTCCCTACATTTTTCCCTTTTTGTTGTTGCTTAGATATAAGATGTATGATTATGGTTGTACTGTCATTGAGTACTTGTTTGCATGACCATATGGATTCATAAAAAGTACAAAATAACAACAATTAAAGCTGATTTAATAGTTCAAAATGACTGATATGTCATCTAAGTATTTCCAATTTTATATTTTATTAATATTATAACATCAATTACATGCTCTCATCTTTTGATCTTACCTTAGAATGTTATTATTTATTTGAACTATGATGGTAAAATTAAACCTGGAAAGAGTTCTAAAGCTAACAAATTTAGCAGGGATAAGGACAAAGTTGTTTCGGGATACATGAACATTGTCTAGAAATATGCTGAATGAAAAGATAACAGTAGGAGAGTTCAATCTTGTATATTTTCACTTATCAATTGGTTTTTTACTTGAAACCTAAGGTCTGGAAATAAGAGGTTAGTTATTAACGATCTTATTTAAGACTTTTAAAGGGTATGCCCCTAGTTTGACTCATGAACAGTGGACTATTGAATTGTTTCTAGCCGTTTCGTAGGGAGTATCTGCAAATTTTTCCTGTCTAGCTCTCTCGGGAGTTTTCATAGTAAGATAGATCTGTAATGGTCACTCCTTGATAAGAACTCACATGTTGTCCCCTTTATCCTTTTCCAATGGCCAAAAAAAAAATAAAAATAAGAAAGAAGTGAAGACATGAGACCCTCACATGGATTGTAGTACATTTAAGTAATATTAAGGGTTGAATATAAACAAGGCAGCTGCTCTAGGATCGTGGACGTAGGCAAGTTGCACTTTATTATGTGGTTCGACAACTTGTCTACGTCCACGATCCTAGAGCAGCTGCCTTGTTTATGCAATTTTTCGAAGACTTATTTCTTTCTTCCTTTTTTTTGGTACTGCACCGATGCAATCGTCAATGGCTAGCTTACAATGTAGCGATGCTTTGATAGAAAACAATCCCACTCTTTCGCAAATGCACTTTTACCACTAGGCCAAAGAGACATATTGACTATACAATCGCATACAATATTCCTATCTGCTCATAGTTTACAAAGTGCAAATCATTGCAATGACTAATTTGCTAGCATTACAAACAACCACCAAACCAAAGGCAACAAAATGAGAAAGACAACAATTACATTAATATTGGTTAAATTCTGACGTGGAGTAGTGGATGTCTTTATAGGAGTATAATAATAGCGTAGGCTTCATAACCATGAGAAGTTTCCATACTCTGATTTAAAACTAGCCATTATTTCATATTTGCTTGAAAAGGGCAACACATCTAGGAAGCATTGCTCAGGAAAGTGCAATTAGTTTTCTTTTTGGCTTCGGAAAAATAGTTGGAGAAAATTTGACAAATTATTAATTGATCCAAAAATATGAGGATTAAATATAAGCAAGTTCACTTGAGACTGTGTAACACACATTTGCATCTAGGGGTGACAATTTTTGACACGACACGAAAACTTGATACGAACACGACACGAAATAAATGAGTTTGAGTTGACTATTTTTTAGTACAAACCCGTGTATGACACGACCCGTCAACACGAAATATTAATGGGTCGTGTTCGGGTTTAACCCGCTTAACCCGAATTGACCCGTCAACACGAAGTTTTTAACTCGAAGGAGATTGACCTGACATTTTCGTTGCATGTATGAGTTTTCATGTTCTGATGACTTGTTTTTTCCATTACTTTTGATGTCTAATTTAGTTGCACAATGTACGATTAACATATTTAATTAGTATTATAGAAATAAAATATTAATTATTTGTAACTGTTTATCAAACACTGACATAATTATTGTATAAAAAAGATATTATTACTCATTATTATTATTATTATTACTATTATTATTATTAAGTTAATTTTTAGTTTGTAGAAAAAGTATGAGGAGAGATTCAATTAAGTGAAAATAAAATCTTAGCGCCAAATTTTTTCAAAATTTATGTGGGTCAACACGAATACGAACACGACACGAAAATAAACAGGTCAACTCGACACGACACGATTAGTTAAATGGGTTGGGTTAGGGTTGACTAATATTCGACACGACACGAACCCGACACGACACGACCCGATTGCCATCCCTATTTGCATCAATTAGTATATATATATGTACTAGTCATAACTCGTGTCTGAAGACATGAGAGAACATAAAATTCGAGCCTTCAAAAAATTGATCTAATTATATTAAATAATAATTTTTTTATCCTTCATTTCTTTGATTATATCATTTAATTTTTTGAGAAAATACGTAATTCAATAAATTTTTTGATAAAATACGTATACACAATATATGTCTAAAATAAAAATTATATTAAATTAAAAATTAATCAAATATTAAATAATTGAATATGTGATAGAAATGAATGATGTAATAATTTTGGGGGAATAAAATTCAACTTTTTATGTATTTTATTATATTGATCGTAAACAGCAATTTGCCCCAGAAATAGATATTAAGATGAATATAATATAGGGGGCATTATAGGAAATTTGTATGTGTAGTATACGCAGATATAATATTGCAAGTTTGCAAATCGCATGAACAGCGGGAAAGGGCGATTAAAGCTCGGCACAAATCGAATAGAAGACCTCAAATCCAAATCCAAGTAAGTTTGAAATTTTTCTCACATCACCACTTTCCATGCGAAAGCCTTTCAAGTATTTTATTTGTTTGCAGAACAATAGGTTCAGTTCAGCCCTAGCTCAAAAGTGGGTGGGCAATGGCACGTGAGGAGGCTTTACCGATGTTTTCGTTCAAGGACCTAGAAGAAATCACCGATGGTTTCAGCGAAGAAAATTGTATCGGACAATTTCAGTTTGGCAAACTGTACCGAGAAAAGGTTAATTCAGATGATGGGCCGCGCTTCTGTACGGTGAAGATTGGGAAATTCCTGAACTTTATTTTTATTGTGAGGGCGACAACGAAGGCAGATTAAGAGTACGTCGGGGTTGATTTCAAACGAAGCCAGCTTTTTCTCAAATTTTTTTTGATGTGTTACGTATTGATATATATATTTTTTTATTATTAGGATGAATTATCGCTTCTTGAGCACGAAAAGTTCAATTTTCATCCGGGGCTGGTAAAGTTGTATGGATATTGTGCTGATGAAGAAAACCTTGGTATTATTTATGATCTCAATCCACTTGATACTGTGCATAACCTTGTGCTTAAAGGTAAATATCCTTCTGCTTCTTGTTTGTAGAGTGGATAATCGAAGTTCTCTGTGGTGACATAGTCTAACCTCGTAAATTAGTTTAATGTTTACTGCCACTGGTATAAATTTGTTGATTTGACTGTTTTGAGTTGTTGTGATGTATTTGTAGATAGTTTTACATGGCTGCAGAGACTTAAAGTTGCTCTTCGATTTGCTAATCTCCTAACACTTTTTCATGGTGGAAATCCGATGGGCCTGCATCTTCTGGTTCGCAACTTAAGTGCTGCTCATATCGTGCTTGATGAGGTTAGTTTTGACGTTGTTCACCTCCTCATTGTTGTTGGCATGTATGCTTCAAGAACAACTTTTCTTTTCCTTTGTCATATTTTTTTTGTGAGTGGTGTAATTTTCTCCATCTTACATAATATCTTGAATTGTTCTCCTTGTAGGATTACAACCCAAAATTATTCGACTTTGGCATGATTTCGGGTGGAATTTTCCCCGATAGGACTATACCGCAGCTTGCGTCTCTTTCTGGGTGTATTGGTTACATTTCTAAAAGTTTTTGTTATTCAGGTCTGCCAGCTTAATATGTTAATATTGTTGATTATCAAAATGCTGTTTTCATTGTCATTGGTGAAACTGCACATTACGTTTTGTTGTATTGTATTTTGTGGAACCTTTGTGCCAAACATCTTTAGCTCATCACAAACTGAACTGAAACTTGTACAAGGGATTAGGGGAAGATATGGCAAAGAAGACTATGAGTAGATATATTGATTAATCAAACAAAGTTAATTTATCTTTTTTTGTAGTTGGACTCCATGATTCATTGTTGTTAGACTATGATAATAAATTAGCGGGAACAATTTTATTGACTAAAGGGAATAACCCTTTAAATAGCTTAAACTGGTGTAACAACATACCGGTTCTCTCTCTTCTTTATATAAGTATTCTCATTTTGTAGGACCATTTACATGGCCAATTAGGTTGATGAAGTAGTTTTCAATGGGCTAAAATTTGGTATATGCGTGAGTTTTATATGTCCACAATATAAGCTTGAAAAGCACTAAAATACTTGACTAGTGACTCCAACCAATTATAAAGTTTGCTTGTCCTATATCTGAGACTAAATGTCAGAAGTGATAATTTTATTACATATTTGATTATTAAGCTAGATTTGGGTTTTTATTCTTTGATAGTGGTTTGATTTCGGGTTTTTTATGATGACTTGAGCGTGTTCATGGCTCTACCTCAGCTTGAGCCTCTACCAAGCCGAGCCTGATAAAAAAATCCAAGCTCAATAGCCAAGCTTGAGCCAAAGCTTATCGTTACCAGTTTCAGCCGAGCCCTTTGAAAGTATTGGGAAAATTAGGTTAAGAATTTAGCCATGGTACCTGTCAACATTTTCTTGAGTATGATAGTTGCATTTCTTGTACAGCTGGACTCTCAGTCTCTCATGCGTTTCCAAATTTCTTGAACTGTCAAGAGTGGAAGAGTAGTCATTTTTCAGATTTATTGGCGCATTCTAGTTTGGAGTTTTTTGGGGGATTCTAACTTTTGGAAAACATGGGAGACATAGTTTTCATTTTTACATGATATATCTATGTATTTCCAAATAGATTCAGTAACTGAACTGGTCCCTTTGCTGCACATACATATTCAATAAGAGATAATGTGTTGCTACACCAATATTTTGTGTAAGTGGATATCTGGAAATTTTCTTGCTGAAAAAACTCAAATTATTTCCTGTTTTGTCCCCAACCCTTTTTTCCTGGTATGCCTGAGTCGCTAACCAAGCTATTCAAACATTTGTGCAGCTTGGTTGACCTGGCTGGGAAGTGGGAACTATCCCACGGAGGGTATGGTGTGGTGGGGGGTGGGGATAGGTAAAGAAGAGAGGATGTGGCAAGGACATCAGCGAAGTATGACATGGAATTTTTAGAGATGTGCTTATTAGGTTGGATTCTGGGATTTATTATATGTTAAAAGTGCCAAAACTGAGGGTGTAGTCTCTGTAGTTTTCTCATCCCCCCTTGCACGTTTTTGGATCGGTTTGTGCTAAGCCTAAAGCAACAAGGTCACACTTTGTTGGTTGGTTGTTGTTCCTTTAGTGAGGCTGAATAATACTGCTAATGCATTCCATAGATATACGTAAAAAGTGTTGTAGTTACCATATCAGGCCCATCAATGATTTGTGATCTATTTTCTGTTCTTGAGATTAAATTAATCCCCGTTTTTGCTAGAATGAGTAACTTTGAGAACTTGGTGGCAGGCTATTGGTGTGAAGGATGTGATGTTTTTGCATTTGGGGTTTTGCTTTTGATGTTGATAACCAAGAGAGTCTATAACGAAGAAGACAGAATGAATGAGGATGTACCTAAAGTTTATGAATGGGCACAAACTCAGTACAAACCAAAAAAGACCACCTTGGGCTATGGCAAGTCCGGTTGTTCACTTGTGCACGAAAGCCTGGAGAAGGAACCAGTTTTTTGTTCAAGAGATGGACGTCAAATTACGAAGCTGGCTATGCAATGCGTTGCATATTATTCTTCAAGCCGACCAACAATGAGGCAAGTTGTCAAGTGTTTGCAGAAACTACATGTTGTTCGGCGTCATGCTATAAGTCCAATGTGATAATCTATTGTAGGTGTAGGCTTAGGCTACATGTCTATCTCAGGGAAAGCTAACCTTTTAATTTGTTCAGTTCATCTGAAGTAGGATACTGCATTAGCATATAGTAATTGTAAGACTCTGAAATTTATTTCGCTACGGTATGTTTTATCTAGTCTAGTGTAATATTGCACCTCAACTGTTTTGGTATGACATAAGATAAATTTATGGAAGTACTGCATGTGTAGTTCTATTTTTCTTTTTTGTCCACAGGCATACACATTTATGCCATTGTATTGTATTAAGGCAAATTACAGACTGCCTACTTGTTTCTTGCTCTCCTAGCTACACATACAACCCCTATGGTGTTGGTACAAATTGAAACTGTTAGTTTACCATCTCAATTAACAGAATGAATAAAAATAACTCTTCAATAAAAGAAAGTATCAGATTCTATATGTGTTGTATTTACTTGAGTGAAGTTCTACAGACAACCAATCCACTTCTTCTTCTTCTTCTTCTTCTTCTTTAGCTCTCTCTCTCGCTCTCTCAGGCACATAGAGGCTCCAATAATTAGTATATGTGGAAAGTTTTTCCAATTTTGAACCTCAAACTGTACTTCTTTGAATATCCAGAGTATTTCTTTTCTTTCACCTTGACTATTATTTTTTCTCCATCAATATATAAGGGTTGGATTTTGTTATAGCAGAGGCTAGTGATGGGACATTTCTGAGATTATGGAGGATCATGACACGTGACCTCGGCATTACAGGCGTCTTCCTCCACGATGAAGATATGTGATCTCGGCGCCGAGGGTACTGTCCTCCATGTTTGGGACACGTGTCCTCGGACACGACGTACCCTCGGTAAATACCTCGGCACCGAGAGTACTCTCATCACAAAGTCATCATTTTCCCTCGGCACCGAGGGCTACTAACTAGAGCTGTGGCCCTGCCACATGATTTCTACTCCTGGAAAAGTCACTGGCGACTGTCCTGCCTCGACTAGACCATGAATCATGAGGGCGCTCTGCACGAGGGAGTCAGGGCGTCAGGTCTAACAGGATACCCCTCCAAGGAGGGCAGGACATGTGGCAAAAAGCGCATGATTAGGGGCAGAAGGACGAGAGTGCCCCTGCTGATATACGGCAATTGCAAACGAGCATTTAATGAATCCCCGACTGATGGGATGTCTACAATGACACAAGAAACCAAAAAGTGATGGGTGTTAAATGCTCCAGCATCAGGACATTTAATGACTCATCCTCGAAAGAAGAGCATTGAATGCTCTGGGAACCGAGCATTCAATATCCTTGCATAAAAGGAAGAGCTTTGATTGCTCGGGAATCCGAGCAGTTAATAGTGGGGTCTTCCCCATACGGAATAGGGGGCACACTGTTCCATCTCTGAACACTACCTATCCACTAGACTATTAGCAATGATGAGTCCGGGTGAGTATAAATAGCTCTCAAAAATACCTTGCAAAAGGTACGCGAACACAACTCAAAAGAACAAACAGTGCTTTCTTCTTCCCCTTTCTCAAAGAGCTAACTTGATCGTTGGAGGGGATACGCCGGAAAACACTCCGGCTCCCTTTCTAAGCTGTTTTTTCGTGTGCCAGGTATCCTTATCAACCCGCCGGAGGCATCGAGCGACCATAACAACAATTCATCACCACTCCTTTGGTCCTCTCAATCTTTTCTTTGCTCCGGAATACACAACCTTCGAGACCGGAACCCTTGTGGATCCGTCGGAAGGATCGGGAGAACAATAGAAACAATTCATCACCACTCTATCAGGCCTTTTGGCCCTCTCAACCCGTTCCTTGCTGCGGGGTCATCGACGTGCACGACCCATGCGAGTTTACCAAGGGAGAGATCTGTCTTCCATAACTATTGTGCGAAATTCTGTGCGCACAGCTAGAATATATTGAATCAAGATCGTAATAAGTTTAGTGAATAATTATCATAGCTTTGGGGTGAACTCGGCTAAAGCCTCGGGCAATATAGTGTAGAGGCGACTGTTGCAGACTTGGAGAGCAGGGCTGGGGGATTCGGATGGGTGGGGATGGCCAGAAGAGCTTAGAATTGGGTATACCAAAAAGGTGACAGGTGGTCGGAGAGGTGACCGACATAATAAAGGGGGTTGAAGAGTAAGGGTGACCACAATTAGATTGTTATGTTGAACATTGACAACAATAAATCGTTCCTAAACCAACATCATTTTTCAGGCTCGTGAAGTCCACTTTTTGACAATTTGGATGTGATGATGTCTGAAAATTAAGCCCAGGTTTACCTCAGCCCGGTAGGTCAGTAAAGGAGCTCAGTCTAGAATCCTGTAATACAGAGGACCCAGACCCGAGCTCAGTCTAAAAAGAGTCCACGGCTAATGTCGCAATGAAGACATCCGGAAACAGCTGGCATCTTCAAGGCAACGGTTGGGCCGTGACTTTAGGCATAGGACTCTCAAAAACCCGGGATCTTCTCCTTGGCCTGGGGGAGGATCCCACGATTAGAGGGGACAATCTCCGGAGAGAGGGATCCCCTAGAGGAGGAGGACGATGATAAATACTAGAAAAAAAACCCAGTAGAGGGGAGAATTTTGTAATATCTTGAGAAGAATCAATATAGAAAAAGGAGCCAGTCTTTTCCACTCCAACTTGGATGGATCCCGTTAGGGAATATCTGCAGAACGGAACTTTGCCAAGAGAGCAGAAAGAGGCGGCAAAGGTAAGAATGAGATCTGCCAGATTCACCATTATACAGGGAAACTTGTACAAAAGAGGATTTTCGGTACCTATCCTTAAGTGTGTAGGAGGGGAAGATGCAGACTATATACTCAGGGAGATCCATGAAGGAATTTGTGGAAATCACATAGGAGCTCGAGCGCTAGCAGGAAAGGTCTTGAGGCAAGGGTACTACTGGCCCACAATGTTGAAAGATGCCTCCGATCTGATAAGAAAATGCAAAACGTGCCAAATACATGCCAACATCTCGCACTGTCCGCCAGAATTTCTAACGTCTGTAATAAGTCCTTGGCCTTTCCAACAATGGGGATTGGATATTCTGGGACCTCTTCCCACCGGTGCAGGGCAATGCAAGTACGCCATCATCGGGGTAGATTACTTCACCAAATGGGCGGAAGTAGAACCTTTAGCAACAATTACGGAGCAGAAGATTCAAAACTTCACGTGGAAGTCAATCATCTGCAGGTTCGGGATACCCAGAGCTATCGTTTCTGACAATGGAAAACAGTTCGACAACCCGAAGTTCAGGAAGTTCTGCGCAGACCTTGGAATAAAGAATTATTTCTCAGCTCCAGCACATCCGCAATCCAATGGGCAAGCAGAGGTTACAATCAGAACAATCAAGTCAGCATTGAAGACCAAGCTCGAATCACTAAAGGGGAAATGGGTTGAATATATCCCCGAGGTGATCTGGGCATACCGGACAACCCCCAGGTCAGCAACTCAAGAAACCCCGTTTGCATTGGCTTTCGGAACAGAGGCCGTTTCTCCTGTGGAAATAGGATTACCATCACCTAGAATGGAATTGATGGAGACCGAGCTCAATGATGG
Organism: Ilex aquifolium; assembly: GCA_951799425.1. NCBI lineage: Eukaryota > Viridiplantae > Streptophyta > Magnoliopsida > Aquifoliales > Aquifoliaceae > Ilex > Ilex aquifolium. Next base: position 46,601,369 of record OX637394.1, read on the forward strand.
GTCCCTCTTGCTGAATCTTGATCTCCTAGAGGAAAAAAGAGAGACAGCTCTTCAGCACATTCAAAGTTACCAGAGGAAGACAGCCAGGTACTATGACAGAAAGGTCCGACTTAGGAGCTTCCGAGTAGGAGATCTTGTGCTCAAGAAGCTCTTGCTCGCAAGAAAGGATCCCACCCACGGGAAATTGGGCCCAAACTGGGAAGGCCCATTCGTGGTCTCGAGAATAATCAGACCTGGAAATTACGAATTACGAATGGAGGAAGGGAAGGCCCTACCCCACTCATGGAATGCTGAACACCTTAAGAGGTTCTATCAGTAAGCTTTCTTTGTAATAAAGATATTCTCAATAAAAGTAATGTTTTGAGGTTTGGGAACTATTCAAAACCTGTGAGCCAAGACCCCTTGTGGATAGGGCCATTCTTTATGTTGGAGTCTGTGACTATTTGTGATAATTGTTCATTACATATTTCTGCGAGTTCGGGATATATCACAGAGGTTCCGCTAAAAACATGTCTCTTGCCCTTAAGAACCTGAAATGCCAATTAGCAACACTTGAGAGCCTCGTAGCTCAGACACACTCATTCAATCCAAAATCTAAACCAAAGGAATGATCAGGAAGTCCTATAGCGGAGCTCACACGCCCATTTCTGTAACAAAGCCATTGGAGCTCGGGTAAAATTCTAAATCTATGCAGTCAGCCACCGAGCTCTGGAACTTACTAAGACCGCTCGCTGAGCTCCGAAAGCTCGGATGAGCTCTACAGTCCAGCGGAACACCAAAGCTCATAACTAAGCAAGAGGTTCCGAACATCCGCTCAAGGGTTTCCCAAGCTAAGAAGAAACGAGTCCATCAGACCAAAACAAGCAATCACAATATGAAAGGCAGCAAGCAGGTAAACCAACAACAGGTCCACAGAATATTTTTAAAAAAAAAAAAAAAAAAAAAAAAAAAGGGGGTACAAGAGTTCAGTTGATCAAAGAAAACATTCGGAGAAGCATAGAAAGCAAACTACGGTAAAAAAAGGCTTCCTAATTCCTCTTGATAAGGGATCTCAGCTCAGCCACCTCGTTCCTGAGGCGGACATTTTCCTCCTTCAGTGCGTCCCTCTCTTGCTCAACCTCGTGGAGCACTGCCAGTAGCTTGCTTCCAGCGGGGGTAAGGCTGGTATTCGAAAGTGAATAAGGAGAAAAAGAGCCCTCCCTCTTACGCTTCTTGGAAGAAGTACCTACATCCTCCCCACCAGAGTCTTCTTCCTCATCAACTTCATCACCGGAGTCAGAAAATGAAGTCCAAGGTGAGAGTAAGGTAGAGGAGAACTCATATCCAGCGGCTTCAGCACTAAGCAAATGAAGGTTCTCTTTCGTCATCAGATCAGCAAAGGTCACCGGCTCAGCAGCCAGTAGCTCGTCAATTTTAGGCGGCACGGGCAAATCCAGCTCAGAAAGACCTGAAATACAAAGACGTGATGAGAATCAATCTTAAAACAAAAAAGGTGGAAAAGGATTCGGGGTTGGTCTTACTAGTGGGAGAAAAGCTTTTCCAGGACCTTGGGACCCTAGTACTGGGGCAGCGCAGCTCGGGAGACCGCCAAGAACTCCCGGAAGCAAAGAAGAAGCGGTGTGACCATCCCTCAGGGTTGGAAGGAAGACCCATTACCAAAAGGGAAATATTAAAGTGCCTCCAACGAAAGTAACGGAAACAAGGGATATCTTCTTCCTCAATCTCAAAGAAGTAAAGAAATTCAGAGACAAAAGGGAACCTGTCATTGCCATTCAGGCGCCAGAACAAAAAGAAGCTGACTAGAGCCGCCCAGCCACGAGGAGAGAGACGGGACGGACATAGACCGTAGTACGCCAAGATACGCCCTATGGAAGGATGTATGGGAAGACAAAGGCCAAACTCCAGGGCACCTTCGAAGAGACAAACCTCTCCTCTTGGCAGGAAGTTGCACGGCTCGTTTGCAGTAGGGGCACGAAGAGGCAAATTAAGATGAGGGAAAAATTTTCTTTGGATGCCTCCCAAATCAGAAGGAGACACCGTCGATGGAGTCAAGTAGCGAGAGTGCCGCTCCTGATCAACACCGAAAGAAGTACGTTCCTGGAACTGGGAAGAAACGGGGGCAGCCATCGAAATCAAAGAAAGGACAGGAGATAGATTTTCAGATTCGGAGGGAAGGCGAAGTTTCTTGAAACTTTCTGAAACTAGAGAGAAGGAAGAGGGCTAACTGTCTTTTCGTTTTCTTAAGAACTGTTGGCGGTTAACAGCAAGAAAGGCGATAATAAATGGAGGGAAAGCAAATCGACTACGGGTCAAAGCTATTCGACGAAAGGACAGCGTGTCGTATCAGTTTCACCTCTTTCGGAGTTACTACCACCCTGGTGCTTATGTGGAAAAACCGTGTAGCAAAAGAGCTCTGTAGCTCATGATGAATCTCTTAATTCATAAAAAGAGCTCTGAAGCTCATGATGAATTTCTTAATTCATAAAAAGAGCTCTGTAGCTCATGATGAATCTCTTAATTCATAAAAAGAGCTCTGAAGCTCATGATGAAATTCTTAATTCATAAAAAGAGCTCTGTGGCTCAGGATGAATTTCTTAATTCATAACAAGAGCTCTGAAGCTCATGATGAATTTCTTAATTCATAAAAAGAGCTCTGAAGCTCATGATGAATTCCTTAATTCATAAAAAGAGCTCTATCGCTCATGATGAATTTCTTAATTCATAAAAAGAGCTCTATCGCTCATGATGAATTCCTTAATTCATAAAAAGAGCTCTATCGCTCATGATGAATTTCTTAATTCATAAAAAGAGCTCTATCGCTCATGATGAATTTTATAATTCATGAAAAGAACTCTGTCGCTCATGATGAATTTTAAATTCATGAAAAGAACTCTATCGCTCATGATGAATTTTATAATTCATGAAAAGAGCTCTATCGCTCATGATGAATTTTATAATTCATGAAAAGAGCTCTGAAGCTCATGATGAATTACTTAATTCGTAAAAAAAAAAAAAAGTTCTTCAGCTCTTGGTGAGTATTTTTAACTCAGACTCAGGGACAATTATTTTGCTTTAAGGAAAACTAAAGTATTCCTTGAAGCAAGGAGGCAGAGACCAAGAGCTTGCAGCTATGCAGCCTTCGATAAAGTCAGCTCAGACTGTTAGCTCGTAAAGAGATTTCTATATATCTCGCGAGCTCATAAAAGACGTCTACAACCCACGGCAAGTACCCGGACGGTTCAGTCAAGACAGATCAAGTGTCAGAGAGCACGAGAAGCACAAGGGAGGCAGAGACAAAAGCAAAAGGCTTTGTTCAAAATGAGCAGCGTGTACATCAATAAAAAAAAAAAAAAAAAAAAAACAAAAGGAAAAAAAAGGGGGGGACAAGGAAAATAGTAAAAACTCCTATGATATGGAAGGGGCAGGAAGTGAAGTCGCTGGCAGGTCTGCAGTAGAAGTATTGGCCGGGTCTGCAGGTGAATCCGCGGATGCAATGGCAGATGAAGCCTCTGAAGAGGAAGTAACCAAAGTCCCAGGTGCAGCTAATGGAATAGAAGCATCAGCTTCGGTTAAAGCCCTCACAACCAGATCAGCAGAGAAAGGGGCCGAGGTAGGGAGGTCGACAGGAGCAGGGGGCATGGCAACTTCAGGAATACCCGAGGAAGGAACAGGCACAGCGGGCAGAAGAGTCTGAACTTGAGCCTCGGGCGGCAGCTCTGGACCAGCAGGAGCTCCCTCAGGAACGGTAGTTGAGCCAGGCACCTCTGTTTCCTTTTCAGCTGAAGCCCCCTCATTTTCCTCGTCTGGAACGTCAAAATTAAAATCCAGCTCAGGATAAGCTTCCTCAGCGACCCCTTGAAAAGCTAGCCACCCTTTTGCCCACTTAGTAACAACATCGTCCTTCAACTTGACGATTAGTTCATCCCTCTCTTTAACAGTCGCACGTTGAGTTTCAAGGTCAGCAAGCATGACATCATGAGCTTCTGTAAGGATGCTACACTGACTTTTCAGCTCATTCACCGAGGCCAGCGCCTCAAACTTCTCTTGGTTTACCTTAACCCAGGATTCCGTCTTAAGTTTGAGCTCTTCCTTGAACTTTGTTAGCTCATCCTTACCCCTCGCCTCTCTTTCTTGGGCTCGGTTCCTCTCTGTCTCCAAGTCCCGGATAACGGAAGCTTGTTTTTCCGAAAGTTCCCGGAGGCTCAGAAGCTGAGCTTGGAGGTCGTCGTTGGCAAAGGTCAGCTCAGCAGCTTTGTTCTCCCAGGCTTTGGACGCCTTAACCGAGCTCTCCATAGAGCGGATTCGACTTAGGGTGCCCTTCACATGAATAGCCAACTGAAGAAAAGTACAGTCAGAAGTAAACAGAAAGCAGGCAGCAAATAGAGACGTAAGGAAAAACAACATGTGCTTACAGCGGTGGCTCCGTAAAGGGCTGAATTGATAGAACTCTCCAAAGACATTGTGGCAGCTCGGACAACGTCGGAATCAGGAATGATAGAAGTTATAGCGCCGGCAGCAAGCTCAATGTTGTCTAAAAGAGAATCCTCGCTTCCTTCAGTTTTAAGCCTTTTCTCCTTCTCCGGTTTGGAGCTCGGCGCAGTGATCAGGGAGGCACTCTCAGACGGCCCAAGAGGGGGACTGATAGGCTGAATTTGGGGGATTATACCCAGAGCATTCTCGACTTCGGTTGAGGAGGGAGCTTGGTCCGAACTCGAGGGGGGAGCAAGACCCTCAGAAGCCGGGGCATGGGAGCTCGGTTTCTTCAAAAGGCTCTCAGTAGCTGAGCTGGAGCTTTTCGGGGGCAGTCCCGATTGATACGATTTAGCTCTGGTAATGGGTCTACCATCTGAGCTGACCTCAGCCTTGCGCTTACTCCCACTCTGGCCCTTCTTTAGTTGGGCTATCTTGGCTTTAATGTCTTGAGAGGAGGGCTCCATTGAGGAAGAACCTGGAAATCGTAAAAGGAAATCCGTCATCAGCCAAAATAAGCCATAGAAGCTTAAAAAGATCTGAAACAAGAAAGGGAAGAATCACCACCTGTCACCTCAGTTAAAGCTTTTGAGGAAGAAACCGGGGCTTCGACGGAAAGAGGGGTGGGAGATTCTATAATTACCCCAGGAAGACTGAGCCCCTGATCTACAAGGACACGAGGTCTGATGAGCTCAGAATACCTCGTAGAAGGGCACTCTTCTAACTTCAGCAGCACTTCCTCGTCCTTAGGATCAAGCTCAAACCTCCTACCTAGGAACCAGTAAGAAAGAAAGGTCAGAGAAGGTCATGAAGCCTGAACACAATCCAAAAAAGTAACTCACCCAGATTATCCGGTTGGGACCAGTCCCTAGGAACCGGAAGAGTGTCGGTCTTATCCGCCGGATTGTATTCCCACTGTGAGCCCTCCACGAAAAAGAACTGTTTCTTCCAATGCTTGTGGGAGCTCGGGGGGTCGGAAATTAGCACTTTCGTCTTAGTACGTCTAGAAATGTACAAAAAGCCCTCAGAAGAGTTGTGCTTGACATTGAAAAAGTGAGTGAGCAAGGGGATGGTAGGGACCCCGAGCTTGTGAATCTTGAAGAAAACAAGTAATCCCACCAAGATCCCCCAGAAATTGGGAGGAAGCTGAGCAGGACAGACATGGAAATGTTGGAGAACACCCTTGATAAAAGGATGGAGTGGAAATCGTAGCCCATTCTCGAAAGCGGCAACGAAGAAACAAACTTTCTTATGAACCTTAGAGATGTAGGGGGTACATTCGTCAGGACACCAATATTTAACCCCGGGAGGGAAGCCATAGCGAGCACTCACGATCTTCATAAGGGAAGGACTAGCCTCACTACGACCTACATTCTCGGCATAGCTAAACGCAGATGACACTTCGGGAGCAGTAACACCCACACCACTCACTTTGCCTTTCCCTTTATCCGGAATTACGGGGGAAGACGTAGAGGGAGGCTCAACAGAAGGGGCCTGGACATCAACGGAGTCAACTCCGGGAAAATTATCAATCTCTTCACCCACAGCCCCCAGGTCAGAATCATCTTCGATTGATTGATCCCCTAAAAGAGAAAGAGAAGAAGGAGTGGCTCCAGGAGAAGCAGACATAATTGGGCAAGAAAAGGGCAAAGAGAAAGAACAATAAAGAGGAGGGATGTTACTCAAGCTCTCCTTAATCACCCAAGGGTTGGCACAGTAACTTCCTACAGCAAGTATGTGTACGATAGAACGCCAATCCACGAAACCAGGAAGAGGAGACAAGCAATAATCGTGATTCCAGAAATAAAAGAATCGAAAAGCCCAGAAATGCAATAACCACCTCGAGCTCGAGGGATCCAGAATGAGGGAAAAAGGAAAGAACACGAGAAGCGTACCTAATCAAGAACGAAAAGCAAGCCGAGAGTCGGAGAGGGGAAGCCACGCACACGGAGTCAAAAGAGAAGATGCTTCCAGCGGAACCCTAGATTGGCCGGAGATTTGAAGGGTCTGAATTCGCAGGAGTCAATGAAGAGGAGGGGGGGTCTGAAGCTTCAAGAAGGAAAAGTGGCCGTTACAGTCGAATCAAAGCATTTAAGGCCTATCACACCGAGTGGAGAACGCGCGCGGGAAACGAGGCAGAAAATTGATAACCCATAACCGTCAAAGACCTGTCCTACACGAAATTCGAGGTCGTCAGCTCTGTCTTAATTTGAATTCAGCCCCTACCCAAGCTTGCTTGGGCTAAGGGCTGGGGGGCAACTGATGATGTCTGAAAATTAAGCCCAGGTTTACCTCAGCCCGGTAGGTCAGTAAAGGAGCTCAGTCTAGAATCCTGTAATACAGAGGACCCAGACCCGAGCTCAGTCTAAAAAGAGTCCACGGCTAATGTCGCAATGAAGACATCCAGAAACAGCTGGCATCTTCAAGGCAACGGTTGGGCCGTGACTTTAGGCATAGGACTCTCAAAAACCCGGGATCTTCTCCTTGGCCTGGGGGAGGATCCCACGATTAGAGGGGACAATCTCCGGAGAGAGGGATCCCCTAGAGGAGGAGGACGATGATAAATACTAGAAAAAAAACCCAGTAGAGGGGAGAATTTTGTAATATCTTGAGAAGAATCAATATAGAAAAAGGAGCCAGAATCTCCATTACAGAGTGGATTAGCCAAGCTCGGCAGCTCGGTGAACCACTATAATCTCTTCGTCTTACATCGTTTTCACTAGGGACAAATCTAGCCGCAGCATATCTGTTGATTACGTAGAATTACACCATCAGGATGAAAAAATTAACAATTGAATATGATCACTTTTTTAGGTGTTTTTTATTTATTTATTTATTATGTGTGTTTTTATCACTGTTGTGGTAACTATTTTTATTATTTTTTTCGATACAAAAAAAATTACCACTTTTTATAGGTGATTTATCACATTTGTGCGTGTTTTTACCATTGTTGTGATAATTATTTTTACCATTTTTTTCGGTACCACAACAGTGAAAAAAAATTATTTAGATTGATTTAATAAATTAATTTTTTGAACTTTTTTTTTGATTTTTTGGAATTTTGTCACGAATTTCACATCACTTTTTGATTTATTATATTCATAAAATATTATTAGTGACGTAAAAAAATTGAAAGCTATACTTTGAGAATTATTATTTATAATTTATACATGCATGTAATTTTTTTTTTAACACAAAAATAAAATCACTCTAAACAAAATTTTATAATTTTTTCAACATTTTAAAATTAATAAAATCCTTAGTAAGTTTGATAATGTATAAGAAATATTAGGTCAATTATTCATAATAGCAATCAGAAAAATATATATTAGAAAAACTTAGTACAATAACGTAATAAATAATTTTTTTCTCAAAAGACAAAAAACAAAAAACAAAAAATTTAAAATAATTTGAAAAATAGAAGGCCTTATTCATATTTGTCAAGATCGAGAGAGTCACTCCACTAAGACGAAAGAAGAGAGAGAATTGATAGAAAAGATAGGAGAGAGATTAATTGGTATACCAAGGGTACGTTGATAAATTTTAAAAAACATTCATTTAGAATGGACTAGAGAATACAAAAGGCCACCTGACATGTTCAAAAGTTAAAAACATTTGATTGGACTTTTAACCAATTTTCATTTTTTATAATGACTACTACACAATGATTCTGCGCGTCCAAGAAACTGCTAGGATTCATTGTAATTCAATACAAAAATTGGGAACTTTGTTTAATCAAATGAGCAAACGTTTCATATTCATAGATAAGGGTGTCCATGGGTCGAGCCGGGCAAGGTCCGTGAAATTTTACCCAACCCATTGACACCCCTATTCACAGAAAACCAAATGCTTTTTAGCAGTGAATGGTCCACGGTTCAAACTCATCGCTAGCTAGCATTGACATGAAAAAATTCACTGAATAAACAATGAAAAATACTAGTAGAGGACAGGCCTTGGTGTAGGCATACGTATGTTCGATTTTGATCAGTGAGACAAAGAGTTGATTCGTGGAAACATCCTATCCGACTACCTGGTAAAATTAGGAATGTTAAAATATGATACGACTCGTTAACACAACATGAAATTAGAGGGTTTGAATATTCATTAAACCGCATATTTAATAAATTAGTGAACGTTACACGAATAATAAATGAATTGGGTTTAAGTAAATCAATTCAAAAAAAAATACACAACACGACTTTTATATACCGATTATATACACATGATTCATTAAATACAAAATAATAAACGTTTAATTCATTTCTAAAAAGAAGGGATAGTCTGATAAAATTGACAAAAAACGAACTTCATAACAAATAAATTTCATTGACGGACTTAAGTTCAAACAAGTCCATATAAGAGAACCGGCCTCCAAATTTCCCTTTTTATAACGAGGATCCATTAAAATTCAACGCCGAAAATGGGAACTTTCTTCGATTAGACGGGCACATGTTTCATTTTCACAACCTAAAACGGATTGAGCATTAGTATTGTCATTCAAATGATAATATCAACTCATGAATGTAGGGTTGAGGTAGAAAAATTCTCTTGGTGAACTATGTTTTCCATTGTATTATCTGCAAATGCAAGGAACCTTGGGGTTGGACGCAACCCCACTTCTGAAACTCCCTCTGGAATCATAACTACCTGCCCCATAATTGGCCTATCCTTTTCATCATCTTAAATGCACCAACAAGCAACTATGCAAGCTCGTGAGCTCTTCTACATCAGTATCACCATCCAATTTTCGATCCAAAAAGGTCAGTACTTCTTCACCTTCATTCATTTTATTCGCAATCCGGACGGGAAAGTAGTAGTCCGTCCCATCATTTGAGAAGTCTCTGTTTCTCCTTCCTGATAAATTTCAAAGAGCAGCATTGCATAGCTGAAAACATCTGCTTTCAGTGTGATAGCTTCGCCTGAAATCCATTCCGGGGCAAGATATTCTATGGTTCCTCTTATGGTTGTCAAAACATGGCTAAATTCTAGGCCTAGTAGCTTTGCAAGGCCAAAATCAGCCACTTTGGCGTTGTAATCAGCATCCAGTAATATGTTGTCGGGCTTAATGTCACAATGTATGATACAATCCCTGCACTTGTCGTGGAGATAAGCCAATCCTTGGGCAGTCCCAACTGCAATGTTATACCACATTTTCCTGTCTAAAACACCTGAATCTTTCCAAAACAAGTGTGATTCTAGAGAACCATTTGACATGTAGTCAAAGACTAGAAATCTTTCCATACCTTTGATGCAAAAACCAAGTAGATGGACAAGGTTAATATGTTCGATCATACCTATTGTCCTCAATTCTGCGCGGAACTGCACCTCTCCTTGCTTCATGTTTTTAAGTCACTTCACAGCTATGGCAGCAGAGTTTGGTAGTGTCCCTCTGAAAACAGAACCAAAACCGCCTTCCCCTAGTTTTTCTGAGGAATTCTTTGTTTCCTTTTTTATATCCCTGTGCTTGAACAGCACCAAAGAATCATCAACTGCCTCAGATGTGTCCGTTGCATGCCTTCTCCATATTGTTACAATTACAACGCCAAAGACAGCAAAGAAACTTCCAACTGCACCAACAATGATCCAAGCATTTTAAGCAGTCATTTTCTTTTTCTTGGCTGTTCTTCTTCCCACCAGCTCGGATGCTGCAATTCTTACATAGAAATCCCTTCCGATGTTATCATCCGATGAGAGTTTCTGAAGACTGAACAGATTTCCTTTCCAAACCAAACACCCAATATCATAAGCATAAGCAGAGCAAGAATCCCTAGTGTCAATGACTCTGCATTCAATGGAAAACGTGTGTTTTGAATCACGAAGAACTTGTCATTTCCTCCTTCATTGCATTGCAAAGGAGTTCTCCTCACACAACCCTCTATGTGATTTTCCAATTCCCAATCTTTCAATGATCTCGGTTCAAATCCTTGCACACAATTGCAAAGAGGGTCACTCTCCTGGTTGCAGCTACTAAATGCACCACATAAGGCATAAACTTGGCATTGTAGAGGTGGTCGACTCCAGTACTCACTCCAACTTGTGCAGTCCTTCCCCCACATGAATTGCCGGAGCTGGCCACCAGAATCAATCACAAATCTAGTGAGAGTAGTAGGGAAACCAGCCTCATAGGTGAAGTAGCTCTCATTCTCATTAGACTCATATGTGAGGTTTCTTATATGCCAGGATGAAACTTAATTTAGATACAGGTTATTTGATATTGTGTGGCAGTGTTTGAATTTTGAAGTCAACTGATAGTTTCAGGGAAAGATGGAAAGAAGATAAAGGGTGCTCTAGTATCTGACTTTATTGCCAAGAATAGACAGTAGATGGAGAAGAATTCCAAATTTGCCGCTATTTTGGAATACAAATAAAATGAAACAAAAAGGCAAGGAAACAAACAACCAATTGACATAGTGGGTAGACATAGTCAAGAGGACCCAAATGACAAGTTATGAGTTGAGTTCGGAAATTAACTTTCCTAAAATGAAAGTAAGATTGTCTACCACTTACCCTTCAAAGATTCAGCTATAGCTGAAAGTATTGTATCTACTGGCAAGACATTCAAAATAACTTGTTATCTACTGGCTTATGATTGCAACATAATGACTTAAGGCTCAACTTCGAACTTATCCAATACAAAAAGGCCCAATCTCCAGTCTCTAATTGGAATTCCATAGCAAAATCAAATAGATAAGATATTACAGTCAATCCAACTTAACCCCTGGATCACCATGTAATATGGACCAAACAATGTTATCATGCATAAGATTTCCATGTATAACAGAATCTGAAAGAAAAAAGTTATAACACTTGTTGGACTTTGTAGAGGTTATTTCCTGAACTCATACAAGCTTGTGAGATCTACAAGTAATAATTGGCCTTTCTAATTCTAACCATAGTTTTTTTCTTCTTTTTGCAAGCCAAAGGACAAAGGTGCATCTTTTAGACAAATCTGTGAATTTAGACTACAGACCCCACATTACCAAGCCCAGATCATACTTGCACTGGATATCATCTCCACCTCAAATTAATGAATGCTTGGAATCAAATTTCTGACTTCCATAGTCTCATCCATGAAGTTATTCCCCCCTCGTGTGATACACAGAACGAATACCAATAATTCCTCGACGTGGAATAGAGAAGCTTACACAATCAGTTGCATGTGAGTTAAAGGAAAGTGAAGCTACATTATTCCCATGAGAATAACAGCAGTTTCTAAAGGAATATAAGTTATAACGTCCCTGCTAATGGAAGATGACAAAGTACAGCCATTGATAGTTTAACTTAGGATGCTCTCCATGAAGGGGCAAAACCAAAGAAATCTTTCATGCCAAAGACTAAACAAAAGACCCAACATTAGCACATAAGATTGGAAAGAACTGAGAATCACATTTCTTAGGGCACGATCACAAGTTTTAAAACCAGGTATCATTTGATTTTGGCTGTCAACCTTACACGATGCTCTTCTCTTTCAGTTTGGTAACCCAGACACCAACTTATCTTACAAAATATGGGGGAAGACGTGGGATTCATTTAAAGATCCTATACAATCAGTTGTCACAAGTCACATTATTTACGGTGATCCTCATCTTGATGATATGTTTAATCTTCAGAAATTAAGAAAAACACAAAAAAGTCATTCAGTTTCACCAGGCCATCAATAATCCCCCCAGTGATCCTATCCATATTCACCATCTTTATTGAGATCTATTGTTGCAAAAAGTGAAGTATGCCCTTGAAATGAAATGAATTGAATCGTTCAATAAAATCATGTCCTTCCACTAACAAAAACCACATTCTATGATCAAAACATGGATCAAGAAATTATTTTAGTTAGCTTAATCATAAAAACACCTCACTATTCAGTGTGAGTGACTGGTGAGAAACGGAACCACTTGCCCAGCATTCGTGTGTCATTCAGATAGAGGATGGCAACCACTCAAGTGTTACACCAGCAAACATTGGAATAATATTCCCAGACGCATATGGAAATGATTCGGGTACCTTCCATGGGTTCTTGTTCAATTTAATTTTTGATGTGTTTCTCGGAAGCCCATAGAAGTCTGGCCCATTAAAGCTTGTAAATGCTTCTAGCTTGTCAAGTGCACCAGCCTAAACAAACACAAATTCTTAACATTGCTGGTATGAAAAAAATAGTAGTCAAGCATGTTGTTGCATTTCATGGACATTCAAAGTTGGAAACATATTACAAACATGTGGCCAAACAACATAATTAAGCTTGTTCAAATTAACCAGGAAATGCACACATGATCATATCAATCAACAATAACAAAATATTGCAGGAACAATTGTGGTTACAAATAGCTATTGCATCTAACAGAATTTTCATTCATAAATTTATCTCCCCGCTGCTGGAACTTAGTGCCAGACCATTGGAAAAGGAGATACTATCAAAAACATTCTGAGGAGTAAATCAACAAAGCTCTGTGGTTTCAAAAACTGCACATAGTCAGAAACATGATTTTTGGGTTGGCAAATTTGAAATTGACCACTGGTTGAAATTGACCACACTGTGTCAACTGCTCGGAAGGTCCCTGACAAATCAAGTCAGTCAGAGCCTATGACTCTTGATCCCAAAACAAGCTATCTTATAGCAGACAACTAACACAAGCCTACTCAACAAATCTCATAAGGCCTGTTCGCATTGCAACTAACAGAAAAAAATGACTACTAGACTAGACTTGTAGTGGAGTGCTCTTTGGTGTTCGTATCCAAGAATACTGCAACTAAGAAAATGAGAGAAGTGTTCCAAGAATGGGAAGGAGGAGAATATCTCAGGCTCAAAGTCGCAGTTGTGCACACCCTCTAATTCCACGCGTGTATATATATGGTGGATTGGTGGGACTAGTTCTACTTTTCTTTTCTGTTGGGGGTGGTGTTAAGAGTTTCATTCTCCATAAAACTACATGCACCAAATCTCCTACACCAAATGATGTGGCTCAATCGCAGTCATTTTATGTTTAGTGGTAGTCAATGAGACCCAATAATGCAACACATTGATTTGGAGAAAAAAAATTGGTAAAATATTTGGTGAGTGTAACTGTGTAACATTGTTTTTTCATTATTGATCAAGAGTAAGTGCCCATATAACATACAACTGGTCAATGTGGATATTCCTTTTCTAGTATTGCTGGGCCAATTGTCTTTTTGACTCAAACGCTTGCAAACTCATCTTTTACTTTTAAGCATTTCTGGTCATGAAGTGCAATTACCAAACAAAATTATCAGATGAGCTAAAAGTGATGCAAAATGAAAAGCTAATGTGGATGAGAAAATTGTCACAAACATTGCAGATAGTTAGACTGAAACTACCTCTTCAAAAACCTTGGTATAGAGTGACAAGGCAACAGGAGCATTGTAGATTCCAGCACATCCACAAGGACATTCCTTTTTTCGTCTCTCGTGAGGAGCACTATCAGTTCCAAGGAAAAATCTTTTACTTCCACTAGTCACAGCAGAGACAATAGCCTGTCCTAGATGAGGAACAAATGAACAGATTCAGACTCCAAGACAATAGAGAGAGAGAGAGAGAGAGAGAAATATTGCATGAAAATCATCCATAAAAAGGGAAAATTATATAGGACTTATTTACTCTTTTGAACATGGAAAAATTTCCGATTTTTCAACTACGCAACATCACTGGCATTTGTTCTCTACAGTTATAGAATTAAAATGTTTCCGGTTAATGCTAAGATGCCATGCCATGTTTATTTCCCTTTATTCTTTTACAGATACTGTTTTACCTCCTCCAAAAGTCCATTCTTTATTTTTTCATGGTATTTTAAGTCTTTGCAGAATATTGTAAGAGCCAAAGCCTTTCTACCTTCTTTCAGGATATATCTCACATTCAAACCACTGCCAGCATTAATAGGAGAATTTTGCTAAACTAAATACAAGTAGTTTACCTTAGGAGATGGTCCAAAACTTCCAATCAGCACTGTTAGATCACTATTTACTAACTTGAAAGCACAAGTACTTTTGTAGAGCAAAATTATGCCCTCAAACGTTTTCGGGCATTGTTTATCACTGATTGATAATGATATTACAAGCATGAAAATTAGAAAATTCCCATTATTATGCACTAGCCAAGTGCTTATTTTCAAGACAAATACATATTTCTACCTTATTTTCTGTGGTTCAAACCAAAGGATCAAAAGTATATTTTGGTGCATAGTTTCAGTCACCTATGAAACATAAACGTTTCAAAAATAAATTTTCATAAAACATCTCGGAACATTCCGAAACACCTCAAAACAATAAAAGTTTTGCCATTTAATCAACCATTCGTTTTGGCTTCCATGGAAACAGAAACATTTTAATTGTTTCAAAACAAAATTTTCATCCTTGGTTCAAAGTGAGAACCACATCTCAAACCAGGTGATTGTCAATAGTCATACATTCACTAGTGCTGAACTAGTAGATGAAACAATCAAGTGTAGGCTGACAGTCAAACTCATTACCGATAAAAATGCATATTTAATACAGGTCAAATCTATTACTAAACAATGGCATCCCCAAGGCACTGAAAATAATAATAAAGCGAACAGAAAACACCTCCAAGGATCAAGTAAACCTGGTTCATCTGACCACTATACTGGGGAATAATCAATTCGTACTGAGAAATTTAAGGATACATTATGTAAACACTAAGTGATGATTTCTCCACTAAAGTCCACAACAAGGAGCCATGGAACCAAGGGCAAATACACAATAGCATGCATTATGTGTCTCTTTGCAATAATTAAGTGGCATGGCCGATTGTGTCCTAAAATATCAGGTTTCTAGCACTAAATGCCAACTAAAGAAAAGCCTGTAACTAAAAGATGACAGAGCATACAGAGCATGCAACGGAAGGAACATACTGTGTATTTCTCTTTTGAGTACTGGAAGGCAGTAATTGTGTGGCTGCAATCCTCCTTGAAAGAGGGAATTTCTATTGAGAAGAAGATGCTGAGGGGTAACAGTTGCTGCAACAAATCCTAACGAATAAAACTGAAATAAGACAAAATGTATACCTCAAAAATACATGGAAAAAAACCTGTTTGCTTTAAACGAGGGAAAAAGTAAAAAACGAAGATGACTAATAGAGAATATAAGACCATAGAAGTACCTTCATTGCAAGACTCAACAAACCTAACAGCATCCATAGTAGTAACATGCTCCATCACAACCTTCAGAAGTGGAAGCTTCTGTATTAAGGGCTGTAAAACTGTGGCAATAAATACTTTTTCCCGATCAAATACATCAACCTCAGGATCAGTAACCTCCCCATGAACCTGTAGAGAAAATCTCAAACACATAAATTACACTCAATTAGGGGTCGCGCTATAAATTTCCGTTAGAGGGGGCAAATTTTCACAATAACAAGGAAAAAATTGAACTTATATTTAATACATTAAATATTAATTAATAATTACTAATACTTTTGTTCAATACATTTACAATTATTCGCAACTAGTTTTCATATTTTGAAAATATTCCATGATAATCTCATTATCAATGTCATTAAATTTTTTTCTCTCAATAGAGTAATGTTAGTTGGACCATGGTTCAAGGTCGCAACATTGGCCATAGACTTGGAGAGTATTGAGACACATCGGTCGAGGCGTCGTGGCAAGGTCTGAAAAATTCTAAGAAAATTTCTTTAAAAATGTAAATAGCAAATCCATGCATCATATGGCCAAAGTACTTCATTAAGCATATCAAACACAGTGAAAATTGGATGTAAAGGTGCTACTAGAAATACATTAATAAAGAATGCTAGTTGACCCTAATTTGGGAATATAATCCATAATTACACCATAAAGTTAAAAATAAACCCTAGCTGATTCGTAAAATATACCAATTTAATGCAATAGAATAATAATGAGTTAATAAATAGAGAAACTATTATAGCCACATTGCATAATGAAATACCCAAGAAAAAATAAAATACAATACATTAGTCAACAACCTATAAGTTAAAAATACTAGGAAAGTTAATTTTGAAGTGTGATTGGTAGAAAAAAGAAAGAAATGGAAAAGTAAACTCTAGATCTGATGCTTATGCACAGTTTTTATGCAAACACTAATACACTACAAAATTGAAGTTGGTGAAATTACCAGCAGAGGCATATTATGCTCAACCATTTCCTCAAGCACAGGTAGACATTTCCCGAATAGGTCTGTGACACCATCCTGAGAATTTGTTGTGGCTCCGGCAGGGTACAGTTTTACAGCAAATACAACCCCACTCTCTCCTGTCACAGAAGTTTCACTAAAACAAGCATAGAGAAATAGGACAAAAAAGAATCAACCAAATTAATGTTGATAAAACTTAATAAGTTAGCTCCAATTATTCACTCTTGATTGGTTTCCCGCAAACCCTTCTTAGACAGTAAGCAAGTTCATTTCCATTTAGATCCAACTATCTATCTATTTATTTTTCAAGAAAAGCCTTCTTAAGATGGGGGAATTTCGAATGAACCTCATTTGGGATTGCCAGAGATATGGAAAGAAGAGTAAACCAATATGCATGTCACGAAACTAGATAACCATATAAATCTCCATGCACAATCCTTTCAAATAGAAGTGATTGATGGCTATCACGATGCCATAGAAGTTAACAACATCATAATATTAGGTCCAACCCTTCAAGCTTAGGAACATTTTCCCAATTCCCACAATACCAGTTCTAGAGTTGTCGTTCCATTAAGAGAGATAAAACATTATCAACCATTATAATTTGACAGCATTGAAATATCAAATGACAAATCAATAGCAAGACCAAGAATTTCATGCAAACATGGAGAGTTGTTTTAACTTTTAAACCATTTCTAATCTTAACAATTATTATCTTTTGCGCATAAATTTTAAGAGTCCATTGAAATAAATCTACTATATTACAAATACTAGTGGTGGATTTCACAATTAATTATGTCATGGAAATCATTAATATGCAATAAAGTCTACATAGACATATTTCCTCATTTTAATGGAATATGCCTTCCTATTCCATTATGACGTCCTATGATGCTAAATTTACGGGCCTATGCAATCATTCCTTGTGCTTGTGTATTTATAAAGAAAACAAAGATAAAATACATAAAACTACAACAAATAACATCAATTGAGCTTCAATCACAACATGCTAAGTTCAATCTGATACTCAAGTATACTTATGAATCATAACAAACTAAAAGGCTCACAGATGGAAAATCGTATATTGAACTCACTTGCTAGCTTGATCTCATGAGGGCTTGTTGTGTCCGTTAAATAAAGTGTCATAAGAGGATTGAAGACACTGCTACCAGGTAATGCTTTCAGGATAGATTCCCGGTATGCCACAGCAGCAGCTGTGGTGGTGATAGGAGGTTTCAAATTTGGCATGACTATTGCCCTTCCAAAATGATGTGCACTGTAAAAAATTATTATCAGATAAAGTAGCAAATAAAACCACTTACAGCGCAACACAACACGACCAAATCTAATTACAGGAAACAAGACTACTGAATCTAAGCCATATTAAATTCAAGAAACTTGGTTGGAACTGAATGAGCTTCAATATTTTAAGATCATTATAATAAACGTAATTTTAAAAAATGACCTGTGAGAAACAACAGCTTCAAGAAGGTCACCATCACGGAGATGAAGATGCCAATCATCAGGCCGGGTTATAGAGAGCTCCATCTTTGCACTACTGGATTTTACTTCTTTAACACTTCCAATTTTCGCTAAAGGTAATATTGACACCTATATCAAGACAAGATTATGATAATATAGAGACAAGAATTCTTCAGAATGCCATTGTTAAGTAACTAGGGTGGTGGAAGTTTCGGACAGTCGGCCACACTCATCATACATTGAATCTCGGATAATGTTGAAAAGCATGTTCTTGAAACATCAAGTTCATAGAGCACTGGAATATGTAACAACAATAGTAAAAACTAACAATAATCTAACTCAAAATAAAAACTTCAGTTATGGACTCTCAATATAATTTCATTGCTACAAAGCCGGGAAAAGATCTTCCCCAATATTCTATCTAAACAATCAGTAACACAGAAAAAATCTTATGTTATTCCATTCTTTTATGTTAAATATTTTGAGTGCAAAATGCAATGGAGCATGTGACTGAGCATGAAAATTTTCCTCCTTACATTTAAAATTTGCCAATCTTCACACCTAAAATCCAAACAATTCACACCACTTTTGTCATCCTGTGATACACTGCAATCCACTGCACAACACTTTCATTTGGAATTTACGTCAGGTACTTAGCTCAATATGTTTCTTAACTAGAGACGCAGTTAAAAGATTGGGGGACACTTGCCTCCTGACTTTTGAATTGCTCCAACATGTGTGATGTTAAGAAATCATGATTTTGTTCAATTTAATACATTGTAGAGTGGTCGAATTCTTTTGTTCTTTTCAATTAGCCAGTGGCCAAGTGCCCCCAACCCAAAAACAAATGTTTATTTTTACACCGAGTAAAACAGATGTGAATACCCCATCTACATACATACATATACGTATCTATCTATGTATATAAAAAAACATTTTTTTGGGTGAGAGAGTTTGAGAAGTCTTCTCCAAATGCTTAATTTTTAAAATTTTGAAATATTTAATTACCCCCATCCAATCAAATTATTCCATTCAGCTTCCTTAAATACTCTCTCCACCTTTTGTAACTACTTTCACTATGTTTTTAAACTTTTTCAATTCTAAATTTTCACTCATTTTTCTTCACTTTTTCATATTTAACAAAAAATTATTTTAAGTCATTAATGAGTAATTTTCGTAAGATGAGGAACAGAAAAGGGTGATGGCAGGGAGACAACTTTTGTGCATCACACAGAGCGCCCGTTAGTGTGTGTGTGGGTATATATATATAGCATGAGAGAGACCAAAAAAAATCTCTTTTATCTAATACATTACTCCATTTTTTTTCAAACAATTGTAAAGTGGTCCCTGACTCTTTTGAAACGAATTACCAGTAGTAAACCTGTAACACACAATTAATTACAAAAGATAAATGCACCACGCCAAAAGTATATTCTACTCTTCTAAAGAATCAACTTCTGAACAAGAAGCAAGATGATCCCAATTAGGCTTCTTAATAAAATGAAAGATAATTTTGTCACCGACTCTGTGGGACATTGCTAATAAATTATTTTGTGCCTTTTTTGTTCAGACTTTGCTAATGCCACAAGGAAATTGGTTTTATGTTTTATGCAATAATTCGCTCTTGAATCTTAATGAAAACAAAAAAGATGGGATCGTGGTTCCACCCCTATTCATTGAGACTTCAATATGTAGCAGATCACTTAGAACCTTAATCTACCCAAAAGTACTTAATAACAACACTATGAAAAAGTCTTGTGATCATTCTCAACTCATCTATCATTTATCCTCTAATTTTTGTTTATTGACTCCATGTATATGGACTTGTCCTACATAAGATAATTTTCTGTCCAACTTACAACAGCAACACTAAAATGAATGAAACCCTTGGTTTAACAATTGGAAGAAATTTAAACACTTGGAGTGGCAGAAGCATCTACACTCGTAAAAGACTTCATATTCAAACACTAACTCAATCATGATTACATCCATTCGCAAGTATTTTAATGCAAAAAAATAATTTAAAACTTCACCTAAAATTGAGGTTTATTAAGAGGATAATACATACTTTGTAAGGAAAGACCAAAGTCTTTATCATTCCAAAAGATGCAAGAAAATATAAAGCCTTCGCTAAGTTTGAGCAGTTTGTCTGCCCAAAGAGAATAAACCTGTGATCAGAGAAGCTTATCCTGTAATCCCTTTTTGCATAATCTAATTCTTATAGTACGGTAAAAGAGCTGGAACAATGGAACTCATCCAATATTCTTTTCAGCAGAAACACTACTTCAAAAATAAATAGAGAAAAAGTAAACGTCTCATGAATGGAAACAAAATAACATATGAATGAACTCTAAGGGCTTCTCCAATGATAACAATTACACCCATCTTCGAAATCGTTTTCTAGGCACACATATGAATATGTTTTGTTTCATCAGCTACAACTTTTTTTATTTTCCCTGATTTTCTCAGAGACCAAAAAAGTATGTAAGTTCTTAATCTAACAAATGATACAACAATTGCATGATAAATAACTGAATTCTGTAAAATAATAATAATTGCATGATATAGACATATACGAATACACATTCGTTGCATCTGTTAGCATGTATGTATTTATGCAAGTGCATATATATATAAATACTGTCTCCTAATGCTTTTCATCAAAAAGCTTCTGGTTGCATGATACAAACACATATGGATGCACGTTATTTGCATCTGTTAGCATGTATGCATGTGCATATATCAAATAAGAATTCCTTTTAAGAAAGGACATGAAAAAGTCTATATGGTCTGACAAACAAATCTATTCGAAAGAGAGAGCACAAAGCGACCTAAACACTGGGTCTATACTGTAAGAACTACGATATTAGGAGCTAGCTCTTCAGTTAAGCCCATTCCCTTCATCATGATCTTAGCCTCAGCTTTTTCATAGATACTGATTCTAACACCAGACATTGCAACATATCTAACCACAAAAACGAAATACCCAGAACCCGAAATATCGTCAAACAAAAATCATGAACCCAAAAGATCACTTGTTGAATCCCACAATACAACCAACCCAAAAGTAATCTCAATTCTGCACCATAAAATCCAAAAGACCATAAAAAAAATTAAGAGATATATTGTCTTATTTGACAACTCAACTTATAGGATAAAACTTCTAGAAAAAACTCAGCTGGTCGAATATTATTCATCAAATACCATTGGTGCTCTAGAATTTTGTTAAGCCAAGGACATTTTGCATCCTTCTGCAAGTCTGAAATAAGGCCTCCCCTCATAAAAATAGTTTTAGCTTCTGAAACTGCTATAATTAAGAATGTTAGCAAACTGAGAATAACTTCTTTAAACTCCCCTCAAATACTTATACTCTCTTTTACAAACTTGATTTTCAACAATATATTTTCCCTTATCTGCTTCATGATACCAGTTCAGTAAAGCAAACTACACTAATCACTCTGTTTCTAGCTCAATGGAAGTATATACCACCACCAACCATGGGTCATAAATATTTCCACATGAATGGCATGCCACATAAATCTAGCCCTTATTATAGTGTGGATCACCCTATGAGATGCACATAAGGCTCAACTGGTTAAATGGACAAACAAAGCAATAAATTACTTACTTGATTGAACACATTGACTTGACCACTGCCATATACAGATATAGATATATAATAACACAAACCAAGTGGAGAATTATAAGAATGAATCACAAATAACATAGAAATCATTAGACAGCTCAATATTAGTACATGATAATTTATCTATTCATCTTTCAGGATGCAATGCCAAAAATAAATGAAAGAGTACCTGAGTGTGTTGTAGTTGTCGGTGGTCGTAGCAGTCAGTGGTTGTTTAGGTGCAGGAGATGAAAGAGAGGCGGGGGAATTGGGAGATTTTATGTGGGTAATTAGATAATTGAGAAAATGAATAAAAACATCTTTTTTGTTCAATAACAGTTTTTGTTTTGGGTAAGTCTTCTCTGCATAGTTATTAAATGGGTTTGGACATCAACCCGGCAAAGGGACATGGTTAATGGGCAACTGGGGTCAACTGGTCAGAAAGGTCATACACAAAAATAGAAATTTATTATTGATAATAATAATTAATGCTACAAAATTCTAATAGTTATGTGAATAACACGCTTTATGTATGGTAGATCATATAAAAACACAGAAAATATCAAACTTGTACGCAATACATTCAGATTAAGACATTTTTACTGACCAAAAAATATAAGCATAAAAAAACCCAGAATTAAAGAACTTGGCCAATGCATTGGATTTTAGTTTCTATACAATCAGAGCATCAAAATGGACATTTAATTAACGCATACGACCAACTCAAAATAAATACAAAAATGAGAATACTACCAGGTACCAGCTCAAAAATTATACCAAGCGTATGTTCATTAACGGTACATACTGGAGTTTTAACACCAAGATCAAGCACTCAGAATTCTGAAATATAGAGAGTATAAAGCTACAAAACACTGAATAAACAACACAAATGGGGTTCCACCTGAAACTAATGTTAACTTTGTTGCTTCTGTGGTTTCCTTGCCAGGGAATCTGATGTTTCATGTTTAAAAATCGCAATTACCTGATGAAGTGTAAAGCCCTCCACAATGGGTACAACTTCAGTCAGATCCAATTGGCTATGAAACAGACTCAAGGTATACATGTCATATCACGTTTTCATAGCAAGGGGAAGAAGTGTCATCGTGAAGTGAAAGATGAGAAAGATGAGTGAGAGAGATGAGATAAATTACCTGGTGGCTGGTATCAGGCCGCGACGGCTAGTGAGAGAGATGGGTAGTCTGGCCTCTGTGTGTGTGAGAGATAGAGAGACAGAGGAGTGGAGGAGATCTGAAAGGCAGAGACGGGAGGGAAAAGAGCAGATCCTCTGCTGTTGGGAGAAAACCGCATATTATGCGGTTAAGTGGAACGACGCCGTTTCACTCGGTTTTGCATTTTTTTTTTAATTTCCCCTTACCCAAAACGACGTGGTTCGACTCCCTCAAATTCCAGATCTGCGGACCCCTTCTGCTACCTTCAAACGATCGGTGCTCCAACTTCGGAAAATAGACCTAATTTCGGCTCTCTTTGTAGTTTGTCCGGTTGTCCCTTATCGGCTCACGTTCTCACTGTCTAGCACAGATTTTCTTCAGCACAAGAGAGAGAGAGAGAGAGCTCAACGAGTGACGAACGAACAGTTCTTCTTCATCGTCATGAACTCGAAGCCCTAATCCAACCAGGGCAAGCAAAGACAAAGCTCCCCGTGTTCTTGTATCTGGTTTCTTGGGAACCCTAGAAATCTCTGATTTCTCGATACGTTGGTGTTAATTTAAGGGTTATTTGAACACTTAGTTTTTTAGGTTGTGGATTGTGTGTGGGGGCGTAGTGGCAGATGCGATTGAGAGGAGTAATTTCATGCCGCCGGAGCCATTTTCTTGGGATCGGAAGGATTTCTTCAAGGAGAGGAAACACGAGAGGTCTTCGGACTCCGTAGGGATCGTTTCGAGATGGAGAGACTCTTCGCACCATGGCCCCTCTCGCTGGGGATCCAACGAGTTCAACAGACCTACTGGTGAGTTTTGAGTTCTTGGTTTTTTTGGAGGAGTCGAACGATGTCGTTTTGGATAAGGGGAAATAAAAAAAAAATGCAAAACCGAGTGAAACGGCGTCCCTCCCGTCTCTGCCTTTAAGATCTCCTCCAGTCCTCCTCTATCTGCTCTCGGAGGGAAAATGACTCGAATGCCCGGCGTTTTTTTTAACCCATATGAAGTGGACTGTTCAGCACAAACCCGACGGGTTGTCTAGATTAACGGTTCAAATACAGCCTAGTCTGATCTGTGCACCGGTTTTCCGGGTCTTCGGATTGAGCCAGACTGGGTTTAATGACACTGTTATTTTTATCAAGATTCCTTCAAATTTTTCTTTTAAATCCCTTCTTGACTAATTATTAAATATTTTTGAGTGAAAGTTTCACTTATACGCAATACTATTTAAATTACTAATAAGTGATGATTCACTAAGAAAAAACTAAAAAATAATAATTTGAGGGGACATCACATTTGTCTAGGTTAGATTTGGGCATAACATAGGGTAAAAATAAAAATTGGTAAAGGTAATTATGTAAAATTATGTTCTCTGTTAATATCGTTACCAAATAAAAACTGACGAGTGTATAATGCTGGTTCAAAAAGAAGAGGAGATATTCAGCGAAATATCACTTAATTCAAGGGATGTCATTAAAATTTACCCTTTTCGCACTTAAATATTTAATCTGTCGACTTAATGATGTGTTTTCATTATAATCATTGGATGTACACTAAGTATCAATATTTGATAGAGCCCACAATTAATCCAACGACTCTAGTGGATTGGTAGACTTTTGTAGCTAAAATGCGAAAAAAGACAAACTTATCTTACCAAAACATAAAACTAAAATAAAAGAATTTAAATGTTACATATAGTCACCCTTCATTTTCACTCTCTTTAAATAGAAGAGACAACAGTTCAAAAATAAAAATAAAAATAGAAGAGACAAACTTATCTTCTTACAATTTGATGCTTATAAATATGAATTCTTTATCAGAAAAATACAAATCCAACACCACCATCAAGGATTGCATTGTATACTTATTGGAAGACCAAAACATTGATAATACACTACAAATATGACTGGCTTAGTTCCCAGCAGCACCTGCAGAATTTACCACCATGAAAAAAAAAAAAAAAAGAGTCATTTTTAAGTAGATTAAATTAACTTTTATATCAATTTAACCCCTCAACAATGCAATCAGACTCAATGTCGTCCTTATTTATTGTTAACTTTAACGAAAAGTCTCGAGTGTACATCATGTATATGGTCTTAACTATCCTAATTTGTGATATGTGCACGAGCCTTTCTGACAAAGTTAATTGCGAAATTAGACGGAATGACTACATTGAATCAGATTGCTAGTTAACGGACTAAACTGACATAAAAATTAATGTAGGGGATTAATTGACACAAATGACATAGTTTAGAAGTCATTTGTGCCATTAATTCTAAAATAAATATAAAAAGATTGAAAAAAAAGGACATAAATCAAAGAAATCAGTATGCAGATTTTAGTACCCTGTGGAGAGGACTTTTGGATTGCAGTTTTGAGCACCATCTCGTAGGCATTTTCAATGCATGCTTTCAACTTATGTGAGTTTATGAGACTCTTCTCCATTGCCATGGTAACCCAAAGCTTTCCCATATAACTCACCATTGTTATTGTTATATCCTGCAAATCCAACAACTCCATGTTAGAAAAACAAACAACAAAATAAATTTTTCACGAGGAATTTTAGCAACGAAAGACGAATTTTGATCTAATACATGTAATTTCAACCGCCAGTTTCATCTTTCATAGCCAATAAGTTTCGACCAATGCTTTTTAGCCACAAATTATATAGTTGTAACCAAAATTATATAACAGAAACCTAAGTGACAAAGCAGCAAAAAAAAAAAAAAAGGTAAGATAATTTACATGAGAAGGATGAAAGGCTGTGACCCTTGGCCACAGCCAACTCATCTTTCCAAGGATATTACCAAAAAGACCCCCCCCCAACCACCACCACAATTAGCGAGCCAAACTTAGGCAAGGTAGAGGCAAAAAACTAACCTCAACCATTGGCAAGTTTCAACATTAACATATTTTGATAATAACGAAAGAGTATTCCACATGCGCGCACACACACACACGTATACATACCTGTGGACTTCCGACGACCGTGTAGTACATGCCACTAATAGGATGATTAGTCAAAGCCAATTTTTCCACTGGCCCAATCAGATTGGAAATCACCGTGCTCGTGTTCTTAAAAGAGTTATAAACGTACCGAGAGGCTGCCTACAACACCAAGTTCAAAAAGAAAGAAAAAAAAACCTGCAGTTCAGTACACGAGACTTTTCTCACTGAAATTCACTATGCATGATATATAATGTACAGTAAACAAATATTATCTACCTCTGGACCTCTTAGTCTTCTCAATGTCTCCAGGAACATGCTGGTGAGGTGAAAAGCAAAAGAGTTCTTTTTTCTCTTGATCAGTTGATGTGCTTTCCAAATGAAGTTGAGAGGGTCTGAAGATTCAGCAACAGTTAGGTTGGGTATAGGAATGTGCAGGAATGTGAGTTTGTTCCCCCACATCTTAGCATCAGGTTTAAGCATCTCACTTACTGACTTGTAACCCCCAACAACTCTGGTATTGAGCACCACCAATGCAGTAGAATCTGCTTCACCCAACTCATTGCTTATTGATTGCATATATAATCGTGTTCCAAAGAATATTATTCCCGTAATCACGTCGTTAATCGTCTGTGAGAAAGGAATTAATATTTACGTGAAAGTTAAAAGGATTGATAATCCTAATAGAAGGAATATAAAAGATTACCAAAACCATGAAATCCAATCCTAATTTGATAAAATTTCGATCATTGCTTAGCCCCTTAAAGGGTTTTTTCCTACTTTCATGGACAAAGACTTGTATAGATCTGTTAAAAATTTCTTCTAATCCCTCTAAACATATATATGCAACTGTTGAAGAATGTACCTGATCAGTCATCCAAAATCCCTGAGCATTTTTAAGAGTTGTAGGCCTATTCTTGTAAAAAAAAAATTATTTTTCATACAAAAGAAAGAGGATTTATAGGATTTGAAAAAATGATGCATAGAATTTAGTATATGTAGTTAATTATGGTATTCAAATCCCTAATAAAACACACCAAGCAAGTAATTATGTCCTAGAATTCTAAATTATAATACCACATGGGAAGTATCTGAGGGGCAAAAAATCTATTGGAAATTCATAATTTATTGGTACATAAAAAGACTATTTAAGAGTACAAGAGCTCAAAAAGGATTTAGAATAATAAGAGTCTAATAAGATGTCTAGAATGTGTATTCTGATAGAATAAGGATATTTTGAGTAAAAAAGTTAGATCAAAAGACATGTTAGACATAACTCACCTCACAATATTAGATAGGGAGAAAATGAAACATTAAGAGTTTTATCAGTTTGTTGACATTTATAAGTAACTAGTCAATGCATACGTGCGTGTCATGGGAATCATTTTATATTATTAATTTGGTTTTGTATTTTATTATGAACCATTCAAACATCTATGACACTCGACAAAAACAAATTACTAAATTTCAAAAAATATTTTCTTATTAAAGAAACAAGATTTATAAGATTCCCATGTATATGATTTAGTATGTCATTAACATGAGATACAATCTTTATGGTATTTATAAGTGAAAAAATAGATATAGATAAACATTTTCACCAATTTCCTTATAAAAATTAGGAAAAGCTTATGAGCTAGCCTGGCCCTGGTCCACCAAGTAAGGTGCCCCACAGTAATGGTCTTGGGTGGTGGGCTGCCCCCATGGGGTAGGAGTCATTAGTCATTATTGGTAGCCATGACTGCCAACTGCCTCCCATTTCCCCTGGCCCATGGACATCCTGACCTAGCTGCATTAGTTTTAGTGAAAATTAGAACTGAGTCTTTTTAGATGGACTTATAATGACTTGAGTCCGTCAAAAATTTTTTTTTTAGGGGTAAGTCCGTTTTTAATCTTATTAGTAAGTAGTTAAGTCCACTTTTTTTTTTTTTAATTTCAAAAATATCCCTACCAGTGTTAGTTTTGGTCAGTTATGGAAAGCTAAAGACATTAGTTGCAAGGAGATATATATGAAAATCGGTGATTGAATATAGGAATGCTTGATTTACGACGGTAGATTACAAGCTTTCTTTAATAATTCAAATTTAAATTCTTAATCATTATTTGTTCTGTTATACATTTGAATAACAAGTTTTTAAGTTTTGGGGGGTGTTTTAAAGGTGATAAAAGTTGAAGTTGGAGTTCGATGTTTTTTGCAGTCGAAGTAACGAGTATGAGTTCGAGATCTTGAAGCTAGAGTTCGAGTTCGACTTACTATTTATTAGAGTTCGGGTTGATCTTGACTTCGTATATTAGAACAATTTTTTATTCAGATTTCTTGAAATATTCATTGTAATTGACTGTTTTATCTACTACGAATAATAGTGTTATATTTGTGATTGTTGGAATTTCAATGTTACTTGCCAGAATTTTTATTGCGACGAACTTTACGATCTTCTGCAAGTTCGAGATTTTGGAGGTGATTTGAAGGTGATGAAGGTTGAAGATAGAATTTGAGATTTTACAGTCGGACTATGAGTCTGAGTTCGAGATTTTGAAGCTGGAGTACGATTTCAAGTTACTATTTGTTTGGCGCTTCTCATGTTACTGATTGGGAATATCACGACCATCTAACTAGTGTGATAAGTTATCAATATAGTATTTATGTCTCATGGACCAGATTTAAATCATATTACTATTAATGTTACTGTATATGTTACTATTAATGTTACTGCTGATATTACTATTTCTGTACTAATACAAACAGTAACCAATTGTGTAACAATATTACAAACTCACTGAAAAATATAACATTAAAATAGATTTTCTTAAAGCATATGATTTCTTAAATAGGAACAAATTTAAGTCATGTTACTGTTCATGTTACTTTTTGCACTGATAATCTGGACAGAGTTTCATCCGTTTTTCAAACAAATATATACAAATAATACAACCCTGCATACAACAACATATCACTTCTACATATAACACCATATCAGCCTTCTAAAATCAAATGATTCACTAAGTTGGAATATATTTGATCATGTTACTATTTGAGTTATTATTTTATCACAGTAACATAAACGTTTTTCCACAATAACACAACGAAACAATTTTCAATTGTTTTTCCCAATAAATGATCCACAAATGGGAAAACTACATCATTTAATTTAGTACCACTGAATCGCACATTGAAATTAGGAAAACAAAAATCAATTAAAAATTTAAAAATTAGAATATGTAGAAGATGTTTTGAAACTCTAGAATGAACAACAACTTCTTCAATAGATTTCACAACAAACTGGAGAAGCAAATCGAATATGGTATTAATTGAATGGATTCAGTTTAAAATTTGAATTTGAATGATTTTTGGAAATTTTCGGTTACATGTTTGTCGGAAAAGGAAATATCGTGATAGGAAAAATCTTTGCCAGATTTGTAGGCTTTGCCGGATTTGTAGGTGTTGCCGAATTTGAAGGCACTAGTTGTTGGAGGAGTCAATTGCTTCCATTTGTTAAAGGGTTTCCTTAAACGTCATTTACTTCACTTCTAAAGAAAAAAAACAGTTTGGTAAAATTGACAAAAAAATGGACTTCATAACAAATAAGTTTTCTTACCGGACTTAGCTCCAAATAAGTTCATATAGAGAGTCCGGCTTCCAAATTTCCCCTAGTTTTAAAAGAAGATGAATGATATATAATGTACGACCTGAGAATCATGTTTGGATGGTAGTAATCTTGAGTGGAAATGAACATCTTATTTCCAAGAAAGTAATTCCTAGATTTCAAATGTCATTGAAATGTCATATCAAATATTTGGTCAACGTCAATAATCTTGTATGAGATTTAAAAAATTAAGCTTATGTCTTCATATAGGAAGAAAACCCCAACAGCTCTCCTAGCCGTAGCATGCAACCTTTGCAAAAATACTGATTTCATCTAGGATTGTACTACTGTTTTCTTTAGGGGAAGGACAAAAGAGATTCCACTTTTTATCGTAACGCCTGATGCAGAAAGACCGCCAAAGATTCTCCAATACCACTATCATCAAAATCATCTGTACGACAGCTCTGCCCTCTTTAGGCTAGGCTCCTCTGTTGCATCAACTGGATCCACTCCCATCTTACCTTCCTTTTTAAGGATTCCTATCATTTTGGGAATCAAAATCCCACCTTTGGCTTTGGGTATTGAATGCTCACAGAAATGGGATTCTCATAGATTAGGGAATAAGATACTCATTCCCACTCAAGATTACCGCCATCCAAACATGGCTTACATGTTTTATGATTGTTGTTATTTTAATATTTGGGATCATAAGGAGATGAATAACATAATTGCTATGAAAAGAAAAAAACTATCAGGAACATTGCATGAGAAATTCAACAACAGAATTTATATATGTATATGTGTGTGGGTGGCATGGTAACAGCATAATCACACAGTATGCTACAGAAAAAGGGGATGAATTACCACATCAAGATTGGCCTTAATTTGTTTGATATGATCAAGAGAGAATTTCATGGTAGCTATCTTGGACGGCCGGAACTCAACTCCATCGTCTCCGGATCGGATTGGTGTCCGATCATCTTTCACAATACTGCTCTTCAAGATGCTCCATCCAAAATCAGATATAGTGTTAAGCATGGCAGTTAAAAGTCTGGGCACACTCCTGAAAATGCTAACACTGTTTTGCCTCGATTTCGAGCTCGATTGACTTGAAGGGAATGTCAATGGAAGGGAAGGATTGTCAGCTCTTTGTAAACAAGAAAGAAGAGCTCCCATCAGAGAATAGCCATCACCCAGAGCATGGTGAAGTTTGAATATTACATTCCCTGCTGCATTGCTTGTTGGGTGGTTGATTATATGAATTTCCCACAATGGTCTATTTTGTGGAAATTGATCCATGGCAATATTTGTTAAGTAGTCACTGAGGTACTTATCATAAAATTCCAGTGACATTCCTTGGGGGAAACTGGGAACTCTAACATGGTCTTTAAGATTTACTTCAACCCGTTTCCATTTCTTTTGGCCGTTGTCATTTGTTACCTGTTTTCACATTTTTAAATAATTTGTATCAATATAAAAGAGAAAAATGAAGTATAAAAAGTGGAATTCTTTAGTGAAATGCTAAGTTCAGAAATACGGAGATCATCACATGCATCTCACATGATCACACTTGAGATATATTTTTTAAAAATTTTAGAGACTAAAGTGAAACCAACTGTAAACTTGAAAGACTAAAATGATACAAGTTATAAATTTGAAGGATCAAACTGACCCCTTAAGTGTGATCACGTGAACATCTCAATTAATTAATTCAAACTTACAATTTTTTATTAGACTAAAGTGACACAAATTAAGAAGTTAAGGAACCAACTCGTCACAATTCAAAGATTGGTGGAACGGATTGATACAAAGCACATACTTGAGGGACTATTAATGTAGTTTATCCAAAACATTACCAAACATTCAAAAGCAATGTTCTTGTGGGTAGCTACGTAAGAGATCTGATAAAAATGGAGATGGCCACTTTGAAAATGTAGTTTTCATCTTTTGCTGGCCGAAGACACTCTGAAATGTACTTTAACAGTGAGATCCAGGGAAAGGGATAGTTGTTCTTCATGTTAGGATAAAATGCTAGAGGGGAGAGAGAGAGAGAGAGAGAGGGTACCATGATGGAAGAGAAGCGTGGGTTGATGGGCAAGAAGACATTTTGAATCAAAGACATGGTCTGTGAGTCATCTATCGGTACTTCAAATTCCAAAACAGCAAGAACAGAGAGAGATAACACCGAGCTGTTGAAGTATTGAGAAGTAGGACTAACAGGTTCTGACACTTCTTCAAACTCCATTTGTGAATTGTTGGTTCCGTGGGGTGGGTGTGGCTTCTTCTTGTATATAACTTATGTTTCTTTGTGACACATACACGGTTCCTTCCTTCCTTCACATGTTGGGTATAAATGGTGGGTGAGTGCTTGAGACGATAATAACTGTTCAGTGAGGCAGCATTTATTTCCAAGAATTTTAAATATGATCATGTTCTTTTCTTCTGCGTCAACAACTTGCCCCATATACAGTACATTTCTAGAGTTTACTTTGCAATAATGAATCCAAAACACCACCTACTGGAACTGGAACAATACTTCTTACCAAATACATAAATAAATAAATTTGAGACACCTATCATACAGACAGAAAAAACTATTTTACCCTTTATTCGCCGGTCAAAACTAAATGAATAAAATTGAACCCAAATCCAAACACAATCCTATGCCCATGACCCATTCCTAGTTAGACCCATGTCAAAACCCATGAGCCATGAGCCCATAACAAACAGACTGTAAATCGTATTGAGTGAGGTGAGTTCGTGTCGAGTTTTAATAGATTTGTGTTAAAAAATACTTTACTTATATCAAATTCATCTAGAAACGAATCGTGTCATATCGAGTTCGTGTCATATATGAACCATAATATATAAACGAGTTGTGTCGTGTCAGGTCCACTCATGTACTAAATGGGTGACTTAAGTAAGACTCATATTCTCTAAGTTCGTGTCATGTTCATTTTGAGTTAACGAGTTATGTTATATTTTGAGACACCCTTTACAACGGCTCCATTCCCGCACAGCTATGGTGATTCTGTTTGACTTTTCTTACAGAGTCTTAAGCACCCTCAACACAGCTAGGGTTTCATCTTCAAACAGTAGCGGAAAAGGAGGCGGCGGTGGCGGTGATGAGGGTGGGTAATTTGAGCTTATAAACATAAGATTCATGAGCTTATGATTGGTTCTGGTGATCGAAATCGGTTTGAGATTAAAATCTTTACGATCTTTCTGTAAAGAGCAATGTTATAGGGACCTTATTTGGGGACCTAATATGGGGACCTAATGATGTGGCTTCAATGCAACTATTGGATTAGTTGTGAGTTTCAATATTAGATGGAGCCCACAACCAATCCAATTATTATACATCATTAAGTCACTAGATTAAGTCCTCAAATTAGATTCAAATAACATTTCCCTTATGTAAAACTTGTCGTTGACAGACAACCACTTAAAAGATAGACACATAATCTAGTTGGGTTGGAACCCACACTATTAAATAAATTTGACACATCATCTTTTTTTAATCTTCTCTCCCCAACTGTCCAACCTCCTTATTCATTTATTCATCTCCTCTACTGTCGCCTAACAAAGCAAGGCATACGATACGACAGTACACCCACAGCCACCTGTTCATCCACAACCACTTCCTCATTCTCTCAAACCTAATTATTATGAATAATGATGCTTCCTAAACTTAAAAATATAGTACTTAATAATCACAATCATTGTATAAGAGATAGAGCCAACAGTTTTTTTTTCTTCAGTTTTGTTGATCTGAGGTATAAAAATGCTATGGTGGTGGAGGAGATTCAAACTAATTTCCCAAGAACCGATTACGTAGGCATACCCAGTACATGAAGCTTCTGTCACTGGGAAATCTAGAAAAAATTAGACGTATACAGTCTTATACATCTAAGCAAAGATACTGCTTTTGCGGATTACGTAACAATAGGATTATCTTAAATAAGATATTTTTTGAAAGGTCTCAAACAAGATTGGGTCAAAAGGGAATGGGAATTACCGGCCAGATGATGAGGTAACTGGAAAGATCAACTGGAGCAATTGGAGAGAGGGCGGAGGCAGTGTATGCAACGGTGGCGATGGCAGTTTTAGAGGCGGCAGTGGTGTAGTTGATAGGCTATGTGGGTAGTCGTTATGGCAGATTGGTGGTGTTTCTCAGACATCCGCTGTAAAAGATTAGGGATTGATCACAGAAGTATCCATTTCAATCAACAAATTTTTTTTTTATTTTTTTTTATATCAGGAATCAACAAGTTGATAATGGCTGATGTTTCAGTTTTTAAGTGATTGCCCGTTTGTTTGCAGATAATCCCTATAGAATCTAATTTTTTTTTTAAAAAAAATTATTGTTATTATTAAAACTGTTAGATAATAGATTTGAACCGGTAACCTCTACTTCCACAGGGGTTAATCATAGTTTATAATTTGCAATTAGAACAATATGAAATAATTCAAGTAGTTGAAAGAGTGATGTGAAAAAATTTAAAAATTCAAGAAACAAAATAAAATCTAAGTCTATAATTTAAGAAGTTAAAGTGAAATTTGCCCTTGAAACTAATTATCGTAGTTTGTGGGGGCAAAGTATTATGCATTTTTTTCTTTTTTTCATCATATTACTGTCGACTAATATCAACTCTAAATGCGCTTTTGCAATGGTCGAAGCAAGAGCCGCTCGTGTTGCTGAAGGCGGTGAGGGACTTCTGGGGAAGGTAAGG
This sequence comes from Ilex aquifolium, assembly GCA_951799425.1. Classification (NCBI taxonomy): domain Eukaryota; kingdom Viridiplantae; phylum Streptophyta; class Magnoliopsida; order Aquifoliales; family Aquifoliaceae; genus Ilex; species Ilex aquifolium. The sequence continues at coordinate 46,635,507 of OX637394.1, forward strand.
GCCCATAGAATAAGAATATCAACCAAAACTATATAATTGGAGTTCAAAATTTTAAACATGTACATATTAAATTTAGAGCAATGTTATGTATTCCAAATCTTTAACCCAAATTTTCATCCCAAATCAAAGGAGACCATTGGATCAGTGGGTCCCATTTTTAAAAGTTGATGGAACTCACTCATCCTATGGTCTCTCTTAATTTGGGATGAAAATTTGAGTTAGAGATTTGAGATACATAGTATTTCCCTTAAATTTAAAGGGCCAAATTAAACTCCAATTTAAAATTTTAATTGAGCACAAACTCGTCTCACAACCCCACTTAGTTTTTTTGGGTTCAACCGTCAGGATTGTTCGAGTCAGTTTACGTGCATATCTACGGGACCAAGATATACCTGACCTTAAAGAATTGCCAAAATTTAATTTCAAAACATCTAAATTTATAGCTCGTTATTAGTATTTATGCAACTCCTTAGGGCTATAACCCACTTAATTGAATTATTGATTACACCGATGTGAAGTTATTAGTCGGTGAAGGTAGACAGTTGTGAATCAACGCAATTAAAGCCTTGGTACGGAGGTAGCAATTCATAGCAAGAGTTACCAATTGGGACACCCACTCTCCAAAAGAAATCAATACGATTACCTAACCATTATGACAATTGAGTGGCATTCAACCCAGTATATCTCTTTCTTTCTTGTTTGGTTTCATGGGGGCCAAATGGCTTAAAATCTAATGCTCCGTTTGGTAGGAAAGATGGAAAGTAGGAGGGATACACTTTCTATCCTTTAAGGAAAGAAAGTAGGAATGATACATTTTCCTTCTTTTATGTTTAGTTGGATGGATGGAAAATAAAAATGACTAATTTTTTTTTTTTTTTTTTTAGTGTTGGCTAAGATTAGGGGTGACAATCGAGTCGTGTCGTGTCAAATTCGTGTTAAGTCATTACGGGTTTGTATCGAACATTAATCAAATCTAACTCAACTCATTTAACTAATTGTGTCGTATTGAGTTGCGAGTTGACCTGTTTATTTTTATTTTTTATTTTTTTTATTTTTTAAATTTTTTAAATTTTTTAAATTTTTAAATTTTTTTTTTAAATTTTAAATTTTTATTTTTAAATTTATTTTAAATTTTTTTTTAAAAAAAATATATATAAATACATATTTTATCATTGTATTTTTATATGAAATTAATGTATATATAATATTTGTATATATTAAAAGATATATAAACAAATAAGATACATTTTGATGATACCTAGAAAAAAGCTCTAAGTATGAGGTCAGACAAGGAGGTCAGACGCAGTAACCAGGGCTCCGCAATCCAGACCTCAAGCTCTCCTCAAAGAAAACAAACGGGAAATTGAAAGGGAAACAACTGGCTAGTGAATGACATCCTCAAAGCAATGGAAAACTATAATCAAGGCACAAAACTCTCAACTAACCAAGATCCTCTCCCAAAAATCAAGGAAGATCCCACGGATGAAGGGCAAAGATTTCGGTGAAAATCCCTTAGAGATAGGAATTACACTATAAATACTGTACATCGCCTCAATCAAGAGGCAGAGAACCTTATTGGCATCAAAGGCATCTTGTAAAACATTTTCTAGATGAATATAGATTCTAGGAGCAAGATACTCCATTGAAGAGTGGACTAGCCGAGCTCCCAAACCGGTGAACCACTATATTTCTACGTGTTACACACACCACACCTCGGACAACTAGAGCATTCAACCACCAATTCACAGGCCTTGTAGCTCAGACATGTTCCTAGCAATTATACTCTAACTCGCTGCTCATTCACGTGAAATAACACCATCAGTTTGGCGCCGTCTGTGGGAACGACTGTTCCTGTTACAAGTAAGCTGATTCCTCAGTGACTGATGGTAACAACTCGAAATATGAGCAGAAGTCAAACAAACCTACCACGAATGCAAAATCAGCAGGAAGCCACCAACGGCAGACAACCCGGGAACATCCAGGAGGCGAATTCCACCATTAATAACGAGTTGGAGGCCCTTCGCCTCGTCAACCAACGATTGCTAAAGGAAAATGCAGAGCTATCAAAGCTCGTACAACGCCCACAAGAGGCACGACCGGCCCAAGAAGGCCAGAATAACCCCTCTTACAGGGAACGGCGACACTGGGACCCCCTCAGAGAGATCGACGAAGGAGGAGAAAGCAGCCAGACTAGGGGGCATGCTCCTTATGTACCCCCTAGGAATGGCCATAACGACGAGATGCAAAGTCAGAACGACGGGGGCGATAGGGATGATTCTTTCCCTTATCCACCGGACAGGAAAGAGCAGCGCTGGGAACAACGCTTCAAAGACATCCAACAAGAGCTCAGCCACATGAAGGAGGCTGTAAAGAGTAAGGCTCCGGTTACAATGGATGTCTTGGTTCAGCAAACCGAGTCCCCATTCACCACGGGGGTGCTACACTTCCCTCTCCCACCGAAGTTCAGGATGCCTCAAATAGAGGTCTTTGACGGGTCAAAAGATCCCGTGGATCATCTCAACACTTACAAGAACCAGATGGAGCTACATGGATACCAGGATCCCGTACGCTGCAGAGCTTTTGCCATCACATTGAAAGGCTCCGCCCTAAACTGGTTTCATAGGCTTCCACCAGCCTCGATCTCATCCTTTAAAGAGCTCTCCATTGCTTTTGTATCTCACTTTATAGGAGCCCGGATATACAGAAAGCCGAGCTACCACCTGCTGAATGTGAAGCAGGGTCCCCAAGAGAACCTGAGGTCTTATGTCCAAAGATTTAACTCGGAGACATTGAAGGTAGACGTCCCAGACGAAAAATTCGCCATAACTGCTTTCATTGTAGGGTTGGGAGTGCAATCAAAGGATTTGATATTTTCTATATCAAAGAACCCGCAAGCAAGCATGGCAGAGGTGCTGGCTAAAGCAGAAAAGTATATTAATGGCGAGGAAACCCTTCTCTCAAAGGTAGGGAGCTCATCCTCACAGAAGGAAAAAGTGAAGGAAGAAAATAAGAGGGATCGAAGTCCTAGGAAAGAAAGAGGACGAGATAGGTCCCCAAGAAGAGACAGAGATCGTTCCCCCAAGAGAAGGGAAAATGTCAGAGAACGAGACGAGCTCTTCAGCTCATGAACATCCGATGAGCTCTTCAGCTCATAAACTCAAGATGAGCTCTTCAGCTCATAAACATCCGATGAGCTCTTCAGCTCATAAATTTAAGATGAGCTCTTCAGCTCATGAACTCAAGATAAGCTCTTCAGCTCATAAACATCCGATGAGCTCTTCAGCTCATAAATTCAAGATGAGCTCTTCAGCTCATGACTTGAGCCAAGCAGCTCACGATGAACTCTTCAGTTCATAACTTGAGCCACGCAGCTCACGATGAACTATTCAATTCCTAACTTGAGCCACGCAGCTCACGATGAACTCTTCAGTTCGTAACTTGAGCCAAGCAGCTCACGATGAACTCTTCAGTTCGTAACTTGAGCCAAGCAGCTCACGATGAACTCTTCAGTTCCTAACTTGAGCCAAGCAGCTCACGATGAACTCTTCAGTTCCTAACTTGAGCCACGCAGCTCACGATGAACTCTTCAGTTCACAACTTGAGCCACGCAGCTCACGATGAACTCTTCAGTTCAGAACTTGAGCCACGCAGCTCACGATGAACTATTCAGTTCATAACTTGAGCCAAGCAGCTCACGCTGAACTCTTCAGCTCATAAATATGAGCCACGTAGCTCGCGCTAAACTATTCAGTTCATGATATGGGCAACACAGCTCACGAAGAACTCCAATAGTTCAGAAAAGAGTCTAGGAGCTCGGAATGGGCTATTTAATTCCTAAAAAGAGCCTTGTAGCTCATGATGAGTTCCCTAGTTCATAAAAAAAAAAAAAGTCCGGCAGCTCATAAAGTCAATAATTTTGCTTTAAGAAGCACTTCTCGAAGCAATGGGAACAACTAGGAACTCGGCAACCGTAGGAAAAACAGCAGCTCTCTGCACCTCGAGCTCATGCAAATCGAGGTCGATGTGTGGAAGTCTATCTCAATTCAGCATCGACTCAGCCCCTGCCCAAGCTCGCTTGGGCCAAGGGCTGGGGGGCAACTGATGATACCTAGAAAAAAGCTCTAAGTATGAGGTCAAACAAGGAGGTCAGACGCAGTAACCAGGGCTCCGCAATCCAGACCTCAAGCTCTCCTCAAAGAAAACAAACGAAAAATTGAAAGAGAAACAACTGGCTAGTGAATGGCATCCTCAAAGCAATGGAAAGCTATAATCAAGGCACAAAACTCTCAACTAACCAAGATCCTCTCCCAAAAATCAAGGAAGATCCCACGGATGAAGGGCAAAGATCTCGGTGAAAATCCCTTAGAGATAGGAATTACACTATAAATACTGTACATCGCCTCAATCAAGAGGCAGAGAACCCTACTGGCATCAAAGGCATCTTGTAAAACATTTTCTAGATGAATATAGATTCTAGGAGCAAGAGACTCCATTGAAGAGTGGACTAGCTGAGCTCCCAAGCCGGTGAACCACTATATTTCTACGTGTTACACACACCACACCTCGGACAACTAGAGCATTCAACTACCAATTCACAGGCCTTGTAGCTCAGACCTGTTCCTAGCAATTATACTCTAACTCGCTGCTCATTCACGTGAAATAACACCATCACATTTCAACACAAATAATTAATTTTTCATCCACTTTCCTTCCGATTTTGGAGAGATTGATTTTGGTGAGTTGGAAAAAAAGTTAATCCATCAACTTTTCCATCCTTCCTTCCTACATTCCTTCCTTACCAAACATAATGTTTTATCTATCATTCTAACTTTCCTTCCAATTTTTCATCCTTCCAACTTTCCATCATTCCATTTTTCCATCGTACCAAACGAAACATAAGAGGAAAACAGGATAATTGATTCATTTTCTCTTGGGATTTCTTCTGGATCATGACTATTTCCATATGGGGAATGTCCTCTTTTGTCTCTGAGAAAATCTAGATTTGTGTTTCGTTTACTATAGATATGTTTGATTTCTCATCTACATTGGGTTGGCAACAAGTTCTTTAAAGTCTTCAATGGTGAAAAAAAAACTGTTTTTTTTAATTATCATATTCATTCCCTTCAAAAATTTATTTATCAAAATCAGTCACTTTTAAATTTATTTTTAACTCCAATCACTTTTTAGAAAACGTTATTCTAAATGATGTTTTCATCGGCTTCATTTGGAATGACGTCTTTTAAAAAGTGACTGAATTTAAAAAATAAGTTTGAAAGTAATTTGTTTTAGGAAATAAAGTTTTTGAAGGGAATGAATATGATAAAAAGCTCGAAAACAACTAATGGTTCGTCATCCTTGTTTCTGAGAAGACATGTCTTTAAACTAACTCGAATTACAGTGGCCGATTTCAGAACTTGAGAGATAAATCGACACAAATCTTGACACCCTATAACCAAAAAAAAAAAAAAAACAATTAATGGAACGGCGCATTTAAAGGGCCAGATAAGATGCATGGCCCCTCACCATTATATGTTGGGTACTTTTAATCTCACGTGGCATTGTCTGATTGATATTGATAGTTCAAACTTTTTCATTAACTGAACTTAACACGTCTAAATGTATGGACAGGGACGGCCCAACATAAATAGCGGCCTTCAAATGTTGTTTATGGTTTTAAATAATTATTAAATTATATCTATATTTTATTTCTTGAGATGTAGAAATACATTATTTGAATTCAAGGGTTGCGTATGCAAATTTCATTAATCGAAGTTGAATTAGAACGTCAAATGTATTTAAGTCTGTTATTGGTTAAAGATATATAAGAGAATTGAAATCTTTATTTTTTGTAGTAAAAGAATTTTGTGAGGTAAGAACATAAGTCGGTATTTGTGTAGGTAGAATTTTGTACAAAGAATGCGACATGGTTGAATATTATTGGAAATTTAACATGACAATTATGGTTTAATTAATTTTTTGATAGTGAGCTACTCCTATTCACTTTATTTTCTAGTCATTTTGTATGTCGTCAACTACGGTTATAACTAATTCTTGGATAGTGAGCTATTTTTACTCGTTTTATTTTCTAGTAAAATAAAAAGGGCTTAGAATTTAACCAAGGAAACTATAGATGATTTTACTTGTAAGACATCAAAAGTATTATATGATGAGGTAGTGGTGGGACAATGCATAAACTGGCATACTGAATTCACAGCAAAGTCTATATCTGGTCTAGTGAATGTAAGATATTGAAGAGCACCTACAATTTGAATTGAGTTGCCAAGGACAAAACAAGTTTAGCAGTGGCATGTTTTATGATTGGGTTGAATGTTTCATCATAATCAACACCAGCTTTCTTGGTGAAATGCTACCACCTAGATTATGTTTGAGTTTTAAAACCCATTTACAACCAATGATGCTCTTATGATATAGTGGTGGAACTAGGATCCAAGTATTCTATTTTTAAAAAGCTTGATATTTGATAATGGTAGGATTTTGGAGGGGGCTGCCCATTCCAAAACCCAATACATCTAATGGGCCCAACGGTTGCATGACGGCCCAAGAGATCCCTCTACAACCATCTGCTCCGCAATAAGGAGTGGACCATAATCCAAAGGAGGGAGCCTAGCAAAGAGTCCAGCTCGGCACAATCCTGCTCGGTCATAAAAGGCTCAACAGTAATCAACCTGGGAGCAAGAAACTCGGTATTCACCAGACCCCGAATACCCCACATCACTTCACGTGTCCAGGGGATTAGGGAACAACTTTTGGAGCCTCTAACGAACGTGTACTCACTGGTAAAGGGAATATTTGTGCACATTCCATTGAAGAATCGTGGATATGACTTGTGTCAGAGTAATGGTCACCACTAGAAGACAAAAAAGAGAGGACCACAGAATCAGCCGAAGGAAGAAGAAAACTCTAGATAACCTCTTGTATAAATAGAACACCATAACACTATGTAAAATCTATCTGAAAAACCTCTACTCACAAGACATTGATCAGTAAAGCTCTACATTAAGAAACCCACTGTAATCTTCTTTTTCAAGTAATATAAACCCTATGAAGCAAGAGTCTCCATTACAGTAGACGTATCCATGATCTTTCGGTTGGAACTAGGATCCAAGTATTCTATTTTTGAAAAGCTTGATATTCGTCTGCCACAGCTGAGCACCACTCCGAAAATTTGGTAGCTATAGAATATGATGTGGGTTCAAAAGAAGAAGAAACAACAAGATAGGACTTGGGTTTGCATAAAGATGATTATTTGAAGGTGGAAAGGGAGCAGAAGATGGCACTGGAGTTGGTGCAGGATCTGAGTCAGTTGGATGAGACAGTTAGAAAAATGTAGAGATGATGAAAGAGACTACGAGGTGTCAAGCAAGGATAGAATTGAAAGGTGATAAGGATAAAGAAGGTACTGGCCCAAGTCCAATGAAAATACATTGGGTAGTTTTGGACTGAAGTTTATTGGTATTGTAACGAGTTAATAAAGGATAACAGACACTTCTAAAGATTCTTATTGTGTTTTATTATAATCATTTATGTATTATCAAATTTATTGTGTTTTTTTTAGTGTTATTAATTTATTGTGTTAGTTAATTGGTGCAAATTACTTAATTAAATTGTTAAAATGATCTAAAAATTAATAACTAAAAAATATGTGTTCACTCTATTTCATACCCGACTTCCTACACGATTATTTTGGACGGAATTCAAGTATGAATACTACACTTGATCGGGTAGGGTTGACCAAGAAAAAATTCTTTCGCAAAATATCGAGTAAAAAAATATTTCATAATTCTTACATGTAGGATAGGGTGAACATCCCTAATTGCATCAAGTTGAATTGACACAAGATTGGAGATATTCGAAAGCAGAAAAAATATGAGAACGAGTAAAAGAATTTGTAGTTGAAATTGAGGTTGATGGAGTAGAAGATAAAGAAGAGTTTGCTAAAGTTTTTTTTCGGTAAGTAAGGTAATTCCATAAATCAAAAAGGAACATGCACATAGGAGAACACAAAGGGATGGTTGATCTTCTAAAACCAGAAAAGAAGATCCCCCATCCCCAAAGCAAAAAGAATACAATGAATACAATGAAACCCATATTCCAAACGGAACGAAAAGAAAATCAAAAGCATCGAGCATAGCAACTCAGCACCACCAACATAGCCACCATAGAGACAATGCATCCAAAACAAATCATGACTCCTGAAGAAGCAGAGAGATTCATAACTCCCAAAGACCAGAAATGCCTCCAAAGAAAGCCAGCCCAAGAAGAGGACAACCACCAAACAACATTTTACCCGATCAGTCCAAAACAAATCCACCAAGACAAACTGTAGCAACAAGCTGAACGCCACATCCAAAGAAAGTCAGCCCAGTGTTACTAAAGCACATGCCATCCCCAGCTACCAGCTCATAAACCATGTATGCAGCGCACGCAAACCAATGAGCACCAACAAAGGTTCCCAGCACAACCCGCAGCACACAGCCCAAACAGCAGGATCACCACGCCAGAAGGTGGTACACCCATCAAACTGGTAAGAGCAAATGCAGCAGAGGGAGAGAACCATCCATGAACGTTGCCGAAACACCCACAGCAAAACAGAGCAAAACAGAGCAAAGAACAAAGAAGCGGATGAACCATCGCAGCCTTGACGCAACAAGAACCACACACCCTCCAAACAAACTCCACAAAACAGACGGGACACAAACATTCCACAGATGCCATTGGTATGGAATTTCTCTGTGGCCACCAGCTCCCGAGCCAGGATTTCACTTGAGAGTAGGCAAATTATAATTAGAAAATTTTTGAATTTCATAGCATAAGAAATGTACGAAGATTCAAGATTAAATTATTAAATAAAATATAAAACCGATAAAAAGGTCAAAATAATTTTTACTTTACATAATTCTACCCAGTCATGTTAAAGTGAGACACAATATTCTTTTAGAACTCAAAAATATCTAACCTCTAAATTACCAAAAAAACGGTGATGGTCAGCTATAAATATAGAAAATAGGGACAATGTATTAAATTCAACTATTGTCCATCGATAAATATATGAATCAAAATATTTCACATTTATTGTACTCAATTAAATTTTTTTTTATAACAACTACCTATTTTGTCCCAATGTTCATCGTAAATTATGAAGAAAATGGGATAAAAATGGGGTTAATTTTTTCATTTAAGATTGAATATAAAACTTTTAACTTTTTGAGAGAGAAATTAGAAATTAGAAAATTTTATCAACCCACAATTATTTTGAGAATTGTAGTGAAGAAAATCAATAAACTCAAGGGTCATATATAAAAAAGTAATACTTTGGTACTATACCTCTTATTCTCTCAAATTAAAATAAGACTCAATGTGGAATTTTTATATTTTATTATTTTTACAATAAGCGGTTGCAAACAAATCACCATAAAATTATTCAGGGGGAGAGCGGAGCCTCGAGAAGCATTGTTGAGAGGAAGACCCTTGGCCTCTCTTCATTCTCTACAGGGTTCCAAACCTTTCTTCAACATAGGTGACAACGAGCGAAGCACTGATGGAAGAAATTAAACACGGGAATTAGAAGCAAGCTCGTCTTCATTTTTGATCATTTTTATAGAGGGAATGGAGAAAATGAACAAAATAGACTCACATTCTCTAATCGAAAAGATGAGTTCCTTTTTCGTCTCGAATTTCTCATCGAACAAATATAGGAAAAAAATTCTATTGAAAACGCTCCTAACCCAGCTCCTCCTTTGGTAGAGTCGTGTATTGTAAATGATCCGAACTTGCCCAAAGTGAACCCCCCATATTGTGACTGGGAAAAAAGTTTCGGACAATATCACGTGGATACCCTAATACTATCATAAACTCAATTAGAGGTGGCAAATAGGTGGATTGAGTTGGTTATGGGTTGAGTTAAATTAGATTGAGCTAAAATAAATCTAATCTATTTTTCACTTAGGTAATAAATGGGTTATAATGAGTTAGGTTTATAACGGATTGGGTTAAACTCATTAACCCATAAATTACACACACACACAGACGCACAATTACACCAAAATAAACACACACACTGATGGGCCAAGCCCAAGGGCCCAACTCATGTTACAAGCCCAAGGGGCCAACTCCAAAAGATCTAGTAAATCCAGCCCAATATGATCAACCCGGTCAAGCTCTTGATGTCCAGACATCCTGGGCTGCACCTCAAGCTCTTGATGCCCAGACATCCCGGGCTGCACCTCAAGCTCTTGATGTCCAGACATCCCGGGCTGCACCTCAAGCTCTTGATGCCCAGACATCTACACCTCAAGCTCTTGATGCCCAGACATCCGCACCTCAAGCTCTTGATGCCCAGACATCCCAGGCTGCACCTCAAGCTCATTAGGGAACTACTCCACTACGGGAGCATCCGGACCACTTAGAGAAAGTCAACATTCCCTCATCATTTGGCCAAGACCTTTGGAGAGCACTCCCCTGCCGGTTGAGGAGAGGAGAGGTCGCCAAGGAGATGAAGGGTCGCCAAGCTATTTAAAACTATTAAATTGCTACAATCCGTTATGACCGTCAAACTACCCATTCAATTACTACACAAACAACTATAAATTGTAAGCTTCTCCATCACTTGGGGGGCATCTGAAAAAGACACTCATTCAGACAAATCTCTCATCTCCCTCTCTCAAAGCTTGTAACCTTCTGCTCCCAACACACCGGAGTTAATAAAATACCGGCGAACTTAGCCATTGAAAGTGGACGTAGGTCATGTTGACCGAACCACTATAAACCTTGTCTTCTTTTTCTCTACTTATTTTACTGCATTTTATATTATTTACTTGACTGTGGTGTACAAACCAATTTTTGCATCATCAGTTTGGCGCCGTCTGTGGGAAAGACAAAATTCTCACCTAAACATTTTCTTTGCTGAACCACATCCATGAATCAGCCTGAAAACAATCCAGCACGAGAGGAAGAAGTTGTTCCTCCACCTACCAATCCCATCCCTAATGCACAGCAAATACTGGACACAATGCAACAACTTGTTGTCCAGAACCAACAGATTCTGCAGTTAATGCTCGGGCAACAAGGAGGAGCGCAGCCTGGACCTCAAGTCAGAGGGGCTCCATGCCCTGGGCATCAGGGATCTCCCTACCTAGGTGCTCCCCATCTAGGCGCTCCACCTCCAGGAGCTCCCTTGGACGCCCCACACAGGGGGGCCCACCAAGAGAGACATCCACCTCCTTCTCCAGCCCCTTCTCCTACTCCTGCTCCTGCTCCTGCTCCCCATGGTGGAGACTTTCCTTTCCAAGAGGATGAGGGTGGAAACCAAAGCATGGAGCATGGGAATCATTTCCGTGATAATTCCAGAGGACTCCCTCCCAATCATTGGGACGAAAAAATTAGGGAGGTGCAAAATCAATTGAGTGACGTCTTCAACGCTATGAAGGCACAGAGACCCGAAACAGTGGACTACCTCGTAAGTAGAACCGACACACCTTTCAAACCTGAAGTGGTGAATTACCCACTTCCTCAGAAATTCAAGATGCCATCCGTCGAGACTTTTGACGGTACGAAGGATCCACTGGACCACCTTGAAACTTTTAAGACCTTGATGCAACTGCACAACGTCCCCAACGAAATCATGTGCAGAGCGTTCCCGACCACCTTGAAGGGATCTGCTCGACAATGGTTCGCCAAGCTCTCCCCAGCCTCCATTGGCTCATTTGCTGAGTTGAGCAGGTCCTTCGTGTCGCACTTTATTGGAGGACGCCGGCACCAAAAGCCTGCCACCCACCTGCTCAGCATAAAGCAGGACCGAGATGAGAGCTTAAGGAGATACCTCACTCGTTTTAACGAGGAGGTCCTTCAGGTTGAGGAACCCGATGAAAAGGTTAGCATGATCGCCTTCTTGGGAGGCCTCCGGTCATCAAGCTTCCTCTTCTCAGTGATGAAGCGACCACCAAAGAGCATGCCAGAACTATTGACAAAAGCTCAAAAATATATAAATGCTGAAGAAATCAACAGGTCCAGGCGAGGTGAATCATCTCATGGATCGCCAAAAACTTGACCTGTCTCTGCACTGTTCTCAAACAGGCAATATATCTCCAGCTGAGCAGGCTCTTTCACGAGACGCCAAAAAAAGCTTGGCCTACCTCTGCACTGCTCTTAAGCAGGCAGCTAATCTCTGCACTGCTCTTAAGCAGGCAGCCTATTTCTGCACTGCTCTTAAGCAGGCAGCTAATCTCTGCACTGCTCTTAAGCAGGCAGCCTATTTCTGCACTGCTCTTAAGCAAGCAGCCTATCTCCAGCTTAGCGACTCTCTCGCGGGTCGCCAAAAAAGTTTGGCCTCTGCACTGTTCTCAAACAGGCAGTCTATCTCCACCTTAGCGACTCTCTCGCGGGTCGCCAAAAAAGCTTGACATATCTCTGCTCTGCTCAAGCAGGCAGCCTACCTCTGCACTGCTCTCAAGCAGGCAGCCCACCTACCTCTGCACTGTTCTCAAACAGGCAGCCTATACCTCAAGCTTAAGGACTCTCTCATGGGTCGCCAAAAGCTTGGTCTCAAGAGACACAACTCTCTCACGAGTAGCCTCAAACTCTGTCTTTGCTCTCGCGCAAGCAGCCTACCTCTCTCTCCAGGTAATCATGTTAAATATTTTAATGTTTGGAATAACATTATTTTTGTCATCTCTAGGCAGGATCTTGAAACTTAGGTTGTCTGCAAACAAAGGGACTACATTAAATCAGCGTACCCAGTTGCCTGGCCGCCCAAACCAGCTGCCTGGCCGCTCAGATCAACGTACCAAGCTGCCTAGCCGACCTCCTCCTCAGGCGCCCAGACACTCTTAGGCACCCAGACCTCCTCCTCAGGCGCCCAGACCTCCTCCTCGGGCGCCCAGCCCTTCAAGTGCTCTCAGGCACCCAACTTCGCGCCCAAGGCAGCCCAGGCTCGCCCAAGGCCTCGCGCCAGCTGAGCTCGCCCAAATCACTTCCACCATGAGCAAAGTGCTCGCCCAAGTCACCTCCATCATCTAGTGCCCTTCAAGAATCCAAAAAAGGGAGTGAAAGAAGGAGTTTATATAGTTAATGGAGTTCCACATGTGAGAGGAGCCTACTGAAAGGGAGAAAATTGTCAATCAAAAGGAGTTTCAAAAAGTTCACTCGGAGGAGTCGGATCATCACCACCAAAAGTGTTCGGCGTACTCTGCCTTTTGACTACGGAACTAAACTCGCCCAAAGAAGCCCCGACCTCGCCAAAACTCCTCGAATCAGCACCCAAAACGCGCCCAGGCAGCGCTCCCAGGCAGTCCGCACGCCCAGGCAGCGTGCCCAGGCAGTCCGCGCGCCCAGGCTGCCCAGCGCAGCAGACCGCTCGTCCAAGGTGCTCAAAACGGGGCTTATAATATATCAAATCGAAGCTCTCAACGAGTCCTACAAAACTCACTGCCTGTGGCAGTGACTGATGCTGTAAAAAGTCCAAAAAATGCTCAGAAGCAGCTGTTTTGGCCTCCCGAAGTTTTTTCAAAAAAAAAAAAAAAAATATTCCTGCTCGCCCAGGACACTCCCTGCTCGCCCAGGACGCTGCCTGCTCGCCCAAAACCGCACCCCGACTCTCTGCTCGAAATTTTGACCGTAACTTCTGCTCTGTTACTCAAAACAAGACTTATAATATATAAAATCGAAGCTCTCGGCGAGCCCTACAAGACTCACAGCCTTTGGCTGTGAATGATGCTGTTAAAATCCCAAAAAAGGCCTAGAAAGACATGTTTTGGCCTCCCGAAGTTTTTTCAGTTATGTCGGGCAGCCGAAAATTCAAGTTTAACCGAATGCCCTACTCTCCAAGTTCCATTGGACACAGGGCATTGGGGGGCAAATGATGGGCCAAGCCCAAGGGCCCAACTCATGTTACAAGCCCAAGGGGCCAACTCCAAAAGATCTAGTAAATCTAGCCCAATATGATCAACCCGGTCAAGCTCTTGATGTCCAGACATCCCGGGCTGCACCTCAAGCTCTTGATGCCCAGACATCCCGGGCTGCACCTCAAGCTCTTGATGTCCAGACATCCCGGGCTGCACCTCAAGCTCTTGATGCCCAGACATCTACACCTCAAGCTCTTGATGCCCAGACATCCGCACCTCAAGCTCTTGATGCCCAGACATCCCAGGCTGCACCTCAAGCTCATTAGGGAACTACTCCACTACGGGAGCATCCGGACCACTTAGAGAAAGTCAACATTCCCTCATCATTTGGCCAAGACCTTTGGAGAGCACTCCCCTGCCGGTTGAGGAGAGGAGAGGTCGCCAAGGAGATGAAGGGTCGCCAAGCTATTTAAAACTATTAAATTACTACAATCCGTTATGACCGTCAAACTACCCATTCAATTACTACACAAACAACTATAAATTGTAAGCTTCCCCATCACTTGGGGGGCATCTGAAAAAGACACTCATTCAGACAAATCTCTCATCTCCCTCTCTCAAAGCTTGTAACCTTCTGCTCCCAACACACCGGAGTTAATAAAATACCGGCGAACTTAGCCATTGAAAGTGGACGTAGGTCATGTTGACCGAACCACTATAAACCTTGTCTTCTTTTTCTCTACTTATTTTACTGCATTTTATATTATTTACTTGACTGTGGTGTACAAACCAATTTTTGCATCATCACACACTACTACATCAAAATACATACATACACATACGCTATTACACTAAAATACACACACACACAAATACACACTACTACACCAAAATACACACACATAATATTACACCAAAATACACACACACTATTACACTAAAGTACACACTACTACACCAAAATACATGCATACGCGCACATACATACTATTACACCAAAATACACACACACCCCCCAAAATACACACACACTTACACCAAAATAAACACACACTAATCAACAAAAAAATATACACACAGTGTCGCACACACAGTGCCGCTTGCAAACACAATCTTGATACAATGTACCATACAAACACTTACACATTGACACAATAAAAACACAAACACAATTACTGTTCTATCGCATAGCATATTTCATAGGAATAATTCACAGCCATCCTTCATCATAACAAGAAATAATCCAAAAAAATATACACATAACCATAGCACCATGTTTCCTTATCATTTAATAGGTCGAGCAAATGGAACACATGCTCAACCAAACATTAGGACAAGTTAAAAAAGAACATTATGAAATCTACTATAAGACATGCTATTCATTGCCAAATATTGTGTCAAACTTCACTTCCTTCTTTGACGAACCTTCTTCATCCTAAACCAAAACAAAAAAATTGAATATACTACAAGTCCCAGAAGAAAAAACTAAACAAAAAGTTGAACCAAGTTCACAATAATCACAAAAAAACCTTACATATCCATTTTCAGCATCATTATTAGACTCCACACCAACTTCCCAATATTCATTCCACATCATTTGAAGAGCCACCAAATCCAGAAATTAATTTCTCAATGTCAATTGCAAGTTCCTCCTCCTCATCTGAATCTTCTTGAATTGCTTAAAACAAGTGCATAACATTAAATTCTAATGTTGTAAATCTCAAAACAATTAATTATAATATTAGCATGAAATTGCAAGAGTTAATTTTACCTTCTAAACCATGTAACCAATATCGAGTGCATAATAATCAAAGTAGCTCATTGCAACATTATCTGTTTGGATTTCAAACTTCCCACCCAATATATAATGTCTCCAAAGCCGCAAACAATGTACTAAAGCAGTCATTTCCTTTTCATGAACAGTAAAACGTTGTTCCGTCTCATTAAGTTTCCAGCTTTCGAAAGCCACCGGACGATCTTCTTGCACTAAGACACCCCCATGCCTCTACATTCTTCGGCAAAATTGAACTACAATATTTTCCAATGATACGACCTCCAATACTAAAAGCTGATTCTGAGGCGTAATGGGAATGCCCAACACATCGTGGGCCATCAATGAAAGTTCTGGATATCGGGTCCTATTTGCTTTCCAAAAACTTAGAACATCCAACTGCGCATTTTGGATATCTGGCCATCAATACTAAACTAGGTGTTTTCTTTTTTGGATGAAGGGCACCATAAAATCAATTATTGTTGCTATAGTTCTATCATACTATCATCAATATGTCTTCTTTTTTTAATTCTGTTTCTATGTTTTTATTAACCTTGGTGGAAGAATGATAACTAAATAGTTGAAACATGAAACTTCCCTTTCCGAGTGGATTAGTTATGGCGTCTGCTGTAACAATGTTTCTTATGTTGATTTGGTAAAGCTGGTGACAGGCCACCCCACATAAACCTGGAAAGTGTTGGTTAAAGTGAGTGAAGGCTGGCTTCTTCTAAACTTCAACACAGGAACAACTAATTTGTCAAAGTGTCACCTTCCATTCATCATTTCCCCCAGAATAAGCTAAAGCATCCATGAGCTACAGTGAGTTAGAACATGATCATTCCACTCAATCAAATCATCCATGCATCTTACGAATAATTAAAATGGTATCATGAGGATTATCTACTGCTCTAGAAATGTGTTGTCCACAGCATGTCAGCTTTACCCCAAGTTCCACGCATTTCAAAGCATGAAACATAGATTCAACCAAATGATCAACTTCGCAGAGGGCACAGGTTATCAATCCTTAAAGGAAACTCGTGGAATCAATCCTAATAATCAATATCATTGCTAACGCTCATTTTGTGATGCCTAAATAGTTTTTTGGCATTTCATCAAATACGTTGTAGGCATGTCACAACTGGTCTTTTAGCCAAAAAATATAACTCAAGTAATTCAATATTCAATTCGAAAAAAAAAGAGCTAATGCTAACAGAGAGATAGAAAAGGAAAAAAAAAAAAGTGGGGCATTCGATGTACCGAGACAATGTTTTGGGAAATTTCAATAAATAAAATTGGAGGGGACTCACTTTGCAAGATTGAATGATGAGGAGATGCAAGATTCAATAGCCGAATTCTAGTTCGAAATAGTCGAATTCCAGTCGGAGCAGCAGTAGAAGTTAGACTAGCAGTGTGTAGTCAGTAGTGAAGGACTTGGCTTTTAACGTCAAGAGGCTCCATGGAAGTCTAACGGCTGGAGCCTGGAGAGGTGGGATTGGTGTGTGTATTTAGTATTCATTAGTTTTTAAGAAGGAAAATCTAATGAGTACCTATTTTAAACCCGATTTAGCCCATAAATTTAAACTAAATAATAGTACTCAACCTATTTTTACCCATATTAATAAGAATAGGTACCCAACCTATTAATTTATGGATGAATTGGACATGTTGGAGGGTTGTGGGCAAGAATTGCCACCGCTAAACTCAATAATGCTTTAGAACTCAATTGAAATACGCAAAAACAAAAAAGCGACGTGCATTAAAGTGATGTTTCTTTAACGAAAAAGACACACAACAAAAATAACGTATTGCTTGAAGTTGATTTAATGAGAGTGAGATTTCTTTTATTAAAAATACTACATAACTCAAATGAAACTCAAAAATTAAAACATAAATGAATATCATCATTTGGATAAGTGTGGGATGAGTGGGCCCCATTGAAAAAATTGATGGGACCCATTCATTCAAGGGATGATATATATTTGAATTGCAATTTTTTGGATTTTATTTGAGTTTTGTAGCATTGCTCATCTTTTAATATATTTTTTTTTGGCGAATCATTTATACAAATAAATCTCTTATTGATTAATGATAAATAATTCGCTAAAAAAATATATTAAAAGGAATTTAGAATTGATTTGATACTATAAATTGCTTAGCATATAAAACAAACGGATAAACCTATGTGGTGGAACCACTTATCTGACGGTGAGAAATGATTTAGTGCACATTGTGGTGTGTATAGCATTGCTATAAAAGGAGCTAAATTTTAAATTTTAAAGGATAGTTCAAGTAGTAATAAGGTCAAACTGTAAATTCAGACGTTTTGAATTTGAATTTTGATAACCTCTTGGAATTAGGTTATGAGAGATTTATCTCCCATAAATATCCAGTTTTTAATCAGACTGGATAGGAGATTAGTTAAAGTACGCATAAATTTATTTAGACATCCCTAAAAATAAAAATAAAAGAAATGGGCTTGAGTTTTGACACAAAAACGACATTTTCTTAGGTAAATTACATCCACACATCTATAGTTATATTTGTACGGATATTGCTTATATTTTCCAAAAGAACAAATTTCACTGACAACCCTGAAAATTGATATAATATCAGAACTGTCCGCTCAGTTTTTTTCTAAAATATCACTCTTGTTATTTGTAGTTCAAATATCGATTTCGCTGGATTCCTTTGCCATAAAAAACGTTAACCACAAGATTAAAAACCGATCACGTCCAATGGAGGCATTTCTTCTCCTCCTCTACTTCTCTTTCCCTCACCATGCAATATGGTCATTGGGACACACATAAAACTGTCATCTTCCACCATAACATTCTGAACCAGCAAGTCACAAAGCCATTGCCATAGGCAAGGTCTCTCTCTCTCTCTCTCTCTCTCATATTTTGTATATTTTTTGGATAACTTAAAAAAATAAAGGATCATTGGTTTCTTTAGTTTGGAAACTGTCTTCTTCAACGTGATATATAAACCAGCCTTCAACGTAATAATAAAGGTTTTTTGGTCAAAAAACCGTACTATAAAGATAAAAATGCGATTTAACATCAAATATGTTTTATCCATGTGCTTAAATCATTATAAATTTTTTAAATAGGATTGGCCCCCAATTTTTTAAATCTTAATGACTTTACTCATAAAAAAACAGAATATAAACGTGACTACAATAGCTCTCAGACCTCGTTATAGATGAGAGTATTGCACATTGTGTACAACTTCTTTTTTTGTAACCTAGAGGACAGGGATAAAGAAGGGAAGTGTGAGCAACTAAAGTTTCTTCAACTGCAAGTTTCTATGATTTTGCTGATAAAGAAGAGTGGACCGCAGCTTTGACAATCATCTCAAAAGCATTTTCAAGGCATGACTTGAACAGATGTGGATCTATGAAGCCTTTCTCCACTACCGCGGCAACCCTCAGCTTTCCCACATAACTCATCACTGTTATTTCAAGACTCTGCAATTCAATAAACACCACGTCACTAAAGCTAATAGTAACATTAATGACTAATAAGATATATATTAATATGTTAAACAGAAGCTAATGAAACATATATACCTGTGGAGAACCAACCACAGCAAAGTAAATTCCTTTAACTGGATGATTTGTCCGAGCCACTTGTTCCACAGGTCCAATCAAATTTGAGATAGCCATGCTTGAGTTCTTCAGTGTTGTATGGATGTAACGAGCCGTTGCCTGTACTGAATATGCTTTAATGGTACTCTAAATTCTAAAGCAACCTTTCTTGAAAAAAAAATAAATCTGAAAACGACTCTGCTAGAGCTTAGATGTAATATATTAGAGCTTGCTAGCTTCTTCACCTATTGTCAATTGGTTTTAGATCGAATGTTTTGTCAATTATAAATGTACCTCAGGACCTCTAACTTTTCGCAAAGTTTCAAGCAGCCTACTAGTGAGATAAATAGCTGCAGAGTTTCTCTTCCTCTTGATACTCCTGTGAGCTTTAAAGATAAAACTGAGTGGATTTGAAGTCTTAGCAGGTGTTAGCTTTGGTATTGGAAAGTGCAAGAATGCAAAATTATTCCCCCATGGCATTTCAGCATTAGGTTTCACCATCTCACTCACTGATTTATAACCACCAATGGCCCTGGTGTTGAGCAAAACCAGTGCAGTAGAGTCTGCATTCGTCGATCCATTGCTCGCTCCTTGCATGTATAACCGAGTTCCGTACGTTATTATTCCAGTGATCACGTCATTTATTGTCTGCAAAAAAAAAAAAAAAAAAAAACGATGGTTAAACCTAACTAGGTAACATTCAGTAACGTTTTATTTAAGAATTTTTTAGGCAAAAAAATAATTTATTTATAAAAACAAAAACATATTTAGTTATTTTAGAAAAAAAGTGACCTATATATGAATCCTAATCTATAAATAATGCATTTTATATCTATGTCGAAATAGTCTCACTGCTTCACCAATCAAAGAATGGGTGGGGGCGAATGCAGTGAGGTGATCTTTATGTTGAATTTGGAACACATGGCTCCTTATCGAGAATCGGTGGAACATGTCCCATATCTATGTCGAAATGATGCAGCGCTCTCTTAGACGTTTTCACTCCTTCCCCGCAAGCCAAGAGGTTTCAAAATACTAGGCAACCAAGTGAAAGTTAACAGTTCCGAGCAACTCTTCTAGAGAGTGTACCCTTTGTTTCTACTATATATTTCTCTCTTCTAATGTATTACAATTATGAAGTCGAATTCTCAACTTATAAAAGCACAACAACGATGAAGATTAATTCAATTTTTATCTACTTTGATCTAATGATATAAAATTTATTCCAAATTTTTGTTGCCCACTCAAAAACATCATTTTTTTCTACACAACCCCAACCCACTCCACTATTCTACCACTACAAGTGTACACCTACCTCTCTCTTATTTTTTTCCCCTATTCACTTTACTATTAAATTACGTAATTAAAAATTATTAGTATAATTATTATTTAAAATATAAAAATGAAACACAAACTGTACTTAAAAAAATGTTTAAGAAACAAAAAGAAAACTTGAAAAAGTTATCAAATGGTGTCTAAGGTTTGTATTTTTTTTTTTAATTTTAGGGACGTAAAATCTTAAAAAAATAGTATAGTATGTGGAAATTTCAATCGCCAAAGTTATGAAAAATAATGATTATGGTCTGGAGTAGGTATTGGTAGGACTTGGATGCTATGAAGGAGTAGACCAATACTTAGCTTAGGTACTTGGCTTAGGAAGGAAGGGGAAGAGCACAAATAAGAAAGGATCTCAAATCCAGAATCAAATCTAAAAAAAAAATAGAAAAATTGGAGTTATACCACTTTAAGCTTAGTCTTGATTTCTTTGATGTGATCAAGAGGAAATGTTACAGTAGTAATAGTTATTGGCCGGAACTCCACTCCATCACCACCGGATCGGATAGGTGTCCGGTCATCTCTGATCGCACTACTCCTTAGAAGGCTCGGTCCGAAATCAAATACAGTGTTGATCGTCCCCGAGAAAATTCGAGGCAGAAACTTGGGAAAGCTGCAACCAACATGATCACCCTTTGATTTCAAGTTTAGTTGACGTGAAGGGAATGTTGGAAGAAGAGAGGGATCGTCAGCCCTTTGTAGACAAGAAAGAAGAGCTCCCATTAGAGAATAACCATCGCCGAGGGCGTGGTGAAGCTTGAATACTACACTCCCAGCTGCATTGCTTGTTGGATACTTGATTATATGAACTTCCCACAATGGTTGATCTTGTGGAAGTTGATCCATGGCTATCATTGATAGATAGTCATTGAAGTAGTCATCGTATATATCTAGAGTCGTTCCATTGGGGAAAACGGGGACTTGTATGTGGTCTTGGAGCTTTACTTCAACCTGCTTCCATTTTTTTACTCCTTTTTTATTTGTAACCTATTCTCATATGGTTAGTTATTAGTACAATTTGATATGATAGTACTTAATGAAGAAGAAGGAGAGAGAGAGAGAGAGAGAGAGAGAGGTACCATGACTGAGGAAAATCGGGGGTTGATGGGCAAGAATACATCCTTGAGTAGTGACATGGTTTCCAAGTCATCAATTGGAACTTCAAACTCCAGAACAGCGAGGATAGTGAGCGACAGCGCCGAGCTCTTTAGGTATTGTGCACTAGGACTCACAGGCTCTAACGCTTCTTCTTCTTCAAACTCCATGATCACTATCCTTAAGGTTTCATGAGCCACTATATTATTAGAGTTAAGACATACATATTTATACATAGGGTGTCCTTTATTAATCAAACTGGTGCCCAATTACCACAATGAAAAGTCTTAATCATAAAATTCCTTTAACATTGTTAAAATTCTCTTTCATCATGTAACACTAACTACTGTGGTGGGCTATTTTCTCAAAAAATTAATTTAATATCGTGTCGACCATTGCCACACATATTTAGATATATATATATATATATATATATATATATATATATATATATATATATATATATATATATATATATATATTTATATTTAACGGACACTCATAAATGTGCTTGGACATCAATCAACAACAGATGGTTGGTTACCCTTGAATTTGATTGCAAGTCGACATGGATAGATCCCTTCATAATAATTCAGTTCAAAAGTTCAATCCTAGCTGATATTTTTTAGAGCAAATTACATTTGGACTTCTTCAACTCATGTGATACTAGATTCAATTTGTCTCCTCAACTACCGAGTTTCTCACATTGCTCCAAAATTAAACATTTTTCATGTTTTGGACAGAAAATATCCGTGTGGAGTAAAATATATATTTTTAATGTCTAAAATTGGAGCAATGTAAAACCAATAATCATATTAATATTGAATGTATAATGTGAGAAATTTGACATCATAACTTCAAGCCAGTCGGTATTAACTCGTGTTATAAGATCGGGTGCTATAACTTAATCCAAATATGATATTAATTTGTTATTGAGTTAATTTAATCTAATCCCACAACAAATACCCAAAGCAAGCCTTAAATGTATTTTAAAAAAGAAAGAAAAAATTACAATTTTCCCTACTCAAACTCTCGACGTTGTATAATAAAACAACTTTAATGATGCGTCAAGAGCGAACTTTGGGCGTTAAACGTTTCACACCTATTGAAAATTATTGTGTGCAATCAACCAAAGACCATGTCATTTATGAGGGATGCCAAATGATTTTAATATCTTTTTGAAGCTACGAATGGTCGTAATGTCTCCACCCATCCCTCACTGCGTGGTTACTGCACCTCCGTCTTTCTTGTTATAGAGATGGCAGTGTGACCATATCAATATTAAATCCACATGGCAGTCTGATTCAGTGTCACAAGAACAACAATTTTGGTAGCAATGGACAGCATTTGGTTTTCTCATTTATGGTACTACTGAAAAGCTGGAGCAATGTGGTCCTCCAATGGTGATAAGCATGAATTATGTGAAATTGGGCGCACGGCCACGGGGTGATTTAGTGGTGGAATAAGAAGCAAAATAACCTTTATATTTTAAGTTCGTGTCTCTTTAACCTTATAAAAATACGAGTTTACTTGATGTTTGTAGTTTACGAGTGATTGCGTACATTTAAAATTTGAGTTACAAGTATGAGTTTAAAGAAGCCCTAATTATAACCATTTCTAAGTTATCCCAAAAGAAAAAAAGATTCCTTGAAGTTCATCTCCTACTTATATCTAGGGAGATTAGGTTAGGAGTTCATCTCTTCCTTTTTCATTCTTTGCATAGCCACTATTTTAAAATCTTACTTGTTTTCCATTTCTCTCTCACTTCAATTATTTCGTTGTTTCACATGTGACAAAAAAAACTATTACTTTAAGGATCTTGACTCAAATTTTTATTCAAATTTAAGTTAACATTTGAGTAAAAAAATTTAATTTGATACAAAACAAGTCAATAGATAAACGTAAATTTAAAAGATAATGAAATATGACTATTAGATATTTAAACGAAGATAAAATTTGATCATTGAAGATTTAAGTAAATATTTGAATCTCCTTGCATTTGGTATGAGTTTGAGTAAAAGACTGAAACTTGTTTTTATGCTGTTTTTATTCAAATTTAAATTTGAGTCAAGGCTTGAGTAAGAGTTGGAGATGACCTATAAAAATCATACGGGTGGCACAATAGTTTTGGAGACCCAAGGCAAAAAATTTATATGGGCCTCCTAAAACTCTTTTTATTTATTTTTTGTTTTTAAATTATCTTATTTAAGTTCTCATTTCGTAATGTAAATATTAATGTGAAAAATTAATCACTGAGAAAATTTATAATAGATTTATCATTATACAAATATACCTTTTTACCTAAGGCATATGTTGGTCACAGAAGACGATTTAAATTTGTGAATTTTGATATAAAGACTAAATTATTACTCATAGAACATTGGATTGCTCGTGTTTGAATTTTAACTAATGGATGGTTTGGGATTTGACCAATTAATCTTATTTACTAATGCCAACAATGCAAATCCTTATCGTTGGTGACTTCAAGACAAGGTTAATTAAATAGATGATTTCTTATGCTTGTATTTTTAAACACTGCAGCTTGAAATGAGGTAAAGTTGATCATCAAACAGGAAATTGGAAGAATTACCATGCTTAATCTCCGAATACACATGGAGTTGACCTTTGCCTCATCAATTTAGGGCAACATGTCCAATTTTGCCTTGAACAAGTTTATTGTCTATTTTTTACATACTATGTACATGATGTAGCTTCAACAATATACCTTGCCCTTTTTTTATTAAAATCTTATGAAACATTAAGCATTGAACAAGTCTTTTATACAATTTTGAGCTGGCATTTTTTGTAATTTCTACATTATTCGCAAGTTTGTTGACAAAGTTCATTCCTCTGTTTAGTTACAAGTTTTGCAGAAAAAAAATATAATTACAAAATATATAATATGCCTAGTTGGTATCTAGTACAAAGTTATTTTCAATTGCCTTTGTGATCTTTGTAGCTGCGCATACATTTTTGGATTATGAATCAAAAAAAAATTCAAGAGAGCAAATTCATGAAATTACGGATAATTTCCAAAATCAAATAGAAATTGGACGTACGTGGTACCCTCCAAAAGTTGTGGCCAATAAGTATGCAAGGGAAAAAAACAATCAGGACGACCTACGTCCAAATAACTCATTTTTATCCAGCATGAGCCAGTTAGTCTAAACAACTCATTTTACCTCTCACAAATCTACTAGTCTGTTCTACAAAATAACAACTCCCTATTTTTCAGATGAAAAGATGAGGTTTTATTGGGTTTACATTGCATTCCAAACCCCTATATTCCTATCAAAGAAAAAAATTGAAAAATAATTAACCAAAGTTCTGATCAAAAGTTAAGTTTAGTCGAGTTATGAACCATAACCACAAGATGAGGAATATATACAACCATGTATATGGAGAGAAAGACTCATCTCCTGCTTATTTAACCAAAGTTCTGATCAAAAGTTAAGTTTAGTCGAGTTATGAACCATAACCACAAGATGAGGTATTCGAAAAAAAATAAGCAGGAGATGAGTCTTTCTCTCCATATACATAGCTGTATATATTTTCTTCTTCTCTGTTCATGGAGAACAAACAAACCCCATCACTCCAACGTCACCTCACTACACAATTACCCCTTGTTGTCCCCTACCAGACAACCTTATTGAATGTTTAGAAAAGATAGTTGGTATGCATATCTGTCACTGAAAAACTACTGAGTTTAAGGATACGTGCCTTTTTTGACCCAAAACTTGGATGCTTAAATTTTTAATGTGATATTGATGGCATCAACTACCACTCTTCGGTTTTATATCTGAAACAAAATCATTATCATCCTTCATGACTAGTTGTATCATGATTACTCCAAAACAAATGCACCAATTCTAAAAAATTATATTGATCTTCCTTGGTTTCATTGTTATCTCCTTCTTTTTTACGCTTTTTTTCGATCGAGAATTAGGGTATCAATTACAATAGTTTTGTAGATAGTAAGTATAAAGTGATTAGTGTTACAGACTCAAATATTTCTGAGAAAGTAAAGGAAAGTTGTTACAAACCGAAGAAACAAAAAATGTTGTGTATAAAAGGATGACTTTTTCATTTTGGAGTACAAGGACACTAGATAAATGTTTGATCTTGATTTGTACATGATTTTATCCCAAGGGCGTATTTATACTTTCTTTGCATCTCCTTAGTCCTTTTAATATATTGTTTTTAGAATGTCCAACAACTTTTCCATGTTCTTAGTGCTTCTAATATATTCTCTTTAGAATGTCCAACTACATATTCTTATGTACATCGGTGTATGTGTCTAGAGTAAATATCTAGTATATATATGATATTTTAGGCATTTTCTATTTAATACTAAAAAAATTTGCTAGGAGTGTAAAATACAAAAAACCCATACCTTATTTCTAGAACATTTCAAAATTATTTAGGTCTTTGTATTTGACTTTAGCTGTCAGGGTCCTTCTAGGATTTTCGTGGAAAATACATCATATTTTACCAACATGTCTAACACAGTTCAATAATTGATACATTATGTCAAAATGGAAGAGAATACAGAAGTGAGACAATGGAGTTTCTTTGGCGTTGACATATATAGGGCATTATCAGAGATGTGCATGTACATGTTAACCCTAGTATTAAAAAGTGATTTTAGGGTGTAAAATTTTGACTTCTATATTGTTAGATTAATGTGGAAGCGTACCGACAATATATTTCAATTCTTATTTATTAAAAAAAAATATAGAAGAGTACAATGGAGCACCATTAGTTACTGTTTTCTTGTTTAGAACTGATGACTTCTTAGAAGATAATTGCTCGATTTTGAAAATTCGATTAAGGTCTCTCATCAAACCCTATTCTCTTTCAAATTAGTTGAAGTGTGCGTAAATTGATCCGAACATATTTGACCATAAAAAAAAAAAAAACTCACCATCATGCTTGATTTTTTTCACTTTTCATATAAATTAATAGTAGTTGGATACCCCAATTTGAGATACCAAACACACGAAATGTGTTGTTTATTCCAAAGTCCCATGAGAATTGAATAAGACAATTGAATCAAAGTTCAAGAAAGTACATTTAAATTATGTTTTGCTTTCAAAGCATCACTTAGTTTCATCACATATTTACATTATCTATATACATATAAATAGGACCAAATCAAATATTCATATCCAAATTCAAATCTATCATGAATAATTTGGATTCAAATTCAAACTCGAACTTGGATAATCAACCAAAAATATCAATCCATATTCAACTAATTAAATTTGAATTTGGATTCAAATCTGGTCCATTGACAAGCTTAAACATGACTTGTTGAGTGAGAACTGAGTGTGCAAGTGGGTAGCTATGGGTTTAGAGCTCATCCATGCCCACCATGTTTGTCGATCATTTATTGTTGCTTGACGAAACTGAAGAATTAGGAGACGTGAGGTATGTAGACTGTCAGACTCGATTTAGTGAAGAGAGATTCGTGTAAAATTGCTTCATGTGGAATGCCAGATAAGTTTTAAGTAATTTAAAAAAATTAAAAATTTCAGATAATTGAAATTAGGTTTTAGAGGTTTTATGTTAATGCTAGTGATGAGTTTGAACCGTGAACCATTCACAGCCAACAAGCATTTGGTTTTCTGTGAATATGAAACGTTTGCACATTTGACTAAACATGACTACAACATCTCTCGGATCTCGCTATAGACGCAAGTATTGCACATTGTGTTGGAAAAATTGGATACAAATAAAGTAAACGGCAGGGTGAGGCGCAGACTAGGTCGCTCTCTTAAGACGATTCGCGCCCCTTTATGAAAGAATCACAACGCAGAAGGCAGTGACGCGTCATCCTCATGATACAACAGCCCAGTCTATTGACTGTTGCTTCACTCAGATCTGCACAATCGAATGAAGCAGAAGCTTCACTCAGATTTTTGTGTTATTAATTTGATCCCCAATTTTATTTTTATTTTTTTAATAAATAATCCTCAAAATTTTTCAATATTTCATATATTTTGAATTGTTCAAATCTACTCTTGATTGAAGAAATAGCTAGATCAACTATAAATAAAAAATACTCAATTCTAAAAGACTCTTCAGCTGATAGTGTTACTGCATTCTCACTTGTATCACCAAATTGTTTTTTCCTAAAAATTTTACGTTTTTCTCGAAATACTAGTTTTATTTCCATTTTAAGTACAATCTCTTTTGATGAAATCAAAACAGAGTAAAATCCATTTTCTCTATATGATTCCAAAAAAGAAATAAGTCCTTTTAATTGATCAATAGCAACATCAATATGCATGTCTTTGGATTGTAAATTTTTACTAACTGTGTTGACAGCAAATCAATAAAATTTGGGCCCTTTCAAGTCTCAAACCAATCTATCCAAAATATATATACACATAACTAAAATTCTTAACAGGGGACCCCAAAATTTTGCAAAAATTGGGGGCCCTAGGCGGCCAACTAAGTGGCCTAGGCCTAGGCCTAGGGCCGGCCCTGCCGGAACTCCACTCCATCACCACCGGATCGGATAGGTGTCCGGTCATCTCTGATTGCACTACTCCTCAGAAGGCTCGATCCGAAATCTAATACAGCCCCGAGAAAATTCGAGGCAGAAACTTGAGAAAGCAACCAGCACCCCTTTGATTTCAAGTTTAATTGACGTGAAGGGAATGTTGGAAGAAGAGAGGGATCGTCAACTCTTTGTAGACTAGAAAGAAGAGCTCCCATTAGGGAATAACCATCGCCGAGGGCGTGGTGAAGCTTCAATATGACACTCCCATCTGCATTGTTTGTTGGATACTTGATTATATGAACTTCCCACAATGGTTGATCTTGTGGAAGTTGATCCATGGCTATCGCTGATAGGTAGTCATTGAAGTAGTCATCGTATATATCTAGAGGCATTCCATTGAGGAAAATGGGGACTTGTACGTGGTCTCGGAGCTTCACTTCAATCTGCTTCCATTTCTTTACTCTCTTTTTATCTGCAACCTGGTCTCATATGGTTAGTTATTAGTACGATTTGATATGACAGTCAGGAAGGTTTTCTCTTTTTTGAATCCCAGTGATCCAATGCTCCTTTTATAGGCTGTGAAAACACATACCTGGGGAGTTGTTATAAGTTTCTCTTATGTCAGACGACTGTCTACTAACTTAAACTTTTAGAAGAAAATGGGTAATTTGTTGGTTATGTGGTATTTCACATATTGTAAAATCACTTATTAAACTTTCTGATTTGAACCATGTAATAGTTACACAGAGACAAGTTACTCTAACAAAACAGTAACAGTAAAGAGTTACACAGAAACAAAAGAGTTACACGAAAAAGATACAAGAAAGAGTTACAGCAGTCTTACGAAACAGTAACAGTAAACAGTTACATGAAAGAGTTACATGTAACTGTTTGAATAACTAATAAGATTACTAACCCGATTGCAGAACAGGAACTGTTAGTGAACTTTAGGTAGATCAAGGCTAGTGTTTGACACTATGTCCTTAAGACAGATTTCGCCCCCACACACGGTGCTTATGGAATATCGAGTGTCTGTCTCCCAAGATGCAATGATCTTTACACGAGCAGAGGTAGCACTCCAATCTACTCGTCCAGCGAACCAAACTTGTGTTGTGTACTCTCCAAATGCAGACTGTCTAAATGCCGATATGCAATGGTCTTAACTCTGTTAATGGACTGATTAATGAATTATTTTAATGGTAATGAATGTCTGGGTATTTATGGCTCCATACTAAAAGACACAACCCATAAGACTAATGTAAGCAACAATTCCAAACCAGTGCGATCCACAGGTACCAAAAATTAATTTCGGTTCAGAAATTCTCGCCCAATTAATTAAATGAATTTTCTCCAAAAATATAGGGCTTGGTCTAAAACACACCCACACCCACACCCACACCCGAGCCCGGCCCGGCCGGGTCGGGTTGTGGCGTGGTAGAACCGAAGGCATGTAGGTGTTCGCTCCGCTCATAAAACTGTGGTACCCCTTGGGGCCCAATCCCATAGAGCAAACTTGGCCTATATATGCCCATGTAGAACTTCCTCCTCAACCAATGTAGGATTGGTGTCAAATCCCACATTGCACAACCTTTATTTTCACATTTCAAGATGGTCACTTTGGAGTCTATTTTCTCATTCATTTCTTACTCGATTTGAGCAAGTAAATATACTACACTATTTTTCTCACGGAGTAGAATATGAACCCACAAAATTTTATTCAAAATAATAATCGGGTCCCACTTTAATTTAAGCTCAAAGTTGACCAAAAACTCAGTTTTTATACTTAAAAATCTGATTTGGTCCAACAATCCCCCACATGAATGGAAAATTGGTTGTTAGTATGCAAATGATAATGCTAACACACTATAGAGAGTACATCTTTGGAAAGATCGTGCATCGAGATAGATAGCTTTTGGCCTTGAACCTTCCCTAGTGAAAGCCCTTTGGACTTACCGGCTAAATAGTGAACGTGATGTCTTTAACTATTCAGCTGTTTGATAAATCAGATAGAATAGACTTCACACAGTCTCTTTCCTAACACAATTGGTTCTCATTATTGTGTTCATTTTGTCCTGAACAACTTCTGATTTTCATGAGTACTTTAGAGAATTCAGCCTTTACAAATTCTCACAGAAGCGGCCCCTTCACACCCATATAGGTGACTCCTATTAGGAATATCCTACAATACCCCACTTGAATTTTCCAAGGTATAAGAGTCATTAAAAGCATAGTTTACCCTAATAAACTCTGCAGGCAGCACTAAGTTATCATAGGAATAGGTAGGAGAGATTATCTCCTTAGTGCTTCTTTTGAATCACGCATAATTCGGTTGTCCCTTTGAACCTAGATCTTGGGATCTCCAGTCAACTAGGTTGGATTGTCATTAAGGTGACTCTTATGTCATAGGCTTTAGTCCAATTCCCCTCGATGTGCAATTTACTTGCTCTCTCGTCAAACCTTTAGTAAGCGGATCCGTTAGATTATCCTTTGATTTTATGTAATCAATAGAAATAATCCCATTTGAGAGCAGTTGCTGTAACGCCCCAAATACCCCCTTGGACGACATTACATACTAACAACCATTTACACCATGAGAACACTAATAAAATCCATAAATAACCGGGGGTCCTTAATTTAACAAAATTCGGGCAGAGTCACCTTTGTTCGGGGAGCTCTACCCAAAACACAACCTGTGCAATTATACTACATTGACCACACCGGGTCCATTTATCCATAAAATATTTACAACATTATCCCAAAAAAATATGTCATCTTTGGCCTTTACATTCCCAAAAAAAAAATTAACTATTATAGCGCAGCGGAAATTATAAAAGAAATCTAGACTACACAGTGTTTCAAAAGAATATTCTAGTCTAGAACAAAAGTAAACGACATCTCTAGATGTCCCACTCGGGATCCAAGTATCCCTCTAGTGAAGCCTCTCCATGGCCCGGCTCGTTAGCACCGAGCTCATCCTCTGGCACAAAATCTGAAAAATGTTCAACTGTAAG
This sequence comes from Ilex aquifolium, assembly GCA_951799425.1. Lineage (NCBI taxonomy): Eukaryota > Viridiplantae > Streptophyta > Magnoliopsida > Aquifoliales > Aquifoliaceae > Ilex > Ilex aquifolium. Next base: position 46,666,669 of record OX637394.1, read on the forward strand.
GGGTGAGCACGAAGCTCTGTAGAAAAATCCTCCCAAACCCAAACAACGTTTAGAAAAGTATATAAAACGGTCGGTCTCATTTCACAAATAACATATATAACATTTGAAGTAAAACGAGGACATTTAAACAGATCTCAAGTTTAGATAGCAGCAGTAATTGAAATGGATAAATAAACACAATATACCATTGGTAATCCATTCTACCATAATCCGTTTCCAACAAGTTCTCGCGGAATCTCATACTTCTCAAAACTCTTGTCGAAACCATTTCTGGTACAATGCATGATAACTCACACTGTATGTCCGACACAACCCACGTTACTAATACGTGATCATTAGTGATAGGAAAAGTTCATACCCACATGGCGTACAAAGGCGTCTACCCACTCCATGTGGTAGGAAAAGTTCATACATGCGTGGCATACAAAGACGTCTACCCACTACATGATACCCGGTCAATAGTAATCCATGTTCGTATCGTACAACCACGCAAGAGATAAAATACCAACAAATATCTCACATACCCAACAATACCATAAACCCCCAATTTTTCAAGCAAATTCTATAAAATTCACAAATCCATCATGAGACAATTTCAAATAAACAATGAAGAAAAATACAATAGATCATGCACAATAGCATTTCAATACTCAACACAAAGCACTATAGTTTTCAAAGCCAAATTTGAGTGAAGATAGAGAGAGAAATCGATGTTTCTCACAAACTAAGGTTTTTATGGCTCTCCACCCATAACTTTTCTCAAAACATAATAAAGTTTGCAATAATACCAAGAGACAAGGAACCCATAGCAAATAGATATGATTAGAAGTCCAAATTATACATATATAATAACCCTAGCCTCAATGTAAGGGAATGGAAGAAAACTCTACCTTGAATCCTTAGTTTGTATGAAGAATTTGAGCTTTGATCTTGAATCTACCCTTAAATCTCTTGTTTTTCCCTTCCTTTCTTCCTCTATAATGCTCTCTAGGGTTCCAAGAGGTGTGGGGGTGTGAGGGGAGTGAAAGAAATGAGGGCAAATAGGATGAAAATGAGTTTAAAACATATCAGCCCCGAAATTCACTATTCATGGACTGTTTTGGTCTTCTCCGAAATTACGGTTTTGCCACTAAGAATCTCCAATTTGATCCATATGACTACCCTAAGGTTTTTCGACGTTCCAGATTCATTTTTAATGTTATTTTAACCTAAAAACATTTATTTTTATGATTTATCTCAAAACCAAAGTCAACGTACACCCGAAACACTAAAGTTTTTATTTTACCCATCCGAACCGGCTATTAATGAAGTTTTGCGATATTTGTAAATAAAAGGTGATAAAGGGTGCTTCTTAAAGCCTTTTATACTTATTTAAAGCCTAAATGTACTCATTATTCTTATATTTTGATTTATGATGCAAATGGAGACATTAAATGCAAAACGAAGTTAATTGGACTATTTCGACATCGCTTCGTTATCTGGGCATAACTCTCTCATCCGAGCTCCGATTGAGATGATTCAAGATGATATGGAATGCTAAGAAATATCTCTACAACTTTCATGTTTTGAGTTTTGAGAGATATTAACTGCATCAAGGTCGAAATCGCGCTTGAAGTTGCAGCCAGTGCACTGTTCACGTGCACTGCCTGTTTCATCCCTTTTTCCATTTCCAATCCATTCCTAAGCCAACCAAATTCATCCCATACATGTTTAACATGGTTTTCCACCTAAAACTTGATACCTACAAGTTCTATTACACCCCATTTCATACATCTACAAATCAAAACCAAGTTCCAACTACTATTTACCCTATTTTCACAATACGAACATTTTTTTTTGTCTACGTTTACAATCTACCTAGTCCATGCATACATCCTTACACATATTATATATATATAATATAAAAGTGTGGGGGTTTACAGTTGCCTAACGGTATTATATCTACGACGTATATGTCTAGACTTACCATTATACATGTCACTATGTGCCCTACCAATTGCAGATTGACTATCACAATGTATACAAATTGCTGGCACATGTTTAGGCCATATTGGAATATCCTCTAGAAACTGGTGAAGCCACTCAACTTCCTCTCCTGTTTTATCTAAAGCAATAAATTTAGATTCTATTGTGGATCTGGCAATACACGTTTGCTTAGAGGATTTTCAAAATACAGCTGCACCACCAAGTGTAAAAACATAACCACTTGTGGATTTTGTATCCTTCATATCAGATATCCAGTTTGCATCACTATACCCTTCAAGTACACCTGGATATCTTGTATAGTTCAATCCATAATTCAGGGTATATCTTAAGTATCTAAGAACCCTGATAATTGTCTTACAATGGTCTACTCTCGGGTTACTCGTATATCTACTTAATTTACTAACTGAGTATGTTATATCCGGTCTAGTGCAATTCATGACATACATTAGACTGCCAATGATACGAGAGTATTCCAATTGTGATATGTTTTGACCAGTATTTTTAGACAAATGAATATTTATATCAACTGGTGTTCTAGCAATGTTGTTTTCATCTTTGTCGAACTTCTCAAGTATTTTCTCAATATAATGTGATTGAGATAATACAAGTCCACCAGATGTTCTAGAAATTTTAATTCCTAGTATAACATCTGCAACCCCCAAATCCTTCATGTCAAATTTACTGGACAAAATTTTCTTGGTAGCTGTAATAATATTATTATTACTACCTAAAATAAGCATATCATCCACATATAGGCAAACAATGACATATTCATTATTTGTCTTTAACATAGACACATTCATCAAATTCATTAATTGTGAAACCATTTGACATCATTACCTTGTCAAATTTCTCATGCCATTGTTTTGGTGCTTGATTTAAACCATAAAGTGATTTAACAAGTCTACACACTTTCTTCTCTTGTCCCGGAGAAATGAACCCTTCGGGTTGGTCCATATAAATTTTCTCATTTAAGTCACCATTTAGAAAAGTTGTTTTCACATCCATTTGGTGTATATCAAGATTATGCAATGCTATAATAGCTATGAGCATACGAATAGATGTTATTCTCGTGATAGGAGAATATGTATCAAAGTAATCAAGACCTTCCTTTTGTTTGTAACCTTTAGCTACAAGTCTAGTCTTGTACTTATCAATTGATCCATCAGTTTTCATTTTCCTTTTGAATATCCATTTACACCCCAATGGTTTACTCCCTAGAGGAAGATCTACCAACTCCCAGGTGTGATTTTGCATGATGGATTCAATTTCACTATTCACCGCTTCTTTCCACATAGGTGCTTCAGGAGTGGACATCGCTTCATTGAAGCTTTGAGACTCATTTTCTAATAAATATGTTAGAAAATCTGGACTATAGGACTTAGAAGTCTTTGCCCTCTTACTGCGTCTAAGTGTCTCTTCACTTTCTTCATTTATAGACTCATGGTCTATATTACTAGTCGCAGTATCATGAGTTCTTTTAAGAGAACTCTCATCACATGCATTTTTACTAGGAAAAATATTTTCAAAGAATGATGCATTTCTTGACTCAATGATTGTATTGACATGTATATCAGGAATATCAAATTTATGCACTAGAAAACGATATGCACTGTTATTTATTGCATAACCAATAAATATACAATCAATAATCTTACGTCCTATTTTAATCCTTTTGGGAATAGGAACCGTTACCTTAGCCAAACACCCCCACACTTTTAAATATTTGTAGGAAGAATTCCGACCTTTCCATCATTTATAAGAGGTTTTGTCTAACTTCTTGTGGGGTAATTTATTTAAAATATAGTTTGTTGAAAGCAAAGCTTCCCCCCACAAGTTTTGAGGTACCCGAACTAATCAACATGGCATTCATCATCTCTTTAAATGTTCTATTTTTACGTTCAGCAATCCTATTTTGCTGAGGTGTATAAGGAGCAGAAGTCTGGTGAATAATATCATGTTCTTTGACAGAACCTATCGAAAGGTGCATCATATTCACCACCTCGATCACTTCTTATTACCTTAATCTTTTTGCCAAGTTGATTCTCAAACTCATTCTTATAATGCATAAATTTTTCTAATACTTCATATTTACTCCTTAGCAAATATACATAACAATATCTTGTACAATCATCAATAAAAGTAACAAAGTACTTATTTCTACCTCTAGTTTGAACATATTTCAAATCACATGTATCACTATGAATTAACTCTAGAGGTTCAGTACTTCTTTCAATATTATGAAATGATGTTCTTATTAATTTTAATTCAACACATGTTTCACATTTATGATTTGCATCAATATTGAATTTAGGCAATAATTCTAAATTTATTAATTTACGCATAGTATCAAAATTAACATGTCATAATCTACCATGTCATACATTGGAAGACTCAAGCATATAAACAGAAGATGTGTTCTTATTATTAAAATCAAATACAATTGTCATTACATTCATCTTAAAGAGCCCATCGCTCATATATCTCTTGCCTACATAAATCTCACTCTTGGTGAGTACAAATTTGTGGGACTCAAAAACCAACCTAAAACCCTTCTTACTCAACAACGATCCAGACACAAGATTCTTTCAAATTTCTGGAACATGTAACACATCGTTGAGAGTAAGTTTTTTTCCGGAAGTCATCTTCAATATAACATTTCCTTTGCCTTCAATTTTGGAAGTAGAGGAATTTTCCATGAATAGTTGTTCTCCATCATTAATTGCTTTATATGAAGAGAACATCTTCTTATCCGAACATATGTGTCTAGTGGCCCCGGTGTCCACCCACCATTCCTTGGTATTTCCTACCAAGTTCACTTCGGATACTACAACAGAAAAACTTATGTTAGAAACATTTTCAGAAAGTTTTTCTACCTCGGTTATATTGGCTTGGGCAGCCTTCCTCTTATGGTTCACTTGTGTTTTACGGCTTCGACAATCCTTTGCACGATGTCCCGATTTATTGCACACAAAGCAGTTGTCTTTGAACCTTTTGAAATCACTACCCTTGGTCCCTTGTTGGCCAACATACTTCATTTTCTTGTTGGTTTTATGTCCCTCTTCAATCACATGTGTTTTTGACTCTATGGAATTATTGTCAACCTTCTTTTCGGAGACTCTATTATCCTCCTCAATCCTCAATCTCACGATCAAGTCTTTAAGTTTCATTTCTTTACGTTTGTACTTCAAATAATTTTTGAAGTCCTTCCAATTTGGCGGTAATTTCTCAATAATTGTAGCCACTTAAAAATATTCACTAAGCATCATCCCTTCAACATGAATCTCATGTAGGATCACTTGAAAATCTTGAACTTGACTTATGATAGTCTTGGAATCCACCATTTTGTAGTCAAGGAATCTGCCTACAACGAATTTCTTCATTCTGGCATCCTCCGTCTTGTATTTCCTATCCAAGGATTCCCACAGCTCTCTAGCCGTCTTAATTGGACTATACACATTATATAATGTGTTATCCAATCCATTGAGGATATAGTTTTTGCACAGAAAATCAGAATGCTTCCATGCATCTACCGCAGCAACAACTTAGCGGTCGGTCTCATTCTCACTACAAACAGGAGCATCCTCAAGAAGAAACTTTGCAAGATTCAACGTAGTGAGATAGAACAGTATTTTCTGTTGTCTTCTCTTGAAATCGTTCTCATTGAACTTTTCAGGTTTCTCCCCATGAGACACATGAGTAGGAACAGAAATAGGCACCACAGGCACAACATGATTTGTAGTAGCAAGAATATTATTATCATTTGCAGCCATTTCTGATAAACACATATTACAAATTATTCAAAATAGGAAAACAGTAACAATTTTCAAAGCAAATTATTAAAATAGAGACAATCTATGTTACTGTTCAGTGTCACTATTTTGTGTCACTGTTTTGAAGTTACTGTTTTAACGTTACTGTATGGTGTCACTGTTTGATGTAACGGTTTAGATCAGAGTCATTATTTGGTGTAACTGTTTAAATCAGAGTCACTGTTTGGTGTAATTGTTTAGAATTAAACACATAAACAGAACATGCAAATTTTCACAAAATTTTCTAAGTCTCTTCAAAATATCATAGATTGTCAAAAACAGGTTTTACACAATTTGCAATATTTTAGAACAGTTTAAACTATTAAGACGTGTATCAGAAAGTCAACAAGCAATTATATAAACATGAGAAATCTGTCTTAAGATTATTGGTTGTGTGGTATTTCAAATATTGTAAAATCACTTATTAAACTTTCTGATTTGAACCATGTAATAGTTACACAAAGACAAGTTATTCTAACAAAACAGTAACAGTAAAGAGTTACACAGAAACAAAAGAGTTACACGAAAAAGATACAAGAAAGAGTTACAGCAGTCTTACGAAACAGTAACAGTAAACAGTTACATGAAAGAGTTACATGTAACTGTTTGAATAACTAATAAGATTACTAACCCGATTGCAGAATAGGAACTATTATTGAACTTTAGGTAGATCAAGGCTAGTGTTTGACACTATGTCCTTAAGACAGATTTCGCCCCCACACACGGTGCTTATGGAATATCGAGTGTCTGTCTCCCAAGATGCAATGATCTTTACACGAGCAGAGGTAGCACTCCAATCTACTCGTCCAGCGAACCAAACTTGTGTTGTGTACTCTCCAAATGCAGACTGTCTAAATGCCGATATGCAATGGTCTTAACTCTATTAATGGACTGATTAATGAATTGTTTTAATGGTAATGAATGCCTGGGTATTTATGGACCTCTTGGTGACTTTTCGGACAGCCACCATATTAAAAGACACAACCCATAAGACTAATGTAAGCAACAATTTCAAACCAGTGCAATCCACGGGTACCGAAAATTAATTTCGGGTCAGAAATTCTCGCCCAATTAATTAAATGAATTTTCTCCAAAAATATAGGGTTTTGTCTAAAACACACCCGTACCCGTACCCGAGCCCGGCCTGACCGGGTCGTGGCGTGGCGGCGCACGTGTGGTAGAACCGAAGGCATGTAGGTGCTCGTTCCACTCATAAAATTGTGGTACCCCTTGGGGCCCAATCCCATAGAGCAAACTTGGCCTATATATGCCCATGTAGAACTTCCTCCTCAACCAATGTGGGATTGGTGTCAAATCCCACATTGCACAACCTTTATTTTCATATTTCAAGATGGTCATTTTGGAACCTATTTTCTCATTCATTTCTTACTCGATTTGAGCAAGTTTATATACTACATTATTCTTTTCACGGAGTAGAATATGAACCCACAAAATTTTGTTCAAAATAATAATCGGGTCCCACTTTAATTTAGGCTCAAAGTTGACCAAAAACTCAGTTTTTATACTTAAAAATCTGATTTGGTCCAACATAATTAACATAATGTCGAAGCCTATCAATATTAAATTTCAACCCCACAAACAACAACTCCTTCAATACACAACAGACTGAGGTGAACGGATCACACAAGAGGATGCACATGTGAACAGGAGTATAAATATCGATGTTAATCATCTCAATATCAACCTAAGTTTTTAGGAGAGTCCACTATGACATTGTTGAATGTCATTTTGGGGTGGGGAGGTTATCTTATAGCTTAGCCTGCAAAGTTACACAAGTGTTTTAAGTGGAACCCCTTGAAACTTATTTCAAAAGCCAAAAATAAAATTAGGGTTAGTAGCATTTTAGATCTTTAAAGTATATATTTTTTGTCAGTTTAATCCTTACTATATCAATTTCAAAAGTGATCACGTATCATTTTTTTAGACAGTATCATATGCCCAACATGTGATCATTCCGTTAAAAATTCAATGGTTCGTCTATATAATGATTAAAATAACACGAATTTAATACTTTAGGACCAAATTAAATGTGTGTACATCAATTGTTGCAAAAATGTTTTAGAGAATTTGAAAGCCCAACAAGCCTTGTTCTTTTATGATGGTTAACTTGCATGACCATATTTTTTCTCTGAATATCATGTAAAATAATAACACCCCCACCCCCCGGGGGTCTTCCCACACTCCCAACAAAGACAATGAGGCAGAAAAGAGAAGAGAAAGTAGTTAATGAAGAAGAAGAGAGAGAGAGAGAGAGGTACCATGACTGAGGAAAATCGGGGGTTGATGGGCAGGAATACATCCTTGAGTAGTGACATGGTTTGAAAGTCATCAATCGAAACTTCAAACTCCAGAACACCGAGGATAGTGAGAGACAGTGCCGAGCTCTTTAGGTATTGTGAACTAGGACTCACAGGGTCTAATACTTCTTCTTCAAACTCCATGATCACTATCCTTAAGGTTTCATGAACCATTATATTATTAGAGTTAAGCCATATATGTTTATATATATGGTGTTCTTTATTAATCAAACTGGTGCCTAATTACCACATTGAAAAGTCTTAATCATGAAATTCATTTAACATGGATAAAATTCTCTTTCATCGAGTAATGCTAACTACCTTTTATTTTTTATTGGTTCAATGGTAAGGGGTGTTCGGATTAATTTATGCACACATCGGCAAATCTTCTCCATGGTCTGGTCAAAAGCAAGTCATCCACGCCGGGAATAGGATATTCACTAGTGATAAATTCAATAATCATATTAATGTCTAAAATTAGATCAATGTAAAACCAATAATCATATTAACATTGAATGTATAATGTGAGAAATTTGACGGTTGATGGGCAATGTGAGACAAATAGCCGTTGTAAATAGAGTTGCAACACGAGAAATGCGATAGTTGAGGGGGGTAATGTAAGGTATAGGGCATAATTGGGGGAGGGGTGTTAAAGTGGAATTTACCAGAGATTGATTGAACTATTTGCCTATTTCCTGACAAATTATGCACCAGCATCCTAAATGAATTGTAGCAGAACAATATTAAATCCAGATAAGGTTATAATTAATTATATAGGTGGGTGGTCTGATAAAGTGTCACAACAATTTTGATAGCAAAGGACAACATTTAGTTTTCTCATTTATGGTACTATTGAAAAGCTGAAGCAATGTGGTCCTTCAATGGTGATAAGCATGAATTATACGAAATTGGGTACACAGCCACGGGGTGATTCAATGGTGGAACAAGAAGCAAAATAACTTCTATATTTTAAGTTTGAGTCTCTTTAACCTTATAAAATACAAGTTTAACTGATGTTCGTAGTTTGCGAGTGATTGCGTACATTCAAAATTTGAGTTACAAGTATGAGTTCAAAGGAGTCATAATTATAACCACTTTGAATTATCCCAAAAAAAACAAAAAGCTTCCTTGGGGTTCATTTAGTTAGATAGAAAGAAATGATAGAAAGTGAAGTGAAAAAAAATATATATATTTTCTAGTGTACATTTGGTTTGGATGAAAATGTTACTGGAAAGTTGTAAGAAAGTTTTTATAATTACACAAATTGTCCACATCCATTTTAAATACAAATAGGTCCATATATATTCTCAATACTTTTTTTTGTTTGGGTTTTAAATTACTCGTAAATGTTGATCTTGTATTAGGATTAATGACAAATAACAGAATGAGTAAAAGATGTTTTTTTTTTTTTTTTTGCTTTTGAAAAAAAAGCATTTTGTTATTTATAATAAAAATTAATCCCAACACAATATCAACATTCACTAGTAATGTAAAACCCAAAAAAAAAAAAAAAACCAAACCAACCCCTCCCCATTCACCCCTCCACCAGAAATCCAAATAATGAAAATTATCGCCAGTGGCTCGGTTTTTACAGGTATCCACAAAGCCACCATTTCATACACTCCCCAAGTAGCTCCAGTCGGTCAAACCCTCCACGCACCTGTTGCAGTGATGGGTTTGACTACTTGTCTCCAGCGAGTTGGGAGTCCAAGCTCTTGATCCATATCATCCGTCTAGCTTGACATCATCGGATGGGTCATCGTGAATACCAAATGGGCATCTCCTACCTTAGGAGTTTTTCTGTGTTACAACTTTGGTGAGCTTTATTTTGTTGTACATCTCAGCAACCTCTTGTTCCTATGGTGTAAAGGATGAAGAGGAGAAGAGACTGGACTGTGGCAAAATGTAAAATGAGAGTCAACTGCAACACTTTTACGAGAAAAAACTATTTCCCCATTGATTTTGCGAGAAATCAAAAGTGGGATTTACAAGAAAATCTTGTGGGCCCCACATCTCACTTTCCTGTATTTTCCATCAATTTCTTTCTAAACAAACAAGAAAAAAATCTATTTTTTTTCTCTTTCCCGTATTTTCCGCCATAATCTTGCTAACCAAACGAAGCCTTGAAAAGTTCATCTCTTACTTATATCTAGGGAGATTAGTAGTTCATCTCTTCGTTTCTCCTTATTTGCATTAAAATCTTACTTGTTTGACTAACTTAACTATAATCTCCATTTCTCTCACTTCAATTATTTCTTTGTTTCACGTGACAAAAATATATATATATTACTTTTAAGGACCTTGACTCAAATTTGTGTTAACATCGGTGGTTGGGTGGTGGGTGGTGGGTGGTGGGTTAATTTTTTAATTCCAAATAAGTTACTCTTCAAAATACAAACCACCGAAAATCCACCATCAAATCTCCTGAAAATCCACCACCAAATACCCTGAAAATCCACCACCTAACCATTGAAAACCCACCACCCAACCCCCGAAAATCTACCACCAAACCCGCTGAAAACCCACCACCACCCAACCACCAAAAATCCGCCACCAAATCCCCTTAAAACCCACCACCCAACCACTCTTAAAAACCCCCCACCAAACCCCCTGAAAACCCACCACCAACACTAGTCCACCATCACCACCAAAAGTAGATTTGAAGATGGAGAGACGAGATGAGCAGATCTGAAGATGACAAACGAGATGCGTCCTCGATCGTTTTCCATCACAGAGAGAGAAGACAGACGGGAGAATGGGTTTAAATACTTCCACCAAAAAAAATAGAATTTTTGTTGTCAATAGGGTTCGATGGGTGGACCTCATTAAAATCCCACTCTCCCGCACGTGTTTCCATTTTTTTTATTTTTTAAAATGTCTTTTTTGTGTTTTCATTTTTTGGCATTGTACATAAAACATAGTAGCTAAAAAAGACACATCACAAACACATTTTTTAATTTAGCAAAAATTAAAAACAAAAACAACGCGTTACCAAACCCAACCTTAGTATCAAAGTAATTTAGTGCCAAAAAGAATCTAAATCCTTCTAGTGCTTTATGTAGATACAAAAGTGTGGCGTGACTACTGATTTTTGCATGGCTGAACTACATTTAATGGATATGCCATACAATTATTTGGAGATAGCTGCCAAAATCCTTGCTTGGGACCTTCACATTAAGCCACGAACAGAACACCTAGTAGACAGACCAATCTTGTGAGTGATGATATCAGAGCAAATGTACAGCTTGAGCAAGAGAGATGTCAGACTAATCATTCAGGTTATGGGTAAACCTGAAATAGTCTAGGTCAGTAATGGATCCCAACAATTACAGTACCTATCAGAAAGGATAAAAGTAGAATTTTACCATCAAACCCTACCTTGAGCAGTTGGAGGTCGTCGCTTCTAGCCGACCACGTTATACCTTAGGCAAAGGGTCGGTGTTCCTAATAATGGTCAAATATTTTTCAAATATTCTCTAACAAATCTGCTATAAAAGCAATGATTATTATGTAGAAGGGATAGGTCAATATACTACCCAACGAAACACCCTACTATACTCGTCTTCTTTTTGAACCAATACAGTGTTGTAGAATATGGAGAGAAATCTTATAGGAAAAAAAATATGAAGAGGCTTGTATTATATTTCTCTATTCACTTTGGCTCATCTCACTCTTGCCAAAATCAAATACTTACATAGGTATTTATAGGATTCCAAGATACATGCATATGACCAATACATGCATACTACCAATACATGCATATTACCAGCACATGAACCTAGAATATTCTAAATGAATCTAGAATACTCTACATGAATCTAGAATAAAGTTTAATTCTCAACACTCCCCCTTAAACTTAATTCCTTGTAACTCCAAGCATTACCCGCAATTTGGTAAAAGTATCATACTTGAGAGGCTTCGTAAAAATCTCTGCAACTTGATCATGGGTCTTCACATACTTTACCTCCACCTCATTATTTGCAACACAATCACGAAAGAAATGATACCTTGCATTAATGTGCTTGCTTCTATCATGGAACACCGGGTTTTTCGCCAAAGCAATGGTGGACTTATTATCCACAAAAAATTTTGTAGCCTCCATTTGTGGTATTTGCAACTCTCTCAATAATCTTCTCAACCAAATTGCATGACAAATACAAGATGCAGTGGCAACATACTCTGCTTCACATGTAGAGAGTGTCACAATTGGTTGTTTTTCGAACTCCAAGTGATTGTTGTATTCCCCATGTAGAAAACAAAACCAGTAGTGCTCTTTCGGTCATCTATATCTCCGGCCCAATTACTATCACTATACCCCACAAGCTTGAATTCATTAGAAAATGAATAAAACAAACCATAATTAATTGTGCCTTTGATGTACCGAAGAATCCGTTTTGCCGCTTTGAAATGTGTCGTGGTCGGTATCTCCATAAACCGACTAGCAAGTCCAACTCCAAAAAGTATATCCGGTCGTGTGCAAGTCAAGTATCTCAAACTTCCAACTAAACTTTTGAAAGTTGTGGAGTCTGCTCGCTCACCTTCTTCATTTTTGCACAATTTAAGTCCACATTCAACCGAAGTGCTCACGGATTGACAATTCTCCATTTTGAACTTCTTTAGAATCTCCTTAGCAAATCTTTCTTGGGAAATAAAAATCCCATCATTCGTTTGTTTGATCTCAATGCCAAGATAATAAGACATGAGACCAAGATCGGTCATTTCAAACTCCTTTGTCATTGCTTGCTTGAACTCTTCAAACATACTAGAATTATTGCCCGTGAAAATTAAATCATCAACATATAAACAAACAAGTAAAATATCTCAATTTTCACACACCTTGACATAGAGAGCATACTCATGTGCGCACTTGATAAATCCATTCTCTTGGAAATATTTGTCAATCCGGATATTCCATGCTCGTGGTGCTTGCTTCAAGCCATATAAGGCTTTCTTCAACTTTAACACTTTGTCTTCATGGCCTTTGATCACATATCCTAGAGATTGTTCAATATAAACCTCTTCTTCAAGAATGTCATTCAAGAAAGCAGACTTAACATCCATTTGATAAATCTTCCACCTTTTTTGAGCCGCAAGTGAAATGATCATTCGGATGGTCTCTAACTGAGCAACGGGTGCAAATACTTCACCATAGTCAATTTCGGGACGTTGGCTATAGCCCTTTGCTACCAACCTTGCCTTGTATTTCTCCACTTCTCCTAAAGCATTCTTTTTCTCCTTGAAAACCCACTTCACACCATTGGGCTTTTCACCTTTCGGCATAGTTGCCAACTCCCAAGTGTCATTCTTCTCAATCGACTTAATCTCTTCATCCATGGCAATTCTCCACTTCTCATCCTTCACCGCTTCTTCAAACACTATAGGTTCACAATTTACAAGGTGACAATAAAGAGTTAGATCATTGCTTAAATTTTCCGTTTCTTTATAAAGTTCTTGGAGACTTCTCATTCGTGGTTGCCTTTCACTTGAGCTTTCACTTGCACTTGAAGAAGATGTAGAAGGTGTACTTGGATTTGTAGGTGATCGAGGAGGAGTTGTGGGCTCTTGAACTTCTTCTCTTTGCTCTTCCTCATCAAAAAATGGAAAGAAATCATACTTTTCTTTGTCTTCAATACTCCAATCTCATGCATCTTCTTCATCGAATTCCACATCTCTACTAACAACTATCTTGCCACTACTTGGATTGTAGAGTTTATAACATTTGGAACGTTGATCATACCCAATAAATATGTGCTTCTTACTTTTGTCTTCAAGCTTCAACCTCTCTTGATATGGTACATGCACATAACCAATGCTCCCAAACACTCTCAAATGGGATGCACTTGGTTTTCTTCCACTCCATGCTTCTTGAGGAGTTTTATCCAATAAGCTTCTTGTTGGACACCGGTTGGATAAATACACCGCACAATCAATCGCTTCTGCCCAAAATTCTTTTGGCATCTTCTTTGTCATTAACATGCTTCGAGTCATATTGAGAATGCTCCTATTCTTTCTTTCCACCACATCATTTTGTTGAGGACATCTAGGAACTGTTAAGAATCGTTTGATGCCATTTTCTTCACAAAACTTATTGAACTCGGTAGACGTAAACTCACCACCTCTATTAGTTCTCAAGGATTTAATACAATAACCACTTTGTTTTTCCACAAGAACTTTGAATTTCTTGAACATGCCAAACACTTCAGATTTTTCTTTCAAAAAATAAACCCAAGTTTTTCTACTAAAATCAAAAATGAAGAGTAGAAAATATCGATTTTTACCGAACGAAGACGGCTTGATTGGTTCACAAACATCGGCATGAACAAGTTGAAGTGGCTCAATTGCTCTTGAAGTAGTTTCTCTTGGAAAACTCTTTCGGAATTGATTACCAATAAGACACCCTTCACAAAGTTGATCCGGTTGGTCAATGAACGGCAATCCCTTCAACATCCTTTTTTGAGCCAATAACTTCAAGCCTCCAAAGTTCACATGCCCAAGCCTTAAATGCCAAAGCCAAGAAGTATCTTTCACACAAGCCTTGAGACATTTAGCAACATCACTTTGGATATCAAGCAAAACATTATATTCTTTGTCATAGGCATCTTAGCAATCACATTTTTCCGGTCATCTTGAAGTAAGAGACTACGATTCTTCATATGAACCTCGTAGTTCTTCTCCAAAAGTTGTCCCAAACTCAAAATATTACTTTTCATACTTGGTACATAATAGACATTACTTATAAGTTGATGACCACCATTCTTCATACGAATTAAAATCGTACCTTTTCCTCCAATTGGAACTTTAGACTTGTCTCCAAAAGTGACAAACCCAGTCATCAATTCGTCAAGATTCACGAACTTGCACTTATCTCCACACATATGATTGTTTGGTCCATTGTCAAGATACCATCCATCATTTTTGCTTTTTATTTCTCCTTTGTTAGCTAGCAACAAAGTGACCTCCTCTTCCTCGTTCTCAGCATAGTTCACCTTCTCTTCAATATTACTAGGCACATTCCAACACTCTCGAGCATAGTGTCCATGCTCTTGGCATTTGTAACACCGAACTTTGGATTTATCTTGCCTTGAATAGTTTCCTCTTCCACGTCCCCTTGAGAATTGACTTCTTTCTTCATTGTTGGAGTTTTGGTTGCCTTGTCGGCCTCTTCCTCTTCCTCTTCCTTTTCCTCTTCCTCGGACTTGTCCACGTCCGCGTCCTCTTCCTCGTCGACTTTTCTCATGATCATAATCCTTCTCTTTCACCGAGAGCTTGGTGGCTAGAACTTGCTCGATCAGCTCATCCTTCTTCTTGTTAATTCTTTCTTCATGGGCTTGTAGAGAACCCATGAGTTGATCAACCGTCATAGTCTCCAAATCTTTGGACTCCTCAATGGCTACAACGACATAATCAAACTTTGGATGCAACGAGCGAAGAATCTTCTCAATTACCCAGACTTCCTCCAATTTTTCTCCATATCGCTTCATTTGATTAATTATGGCCAAAACCCTCGAAAAGAAATCTGCAATAGACTCAGATTCTTGCATTCGTAAACCTTCAAATTCTCCTCGTAACAATTGAAGGCGCACTTTCTTAACTTTATCAACCCCTTGGTTGGAGTTTTGTAAGATCTTCCATGCTTGCTTGGCGGTGGTTGCATTAGCAACTCTTTCAAACATGACTTCATCCAAACATTGATGGATGAGAGTAAGAGCTTGTTGATCCCTCTTCCGCATCTTTTGCAGAGCATCCTTTTGAACGGGAGTCAACGTAACTTCCTCACTAGGCTCATCATAGCCTTTATCCACAATCTCCCACACATCTTGGGAACCAAGCAAAGTCTTCATACGAATGCACCAATTCTCATAATTTTCTTTTGTAAGACGAGGGAATTGAAATGGAAAACTAGAATTGGCCATCTCCAGGATCACTAAACAAGAGCTCTGATACCACTTTGTTGTAGAATATGGAGAGAAATCTTATAGAAAAAAAATATGAAGAGGCTTGTATTATATTTCTCTATTCACTTTGGCTCATCTCACTCTTGCCAAAATCAAATGCTTACATAGGTATTTATAGGATTCCAGGATACATGCATATCACCAATACATGCATATGACCAATACATGCATACTACCAATACATGCATATTACCAATACATGAACCTAGAATACTCTAAATGAATCTAGAATACTCTACATGAATCTAGAATACTCTAGAATAAAGTTTAATTCTCAACATACAGAAAAACTAGGAGGAATAACCTTTCATTATTGGGGACTACAATTACAATTACATGAACTGAAGTGCAAATCAATATATATATATATATCATAGGGATACAATTTTTGTCACAACACTTTAGCATAACACAAACTCAGCAAAAACTTAGCGAATTAGGGTTTACTAGTTCGTTATATGAACCAGAAAATGAGACGACCCGCTAACTTGAATCATAAACGAATCAAATTAATATCAGACACAAATTATAGGATTTTAACATGACAAATCTGTTTTACTGATAATTTACAAAGAAAATAGCAGGGTTATAATATAGGGTTTAATAGAGAGAGAAAATGGTATTTGATCTTGAGAATTTAATTCGTGGGTTATTCGTTTCTTGTCAATCTAAACAGTTAATAAAAAATGTCGGATTAATGTCAAGATATTTGACACAATTAATTGAATGGGTCTAACAATGAGTAATAGTTCACATAAAATTCAAATGATATAATAGGAACGAACACGACATGAAGCATCTAGATAGCCACCCCTAATGTATCGTGAGTCTTTGTCAATACAAGATATGTAATATATGTAATTTATTATGAAAATTATCGTTCAGACTAATGCATTTATTTTCCTTCATTATTCCCATTCAATTTACCAAACAACAGCTACTAACTCCAGCATAGAAGGAGCAAGAACCGGGCATCTACATACACACGTTACACCAAGCTTCAAACTCGTTACGAAACTCGATCCCCTTTTTCCTGTCCATAACCTCGCACTCTACTTCATCACTAGCACATAATCTCTCTCTCTCTCTCTCTCTCTCTCTCTCTCTCTCTCTCTGACATGGATATTTATCTGCCCTTGCTTGTCCTCCTAGTACTAGCCATGGTGGCTGAGTCATCATCGCACACTGAGACACACCGGAACGTCTCGTATCTTTCAAGCATGCATCAAGATGATAGAGGAGAGATTGCGTCGCAGAGATGTAATGGTAATGTAGGTGAGTGCATGAACGATGATGAAGAAATTATGATGGAGTCGGAAACTAGCCGAAGGATGTTAGAAGAAGGAGGAAGTTATATCAGCTACGGTGCACTGGAGAGAGACAATGTCCCATGTAATCGTCCTGGAAATTCTTACTACAACTGTGTTGCATCAGGAGAGGTTAATCCATATAGCCGTGGTTGTAACGTTATCACGCAGTGCGCTAGGTCCATGTGGTAGACCGGTGGATGATCATCAGAATCGAAAAGGCAAGAAACATGGTTCTTCTGGTTGTGACGGAAGTCTCGTGTTTTTTTTTTTTTTAGGTTATTTTTTACTGAGGTAGGATTGTTTAATCAGTTCTTGTCTTTCTCCAGACTGAAGCATTCTATTCTGCCTCTTTCTTTCACTTGGTTTGCTTATTGTTATGTGTGTTCAATTATATGTAGTGGGAGGACTATTTTA
The DNA here is from genome assembly GCA_951799425.1 of Ilex aquifolium. NCBI lineage: Eukaryota > Viridiplantae > Streptophyta > Magnoliopsida > Aquifoliales > Aquifoliaceae > Ilex > Ilex aquifolium. Next base: position 46,684,464 of record OX637394.1, read on the forward strand.
CTTTTTCAATTAAGCTTGAAACTAGCTATCATGTCATGTATGGAAATTTTACTTTTATTCTTTCCTTTTTTTTTTTTTTTTTTTTTTACATGTGAAATAGTCAATATTATTTTCCAACAATCTTTCAACTTTTCGGTTTATGCTCTGTATATCTTTCTCTGAAAGTCGAGATTAAAATAGTTCAATTCTTCTATTACTCTTTGCAAAATCTCACAAGATTAACGTTTCAAGTCAATAGCTGGTTGAAAGCCCCATTTTAAGGTAAAAACACTTCGTTCTTCCCCGGTTAGACTTTAGCAGTGGCCACAATAATTTCTATTGAAATTTCAAATTGGTAGTTTGGTACTGTACAAACTAACATACAGTTCAGACACAATACACAACTCTTCTACTTATAGCGAGACCTAGGATATATAAGTGGTAAGTAACTTCACTCTTATTTTCTGGGGTTCGATTCCTAGAATCAACATGCGATGAATGCGTACTTGACACCGCTCCGGTCCAACTTGAAACTGTACAAATTAACATGGAATCCCTAAATACTGGGGAAACATAAAAGCACCTTTGTTCTGTAAATACTATCAACCAAAACAGAGATATAGATCACCGGCATTATCATAGTACTTGATTTTCGTCATTATCGATGATGAGATCATATTAACCACCCCCATCAGATCCATATTTCTTGCCTAGCACAAGGAGCTGCAACTTGTCATAACCAGCAAGTGCACCAGCACCAGCAACAGCACGCAGGATGTTTGCTCCGGCACCCTTAAAAAGGGATTTAAACCCTTCGTTCTTGATGATCTGAGAGAACGCGTCCAATGAGCTCTTGTATTTGACTGCTTCACCAGAGGTCATCATCATTCTTCTACGCACAGTATCAAATGGGTAAGAAGCCAATCCAGCACCAGTGGTAATACCCCATCCCAGCACGAAACTTGCCCAGAAGCTATCCTAAAGATTGCAAACACAACAGCAGTAGTGCATAAATAGTGCAAAACATGAAAATACAACCACTAACTTAGGCAATGTTTAAAATCAGATCCGTAAAGCACTACTCAAGAGACATGGGCTGAGTTAATCCACTGAAACTTAAGGCCACTCATGAGAGAGCAGCTGAAATAGCACCCTTTTTTTGGGTCATAGTACCCTTTGAACAATGGATGAAGAGAGGAGAAACAAAATTATATTCACGACCATGCACCCTATTGGGTCATCCCGGACATAAAAAAATAACGGAAGAGCAAGATGCATATTACCAATCCTGTGACTGAGTAATAACCAAGTTAACCAGCTATAGTAGTCAAGTCGGGATCTCAGATCACCAGTATTTATGCACTGCTTTATATTGTCAAACATGAATAGGCACCTCATTGCAAGTTTCATGCGCTATTTTATGTATATTATATCCCATTAAAAAAGTCTCCAACAGAAAGGGAAAAGAAGAGCATTATTCTAAAGGCAAAGATCCAATATAAAACAAACAAAACATTGAAGGATCAGAGTGCCAGTACCCATAATTTCACTTACCTGCATTGGACCAACAAGAACCACAGGTTTGAGCGAATCATACATTCCGAAGTAAAGCCCTCGGTACACTATAATCCCAACACAAGAAATGCAGAATCCACAGTAAAGCCCAACAATACTATCAGTTTGCAGAGTTTTCTTGTAAACATCAATCAATCCACTGAACTGCCTTTCACCACCCTTGCTGGCAGCCTTAGCATCAGCGGCCAAACGTGTTCGTGCATAATCCAGGTGATAAACAAACAGAAGAGATGAAGCACCGGCAGCACCTCCAGATGCCAAGTTCCCGGCAAACCACTTCCAGTAGCCATCCTTGTCCTTCTTGAAGTTAAATAGCCTCTTATAGTAATCTTTGAAAGCAAAGTTCAGGGCCTGGTAGCATATACAAGCTTCAAGAATTTAAAACACATACAAGCTTGGACAACTCAAGTACAAAAATTAGAAGGCAGAATTAATCTTGCCCTTTTTCTCCTTTTTCTTTCTTTTTTTTTTTTTTTTTTTTTTTTTGTGGGTGCTAGGATAGATATAAGATTGGCAACCAACTGAACCAGAACAAGCTGAATGAAGCAGTTTAATCAATGACTAAAAGTGAATCCTGCCATACAAGCCATTAGTTTTTGACAACCTTTTGATAAGTTAATGTCTCTATGTTCTATCAGAAAGTATAGTGTACACAACCCCCACACGCCACCCCCAAAAATCAAATGTCTAAAACAGAAGGAAAGATTAACGTATATCAAGTTGAAGCAGGCAGACCTGGGTGGGGAAGTATCTGATTACATTAGCAGTGTTGCCTCTCCATAGAGAAAGGACACCTTCCTCCCTAACAATCCTGACAAAGCAGTCAGTAATCCCCTTGTATGGTTCAGACAGCCGACCAGTTTTGATCAACTCATCCTGATTCTGAAGCAAAAGCTTAACTCGCTCTATTGGAGCAGCAGCAGTCTTGGAGACGGCAGCAGCAACTCCTCCCATGAGGAAATCCTCCATAAAACTACGAAACCCTTTCTCCAATGGGGCTTGTACGAAAACAGGTGACAGTGGCCATGCAAATTCCAGGCCAGTGCCTTTGCATGATAACAGGAGTGGACTCTGCAGACCTCCATTCACATATGCACCAGTGTGACAATGTGCAAAGCTATTCCTGGAATGCAAGTTGGAGGAAATCCGAGAGAAGAGGAACGGTTGCCCATGAATCTTTTGAAATACAGATGGATGCTGCAATCCATCCGCCATTGTTGCAAATCAAGCCGGTGGCTTGCATAGAAAAAGTGACATTAGTTGGTGGCATTTTCAATCTTAATACAAGAACAAGAGCAAAAAAAATAATAAGTCCATAAATGTTATAATTCAAAAAAAAACAATACTCATAACTTGAGGGCCCATCTATTACAATCAATTCCCTACCACAAAAATGTTCCAAAACAAACGAAACAAAATTCCGACAAAGATATATATATCAAGTATGCCATGACCAAAAAATATCAAACATATCAGGCCGGAAACACTAAGATGATGCATACTTCAAAGAAACACGAACACTTCTGAGAAACTAACAAGTTTGTGTCGAACATCAACACTTCTTGAACTCTCTCAAACACGTTTACGACAATCTTTTTGACATAAAAATCAATTTTGACACCAATTTAATTTTGTTCTTCAATTTTGAAAACTTAAACTGATTAAAAAAAAAAAAAACAAGGACTAGCAAGGCACTTTGCATCTTATATTAATAATTCACACACAATGAGGCTCCGTTTGGATACTGAGAAAAGGTGAGAAATGATACGAAAATGAAACTATTGAGTTTGATAATTTCACTCAACATGCAGTAGAAAACATAAGATTCAAAATTATGTAATTTGACCTTCCATTTCTTATGCTTTTCCTCAGTTTTCTTAGTAACCAAACATAGAATCTAAGAGAAAATGAATTCCAAGCTAATGAATCATAAAAAGCTAGGACGCAATGGAGGGAGAGTAAAGATCAAGATGAGAGAGAAACCTAACCTGTGAAAGATCGCCGAGAGAGAGAAGTGGAACTATGAGCTCAACCTGGTTCCTAGAAGAGAGAACGAGCGAGTGTCATAAAAGAAAGAGAAATTAGAATCTTCGGGAACCTGCAAGTATCATGAGACAGAGACACAAAAGGGAGGCAAATTAGAATCCGGTTTATTACACATACCTCCCCCAAACTTTGGATCCTTCATACATTATCACCATCGAAATAAGAAATGTAAGGAATAAAATTAAGGGCGAATTGTGCTTTGTAGCTTAAAAAATTTTAAATTTTCTATTTTATACCCTTAAATATTAAATTTCTTATATTATACCCTCAATATATCAAAATTATATAATATGACCATTCTGTTAGTTTTTTCGTTAGTGTTAATGGATTAGATTTTGACCAAAAAAAATAAAAGAAAACTAATAAAAGAGTTACATTGTAATATTTTAATATTAAAGGTATAATATAAAAAATTTAATCTTTTAAGGTACAAAATTAAAAAATTCAAAGTACAAAATGTAAAAATACCTAAAAACAACTCCCACAACAAAAAAAAAAAAAAAGATGATAAAAGCTCCGAATGGGCCACCGTCGACCGCCTCTTTTCTTTGTAACTTTGCAATCTCTCTCTCTTCCCCCGCCTCATTGTTTGTTGGAACTACGTCAAAAATAAATAAATTAATTAATACTTTTTTACTTTTACTTACAAAAATAAAAATAAAAACGACTTTCACACTTAGATAACAACTATAACTATGGTGCTCATTCAACCAAATTTAAGCTAATATGATTCAACTAGAAAAGTATTAATCAATTACTAGTTGACCAACATCTGACGCAAAAATAAAAAACACCACCTTATACTAACCGGTATAACAATGAACATGGAAAATAAAATAATCAAAATTTTCATCAAAAATATAATAATTTATTCCTATCCCAAAAATACTAATTAAAATCTAAATTTTTTTAGTAGTAAAAATCAGAAATAATAACTCATTAATCTATGGATAAAAAAGTAAAGACTAGATTTGTTTTGATTTGATCCACCAATCTTGCAATGTACTATTATTTTATTGATTTTTTTATTAAAATGTATTATTATTTATTGACCTTTTTTCCAAGACCATGGGTAAAGGAGATAATTGGTAAGTGATAACTCTTGCATAGTAGCAATGAAAGAATGGGCAACCATATACATAACACATGCACACCCCAATGGACAATGGACAATATCCATACAAGCTTAGCTTACAACATTGTTGACATAAATAGTTATGCAATTACTTTCGGAAGATTGTGAATTTGACATTGCAAATGCTTTCCTATAAAACTATTTTGGATCAGAACAAGATAGATTTCATTAAGAATACAAAGTTGGTACAAAAAGGACGAGTGATCCTCCAAGGAGAGACAAGACAGAAGGAAAATAAAATAACAAAAAACAGATTACATCTCACTAAAAACTCTTCAATCTAGCCTGATACAAAGAAATCCAAGCAAAATCAGGGAGAGCTAGTGCTCTTCCACTATACTCCTCACCTGTGTTTGCTTTAAGAAATCAACATACAAACATAGTCAATTTTATACGATTACAAATCCAAAGATAAAAATTGAAAACCTTGTGTTGTGATATGTTACACACATATATCTGGAATTCAAAGGGGCTTACCACAATCAAGAGGTAGCTTTGAGTTGCATAGCATAAAAATCAGCAATTCCCAGATCATAATAAAGACCCTGGAGAAATGATCAATGATGCACTAGGCAGAACATAAAGTAGTTCTTTGCTTCATCAATGATTGCTTTAGCTTTCTGATCAACTGAGGATTTGAGCACATGTAATCCTGGAATGATTCCCTTAAATTCTGCAACAAGTTTATGTGATCTTCGCTAGGATTGAAGTTAAGCAGATTTGTGAATAGGTTCTTCCAAAGGTCAACTTTCCAATATCTGAAATTTATCAAGCAAAAAGGAGTACAAGGATAAAAATGAAAGCCAAAGAATGAATCAGCTCCTGCTGTACTGAAGGATCCATATATCTACTCAAAATGTGGTATAACGCTCTCCAAATAAGCACTCAACAACATAAATAACAGTTACCATCACAAGCATGCTACTATAAGGAGCACATACCTCTTGAAAGGTGATTTTGGTTGATAAACATAGCTGCCATCAGAAGATGCTTTCTTTTCGATCTCCATGTACGAATTGTGAAGCATCATATGAACAATAACACAAAGGCCGTAAGTGTCCACCTGGCAACCATTCAAACAAAAGAACTAAATACATGGAATTATAAAATCCTAAATTCTATAAGGGTACATTTTCATAATTCGAACTAACCTGAAATGTCCAGGGCTTGTTCTCCTGAACTTCAATGCAACGAAAGCCAGAAGTCCGACAGTCTCCCATAAACTTTGTCTTGTCGGGAAAGAGACTCATATCTATTCCCCGACCCCAGTCAACAAGGCAGAGTCCCTACATGATAAAACTCAGACTTATTCCCTCAAATTTCATGATTTATCGGTCTAAATGCAATTAAATAACCTGGTCACGCCAAGGGCCAGTACGGTCACGAAATCCACCTTCTGGAAGATCATCCCTGCCAAGAAGTCAGACAATGTCATTGCTTGCTAACTTTTGAATTCAATATTATAAGAACATGTCAATATTCAGAAAACAGGTCAAAAATGATTAGATAACCATTGGTATGATGCTATGATATCTATCACTAGAACAAAAAGGAGAAAGTTTTATAACAGAGTACACTATCTATTGCACCTTTTGATATAGTAAACCTGAATGGTGAATCATAAAAGTATCACAAATTCCCTGTGCATGGGATAGAAAAGGACTAACACAAAATTATCAGCATTTATATTTGCTATCTCCACCAAGAAACGAGACTATTACAAATAAAAAACTTCGAAGGAAAACAAGACACTGCCACAGGTAAGAGGATCACAAATTTAAGAATTTTCCCGAGTAAAACAAGACCCATAAGAGAAACCAAGTTTACAGGAAAGTTAAGAAGCTACTATCTTGCACCATTAGTATGGTGTCATCTCGGTATGATATTTGGTTAAAATGCTTCTTCAGTCCTAGGCAGGACAACATCAAACAAATGAACTTGACGAATACCAAGAACATTTTCCGCAGCAACTAAAATCCACTTCAACCTATTAATTACTTTTTATTCCTGAATCAAGAGGCTACTATTAGTAATTAACACAAGTTCCTTGCTGAAGATAAACAGAATGGGTCCATTTCTGAGCATTTTTTAGGTCCCTTTTGAGCATTGTTGACAACCTCCTAATATCTCAAGTATTCCAGATCATCTAACCTTTGCCCATGTCTACTTTTTCCATGGTTATACAATAACTCCCAATTGGTTCTCGCCCCAGATATCACAATGGGAACATAAACTCTTAAAATTACACTTGACTCAACATTTAACCAGAAATACCAGGCACTATTTGTGAGGAAACATAAAACAAACAAAAATAGTCCCACATTATGCGACAACTGTTCATTAAGCAAATGTGGTATATTGCTAACACAGGATGATCAAAATGATCAAGAAAAGCCAACAATCTACTATGCTAGGGGTCGCCTTTTTTTTGGTTGAAGTAGCCACGGCTTTGGCTTGGGTTGTATAATCTATCAAATGTTGATTTGGCGTAGAGGATATAGGTTGTTTAAGAAGAGAGAATCATTGGTTCCTTATAGTCATTTATTGCTCACTAGTCCATTTCTTCTCTCGTATGGATTACCATCCCCTAAACTCAAGTTCCTTCTTAGATATGGTGATGTATCCAGGATAATCCTGGATTCCAAGTTATCTCCACCTTATATAAAAAAGAAAATTAATGATTCCAGAATCCTATTGCTCTAGTGGAAGCTGCAAATACAAGAACACTTAATCACTCCTTGAGCAGCGGTCAACAATTTCAAATCAGTAGGGAACTAAACAGTAATACACAGAGCAAGTACACCAGTATCAACAAGTAGAACTTCTTTCCTGAATCTTGCCCACTGAAACTGTACAGCAATATAAATATAGGAGGCGGGAAAAGAATTCTTATCGGGCAAAGAAATCCGCAATAAACCTCAGATTGTCAAATCACTGAGTGTATCCGTTGTAGCTAATTACCTAAAAGTCTTGGTACTGAGAAGAAATTTTAGGTGCAATGGTGTTTATTGCAACCATGTCATGAGGTTAAATGTTTGAAATTTGATAAAATCATCTAAAGCAATGCTACTTGATTTTGTCTTTTATCACAAGCACAAAGTCACTCTTTTTATCAGCGTGGCCTATGGTAAATAGAAATTCCATTCACACCCGGAAATGTTACTATTATTGTCACTATAAAATTTACCAGATATTTGGGCCGATTTATCACCAGGCCCTATATGCATGGATGGACCAAAGAACATACAATAAAGGAGAGGAGATATGACAATAAAGAAAACATCTGTCAAAAACTGCACAAAGGACAACATATTTTCTCAATGCATTGGTTTCCCTTTGTAGATACTTCTATAGTTATAACTGAAAATGCAGTAAACATCATTTTAGAAGAACAAGAATGCGGGTTAGTAGTAGTACTTAGTACCATACAACATTTTTATCAAGATAAATATTAATAGGTGATGAATAGCGGTCATTTGGGGGAAAGAAGAAATGGGTTAATTATCCAGATCCAGTAGTTTCATGAGTGCTGAAGATTACACAACACAGACTGTCAACAATAATAGAACCTTGATTACCTAGCATAGCGTATAAGAAGATTATCAGGCTTGAAATCACCATGAATGATGCCAGCACTATGCAGAGTTTCCAGCATGGAAAGCATTTCTATGGTGTAATAAATACACAAAACTTCTTCCATGAACCCACCAATGACCACATTAGAATTTATGGCATCCTGCACAATATGCTCATATGAAACATGTGTAACCGAAAGAATACGTCGGCTAAAACTGCAGCAAGTATAAAAGTATCACTGCTACCTGTAGTGTTCCATGAGCCAGATAATCAGAAGCTAGTATGCTGTAGTCAGAATAGAGATGCATTCTGTGAGCAAAACCAAAGCTCAACCTCTGTTTAAGGGGGAGAAAAAAGTAAATAGCAAATAAAACTAAGCAGCAGTTCCATAACCAATGGATATAGTGATGGTTTCAGAAATGACATACTTCCTTGTCTGGAATTCGCTTATCAAGTTGACGATACATGTAGAACTCCCACGGGAAAGGAGGCTTTTGTATCTACCAGAAGGTCTCAATGTTTATAAAGCAATGCAAGGAAATTCTATTGTCTGTAAAACTGCACCAAGGATATAGCATATAAGGAGACTCTAATCACCTTTAGTGCAACCACATCATCAGAATTACTGTCAACATATGCTTTGAATACTTGAGCAAATCCTCCCTTACCAGCACAACCTTTTATTTGGTACTTCCTTCCACCTTTTGAGATCATAAATCAGAACAGTAAGTCAGAAGATCAGACGTGCATGGAGACAGAAGTGCACTGAAAACCTGATGACATGATTGAAAAAGGAGTTTCATTCAAAAAACCATGATCTGCACATGCAGTTGACAGTTTCTCACCAAAAATGGACCATGGCATTTCAGATACTTATTGAGGCATGTTCTTTACGTTGAATTTAAGGAGTAGCACTGATCACTATCTTTGTGTAAGCATTATCTACCATCAGTTGCACCTACACTGAGATGAAGGGAGGAGGAAATAGTGACAAGGACTCTTCTAAATGCATTAAATACCTGCATCTTGACATCTGTGCAGGGTGATATCTGTCCGTACACTTCACATCAGATGTGCAACCAGGAAATCAACATAGCCATTCACGTTTACTATGTAACTGACATGAAAGTCTCTTGACTTGCTCCTCTTGTTGCACAATTGGTTTAAAATGGGTGGCGTATCCACTTTGAACACAGTACGTTACACAGAACCCCATTTTATCATAGGAAGTAAAAGAAAATTGTGAACAAACAAATACTTTCCTTTGCCCTCGTGTTCCTGGATTTGAGGATTAGATAAATTCAGTGCTTGGACACCCAAGACCATGTAAGATAGGACTCATGTAAGCAGACAGGTTAGGGAGTGTCATTGCTTAATTTCCATGAATAAACCTCTAAAAGAGGGAGAAGTAGCCATGAATGGGATAGCTTCTGCCTAGTAGCCTATATTACTTTTTTATACGAATCTATTTTTTGTTTACAATGGCTAACTCTACAAAATGCAATGTACTCTGAATTAGTTGATGAACGAAACATAACCATCAAGTAGCAGAAGACAGTGGCGTATGTTTCATAGATATATGGCAAAACATAATATTGAGCAACTGTACTCTACATGAGCATATTGCAGTCATATGAAGGAGTATTCATGTTTAACTAATTAGGAAGTGGACACAAGATTGTTAATGGTTTTTAAGTTCTTTTTTCCGTTTTGCTCACTCTATGCTCTGTTATCGCAAAACTAGTTTTCAAATAAATGAAAACAAAGGCATTGGAACTTACAAAAGAAGTCTGACATGAGAAGAATAAGTTATAGGAAAGATTTATTGTTCCCATAAAACAGCTGACAGAGTATTTTGCTGAAGGTGCCTCATACAAAATGTAGCCTGTTAGAATGAATTAAATAATATACGAAGGTAGATTGGTATTATTCATAAAATGACCGTATTGTATCAATATGCAAAGCATCATAAACTTTTATGCGAAACTTTCATCATAAAATGAAATCACATGGTATAGACTGCATACTTTTGTATTTCTAAAGTATGATAAGCATATGTATCATTTAAATTTCTAGATCATTTCCTACCAGAAGATATGTTTAACCTCAAAGAACCTAAAACAATAACCCAAAAAAAAATCAGTTTTACCTAGTGGTCAGGAAACCTTGATCAATGCCCATTGCATCTGGACATTGGTACAGCAAGTCGCCTCCAGTAATAATAGGCTTTGGTACACCTTTAACATTTCTCAGTGAAGCCAGGCTCCAATATATACTGTCATTTGCGTAGAACACCCGATTCTTGATTACAGATTAACCAGATTCATGTTTACATGCATCTGACAATACATAATGGCCTACCTGACACAACCATGCATTTTTAGGAGCCACAACAACTGTGCCAACGAGTAAGTAAATAAGAGCTACAAAATTGTAGCCAGTTACAATATTTAGGACCTTTAGGTCATGTCGCTTATTGGTACCAGAGGCAATCCAGGGGAAGCCCAGCCCAGCTTAACCCCTCCCCAAAATCTATTGAGACAATGCTTGGTTTGGTTTGACTTGGTTTCTTTCCCCAAATTTTTAAAAGACACACAAACAGCAAGGGAAAGACAAGAAGAGCACATAATGAGAAGGGAGAAAGACTTACATTTAATTGCTTTACTAAACGCATGATTATTCCAAAATTTTAAGAGGAAGCAAGCTTAAAGTTCAACATGTAACAGAAAGCAAGTAGTAATATGACATAACAAAATTACCTATCTCGATAACCTTATTCCTTGCTGTTTTCTGCAAAGAAGATAATGCCACTTTTCCCGGATAAGCTTTTGTACTTGGATGGTACCCCTGAAAAAGTTCATAAAGCGTGTAAGAAAAGAGTAATCTCCGCTAAATAAGAAATTGATTTTATGATCACAACCCGGTTGTCTTACATCGTATTTCAACATATCAGGTTTCATCCTCCGTAATAGATCTTTAATGGTGGAAATCGACCATGGATTGATACAGCTTTCACCATTCTCCAAAAGGACACCCACATCCCCCTAAAGACGAAAAATGCAAAAAGATCAGTCATCTCACTCTCACTCTCACAAATATCAAATTTTTTTATGGATATTGCTGAAAGAAGGGTAAAAAAGAGACGTAACAACTTCCAATAACCATTAGTCATTTCTAATCGAATGACCAAAAATGAATGCAGCTTGTTCATCAGCCCATCATTTCAGTTTCTTGAAAACAGAGCACAACTATCATGAAGTTATGTTCAGAAATATAATAAAAGGACAAAATTTACAATTAAACAATGATCTGTAATGAACAAGCAATAAATAACGGAGTGCATTTCGAATGCATTACCGGAGCAACAGATAGGATATAAGAATGTTGATCTGGTCATGGGAATACGATTAATAGAGCACTACAAACATAAGGTCATTTCTAGAGAAAATACTGCAAAAGGAGCCATGCCAAAAAATTATTAGAATAAATTTCCGTCAGTTAGTAATGATGTTCCTCAAATTTTGCATATGCATTCAGCCTATAGCCAATTCTTTTCCCTGCACCAAAGATACTTCAAAAATAATACCTGCCATACTATATGTTGAATAACTTCCTTATACAACTGGTATTTTCTCAACTGAAAGAGGCAAATGTGAAATATTGAACCTTATATAAAGTAACTTGAGAACATAGGACAGTAAACTACTTCATAGGATATCAGATTGGAAATTTTGAAATGGCTGCCAACCATAGTCTGCCCTGAATTATTACATCAGGTTTCAACTTACCAAAGCAAAGTATGTTTCCTAAGTTGGGAAACTAAAGGATGCAAAGAAGAGAAAATATTAGGCCACTAAGTTTAGTGCTCCATAATGAAATGGTGGGATGGTTTTAAAATAAGCTAATCAATCTCATAAAGGTGCGATGTACATGGATCTGGTTATAATTGAGATCAAAATTAGTCCCTCCACATTTGTTCCAATTCCTAAAGAATATTCCATATCGCAAATCTGAGTACATTGGTAGTCCATGATGACCGCAAACAAGAAGTAGAAGGTAATCATATAGTAAAAGTCAATAACACACCTTCTGAAGTGAACAAACATTCACTATTTCAGACATTCTTTCGAGAAATAAAACCTCTGCCTTCTTCAACCTCGCTAGTGGCTCAGAATTCCTAAAAAAAGCAATTGATTTTAGTTGATTATATATACCTATCCATATACACAGACAAATATAAAAAACATAGAGAGACATAAAGAACCTCGAAATGCCCAATTGATACACTCTAAGTGCCTCACTAAACTTCCCCTTAGCTTCCAAAAACAACGCATACGACTCGTAGAGCAATGAATTTCGCAAACAAATCTTATTCTGCTCCATTTCTGTAAATATTCTCTCAAATTCTTCACTACCATCCATCTGTATGAAATTCAATCAACTCCTTAGAAAACAAAAACTCAAATAAACAACAAATATCTTTGAACAATTATCCAATTTCAGAGAGAATTCTAGTAACGCATTACATAGAGAAACCATATCTTGAGAAATCTGGCGTCGTTTTTGTACCGAGCATCCGTCTTGAAAGTCCTAATACAGTTCGACACGAGCTCATCGAGATCCGTGCCATTCGGGTTGTCGAGTGCTTTCTTGATTGATCTGAACTAAGGCAAACTAAACTACTTAATGTGTATATCTATGTACAATTGTGCATACAGAGAGAGAGAGAGAGAGAGAGAGAGAGAGAGAGCACAAAATCATGGAGATGGGGAGAGAGGGGCGGGTGTTACCGGAGCCATGGCAAAAGAGGGTCGTTGCCAGACGAGTTAGTGTTGTTCTCTGGATCTCTCGTAATGACTGCCATGTCGATCTCTCTCTCTCTCTCTCTCACGAGTACACATACACAGAGAGAGACAGAGGAAATTGGGATGGGACATGGGAGGTGAGAGTATGATTCTTCATCAGGGCGGGAAAGAGATTTTTGAATTCAGGATTTGAATTTTCTTATAGTTCGGGCGTATGGATACGCGAATAGGATATCTCCGCTCCGATTAACAAGAACCAAGAAGAATTTGTTTTGCTACCAAACACACTCCCAGTATTTCCTTTCTCGTTTCATAGTATTTTCATGATAACACTAATTTTCACCTTTAACACAGGCTATATTGACAAACTATCAATAATCCCGTCTGTAATACGAAAAATTAAGCTCCTATAACATTTATATTTTAAATAATAATTTATATATATATATATATATATAATTAAAATGAACAAATAAAAAATAAGATAAAAGTAAAGAAGAGAGAAGAAAGAGATAAATCTAGAATTAAGGAGTATGTTGATTAAGTTGTTCAACATTGGGGACTATGCAGAAAAAAATAATGTTTTGGTGAAAAAAAATATTTTTAAAATTAATTTTATACTATTAGATGAAGATTAGACCTAACTCGTACTCATTCTCTGCAAGCATGGGATTGTTCTTTAAATCCATTAGGTCGATCTCTTTAATATTTTTGGGTTTTAAAACAATTTTTTCAGTACAAATTAGGTAAAAAAAGTATTACTATTATTAAAACTACTATATAGTATATTCGAACCAGTAAACCCCATTTCCTCAAGGTGAGGTTAAGTATATTCGAATCGGTAAACCCCACTTCCTCAAGGTGAAGTTAATCATTTCAGATAGACATGTATATTTGAACAAATTAATATCTCAATTAATATGTTGTAGACATCAATTAATATTATGCATTTAATAATTTACGAGCTTTAGACTCTACAAATTAAATTATGATTTTTTGATGTGACAATAATTTACAAACATTATGTCCGTAATTTATGTGCTCTTTTTTAACACAATAAAATTATTTGTACTTCAGGTCCTAGAATTTTTTATTTTTTTTCATGTTCTTAAAGAACATAATTTATATTAAGTTTTTATGTACTTCAAATAACATAATTTATATTAAATTTGTATGTACTTTTGATACACAATTTATGTGCTTCTAATTCAAATATAATGACAATTTAAATATATGACAATAATCACCCACATTATGTTTTCTCATAACATGTATGGTGTTAATTAAAATCGATAAATTAATATATCTGATTTTACCTTTTCAGATATAGAATATTATTACTATGACTTAATTGAATAATTTTCGTACTGATAACGTACTGTAAAAATAGTCAATTAATTTAGGTGCAAACAACTAATTTAAAAGCTAATAGAAAAAATACTGAAAATATTGAGATGGAGATTTTCAGGGGTCGTTTGGTAACTTTTTTGTTTTCGTGTCTTGAAAAAAATTAAAAACAGAGATAATTTTTGTCTTTGTTTTGTGATAAACACTAAAATAGAAAATATGTTTGAGAGTTATTTTTGTCTATCAAATTATGAGAATAAAAACAAAAAATATGTTTAGTAACTACTTCAAATTATATCCTAAATATATTTGATATCTATTTGACAATTAAATCCCAAATGACAATTCAATCAGTTTCAAATGACAATTCAATCTCAAATGACAATTCAATCAATCCTAAATGATTCAACACAACACATACACACACACGCATAAAATGAACACAACACACACACACAAATTTGTGCATATATAGGCACAACTTATGGGTTTCAGAGAGAAGAGGGAGAGAGGAGAGAGAGAGGCAACGATGGGTTTCTCTGTGTCGTCTGGTGGTCTGATACAGAAAAAGGAGAAAGGAGGGAGAGAAGAGAGAGAGAGAGAGAAGGGATGGGGAGGAGAGCGGGATGAAATGAATTTTTATACTTCAACAAAAAAAAGCCTTGTTTTGCTGTTAAGAGGAGTCGAAGTCCGGATCTTATTAATTCCTCACCCTATTTGCACGTGTTGTCTTTGTTTTTAGTGTTTCTTGGAACATCTTTTTTTTGTTTTCATTTTTTTGTCTTTGTTTTCAAACAACTAATATAAAACAAAAATAAAAATAGTACCCAAATATATTTTTATTTTCAATTTTAACAAAAATTGAAAACAAAAAAATAAAATACAAGACAAAAACAATTACCAAACAACCCCTCAAGCTTTATATTTGTTTCTTGTGTATGTATTTTCATTCAGCTCAAGCCTACCTTACATATAGACAGTGATACATTATTGATCCGATAAAAAAGAAGTTAGTAGTTGCTACTCAGGCAAGTGTACCTTTACGAGAGCAAGTCATCCGCACCTATACAGATGTACATTCAATGATACATTATTGATCCTATAAGAGAGAAGTTAGGAGGTGGCACGAATGCCTTTACGAGAGTGGATCATCCGCACATGTGCAGATGCACATTGTTTTTAAACATCCAATTTTATTTTTTTTTTTTGGTTCAACGGTAAAAAAACGTTCAAATTAACTTATACGTATCTCGATTAATCCCCTCTCCAGTTTAGTCAAAGGCAAGTCATCCCCATTCCCCGCTAAGACTAAACCAATTTATCTTTCGACAAAAATATGCCAAGTCCATTTAGTCCAAATAATACTCGGGTTGAGATCCCAATTCCACAAGGGTCTAATCCAAACCCAATAATTCGGATTCATACCCGAGTTTAACTGAATTTCAGCCTGTAGAGCTACTTACCTTGCTTGAAACAGCTTGTCCGAATTTCAAACCTTGTAACGAATTTCAGTCTGCCTGGATTGCTCTCAGTGGGCATTCTACCTTTGCTTGTACCTGCCGTAGAACTAACCCTTGTTAAACAATACCTGGCAGTCCTGGCCACTGTATAACATCTGCAACAATTTGGTCTTCCCAGAATTTTTGGAGTATTTGAGAGAGAGAGAGAGAGAGAGACAACATAAGACACTTATATTAAGAATTAAGCGAGAAATACAAAATAGATTAAAAATTAACAACTAAATTAGAAACATTCTTTGGGGAACTAAAAAGAATGGGCATTGCTGACACCTCATGGGATCCATGTAATACACAGGCTGCTAGAATTTCTAATCATATACCATGAACCGAACTCAAACCCAGCACAAGGCATTGATTGAATTATAGGAGGATACACACGTCATAGCCCGAGGATGGAAACCTAGATTGTCAACTTGATGATGCTATCTTTGGTCCATGAGGAGTTGTTACAGGGTATTTAGATTGCGTATTTTAAACCGCTACTTCCGCTTGTACCTGCACGAAGATTGAGATAACAATGAGAAAACCTTTCTAGATTGTTATGGCAAAGCATAATAGCAAACTGTAGTAAAGCACTGATCCAGCACCAACTTAAGCCGATAGATATCTTAAGTGAACCAGGAACTGCTGGATAAGAGTTTGTTTCAATCTGTCCTGATGGCCACAACTCGAAATAGAAAGCCAGCTTCATATGATATGTTAGAGCCATAATGCCGAGAGGTAAGACAAAACGAGTAACAAGCAAACATGATGACCCCATGCATGCATCGCAGGGTCATACAGAAACAAAGCATGCAACCTAGTTTTTTTTAGTCGTCCCAATTCAAAAGAAGACAGTTGATTTATCTATTAGTTCGCAAATTTGAGCACTCAATCATGATTCTGACCTTAAACATGAACTATATTACATGAAACAAAATTGCCAAACGAAATACAGACCAGAATCAAGAGAAGGAATTTGTGATCAGGTTCATACCGTGACTTGCTCTTAAATGAAGACTTCTTCTTTCCACCTCCACGCAGGTTTCTTCTCTGCTTTTTCTCGCTCATTTCACTCTGAAAAAGTTCTCGCATCTCTTCTGTTCTCGATTGAGTACTTTCAGAAGGACTTTTAGATTTCTTTCCTGCCTTCCTCATAACCTTGCCAGCATCTCCTGCCTTTCTTATAACTTTGCCAGCATCTACTGCCTTTTTCACGGCCTTCACTGCTTTTGCTCGTCGATAGGCCAGGTCAACAAGAGGAATTCCAGTTTTTTCTTTCTTATTTTTTCCCTTACCCTGGAAAATTAAAAGTCAACTGTTGGGCAACATTGTGAAGTGCACATTATATGAAAGCAGCTCAGCTATGTTTTTTGAAGGCCGGTAGTCAACATGAACATTTCAAAATTAGGGAAAGCAGGGACAAAAAGTGCCATTACAACAAAACATTCCCGATTTACAAACTAAGGCCCACTTATAAGGCATGACAAAGTAACTGTCTATGGCAGACCAAAAGAGCGTTTGTTTTTCCTTCTTTCATTTTCCTCAGTGAGTGTGGTGGTAGTAGTGATCCCCCGACCCCTTTCTTCTCTCCTCTCTCCTCTCTCCCACTCCTTCCCATTGTTTTTGGGGTTTCACATATAACGGCAGGATCAACTGTAAATCTAGTGGCAGGCCACTGGAAGATAGAACTGCAACACCAGAATTTGACAGAAATAGATGTCATAACCATAAGTCTTGCTTTCTCCTCAGATTGTCCAAATAGGCAAAGACCAATCAACCCCAAGGACATAATTAGATTCTAACGTAATCACTCATTTTGGTCCCTCAACCGAGCGTTCCAGAAAGCTGGATGGGTACAAACCTAACCTTTGGCAAATTGGAAAAAGTGGGTTTCCCTTTTATTTGAACTCACAATTTTGCGATTGTTAGCATAAGCATTTTGCCTCTGTACCCAAATAGGTGGGTATGAAAATATTTGATGAATTCAATTGTCATGATCCTTCTTAAGGTCCACTTGAACAATCTATCATGTTAGCCAGAAACTCAATTCACATGGAACAATGGGACTC
Source organism: Ilex aquifolium (assembly GCA_951799425.1). Taxonomy (NCBI): domain Eukaryota; kingdom Viridiplantae; phylum Streptophyta; class Magnoliopsida; order Aquifoliales; family Aquifoliaceae; genus Ilex; species Ilex aquifolium. Next base: position 46,702,498 of record OX637394.1, read on the forward strand.
ATTTGACATCGACATGGAAAACAGAAAAGGGGGATACACATACTTCTGACTTTTCGATTTCATTTTCCTCCTCCAGTAACTCTCTTTCTGCTTCCAGTTTCCGCCGTTTCTTCCTAGGCAGGTTTTTCTGCCAAACGAAATCAGCCAGGCATCAGTGTCCAGTTAATTAATTGGGCCACTAAATTTATAATAAACAGAGAAATCCAATGCAGGATAATAGACACCTCACGCTCTCGCTTTCTCTTTTCTTTCATCTTAAGATCTGCGGCTTGTTGGGCACTGATGACCTCAATTTCAGAACCTTTCTCTTTTCCAACAGATACCTGTAAAAAGAATTGCAGATGCCAAGTAGACACTTCAGGAAGTAAATTCTAACATTCCTCAACATGGAAACGAAGTGAAAATACATATATGCACAGTGAACCGTGAGACCATTAGTCACAATGCTATGGTTCAGCCAACAACAACAGTTAGAAGGACAATTCATTGAATAGGACTACCCAATTTTGTTTTCTTAATTGGGTGTCTTTCGTTTGGCCCGGAGTTTAGTACTTTACGCTTCTTTCTCAATCAATTTAAACTAGAGGTGTTTTGGTTATTATAGTCTAAGAAGCACAGACATGGATACAACCTGAACACACCCACACGAAATTTTTCAAAAAAGTAGGACATGAAAACCATTAGGGATACATTAAACAATATGTGTGTGTGTGTGTGTGTGTGTGTGTGTGTGTGTGTGTGTGTGGGCAATATGTGTATATATAATATTACACAGTCTTGCTTACACAAACCACAACAACGATCCAAATCGTTTAAATTTGTTGACCTATATTATAACTTAAATTTTAAGCTTTTAACTATATAGAAACTCAGCTTATTTACATTGAATTTTTTAACCACGATTAAAAAAAAAAAAAAAAGGTGTTTTGCACGGGGACACCCTAGTAGGCATCAAAATCTAGTGTGTACTTAGAAACATATCATACAACATAATTCAAGCATGATAACAGTTTAATTCATAAGAACTTGATAAATAATTTAGCTCATAATCATAAACCTCAATTTCTGTTCAATACAGGAAGTAAATCATACATGATAAATTTTGCCCAACCAAAACATGCTTCACAATAGGTAATCAATATATATAACATATGGGACACAATACAGAGTGATTCGGCCCCCACTCAGCCTATGTTCACTCTTCCACCACATTGGTTGGTTCACTCCACTTTATGGGATTATAAGCCAATCCCACCAACCTTGATGATTAAAAAGTGAACCAATCTATAGTTCACCCCAGCTAGTCATCGCAAGGCCCTATGCCAAGGATTAGGCGAAGGTTTTTCTATCTAAGCTAACCTACAACTGGAAACACAACCTATGACAAACACTTCACAGTAAAGCTCAAAATGGACTAACAAGCTCTCCATGGAACTATGCCTCTAAATTAAGTGTATACAAGGTGATATGCAAGGTAGTGTATGACAGGGATGGTCTCAAAAACCATCAACCTTCCTCTGTTGATATGAAGGGGTATACATAGGGTGAAGTTCAAAGTCTTGCTTAATGGCTAGTTTTTGAACTGTTAGGACCTGGTCGACCAACTTAAAGAACATACCAGTCAGGAAGGGCTGGTCGATTAGCCTCTGTCCAAAAGTCATCCAGCTAATGCCAACTCCAAGAACAGGTCAGTCTGATCCGTGTCCTAACCTACAAATGTGATCTTCTTGACCTAGACGCTACTTTCATTGATATTGAAGTCTTTCAAAATGTCAAAATCTGTCTGAGTGTATATCTTTTTAATTCTCTATTGTCGCCAAGAAGTCTTCAAGCCGAGGCCTGCATCCATAGCTCTTCAGACTGATGTCTTCATCATAATACAACCTAGAACTAAAGTACAAGTCATAAAATCCTCAATATTCAGTAATAGACCTGACAGGGGGAAGGAAATATGTCCATCACGAGTTTTAGCCTAACAGTGGCTGCTTAACAATAGCACCACTCTCATGCATGTGAATTGCTCTTTCAAAAGGGATTATTTCAAATAGAATATGAAAATGATTAATAACAGTAAGACTCTGGGTTAAAAACTATAGATTTATTTAACATGCAAATGACTCATGGAGGTAAGGTTGTGGGTCAAAAAACACTGATATACTTTATGCGAACGGAAAAAAAAGTAAAGCAAATGTTTGCCAACTTACAAATTTTCTTCACTAGAGAGGTTCAATTTTTTTCAAGGAAAGAAATTACTAGCAGATGCAGTTTAGATATGGTCAGAAGGAATTCCAATACTCTGTCAATCCAATGGGGAAAAACAATAAAAAGAATTTAAAAAACCCAGAAAACCAGTCTTTGCAATTCAATTATTAACTCACCCAGCGATCACATCAGAACTGGGTTGTTGATAGTCATAATGTTATAATAGGGCACTAAAAAGCATCTTAAGCATCACATGCAAAACCATAGACACGAATATACACTGTCAAATAAAACACCAGTGAGCCCATGTTTTCATTGTCAGTGCTCTATTTGTTCCAAATCAATTCCAACACTAATATGCGCTTAGAAACCTGTCATACAATATAATTTAAGTATGATGGCAGTTTAATTCAAAAGAACTCCATGATAATTTAGCTTATAATCATAAATTATCAATTTCAAGTTCCATACAAGATGTTAATCATGCATGAACAATTTTGCTCAATCAAAACAAGCTTCACAAGAGATAATCAACATAGAACATGCAACACACAATATGTAGTAGTTCGGCCCACTTGGCATACATCTACTCTTCCACCACCTTGGTGGGTTCACTCCCCCCTATAGGATTATAACCCAAACCCAACAAGTTCATGGATCACAAGCGAATCAGTCTACGAGTTCACCCAGGCTAGTTCTCGTAAGGCCCTAAGCCAAGGATTTGGTGAAGATTTTTCTACTTAGACCAACCCATAACCAAAAACACAACTTACAACAAACACTTTACAGTAATGCTCAAAATGGACACAAGCTCCCCCGGAACTATGCCTCTAAATTAAGGATAAAGGTGTATGGCATGCTACAACACTATATTTTTAATCTGAACAAACTTACACTGAAAACTATGGACAATGAATGTGAACTTCATTTGTCTGCCAAGCTTTCTTAACCCTCTTTCTTACTCCTAAATATACAAGGTAGTGTATTAGAGCGATGATTCCCAAAAAAACAGCAGCTTCATCTGTTGAGATGAAGGGGTATGCATAGGGTGAAGTTCAACAGCCAGCTCAATGGCTAGTTTTTGGACAACCAGGATCAGGAGCTCGTCAGTCCGGTCCTAGGAAAACGTGTCTGACCTAGAAAAATGATCATCTAGACCTAGACACTACTTCCATTGATCTTGAAGTCTTTGAAAAATACCAAAGTCGAGCATACTTTTTCTGTTCTCTGTAGTTTCCAGGAAGTCTTCAAGTCCGAGGCTTGACTCCTTTAAAATGATGTTTTCGTCACAATACAACCTAAAGCTAAAGTAAAAGTCATGAAATTGGCAAAATATGGTTCTAAACCTGACAGGGGAAGGGAATATGTGCATTACGCGTCATGAAATTGCCAAAATCTGGTTCTAAACCTGACAGGGGGAGGGAATATGCGCATCATGTGTTTAAGCCTAAGTGTGGCTGTTGAACAACAGCACCAATGCACCTAAATTGACCTCTTGCTAAAGGGACCTTGTTAAAAGAATATGAAAAAATAGTTCATAATCGTAAGGCTATGGGTTAAAAACTATAGTTATATTCAACAAAAAAAAGAAAAAGAACCACAAAGGTAATGTTGCAAGTCAAAATATATTGATATACCTAGTGCAAACAGAAAAAAGTTAAAGCAAATTTCCCCCAACTTACCAGTTTTCACCACTAGGAAGGTTCAATTTTCCTTCAGGGAAAGAAATTACTAACACATGTGGTTTAGATACAGCTAGAAGGAATTCCAGCACTTTGTCAATCCAATGGAGGAAAAACAGCAAAATGAATAAAAAAAAAAAACCCAGATAACCAATCTTTGCCTTCCAAGTGTTAACTCACGCAGCAATCACATCAGAACTTGGTTGATGATAGTTAAACTGTCATAATAAGGCCTAAACATCACATGCAAAACCATGGACACAAATATACACTGTTAAATAAAACTCTGCATATAGAAACACATCCATCTTTCAATGAAAAATTACCTTTGCTGCTTTAGCTTCAAGCTTTTTCTCCTTTTCCGTTACAAACCAAGTTCTTTTAGGGCGTGAATAAATCTCATCTTTATGCGCAATCATATTTTCTGCCTGTCAGATCATGGATGAGAACACATTATATTCAAATAAAACGCTTTTGGCATAACATTGCCTTAATAAAAGGAAACGGTTTGATGGCCACAAAACACCCTTGACACTAGATTTAGAATTGCTGGAACATCAACCTTCCAGATGATGCCAACGTCCAATAAAACTATGCAATGGATTTGAAATTTAATCATCAAATGGATTAAAATGTGTTTAACAACATATTAAACATATAAGTTAGGTAATATGACACAAACCTTTGTCGCCTCCATTTCAGCTTTTCTTAGTGCCATCTCTTCCCTGCACGAATCAAGTACATAACAGTAAGTGCGATGAAATATATCTGGTGGGGGAAAATTGTTGATGAATGATAATTAGAAACCTTTCTTCTTGAAGAATTGCAGCCACTTGATCCTCCATTTGCTCAATTATTTGAGACCACTTAGTTATTGATTGCTCGGCAACGATCCGGCTTCTCAGCCTTGAACCAGCTCTCTTTACCTGTTAAAGCATAACACAATGTCCTGACAAATCTCCTTCTATTAACACCAGTGCTCTTTTCAAAAAGAGCATTTTTTTTTGTTCAAGCTGCTAATACAATCAGGCATAGCATAAAACATAATATTCTGGGACATCATAACTTCATCAGAAAATATCATATGAAACAAACTTGGTGCTCGCAATCATGCATCCATGATGACCAGATCCAGTCAAATGGACAACTATTTCATATGCTATGCGCATTAGCATAAGTAAGGGCTAAAACAGAAAAAAGCATGAAAAAAACAGTAGTGTGTGCTTGTGAGACTTCAGTTGCTACACCACAATGTCTACATTGTAAGGTCTGAGGGATTCCAAAATGCATTATGTTCAACCATTCAGAGGCATCTAATGGAGTAGAATTACACAACAAATTAAAGAGGAAAAGAAAAAGCTCCAGCAATTGATACGAGAGAAAAGATATCAATGTATCCCCACCATATTAATATAAACCCCCTCTTTGTTTTCAAGCAGCAGTGGATATCCATAAACACTGGGAAAAATAATTATGCAGTTTCTCCCAAAAAGAGATATCCTCTGGTTGTGTGGCCCATTTTGGCCTCCTAGTTGGCCATTAGAGTGTAGGACCCCTATTGATGTACAACCAGAAGAAGAAAAAATCAAAACATAGAAAGAAGAGAAGAAAGAAGAAGGGGTGAAAGAAATTTACCTCATTCTCGCAAATAAACACACAAATTCTCCGTAGAGAAACAATTTTATTGACATCACACTCTACAAAGAAATAGTAAGGATTACATCAATATTTATAGCCTATAGGCTAAGTCCCCTACTAAAACAAAAACTACTCTTCTACTAAAATTCTAAAAGAGTCTCATAATCAAACAAGCAACTCCTATCCTATAATAATTTTCTAATCAAACTCTTAACTAATACTCCTCATCAAACAAATATTCTCTAATTAATACAATAACACTGATATATAATAAAATCTAAATCTTCAATCCAAGCCTATCTAATTCCTTTTCGATGTCCATCACCTAAGGAGCTCGGGTATAAAATACTCTCCCCTAATATTTAAGTGTCGAGTGATTCGTATGCACAAACTTGTATAAACTCCAACATCTTCCTTCAAGCAACCAAATGCTACTGCCTTTTAATAGTTTCAATTTTGAGAGAAATATTTTTACCACACCCAGTAACTCTATCACCCACTTCAATAAAATGGTTTCCATCACTTAGCCCTAACCCGCCTTGTGCAACCCCTATCTCACACACCCATGGGCTTTCTCACATACAATTGAATAATAGGCAAGCAACTACTGCTACAGCTTTGAACAGTTGAAGTTTATGAGCAATTGCTTTTGTGTAGCCATTAATGCTAATGCCCATCTTCAATAAAGCAGTTTTGACATTCTTATCTTTTCATTTCTTATTTTTTTAATTTTAACACAATACCTTGACCCCCACATGTAAAACCTTGCCTCACCCCGCTCAATATTTCTGCCATGTAGTTGAAAAACTAGCTCCTTTTGGTGTGTCTTTTTTTTTTTTGGGGGGGGGTGGCAAGGGTGTGGTGGGGTGTAATCAACAAACCTATTTCATTAACAGTTAAAAACGAATCTAAGGCTGGTGTTTTCAATACTTATTACGTGAATTCTGCAGAAATGAGTTTCTATGATGCAACGCCAAGTTAATAGCACATAGACAATCCGAAGGCCCCTATTCCAGGAATAAGCCAATATATATATTATATATACACACACACATTAAACCAAAAAAAAAAAAAGGACGTCCACAACTCACAATGGCTTTTAGGAGAGATCGATCATTATCGGTAACAAATGTAACAGCATACCCTTCTCTACCAGCTCTAGCAGTGCGACCCACTCGATGAACATAGCTGGAAAAAAAAAAAGCAAAAACAAAAAAGAAAGAAAAAGAGAAATGATACCCAAACGAATGCATAAAGTAACCTTGAGGTAGGCCAAAATGTGAACTGAGCAGGACTTGGAACTCAAAGGCTCATTTAAAACCGGTCTTTTAGGAACAAATTCCAGAGCAGCATAATGCAAACTTGACCAAATAATTTTGGGAAAGAAAAGTAGGGATATGAAGAGCAAATCAAATAAAATCACGTGGCTGGTAAGTGAATAAGAAGTTAACAGAACAATAGCAGTATCATATAAATGAGTCGGTGCTTACCTAGTAAGGTCACGAGGGCATGCAAAATTTATAACTGTCTGAACACCAATAATGTCAAGGCCCTAGGCAAATAACAACAATGTGTCAGCGACAACGGAGGTTAATAAGCAATAAGGCGTCAACAGCAATGATGGGTGTTAATTAAACATCGGACACTCTTAGTAATTATGAGAACAGAATCTGCAAATATGTAAATGCACCAGAGCAAAACCCTTCAACATTTAGTCCAAACAAACTGAGATGGAAAAGAGCAGAAGAATTCCATCTTACCCGAGCAGCAACATCAGTTGCAACAAGAAAATCCACTTGCTGCTTTCTGAAAAGTTCTAAAGCCTATACAGTATAGCACGAGTCAGACCATTAGATGCTCAATAAGACAAATAGAAAAGCTCCAAGAACTTCATGTATCTTGACAGAACCTTTTCGCGAAATGGATCCTTGATCAATTGTTTTTTATTGGAAGAACCTTAAAAAATAAAAAGAAACCTATTGGATTAAGCAACTCACATCAAGACGCTGGGCCTGGGTGAGATTGCCATGAAGCTCGGCTGCTTGGAAGCCGGCTAACCCAAATAAAATCTTTAACCTATGTGCAGCCTGTTTTGTTCCGCTGCCAATGGAAATGTAAAATCATCAACCACAGACCAAAAAATTAGGAGAACAGGAGAGGGAATAACTGGATTAAACCAACAAAGTGATTTATATTTCACCTTTTGTTACCCCCTTTTTGATTGATTAACCTAAGCATGCAAGAGTGCCTTCCTCAATTAATTAAATTGAACAAGGCTATGGTAGAAAATAATGGGAGGTTCTAAACTACTCAAAACATAAATCTTGCGAGCATATATTGAACAGAACTAAAGGCGCAAATAATCCATACAGCTAAACCCAGGCAAACTCTTTTCTTATGAAAATGGACCAATAAGGGGCCATGAACGACCTAATGTACCCAAGAATCATTGCAAAGAATCTTTTAAAGCTAAAACCTAATCAATTGGCCTTCCAGTAGCAGAAGTCTACCATGACCTCATATTTGGTTCCGATTCCAAAATCACTTGTCTAGGTTGAGGAGGAATAGTTCAAAAACTGCCCATCAAGTTTGTTAAAGGGCTCATGGTACATGAATTACACCTAAATTTCTTAGTTCAAATACATTTAACCTTCTTCAAAAAGTAAAAGCAAAAACGTATGTGGGGCTATTCCCAATTTCCCATCACAGAACACTATAAATCCTACCATAAAGATTTTCTTAAGTTTCCTTAAGTAGGCGAAAGTAGCATGTGAACTGCACAGCAGATCGTAAATCCCAGGTTCGCCACTTTGTGTCACCATCTTTTTCTACCAGATAACGAGGCCAATGCTGTGGCAAGTTCAGTTCAGCCTAGAATCTAATATGAAAGTAAAATACTTCTGATAAAATAAGGAGGAGCTTGAGAAGGGAACCTCTTTAATCAATGGATGTTAGGTGTAAAACTATCATTTTTTCGGCCACGTTCTCCCACCTTTGTAAGTATTATTCTCTTCCTTTCCTGAACCCTTTCATAATGAATGCTTACAGTTTTATCGGTTTCCTTCGTTGCCTATTCAGATTTCATCATTCGAATTTGAAGATTTTTTGGGTAACTTACAGTCAACCAATATAGGAAAATCATATACTCTCCAAATGATATGTACTTGACTTGACACCTCTAACGCCACATCAATCAGCGGACATTTCTGGCGATCAATTTCAGCGCCTTTAGCATTTTCCATATTTTATTTTCGAACTTGACGAGAACAAAAATAGGACCCCTTAAGATACAATGCAACCCAACAATACGTAGCAGTGTAGATTCATGAATACATCACTGCAAATCTGCTTTAGTAAAAACCTGAAAATAATCACTCTGGATGTGAAAGTCTTTGAGCACAGTGCAAAAAGAACTGCCTCTTGATTTCCTTCACGCATTCGGCGTATCCTGACCACCCTACACACAAAAATCTTAGGTTTCAATGTTTTTGCTATAACTTTAGCAAAATGAAAGAAAGCATAGAGGATTGTTTAAACATAAATTCAGTGCTTCACAACTCTTAAAAGGTAATAAGTTCCATCTGAAGCCAAGAGCCAATTAGCGACTTACTCTTCGGTCAATGTCGCTGGCCGTTTTGTGGATGGATCAGCTGAGAGGCGCAAGGGTTTGTTGAGAGAGAGCTTAATAAGCTCGTCAACTTCCTCAGTCATGGTCGCCGAGAATAGCATAGTCTGTCTCCGTTTAGGACACAGTCTGACCTGCAGATACACCACTAATGATGAGGAAAAATATTTGGACTTTTCAGCGACGTTCAAACATAAAACAGTTAAAAATAATGCTTTGTCACCTAGCCTTGGAAGAAATAGCATGATCCTTCAAGGTAACAATATATCAAAACTCAAATTTCAATTGCAGGACAGCAGCATTGTGGTATGCTCAACATTTATCAAATTTTGTTTAAGGTTCTTTCCCATATGAAGATACAATGATCCTGTTTCTTGTTTTTAGAAAGAAATCTTCAGATCAAACCAAGATTTCACTTGATATTAAGTATATTTCTATCCAATGCAGACCCAAAACATTGAAACTTTTCTTCGTAGATTTGTTTATCTCTGACAACAACAAACCGGACATCGCCAAAACCATCTGTTCTATTGTTTCTTTCCCTTGATAGCTTATACCATCAGTTTTCCTCAAAGATAAGTCATAGAAACTTAGTTTGCTACACCCTACCAAATTTATTTTTCCGAAGTAATTCTACTTGACAAGTGCTTCTGCACATTCGGACGCTTTTACCACCAAGTAAATATCTATAATTAAGGATTGTAAATAGTCAGAATGCTGCGGTTTATTGGTATTAAGCAGGAAATATGTCCGCAACTACACATAAACATACTTCAGTAGTGGAATTTAGGCATTGCTTATACACTTAGGTGTGTTACACTACAACTTTGGAAGGAAATTAACTACGACAAGTGCCAAAGTCTAATGCTCTGACTCCAAGCACATGGTCATATGTGACGAATGGATAACCTCTAGAGTTAGATTGCCTCATCACCATCTCTAGAGTCTTTTCACATAGATTCACAGAATATCAGGTCCAACCTAGCCTATATAAGTATATATCCCGAGGTATCCTGTCATTTGTCTTTCGACATGAATGCTAAGAGTTACATAGAATTCCCTAAATATTAGGCAAGGGAAGGCAACAATACTTTGTCTATCATTTAAATGAAAGCACACATACAGAGGCACACAAAGTGGCCTTGAGTGTGTAACTAAACCCTATAAGATCTATTTCAATTTTTCTAGGCATATACGCTAACATCCCTTTGCATGTTTTTAGAGAAAATTATGTTCTCTAACGTTCGAGAACCAATTCAGAGAATATCAGTTTCAACCTAGCTTATCAATCCCAAGAGAGCCCGTCATTTATCTTTCAACATGAATGCTAGGAGTCAAAGAGAAGTCCCAGAAATAATGCAAGGGGCGGTGACAATACTTTGCCTATCATTAAATGAGAGCACACATAAAGAGGCACGCAAAGTGATCTTGAGCATAGTTGTCATTATCTTACGATACACGATACATATCTTACAATATGTCTCGATTCAATATCTATACGATAGTATCTACGAATCGTATCGTTTTTCACTCTACCTTACAATACGCGATACATATCTTATGCTATATGCTAAGCTTCAATACAATGAAAAAAACGATATGCGTAATATCAAAATGACGTCGTTTCACGAGGCTTACGTATATGTTATTTTTTCTTTTTTGGTTTGATCCCAAACAAATGAAGCTCTCATTAATCTTCTTTTGCTGAGACCCTCTTTTGTTTTTCCTGCATCTTATTCTTCTTCTTCTCATTCAAACAAACAAACTGTAATATAACTATATTTCGATGTGTGATGTGAAGACAAACGATTGTCTTTCTTTAGATCTCTATTGGATATGCATCATATGAAATGATGAGTGAGTTCAAATAATATTTATATTACTTCAGACAGTGCGTATGTATACATAGATATAAATTGAGCATATCTTACAAAACACGATACATTATTTTTGAAAACAATACGCCTTTTGATACACGTTTTGACAACCTTAACCTTGAGTGTTAACGAAATCCTATAAGATGTTGAGGAAGAGCTAAATCTATTTCAATTTTCCTAACAAAAAGGCATAATACAATTAAATCCATTAGCATGTTTTTAAAGCAAAGATTGCTCTTTATTGATTCATTGATACATATATCCTTCACTGCATCCTGAATTGCCAAATTGCTCAGTGGTCACTATAAGAGAAAACAGAAATTGACCTGTATGGCTGTATCTACTATTTAAGCATGCTTAAAATGTGAAAAGGCCACAGTAGATACACATTCGTTAAATACAAAAGAAAGTAGAAAGATCAAAAGATACCAGTTCACGAATCTCAGCAGTAAATCCAAGCTCCAGAAGGCGATCTGCTTCATCAAGGATCAAAACTGCAAGTTCATCCAAATCTATGGACATAGAATTTCGTAAATGATCAATCATACGTCCTGGAGTGGCCACAACAATATCCGGCAATGATCTCAAGGCTGCTTCTTGCGGCTGAAATAAGTTTGGGGCCAATATGATGAATTTGTGACAGAAATAACAGAGGCCAAAAGGTGAATATAATAAGAATAAATAAAATAAGCACACCCACGTAAATGAGCATGGAAAAAACATGTTTTTAAGTACAAGAAACAGTGTTTTCATGCAGCAAAAAAGAATTCTATCAGTCAAGAACGATTCAATTCAGCTAAAATGTAGGCTTAGTTAAATTTAAGGGCAGCCATGTTCAACACCAAAGGAGGGACGCAAATGTTTTTACCATTAAATAAAAATAGAGTCCCTGAACCATCCCCACTTCTTGACATATGCAGGGACATCCTGTATAGCTGAATAGAGCAACAACTCTGTATAGATTAGACATAGAGGCATTCCAGCCCGTTTTAGTGGAAGGGCGCACTATTTGTTTACATCCATTAGTTTGTAAGGGATTCAATGCGGATTTTGATGGGGATCAAATGGCTGTTCATGTACCATTATCATTGGAGGCTCAAGCGGAGGCCCGTTTACTTATGTTTTCTCATATGAATCTTGTGTCTCCAGCTATTGGGGATCCCATTTCCGTATCAACTCAAGATATGCTTATTGGACTTTATGTATTAACAAGCGGGAATCGTCGAGATATTTGTGTAAATAGATATATTCCATGTAATCTTAGAAACTATCAAAATGAAATAACTGAAAGAATTTATTTGTACTGTATCGGAACTGAATCTTGTCTCTTCCCATCCTTCAACTCCTCTAGACTAGACTTTTGAATCTATCAACCAATTAATCGAACGTTTCAAATATGTATATGTGTATGAAGTATCAACATTTTGAACAAGAGGAGAAATAAAAAAGAAGAGAAAATAGAATCTAATTCTTTTACACATTTTCTATAATAAACTATTTACCCATCTATTTTATAGATGGGGTATATCTTTAAAGACTGAACTGATATGGATAAAAAAAATATGTAGTCTGATCTAGAGCAAATCAATTAAGCTGTAGAATAGAGACTCATACAAATTAATAATGGACCAGGAACCAAAATTTTTCAATACCACTCCAACTAAATTCATCTTTTGGCAAGCATCATTCAAAATCTTCGGCTCCGCCAAACGACAACAAAAGTTTTTCGTCTTTTATCATGTAGATCCACAGACACAGGTTCATGTAGGAAACATCTTGAGATACAACAAGCAACCAAAATAAAAAGTGCAACCCAGGATCACAAAAATAGTAAGATGATGAATATAAGCTCTTTTACATTTCCTAAAGCCACAAAGATGTGATAACAAACACATCCTTCCAGGGTATCAAAATTTAGGAGATATTCGTATACAAACTAAAAAAAATTCAGATCTTTGTGATATCATAAGCCACCAAGTTGACCAACAGTCAAGTAAATGCACACTTAAAATGTGTCAAAATGGGTAAAGAGAGGGCATTATGAGGAGTATGCCATCAAGAAAATGAAAGGACTCCACCGAAAACCCCACTGATGAGGATTAGGCAACTGAAATTGTTTGAATTCAAGATAGCAAAAAAGCGATTAAAACTAATGGACGAACCTTCGACGAAAGTCCACCAACTACCAGACAGCATCTGATATCTGTAATGAATTGAGCAAGTTTACCTACCATACTATGAACCCTGTAAAAATAATTGCAAGCCAAACTTAGCGATCAGTGGAAATAAAATTGAAACAAGGCAATCTGAGTGGAAATCCAAATTAGTTTAGAGTTTTCCATACAACGTTAACAAAAACAGTGATAAACAAAACCAAAGTAAATCTAAATATATCCTACTTCGTATTTGTGCATCTCACATCATATGGAAAGAAGACAAATAAAAAAACTGTAAGAGAACTAACAAAGAGCCATTTGATTTCAACTGGAGAAAATCTTGCCTAAATATTTGGGACAGAAGCATGAAAACCTTTTCATCACCATTCAGCTCAAACTATAGCACTAATAACTTTTGACCCACATTCTTCTTGGTGTTCCACTTCATCCTGTACAGTCTTTCAATTCTATCTTAGCTAATTTTCTCTCATTTATTCGTCAAGTAATCCTCACTCCAATCAAGCTTATTTTACAAAATGATGTTTTCTAACGCTGCCACAGAACGACCAATAATGGGAGGAGGGATGTGAATACGTTCGGCCAAGCTGAAAATCTCACTGTTCAAGCTTGATTACATTTTCAAAAACTCCGATCAACCTCAGCCCAAGCTCAATGGCATTTTCAGAAGCCCTGCCCAAGTTCAGCTTGAGTCTAAATGAAACAGATTGAGCTGAGCTAGATTTGGCTCAGATTACGTGTAACTTGTGTAAGAAGGGTGGCTAAATTATACCGGCAGCATTAAAGTTGGGACATTTTGGTCCGTTAACTTGAAAAACAAAGGATATTGCAGTGACAACCTAAAATATTCAGCAACAGTGAGGCTTGCATTTTCACATAGATGCAAATTTTGCATGAAGTTAAAGAACCTTTCATAAAGCAACATGTCTGCCATTTTGTGTACATAAATAGTAATTACTGTACTATCAACTATGATTGGAAGTTCTCTTTTAGTTGAGTGACAATATTTCTTCTTGAACCATTAAACTCTAGACTCCTGTTGTATTTACTTGAGCCGAGCTCTTGGTAATTGAGCACCCAACTATTCAAATTTGAAAAATCTACACAAGCCATTGACTTTGGTATAAGCCTAGTTCAAATAATTAACTGAGCCAGCTCGATTCTTGAATGAGCTGCTCTGGAGTTCTGCTTAGGCCGAGCTAGAGTTGTTAGGCCTCTTTTACCAAACACAAGCCAACCCTTGTAAGAAATTAGAAAAATATCCTTCTGATTTAATAGGCTTAACAATAGCCCAGCATCTAACAAAACAAGCACTTCTTATTTCATCATCTTTATGAAAACCTTTGTAAGCTAGAGTTGTTCCAGAAATTTTCTTATATATATAAAGATGACAGAATAACACCACTAGGAGTAATAATAAGAACAATGGCAAACATTCACATTTCAACACCTACCTTATTAGGTCAATCAAATTGGCACGAAACTTTTGAAAGAAATTGATGTTCAATTAACCAACGTTTATGATACCGATTATCTAAAAACATGGTTATGACATGAATAAACTTAACTAAATTGACTAGTTATATTTTTTGTTAAAGAATGCATATAAAACAAAACATAAGTAACAACACTGAAACTTGTGCTCCGTTTTCAAAAAGAAAATGTTCAGATGAACAACGTAAGACAAAATCAGCAGCTTCAGAGGCATGCGTGTCTCGCTACAACAGACAAGCATATACATGCATATGCCTATATACATACATGTACAAATCGCATTGAATGTGCAAAACACAATAAAAGCAACATAACAAACTTGAAGAAAATAACACTTACTGAACTAAGAATATACATGCATATGCCTAAATACATACATGTACAAATCGCATTGAATGTGCAAAACACAATAAAAGCAACTTAACAAACTTGAAGAAAATAACACTTACTGAACCGCCAACTCCCTTGTTGGAGTAAGGATTAGGACCCTGATTGCAGGCCTATTTTTAGGCCGAAACAATAGTCTCTCTAGTGTCGGTAAGCCAAAGGCAGCTGTCTGCATAAAAGAACAATTATAAAGGCATTACTTCCAATAAATCACCACCAACCAATGATCCAATTTTCAGCTCACAGACAATAACAGAATCATCCCATCTAAGTTTTAACACTAGTACAGGACAAATCAATTCTATGTAGCCTACCTATATTAAACTAATTGCAAGAATATAAAAACAAAAAAGTAATCTAGATACCTTTCCAGAACCAGTCATGGCACTTCCACATATATCACGCCCAGTCAAGGCCAACGGTATACAGGCCGCCTACCATAAAAACCATAGAATTCACTGAATGCAGAACTAAAAGCCATGCATAAAAGACTCATCAGAACAAGTAATCTAGAAATACAAATAACAACATTTTTTTTTTTTTAAACCTGAATTGGCGTGGGCTTAGTGTAGCCTAATGCTTCACAAGCCCTAAGCAATGGCCTAGAGAGATGGAGCTCCATAAACGAATTCGCATGGAACGAAACTCCCTCCGCCTGAGCAAAGAACGATTTGCTATCACCGCCACCAGTATTGGCCAAATCATCACCTTCTTCAGGTCTATAATCCTCCTGAAGAATCAACAACTAATCGATATAAAGAATGCACGGTTTCGAGTTGGAAATTGAAAGGAATACAAAAAACTAATTTACTTGCTGGTCTGGCTCAGAATCAGAGTCATTGTCATCGTTGGTAGAGTTGGCGATTGCTGTAGAGCTTTGTTGAATCACTTTGGAGATTTTGAAATCGACGGAGGTGGTGCTACGACGGGCGTGTTCGTCAGCGACTGATTCGGTGTAGGCAGAGAAGTCCCATGGAGATTGCGACTTATGGTTTTTATCACCTAGTGTTCCTTCTTCTTCTTCGTCTTGATCGTCCAGTTCGTAATCGAGATCTTCGTCGCTGGGAGGTTCGAACAAGAAATCTAAAGCCATCGGAAAAGCTTGGTGGCGCCGAGGAAATTGAGAGGGTTTAGAGTTTTGGTTCAGAACACAAGGGTTTTAGGACAAACGTTGACGTCGTCCCGTATTTACTAACCGCTGGTCCAATTCGGGTCGTTATTCGGGTTTATGTTCGGGTTGATATCGGGTTAAACAAACTCCTACTTCGATTGATTAGTGATAACTCGACCCGTAATTGGGGTTTATGGTCGGGTTGGTCTCGGTTGAATAAACTCTTACATCTATTGTTTAGTGAATAACTAAAACCACACGTCCTTCTACCGGTGTAAATTCAGACGTCCTCGATTAATCTCTCAGTGTAAATAGGAACGAAGTATAAACTCAAATGTCTTAATTTTGACGTAGATGATCTATATTTGACCGCATCAAAAAAAAGATTAATCGAAGTGCGCACAAACTGATTTAGACACCGCTAATCGTTGAATAAAAAAAAATGATAACATAATTGCATGATGTAACCATTATATTGACTGTTTTCTAATTAAAGAGGCAAATGTAGAAACTATACATTTGAATTCTGATATATCTGTAAGGATGTGTTTGGTAACTTTTCAATTTTTTTTGTGTAAATAACTTTTTCAGTTGACTGTTTTCTAACTTTTTTTGTTTTCAGTTTACTTACCCAAAAAAAAAAACTTTTTCAGTTTTTACATTTAATAAAATCTATAACAAAAGTTGTTTCTAGTTTTTTATGAAAAGCAAAAACTGAAAAGTTATGTATTTTTTTTTTTTTTTCCCTTTTTTTCTTCTTACTTCTTCTATTCTTTGGTCAACTTTTTTATTTTTCCTATATATTTTTAAAAAAAATTAACTTATCTCTACTGCAAACTAATTTTGTGACAGCTTGGTGTATTAAACGATTTTTTTTTTTACAAAACACTCCTAAGAGTTAGCTATTCTTATTCCTTAAGGGATATGTATCTAAACAAGCTCGAGTTATGGTGATCGATTCAGAATTCGAAAGATTAGTCAGTGCAAACATGAATACTAATGGTGCTCGAAAATCTTGTTACCCAACTATAGAATAATATGGGATGAGGCCCAGGGGCTTCATGTGTGCTTGTGATAAAGGGTACGTTAAAAGTTGAAATTAAAACAAAAACAGGAATATGAGTGGTTCTCCTTAATTGAATGACTAAGACTTACATCCACTATAAAAGACTTGCTCCTTAAGGACTATATTTTCTTAGGGAGAAAGGTTCTCGTTATAGATGGTTTGGTTGGGAGCCTTTTACAAAGTCTTTCCTAAGTTGCTCCTGATACTCTCTATTGCCTATCTTTTTTTTATCTCCCTCTTATACAATGGCTTCATTTGCTATTTATACATCTTACCATTAGGGTTTTACTGTAGTTCCATTTCTGGCTAATTCTGTGATCCCCTCCTCATTTGTCTTGTAGCTGAACCTGCCACCCTGATGTTTTTTGCGTCCACTACACCTGGAACAGAATGCATGAGGTATCTCCACTGTCGGTGAATATTCTTTAGTTAGAGTTGTCAGGTATTGTCCCTTAATCCCCTGTCCATGTGGCGCGATAGGGGTTGCCTTAGATCTGCTTGGTGCCGAGCTCCAAACTCTCGAACAGATACTTATCGCCGAATTTATTAACGCTGAGCTTGTGACTATCCTAGGCTGAATGATTATGGGCTGCCCATGGAGTTGGGTTGTGGCCCAATTCGGGTGTTTGGGTCATCTTTAATGAGCCCATAAGAGATTTTGGACTTGAAAAAGGTTCACACTTAAATTAATCATCATCAAATATCGTGTAACACTAAAAAAAAAAATTACACCAAATGCCGAGCATTTTTAAACACGTGTTCGGTGCATGCGGATCCATAAGACACTTGCACTCATGCCTTTGCCTCGTCACACGGTAGAGTCTATAATATCTATCTGCCTCACCAGCCAGTCCATGCACAGTCCTCTCTCTCTCTCTCTCTCTCTCTCTCTCTCTCTCCATATATTCATATAGAATTATACATACACAATATATACGTTGAGCCACCACCATCCCCACTACCACCATTACCACTGCTGCTGCCACCTTACCACCATCGCCACTGTCACACCATCACCACCACCCCCACAACTACCATCACCATTGTCACCCACAGCTGCCACCATCATAACTGGTTGTCATCACCCATTACAACTATCACCGTTTTTTACCACCACCACCACTACCGCCCACCACCCCAACCACCGTTTGCCCCCCACTACAAATCGGTGCTTAAATTCATTTCTATCTCCTCTATCTTTGTAATTTGATTTGGGTGTGAATACAAGTATATTTATTGTTGACTTTTTTTTATTATTCTGTGCCTTCAGGCACCGAAAATAACTAGTTTATCTATATTTTTAATGAAAGTACATGCCTATAAAAGGACTCGTTTTTTACTTTAAGTTTTGTGCCATGTGAGTTTTAGTCATTTTACTTTCACTTCTGTATCTATAAAGATTTGTGCTTTGATTTTTTGTTGTGTCTAACTAAATATTTTCAATTTTTTTTAAAAAATTCAATTTAAGCTTAAGTTGACTTGCTGCCCATCCTCCTCTAAGGGCTCGTTTGGTAGACGTATTATGAGGGGATTAAATATTGGATTGTACTATTTTTTATTTAATCGGGGTTAATACTTTGTTTGGTAAGCAAATTTGATACCGTATTAATTTCAAAAATGTATATTGATCGTATACTTATCGTATATTTTTTATACGATAGCTCTGTTTTATGGAGGTTTTTTAATACCACCAAGAGAGGTGGTATTATAATCCAACTCAAACGTATTATTCTACACATTTACTATTATAACCCCCTAACTGATAAAATCAAGTTGTCATCAATGTAACAAACACTGATTGAGGATATTTTTGTTAATTCAACATTAATATGATGAAATAGTTATCTAACCAAACAACCGATTGAATTAAATAACTATTATCCAACGCTTATATTGTGTATTACCAAACACTTGATAAAATTACGTATTATTCTAATACCCTATTTAATCTTGTCTTTTGTCATTCCGTATTGTATTAGACTGGATTACTATATCTAATCCATCCATTTTTAATACAGAAATCAAACGAGCCCTAATAGTTTCTGCTTGTTGATTACGAAAGGTAGGAAAGGTACGAAACAAATGTTTTGAAATTGCAATTGATCGTTACCAAATAGATAATTTGAATCATTATTCTTTTTTTCTCGTGGTGGTTCAAATAAAAATAATGAAATTGTGGAACACCTGTGCTTTAGATTTGAATGGATTAGTTTGTTATTGGTATGGGATATATATTTCCCTAATCAATCATCAATTTTTACTTTGGTTGAATTTTTGGGAAAATAGTTCTTGAAAGTATACAATATTTCATCCTTCAAAAGATTCTCGTGCAATGCACGTGTGCACTAATTAGTACAAGTATAGGTCCCCTTCAAAAAAAAAACCAAAGATTTTTTTTTTCTCTATTCAAACAATTGTTTTGACTTATATAGCACAAAAGAAAAAAAAAAAACATATACACACACAATCACACCCATACCTACTTATAGATGTGACTATAGCTAGTTTTTATTCTTTTCTTTTTTTTTTGGTTTAACTGTCAGGAGTGTTCGGATTAGTTTATGCACACATCAACTAATCTTTTCTCCGGTCTAGTCAAAGATAGGTCGTCAATGCTGGGATTAGGGTATTTATAAATGATAAATTCCTCGTGGCCTAATCTCAAGAGATTGTCAAGATTTGAACTTAGGATGTCTAGGTCTGCAGCTCGTCCATGTTACCATTTGAATTATCCCTTCGGATTATAGGTAGTTTTATTCTTCAGTTCATATTTAATTTATTCCTTGATGCTTGTAATGGGGTACGTTCCTTGTCTTGAAACAATACTCAAGAGACAACTGAGAAATAAAGCATTATTTCTCATAGTAACGACAATGACATCCAAAAAAAAAATAGTGAAGTAAAGAGGGTAACGTATAGAATTACTCTTACCAATGTATTTATGGAGTGAAGTAAAGCCTGTAACTCATAAAATTACTCTTAACCAGTTACAAAACTTGATGAACCATAATAATGAAACTAATAAAAAAACTCTATTAAGTCATATCGTTTCGACTTTTCGGAAAAACCCATCTTCGAATGTAATTAATTTATTTAAAAAAAAAAAACCAAGCACTATATAAATGTCCACCACCATATATTTAGAAACCACCCATCTTAAACAACAACAAACAAAACACCACCACCCCTTAACCTTGATACAAAACAAGCAATGGCTCAACTTGTTGCTTTTCTAACCATTTTCTTTGCAGTTTTTGGAACTTCCATGGCTCACTTCTCCGGCCACTTCGGCTTCGACCCATTAGGTCGCCGCCATGGCAACTATGGCAACGACTATGGCGACTACGGCAACCCTGAATATTGCTTGGACATCGCTCCAAGGTTTGCATTGTGTCAGGGCTTCGTTGAAGGGAGCGATAGGTATCCGTCACCTCAATGCTGTGAGAGCCTCCAGCAACTTAACATGATTGCTAAGGATCATAGCGGAGGTCCGACGAGGATCTGTGAGTGCATTGAGCAAATGGGGAATAATGAGTACAAGAAGTCCCGTGTTAAACATGTTTTTCATAGTTGTGGCATGCACAATAGCTTTCCCATTTCTAACAACATGGACTGCTCTAGGTACTCCTCTCTCTCTCTCTCTCTCTCTCTCTCTCTCTCTCCCTCAAAAGAGAAGTGCTATACTTAGCAAAATATTTACTAAAAAGTACTTTTATCAAATAAGTTGACAACTCCATATCCAATCAAAAATATTTTGTTCAACATTTGGTGAGTTCAAGAGTGATACGGAATTACCAACTCAATTGGTAAAAGTTTTGATATGCATAACATTTTTCCTCTCAAAAACTGCCAAAATATTATTTTTTTTGTTTCAACGGTTAGGGGTGTTGGAACCACCTTACGCGTATCCCGACTAATCCCCTCTTCAATCCAGCCAAAGACAGGTTACCTATGTTGGGACTAGAGTATTCATGAAAAATAAATCTCTCATAGTCTGACCCCAAAAAATTGTCAATATTCAAACTCAGAACATCCGGGTTTCCAATTCAATCCTATTAACATTTGAACTACGCTTTAAAAAACATGTGCAAATACAAACATCGTTACTGAAAACTAAATTGCCATATTTTTCTTGCAGCATTTATTAGGAGATCGATACGAGCGGGGAATTTCAGAAGTTCATTTACAAATCGATGATGAACTTATGAAAAAAATGTGGTGCATGGTGGAGCATGAGTCTTAGTGGGGATTCTAAGGCATCCAGCCAATTTGAATTGAAGAAAACATGTTGGCCATTATGTTGCCAAAATTTACAGGTTTAAATAATAATATTTCTATGATTTTAAGATACCGTTATGGTTTTTGTGTTGTGAAACTCATCGAAACTTGGTGGATTTTTTTTTAATTGTTTTTTTTTTTTTTTATGGTTTTTATGTTGGTATGAGAAACCGAAGCTAAAATAAGATTGCAACAACAGTGACACCCTAAAACCGCCAAAGGTTTTGCACTAGTAGTTGTTTGGGTTTATCAGGGTCTAAGATGGCATACAACTTAACATAAAGTTGGGTTATTCTTTTTTTTTTTTCAACGGTGAGGCGTATTTGGGCTAGTTTACGTGCACTTGGACTAATATTTTCTCCAATTCAGTTAAAGACAGGTTATCCACGTTGGGACATAGTCTGACTCCAAGAAGTTATCAAGATTCAACTTCAGGATATTTGAGTTTACAACTCATCTTTATTACTACTTAAACTACTCCTTAAGGTTAAAAAAAGTTGGGTTATTCCAGCGTTCATTTCGTCAAATGAACCAAATCGGTTCAACTTTTACACTCATTTTTTAAAACAAGTTGAATTCAAAATAACCACAATTACACCTTTCTCCATTATGTAAAACTCATTTTATTTCCCCCAAAATTCTACTCCTTCCTTTGTCAGCAAATCCCCCTCCTCCTTCTCCCCCCGGTGACCACACACCACCAACTACACTGTTCCAATTTAGTTTGCTAAGTATCGTAAACTTTTTCAAATTAAACATGTGAGTAAATTACACTTAAACCACCTAAATTGTTTCCCATTTCAATTTGGCCCACTTGTTAAAAATTATCACAGAATTTTGCCCCATTAAGGAGGAAAAATAAAATTTGTTTTTTTGCCTTGATTTGTCACAAACATTAACGACTGAAACAATTTAAAATTTAAATTAATAGTTTAAGATACAATGTAAAGAGCACGGGTAATTTAAAAGGCAAAGTAAACCGTTGTCACGGGCTAAAATCTCTGCCTTCTCTGGCCATGATAAGCCCACCTGAGAGAGCTGGATTGGGCATTTTCCCTCAAAGCAGGCATGTTTGAACCCTCTTTAAGAGTCCAAGTGAAGAAGGCCTGCCTAAGGGCCGAAGGTCGAGGTGCTTCAGCCTATTGAAGGGTACGCCACCTGGCAAATCAGGTGCTGCCACGTGAGACCCATAGTGGAAAGCTCATTGTTCCTCACGTGCGACCTCTACCAATTCATGGAGTTTCAGTCGCCATTGAAAACTGGAAAGAGGGAATCACAATATCCAAGCGGTCGTTTATCAACTCGCTTCTTACTGAGTTTGGTCCCTTTTCTTTCCGCTTGGTTTTGACGAACTCATTCTTTCTATGGTCTCAAAGAGGTATTGGGCTGAATGTTCACACCTAATTCATCGTCTGTACTTTCTACATTTACTCTCAGAAATTGAAATAGAAATTGTAACATTCCGGTATGTTGTGGTCAAAGTCAGCTTCACAGCACTGGCGAGTATCCCGTCTCAACGACTTTTCTTTTTTCGGGCTGTTATATTCAAACAATAAAATCCACTTTAATAAAAGATTAATTCGTCACATAATCATTGATACAATAATGTTGGTGGTGGTGGGTGGTGGTGATGGTAGTGGTGGTGTTTTCTAAATTTTAGAAATATTGTATCATAATACACACAAAACAACTATAACTTATTTTCTAAACTATTGAGTTTTTGTTCTCAATTTTTAAAAAACAAACATAAAAAATAACTGGTTAAACAATTTTTTCTTCGAGAAACTATTTCTGAAAACAGAAAACAGTTTCTAAAATACAAACCAAACACGGTCTTAGTTTTAAAACTTATTTTCGATTTTCCATGAAAAATAATTGTGAAATTTGTTTTAAATGTTGATTTGAAGCTCGAATTAAATTCTAGTCCAAATTTTTTAGTTAATTAAACTTGAACCACCCCCATAGTTAATATCACTCTTATTAAATGGGAAAACCTGAGCCCAAAAAACAAATTACATCACAAAAAAGGTGAAATGGACAAAATTTTGCAACTTTCACAAACTGCATATAAATCCGTGAACTATGAAATCTATGCATAATACCATGTATGTAGACTGACATTTGTAATATAAATTTGTTGTTGCACACAATTAGTATACTCGTGAAATAGGTTACAAATCTCTCTCTCTCTCTCTCCTTACCCAAAAAAAAAACTTCTTTCTCGATAGACATGACTTGCTTAGTGGTAAAGATCATGTCTACTTTCGGATTCTTAATTTTGATATGGATGGTCTATCTTTGACCGAATAGGATATGAGATTAGTTAATGTGTATGTAAGCTGGTTTAAACATCCCTAATGTTTTATTTGATACGATGAAAAAATAGAATGATTAAAAGTTTGAATGATTAAAAGTTAGAAGGATAGATAAAATATTATATTTGGTAATGAAAAAAAATATGAAGGATGGAAAACTGGCTGGATTAACTTTATTTTCAACTCACCAAAATCAATCTCTCTAAAATTGAGAGGAAAAATGGATGAAAAGTTAATTATGTGTGTTGAAATGTATTTTATTTGTCTACTACAAATAGTCTGTGCCTGAAGACACTATGTACTAAACAAAGAAATCACAAATAATTGTCTTTGCGTTAAGACAATGTATAACACAAAAAAAAAAAAAATTTGACTAATTACCATAGGGTCAATTGCCCCCTTTGATCTCTAGATCCCTAATTTGAAATAAAACCAAAAATCATAATAAAAATTATTCAAAGAAAAAATAGAGAAAACACAAAAAAAAAAAAAAAAGACCCCATTCTTCTTGTGCTGTTGGACGGCGAACCCGATACTCTCAATCTCGGACTGTTTTGGCTTCTTTTCCAGTAAATTCATACTCAAATCCTAAATACATTTAGCAAAACAGATAACACTCAAATCAATACCTAACTTCAAAATTAACAAACAGGATAATAAAAGAAAATTGAGCTTAGTAAATATTGAAAAGTAAACAAACAAACATTGAATTTGAGTAGCAGCTACCATGGGAAAAGAAAACTTGGGAAGCAGTTTGAACCTACTGGTGGAGTTAGGGCTTGAAATACGTAACAAAGATCAAAGATAAGGAAAGAAGATCAAAGATCACATAAGAGATTACATTTTAATAAGGAAAGAAATTAAAGATCGCCGGATTTGAAGAGAGAGAAAGGGGTGGAGTTAGGGATTGCGTTTGATATGGATAGACATTACCTACAGAGGAGAGAGAGACGTGAGTGAGGAAATATTGTTGGACGGGAAAACAAAATTCAGTACTCACCGTAGACCGTTAAATCAAAATTTTTGAGATGATCTGAACCGTCTTTTATGTTGGAATTACGTTGTCCGTTGGATATGTTTATGTTTTGTCTCAAAACGATCTGGACCTCTCTTTGTCTCCAAAATTCAAACTCAGCTCTACTTTATTATATAGATATATCTTTTTATATATACATATATATCATATTTATCAATTACATATTAGACATACATTAATTTTATATATAGATATAATTATAAAATATGTATTTATATTTTTTTAATAAAAAATTTAAAAAATACTTTTTCATCTTGCAAACACAAAAAAATTAATGATTCTTATTTTCCATCCCTTTTACCAAACATAAAGGAGAGAAGTAAAGATTTCTCCCTTAAATGATGGAAAGTGTATCACTCACACTTTCTATCTTTCTATTTTTTTTATCCACTCTATCAAACGGACCATAACCGTGGATGCAAAATTTTAAAAAAAAAATTAAACTTCTATACAAAAATTATCTAATCCTATTTTGAGTTAATATCTTGCATCTTGAAAGATGCTCAAAATTTTAATTGTACCCTTAAAGAATTGAATTCTTAAATAGCACCCTCAATGTTATAAAATTGATATAATGTAGCCAAATTCAAGGGTTAAATCACTACAAGAAGAATGATTTTGCCCTAGGAAAGTTGTGCCTAAGAAATTTAAAAAATAATAATTTTTAAATAAATAATAATAAGGTGTCATATAAAATTTTGAGTTTTTGTGGAGGTTGATCCCTAGGCCTAATAAGATTCTAAAAAAATTCATTCGCCAATTTACTTTGAATTAGGTCCCGTTGAAAATTTAAACCAATGAACATAACTAACGTCCTTTAAAAATTGTAAAAATAACGACAATACCATCACATAATTGAAACACATATTCTAAAAACCTACGTCATCATAATTTACTTTCTTGTCCATAAAATACAGATCGTCAGATAGGTAAACTAAAATATAGTTAATAAAGCACATCGTTACATAGATACACTAAAATACAGTTAATGAAACAGATCATCAAATAGGTATACAAATCATCATATAAGTACACTAACTCCCTCCATAAACACAGATTGCGCAGACAGGTATACTAAATATAGTTAATAAACACAGATCGTCAAGCATGTACACAAATCCTCAATAACCAAAAAAAAAAGTAACTCAAAAAACACTTCAAAATTTCTTTATTTCGCAGACTTGCTTTTATGAGTGATTAGCAAGAGAAACTTATGCTTGTGTGCTCGTGTAGAAACATGTAAATATCAGACAGAGATGAAGAAAGATGAGACTAAACCCGCCTGAATTTGAGAAAGATTGAAATAAGTTATTTGGCGGCTTAAGTTCGTCACCTAAGCACTCCACCCATTTACGTTTAGATATTTGTTTGAATTTATTGTGATGTTCTCTAGATGCTGGAGAGAGAGAGCTAGCTGAGAATGAAATCACCTTCTTTTCTTGGATAATCGATCCTCACTCATACAATGTTTGTGTTCAAATGAGCAAGTAGGTGCACACCCAAGACTATATTTATACGTATATATACGAAAGTATAAGAGAGAGAGAAACTAATTGTACTTTAGACTAAAATTATGTGATAAGGATAAAATGGGTAATAAAAATCCACTAATTACTCAACCTCCCACGTATGGGCTTGCATAGGGACAGCATCGCTTCTTTTAAATATACTGAGGACCTTTTTCTATACTAAAAATACGATTAGACTAAAATTAGTTTATAAATCAAAAGAAGGATCTTAGCGTAATTAACTATAAAATTTTCGCATAGGCCCGTTTAACTTAGGCCGCCCCTGAAAACTGCATTGAAACAAAAGTACGTTGTTTAGGCCCAAAGTTTGAAGCTAAACCCTTCCAATCTCTCCTTCCAATCCATCTTCTCTCCGAACCATTTTCTCTCTCCAATTCAAACGAAACTCCGTCTTCTCCGTCGTTCCCTCTCTGTCCGTCGATCCCTCCTTCTCCAAACGCCACAATAAAGTCAGTCTCTCATCTCTTGCCTCCTCCTCCTGCATTTCGTAAACCTAATTCTCTCAACTCTTTGCCTCTCTACTTTTGTTCTTCTGTCACTTGCCGACACGACCAAAGGAAAAGAAGCAATGTCCCGTAAAGGAGAGGGACCGACGATCGAATCGATATCAGAACGACATACTCGTGCGCCGGTGTTTGGCAACACGGTCGCATTGAAATCATCACCAACGACCAAGGTAATAGAACGACGCTGTCTTCGGTTGATTCCAGAGTTAGAGCTTGAATCTGCATTGCATTGGGCTGATACCTAGCTTGAATTGACATTGTATCAGGTCCCAATCAGAGAGAGATTCTCCCAATATAAAGAAAAGAAAGCTAGGGTTAAAGATCTACCGTGATCCAAGGTAAATTCTCCTCTTTATATTCCTAATGCGTGCTTTATTCATAATTGTATGCAAATCTAAAATTGATTGGTGTTTTAGGAGACAATTCGTCGTTTTGAGCTGGAGAGATGTCTTTTGATGATTTTAATTGCTTCGTTGGGGATGTTGAGAACCATTTCATAATGTAGTTGCGATTTTGTTGTAATTTGGCTTTAGTTATAGTTGGATTTGGTTATTCTAATCTTGAACCTTTTTTTTTACTTGTTATTGCTTTGATAAGATATGCAATGGCTTGTATGGATATTTGGAAAAAAAGAATTCAAGCTTTATATTTATTGTTGTCACAGCCCGAGACTGTAAGTGTTGGCCTAGTGGCAGGACAAATGCCGCATGCCCTTAGGCTAAACCAGTCCCAACTCCCAAGGATATGCTAGGCATCCTACCAATGAATATATCTCAGTTTATAATACTTGACCAATGATATGTAGGTTGACGTAGCTAAAAGAGCATGCCAAAAAATCCCAAATGATAAATATTCACTTTTTGAGATAATGATACAACTTAACTACAAAAGAGATTTGGACTTTTACATTGCCTCTAAATATATACAGCGTAACCTCATGAACACTGCTCTCGAACTTGTTACCACGAGTTCAATCATCTCCATTCTTAGAATCCAAAAAATGTTAAGATTGGGTGAGCTCGACAGCCGTAAGTGATAGTCTGCCTTTACCAGTTGGACAAGCCATGCATTTCAAAATAAAAGTTCGAAACTTTCACAAATGATTCATAAAACGATCTTTGAATCTCAAAGATTTCACAGGTTAGAAGCATCAAACATCATACAATTTAACAATCAAATCATCACTCAACATTCTTTAATGGCTATGGTCACATTTACTCGTGACCAGGTTCGTAATGCCACATGTATCTCCTCTATTGGCCAATGGGTCCAAACTTCA
Source organism: Ilex aquifolium (assembly GCA_951799425.1). Taxonomy (NCBI): domain Eukaryota; kingdom Viridiplantae; phylum Streptophyta; class Magnoliopsida; order Aquifoliales; family Aquifoliaceae; genus Ilex; species Ilex aquifolium. Next base: position 46,730,697 of record OX637394.1, read on the forward strand.
CATTAAGCAGTGCGAGATCAAATCTCAAGTCAAAACTAGATCCTAACCAATGTATCTCCCCCATTGGCTACTGGGTCCACTCCTCACATTAACCAGTGTGACATCAGGTCAGATCGTAGTCATTTCTCTATATATTCACAAACCAAATAACCCTTTAGGATGTGTTCGATCATAGTCAGAATGAGGGTCAAATCAAAACATCCTTTTCACAAATAATTTCACAATCCATTTGAAAATCATATGCTATGCCACAAATAATAGAAATTATAGTTTATTCTTAAAAAAAAATTATCGCATCATATATGCCAAGTTCGCATTTTTCAAAAAATCATATAATAAAACATGGTGCTATTAAATTAGTTCACATTTTCAATCAAAATGCACCGTACATTGAAGCAAAAAAATACATTTAGTAGAAAAACACTAGTGGAGGTAAAAAATTACTTACCCATTGTGTTTCAAACTCTTGATGAGTCTCCCCTAACCTTATTTCATATTTCCTCGATTGGCCTATAACATAACGTACAACTAAACGTAAATAAATTGAATGAATAACACCTAATTATGGAACTTTCCTTTTCTACACTAAATATTGATACTATGGACTATTGTATTTTATCAATTTTTAACCAATTGGGAAATTATATACATATATGAATATAGCTTCCCATGATATTATTGTGAACTCTCTTTTATATTAGATATTGAAATAAACATATATTGCTCCACCATATATGCAGTTATTCACACTGTATCAAAGGACTAAAGTCATGCACGGACCCTTCACTGCACAAATCTCATTCACTTCGTACAAGCACAAGCATTGTCATGACCTACTACACGTATCGCACCTCACCTTTTCGCAATAGCACACTCCATACCCAATCACACATTCTGTCTCTCTCTCTCTCTCTCTCACTCACACACACACACACACTCAGTCTCTTGTTCCTAGTACACATTCACTCACACGACACAACCACAATCTCATGACACACACACTCTTCTCACACCCACAACCTCACTTATATATATATAGTAACTTCTTCCTTGTAAGTCATTAACAAAATAGAACTGGAGGGTTACCTTAGCCTTTGTTTTTTTCCTTTTCTTCTCTTCTCATTTGAAGACCCACATGTTCCACCCAAGCAAACCCTAGCCGCGTCTCTCTCTCTCTCTCTCTACGCTAAATTGCGTTTTATATAAAAGAGGAGTATGTGGTGTCTGCTGCCTCCTTAAAGTTTTCAGCTAAGGACTCTTTTCCCCAATAAGTTTATGTATTTGCACTCTAACCTCAAACCAAAATTACATTATGCATTTCTTTACTTATTTTGATTCGGGGTATTACATTCTTTCCCTTTTAAAAAAAACATTTGTTCTCGAAATTTGTTAGTCCTCATTTTTTTTATTTTATAAATTTTGTGTCTCTATCTTATCACGTTTCCACTTCGCTACTCTAATTTATTAATTCTATAACATATAATAGTAGTTCTACACTGTTTACAATAATTTTTTTTATTATTATTTTTAAAACCAGTTGAATTATGAAGAAGGAATCGAAACACTCATCATCTACCCTATTTATATTCACTAATCAAAAACTCAATAACAATGTGTTACTACCAAGTAACAACTAAACCCACTTAGTGTCCATGTCACTCATACTTAAAGCCTATTACTTTGCTGCTATACCACAAACTATGACCTATACCTCCCCCTCAGTTAGCAAATCACGGCATAATACCCAAGTTTGGTGATACTATTCTCAGCTCATATGCATGTGCATTAGACTCTTAAGTAAGAATTAAGATATGATCCCAAATGGTTAACATATGTTCTGCTCTCGCTTATTCTAACCTAGTTCCCAAAGATCAAATTCAAACCTATTGCTCTGATACCATTAAATTACACAAACCTATTGTGGTATAAAATGTCTGCATTTATTCCACTTTATTGTGTTTGCTTAGATCTGGTTTTACTTGGGTTATGTTCTTGATATGAGGCTTATTTGATCTGTAGTTTCTGCTTATTATTATTTTTTTCTGCTTGTGGTGATGTGACCTACTTGCTTTATTTCTTGTTCTGGCTTGTATCGTTATTTTATAGGTGAAATCCATGTCCGATGGAACAAATTATATGGAAACTTTCATCCTTTTAACCTGTTAACAACTCCAATTGTTGGTTTTTATGGCTTGCATGGTTGCACACATAAACGTTCATCCTTTCATAGAAATGTGTTTATTCCTATACTGAGAAATTGTTTCTTTTGGGAAATACTACTAAAAGTTTTTAGCTGGCAATTATTGATTTGACATTGAGAGGATTTTGACAAGTAGTGCTGAATTCTTCTGTGTTGACCAGGGTCATCAGAGAAAATTCCCTCTTCATCCACTTTTCCTGGCAGCCTAATTGAATTGCAATTGTTCTTCACTATCTAGCTCCCTTAACTAAAATTGGGGGTTGATGCAGTCTCTATATGCTAGAATTCATTGTATTTGTTGTACTGGAAGCTCCAGCCTGTGTTATAGCTGAACTTGTTTCCTTTTCCAGATAAACCTTTTGGAGGGATTCCTGCTGACTATTTTAGTGTTTTTATTGATCTTCCGACACGTATATAAAAATTTGGCTGTTTCGATTGAACCCAACTTTAAATTTTGGGGATTTATTTCCTTTTATGACCCTTGTCATAGACTCGTGTTCCTTCCTCTTCCATGCATCTGTTGAGATCGTGTCAATTTCAGCGTAGCATCTTTTGAGATCGTGTCAATTTCAGCGTAGCATCTTTTGCGTTCGTGTCAATTTCAGCATAGCATCTGTTGAGATCGTGTCAATTTCAGCGTAGCATCTTTTGCGTTCGTGTCAATTTCAGCATAGCATCTGTTGAGTTCGTGTCAATATCAGCATAGCATCTGTTGAGTTCGTGTCAATTTCAGCATAGCATGTCATTGAGCACCGAACAACTTTGCCTTAGAGATGAGAGTGATCAGTTGCAGCTATAAATATGTGATCAGTTGTGGTAAAAGCACCACCTTTTTTAATGCAGGTTATGCTGAATTTCTTGAAGGACTTCGAGACGAAGCTTGGGGTCAAAGATCACACGCTCACAAGAGACTGATCTACTTTGCATGGCAGGTCCCCTAGCTCTAGTTAGGGACAAACTGATTGATGACTCTGGTGAGCCATTTTTTGTTCTTAACAGGGATGTTATCAGAGTGAGTACCCCCTCAAACAGATGATTGAATTCCACAAATCCCATGGGGGGTGAGGCTTCCATAATGGTTATCAAGGTAAACTTGAATTCAATCCATTGTTGTACCATTCAAGTTTATCATGGTTTCAGACTTGCGAAAACTTTTAAATTGATGTTTGCTGATACATAATGATTTTTCATTTGTTGACATAGGTGGATGGGCCTTCAAAACATGGTGTGGAGAGATTTATAGAAAAACCAAAACTCTTTGGGCTTTTATTGGATAACTAAAATTCTGGGCTTTATTGTATTGTAACTCGTGTGTGTAGTTGGGGTTATCGTTGCATCAAAGTTCGCAATGCAGAAGGAGGTCCAATTAAAGAATGGAGTTTTTCATTTATCCTCTGTTGTTTTTATTTATTTCATCCAATCATTTTCATGATCCTTCTTATTTCTCAGTGTAATCTGATCTGAATGTAAAAATGCTTTTGCAGATGGTACACTTGTTCTTTTCTTCCCCCTTTTTCTCTCTCTATTCTTGATGAAATTCTATTATATGTATCATATAATATTTATCTATTAAAATGCAGAGTTGAATTAAATTTTATAATTGTTTGTCAGGTATTTTGATTTGTTGTATAATAAAAATAATTAATCAAAAATTAATTTTAGAAAAAATAAATATTACTTTTACCTAAGAAATTATTTTCTTTATTGTCCTAATTAAAAATTAATTTTAACTTAAAAAGGATTTTACCAACAAAATGTTTTCCTCACTAAAACCAATCTTTTCTCACTCTAACAAAATTTATGTTCGAAATAATTTTTGCCGACGATTTCGTAAGTTTTCTTAGGTTAAAAGCTTATTCTTTTGTAGTGAATTTAAGATTGAGGGTGTAATTTGAACTTAAAATGAGGGTATAATTTGAGAATTCAATTCTTTAAAAGTATAGATTGAAAAATTGAAGTAACTTTGAAGGTGTAAAGGGAAATTCGCCCTCCTGTTTTTGGGTAAATTTTCCAATCTTATTGTATTCTGGGTAGGTTTTGGAATTGGAACTCCCATCTTCTCTTGTCATGAAAAAACTCATTCTATCTCCTGTGACAACATCATTGCCTTAAAGCCAATGGAAAAATACAAAAAACAGACCTGACTTTTCCTCGAGAAAAACAAAAACTCTGCATGCTATGTGAAATCTCAAGCTGCCACATACAGAACCTTGCATGTCAATTCCTTATACTATGCAGCCACGCATTTCTTCGGCCATACCTCACACCATCCTCGTCATGCTCTCTCTCTTCCCCTCCCTCTTATATATCTAACCCCTTACCTTGCTTCCCTCTCATCAACAGTTCAGCACCACTGAAAATCTCTGTCTCTTTCTCTCTCTCTACATTATGAACTTTCCACCCAACATGGGTAGTCATGTCTATGAAGAGCAGCACCACAAGTTTCACCCCTCCCACCAGCTCTTCTTCAACAGGAAAATGCTCCGAGAAATCGACATCCCTCCGAGAAAACTCCTCGGCCGTCGTTCCACCATTGGAATACCGTCGGAGACCGCCATGATGGACATATTCATGGATTCTCCGAAAGCTGACGAAGCCCTCCTTCATAAATTCCTACCGTCCATTAACTCTGATGATGACGACTCTGATCCATACTCGTCGGACCACTTTCGCATGTTTGAGTTCAAGGTCCGCCGGTGCACTCGTAGTCGAAGCCACGATTGGACCGACTGTCCCTTTGCTCATCCAGGGGAAAAGGCTCGCCGGAGAGATCCTAGAAGGTACCACTACTCGGGGACTGTGTGCTCGGAGTTTCGCCGTGGGCATTGTAGCCGCGGCGATAACTGTGAGTTTGCTCATGGTGTTTTTGAATGCTGGTTGCACCCGACTCGGTATCGAACCGAAGCATGCAAAGACGGTAAGAATTGTAAGAGGAAAGTTTGTTTTTTTGCTCATTCACCAACTCAGCTTCGTGTTTTGCCTTTGAATTGTCATGAAAATTCTTCATCACCGGTGAATTCTCCGGCTTCCGGTGAGACAAAGTACCAGAAGGCCAACCATTACTGCGTTTATTGTCACTCTGTCAATGCTTCACCTACTTCTACTCTAATGGGTATGGCTCCTTATTCGCCACCGATGTCTCCGCCGCTCTCTCCGGCAAACACTCAGCCAATAACTGGGACTGGGTATTCCCCGTTATCGCGATACAATGATCGGATGGTGAGTGTTGATTCGTGCGGGTTGAACCAATTGAGTCAGTTCAATAATGGGTCTATGAGTTACAAGGATGTGCTTACTGAGTTGATGAGCTCCTTGGAGGCCATGAAAGTTTGTGAAGCTTCACATGCAAGTGCTAACAATAGGAATCTGCCATGGGTTGATGTTAATTTCAATGGTGATGATCAACATCAGTTCATTCTCTCTCCTTCAACTCCAATCTCTTCTGGGTCTGCACATTTTTCGGCCGGAGATGGTTCAAGCAGGAGCTTTGTTGAAGATAAGTTCAGTGACAATGGTTTGGCCGGTCCTGATTTTGGGTGGGTCAATGATCTCTTAACCTAGAAAAGGGACCATTGGGTTGTCCATCATGATGGTGGTGATGGTGAAGAATAATTGGTGAGGATTTTGTATATGGAGGGCTGCAATATCCATGGATACACATCAAAGTGTATATATGTGAGATTGGGTGTTGGATTGTTTTGCTTTCTGTTATTACTTTTTTTTTCTGTCAAAAGTTTATTTCTGTGAATTGTTCAATCTGTGTCTATCGATGTGACTGAGTATGATCAGTCTTTTAAAGCTTAATTGAGTTGTATTTTGTAAGTTGTATTGTTGTTTAAGGGAGCGTTGTGTATTCGACAATTGTTAAAGGAGTCGGTGAATAATGATTTGCTGTTTAATCTTTGCCTTAAATATCATAATTAGTTGCATTTCATATCTGATTTACCAAGTGGTGCAAGAGATTTGACTGTGACCAAGCTGGGGAACGGTAGTGACCTCCTATTGGTCCACTCCAATCCCTGCCTTATAAAGATCGATGGTCAAATCTGAAGCGTTGGTTTGATTTGGGTACAGCGTTGGTTTGATTTGGGTACACCTCATGGTATATCTGTGGCAACAAATGAGATGTGGCTATCAGACTCGCATGCATTATAGTCATTGAATTAATAGTGGATTTTAATTAATAGAGGGGTCCACTATTAATTGTTTGACGAAATAATAAGGTCATTAAATAAAGTTTAATAGTTTAAGTCAATTAAAATACATTTCAAATAATTTTTAAACCTTTTTTAGCACAAGAATTTATATGTAAACAAATATTTATTTACGAGACTTTTCTCTTCTCGTTCGAAATATTATATGTAATTAAGAAATCTACTATTGAATTATATGCAATGGATTTTATTTGAGTGCGTAATAGGTAATCTATCAAAAAGAAAATTAAAGAGAAAATATATTTGAGGGTATATTTCTATTTGAATTTAATAAATTTGACTCTGATCTCACTCATAGAAGTTGATGAGAATAATTTAGAAATTTTATGATTTATAAAACATTTAGTGACTTAATTTGAGTATTTAATATATTATGGTTATTGCATTAATAGTGAATTTAAGTATTGAATAAAGTTTACTATTAATTTAATGGGTGGTATGTCCCTAAGTTAAATCTTCATATTTAGTACAATCAGCATTATTATTTGAAAAAGGACAAATAACACTTTGAACTTCCAAAGATCTTTAAATTGTTAAGTCACACTCTAAAGAACTTATCATATTATACCATCAATCAAATAAAAAAATAAAAATGTGATCTAATTTTTAAAATTGAGCATAAATTCGTTTATTGAGTAAATATTAAGTGAACGTTTACTGATGATGACATCAAATGACAATGTTAACGTTACGAGCAATGCTACAGAGACTTTATTTGAGAACCTAATGATGTGGTTTTAATTACAACCATTGGATTAGTTGTGAGTTCCAATGTTAGATGAAACCCACAACCAATCCAATAATTATACATCATTAGATTCCTAAATAAGGTCTCCAAATAATATTTTACTAAAGTTATAACATCGTTACATGAGTGAATGTTTAGTCGACCCTAACATTACTTGGGAGAATAATAGATGAGGTAGAAACCAACAAAGTATTATCAACGGGTCTTTGGTCTAATAGTATTCATTGTCTTGTTATCAATGGGGCTTTGGTCTAATGATACTCTTTGTCTTACAAAAATTTTGTCTTCTTAAGGTCAAAGTTCAAGTACCCCTCCCCCTCCCCCTCCCCCTCCCCCTCCCCAAAATAAATAAATAAAAAAAGTTGATGAGGTAGAGGAGGGGGATCCTAAGAGAGATTTTTGGCTGGTTCTAGGCGTTAGCAATAGCATTGAAGATTTAAAGGGAGGATGAGTTGGCTAAGTCAAGATAGCTTTTACCATTTGCCCATCCCTAAAATCACAAGTCAAAAAACACCACCCAAGGTTACTCCTGAAAATAATTTCTATGGGGTTTCTGTTTTGGTTATGGAGTTCTCTATCCTGAAAATACCGTATCAATATTTATTATTTTTATGAGTAATTTATCATTGTTCTGGGCCTTCTGGCCCATGATTATTTTTATTATTGTTGTAATCCTAAAAAAAATTATAAAAATAATTATCACAACAGTGATAAAAACATCACAAAAATAATAAAAATATCTATAAAAATAATAAATCACCCACAAAAATAAAATAAAAAATTTGTTATAAAAATGTTTATAAAAATATTTATAAAAATAATAAATTTTGAAAATACGGTACCAAATTTTTTTATTCGATACCCAAGTCAAGTCCGTTGGTTACATTCGTACGATATATCATTTCAATCTTTTTTAGTACATATATTTGGTACCGGAGTCAAGTACTTTGTTTACATTTGCACTACATGCAATTTCAATCTCTTTAACTACATTTGCCTTCCGACAACTTTCTTCTACAATAAATAAGTGGGCCTCGTACCAATAATTAAGGGACTTACCTACCCTTAACTAAGGAAATTGAGAGAGAGAGAGTCTGTTACAAGAGATTATTAGAATCATTTGATCTCAAAAAACAGGATAGAATGTGTGTTAATTACGAGAGGTTTGAATCATAGAAAGTGAAAGAATTAATGTCGTATATCAAACGTAATAGGGAGTGAAATCCACTCTAGTATGTTTTTCTTAATTTTTTTTTCTTGGTAGTTCATCTATCGTGAATTCATGAGAAACTAATTTTATATAAGTGGGTCTCTCATTCGTTAATGGTGGATGATCCATCGAGAAAACAAATGAGAAAATAAGTACCAGAAAGATGTAGATGAAAGTGATAGTATACAGCTGAAATAACCATATGCTATTGTTGTTTATATGGAATTATAGTTCAGTTGGTATCTGTTTGGTTGATTAAATTCTAAGGAATATCCAGTTTAAGGTGGAGACCTCCCTACCACCACTGTAACAGTCTGTTTGGTTTGGTGAAAAAATTGGGTGGATGGAAAGTTGAGGGTTAAAAATGGGAGGGAAGAAAAGCTTTTCTATTGTTTTGTTTCAAAGGAAAAAGTTATGGAAAAGGTGATAAAAAAAGGTGATGAAAAAGAAGAGTGGGAGGAAACCGCATCACTTTTGTCCACCATTTTTCAGTCCGTCCGTTTTTGGGCGGATAGCCAGGGAGAGAGAGAGAAGGGGTTTTGAGTGGGCTAAGTTAATTTACTATAATACCCTCCAATTTTTTGGCCTTTTTAAATGTCTGCACACTAACTAATGTATTTATGTAATTGGTTTAAATCTACAAACCACTACGAACTAATGTACACCCCCCCCCCCCCCCCCCCCCCTCTCGAACCAATGTACTGGACCTTTTTTTTTTTTTACTTTCTAGAACATTCTAGAACTTATCCTCCATCTTTAACACAACAAAACATATTAATATTTTTTACTTGTCCAATTGAAATGACATTTTTCTACACACGTCAAATTGGAACATATTTATTTGATAATATAGCACATTAGGGGCTTTGAACTTTTATGTCATGGTAAAAATTATTTTTATATATGAGGGTATAATAGTAAATTAAAGGTATTTACTTTTGATTTTTCTTTCATTTTTCTTCTAATTCCAAACAATGGAAAGTTTATCCTTCTAATTTTTCATCCATGTTACCAAACAAAAAGGAGAGAAAAAGGGTTTCGTTTCTTCATGGATGGAAAGATCATCCATTCTATTTTTTCATTCCTTATATTTTCCATCATTCCAACCAAACATACCATAATTCTATACCGGAGAAGAAGGAAAAAGATCTTCATCATCCGTCAATAAAATGGAGAGTGGTACTTTACCTCTAGATTTAAAATCTTACAGTTGATTACGACTCGATAACAACTCAAAATGATACAATCCGAACACAAACGACATGACTCAACTGGTGCCCTCTATCATTGATCAATCCTTGAAGATATACCATCAATGTAACCAATTTTGTTCTTAATTAAATTTAATTACCCATCTAAATATGATTATTTAGAAGGTTAAAACAAATTTTATATTCACAAGACTCTCATTATTATAATATTAAGATCGGTGTTCGTAGAATTGCCGACATAATATGACCATGCATGTCATAGTATCACACATATGGAAATTTATGCACATGATGTACCCAATCTCTATCATTGCATACATTGTATGAATTCTTTGTGTTTCCTCGGAGGGGTACTTATCTGTTGGACAGCAAAGGTGGTAGGGAAAGGACCATAAGGTTCTGTTTGGAAGGATACAATCTTTTGGTAGGCCTGCTTGCAGAGTTGGGTTAGGTGGATGATTGTTATAGATTCACAAGGAATGGTGTGAATATGGGGAGCAACCCATGCTAAAATGATCTATGATGGGGGTAAAGGGGGTCCCCTACATGCCTTTGCAATGACTCACTATGCCACCCACCCACCCCAACTGACTAATTTTGATGACAAATTGAATGATACTCTGTGGGACAAGAGGCCCATACTTGTAATGCCTGTGATTCACCTCACTTGTTCCATGACAAATTTATACCAGCTAATGTGAAGGATACTTTTTTGGTGCAGGCCTCATGGATAGAAGTATGTCTGAATGGACATTGAGAGTACTTAACCCAAATATATATAGTTCAAAAGGTAATAGAGACGAATTGTAAATGTAGATGTTTCGAGTTTGAATTTTGGCAACTTTTTGGGCCAGACTAAGGGATTTATCTCTTATGAATACCCTAATCTTGGCGTTGATGACTTGCTTTTGACTGGACTGAGGAGAGGATTAGTGGAGGTGCACGTTAACTAATCCGAATATCTCTGACCGTTGAACAAAAAAAAAGGACATTGAGAGGATTTACATACTTTCAAAACTTTTGGTTAATATTTCATAAATTACATATTTAGGGTTACATGCGGTTGAAGTGCATAAATACATATTAATTATAATTTTTTAAGAAAAAATTAGATTTTTATTTTTAATTTTATTTCAATAAATGTCATAATAGAACATGAATTTTGGTTGCAAAATTTAAAATATTGGATATTCTATCTTTCATTGGAGTATTTTTGGTCTAAGTATAATATTTTAATCGTGTTGCACCTTTTTTTTTTTTTTTTTAAATATAATATTTTAAACTTGAGGGGTCGAAGTATTACATGCCTACAAACTCAGAGGGTTTGGGTGTAATTTTACTAAACGGATATACTAACGGACATTGAGAGCAGGGATCTAAGTGTTACGTGCATAGAAACTTCAGGGGTTTGTGTGTAATATTTTAAATATTAAGGGATCTGAGTGATTAAACAACAAACTTCAGGGGGTCTAAGTATAATTCTCCCTAAAAAATTATCTAATGGATCAAAATGAATTCTGAAATTTTTATTCTGCTAAAAAAATTTAAATTGGGGTAAATTACACTTGCTCCCTTAAACTATCACCCTTTTTCCACTTTGCTCTCTCAGCTATCAAATTTGTCACATTGCACTCTCAACTAACACTTTTGTTTTGCATTGCCCAAATCGCAAACATTTCTTTTTGGACGAAAATCACTGATGTGTTGGACTAAAATGAAAAAAAATTATATAGTTTTAGGGGCAAAATGAAATAATTTTTTTGTTAAATATGTGACATAGTTAAGGGTACAATGTGATAAATCGAGTAAGTAAAAATAAAAATAAAATAACTTATACTTACTCAAAATCATTTATTTATAAAACACTTCTCATTCTTATATTTTATTACTACCACCATCATCCCACCACCACCACTGTCCATCACTACCCCACCAACCACCACCACTACTCCACCACAATACATCGTCACTGTCACCATCGTCACCACCCAAAACCACAACCACCACCATCACCATTACCCATCACTGCCACTCTCACCAAATTTTAATATATGTTTTGGAGATATATTAAAAATTCAAACATAGATAAGTATTTTTTTTTAATTGATAATTCGAACATTCTTTTTTATAAAATACTTTTTTGTTTGAACATCCAAACGATGTTTATTTAATGAAAATATTTTTTTATAAAATACTTATTTAAGAAATATTTTTTCAATTTTAATGAATTCTCCGGCTGCCGGTGAGACAAAGTACCAGAAGGCCAACCATTACTGCGTTTATTGTCACTCTGTCAATGCTTCACCTACTTCTACTCTAATGGGTATGGCTCCTTATTCGCCACCGATGTCTCCGCCGCTCTCTCCGGCAAACACTCCGGCAATGACTGGGACTGGGTATTCCCCGTTATCGCGATACAATGATCGGATGGTGAGTGTTGATTCGTGTGGGTTGAACCAATTGAGTCAGTTCAATAATGGGTCTATGAGTTACAAGGATGTGCTTACTGAGTTGATGAGCTCCTTGGAGGCCATGAAAGTTTGTGAAGCTTCACATGCAAGTGCTAACAATAGGAATCTGCCATGGGTTGATGTTAATTTCAATGGTGATGATCAACATCAGTTCATTCTCTCTCCTTCAACTCCAATCTCTTCTGGGTATGCACATTTTTCGGCCGGAGATGGTTCAAGCAGGAGCTTTGTTGACGATAAGTTCAGTGACAATGGTTTGGCAGGTCCTGATTTTGGGTGGGTCAATGATCTCTTGACCTAGAACAGGGACCATTGGGTTGTCATCATGATGGTGGTGATAGTGAAGAATAATTGATGAGGATTTTGTATATGGAGGGCTGCAATATCCATGGATACACATCAAAGTGTATATATGTGAGATTGGGTGTTGGATTGTTTTGCTTTCTGTTATTACTTTTCTTTCTGTCAAAAGTTTATTTCTGTGAATTGTTCAATCTGTGTCTGTCTATGTGACTGAGTATGATCAGTCTTTTAAAGCTTAATTGAGTTGTATTTTGTAAGTTGTATTGTTGTTTAAGGGAGCGTTGTGTATTCGACAATTGTTAAAGGAGTCGGTGAATAATGATTTGCTGTTTAATCTTTGCCTTAAATATCATAATTAGTTGCACTTCATATCCGATTTACCAAGTGGTGCAAGAGATTTGACTGTGACCAAGCTGGGAACGGTAGTGACCTCCTATCGGTCCACTCCAATTAGGGATGACAGTGGATCGGTCTAAATTCATTCTGTTTGGACCGAGAATTCATACGATATATCATTTCACCGGGGATTCGTACGATATATCATTTCAATCTCTTTTAGTACATATATTTGGTACCGGAGTCAAGTACTTTGTTTACATTTGTACTACATGCAATTTCAATCTCTTTAACTGCATTTGCCTTCCGACAACTTTCTTCTACAATAAATAAGTGGGCCTCGTACCAATAAATAAGGGACTTACCTACCCTTAACTAAGGAAATTGAGAGAGAGAGTCTGTTACAAGAGATTATTAGAATCATTTGATCTCAAAAAACAGGATAGAATGTGTGTTAATTACGAGAGGTTTGAATCATAGAAAGTGAAAGAATTAATATCGTATATCAAACGTGATAGGGAGTGAAATCTACTCCACCATATTTTTCTTCTTGTTAGTTCATTTATCGTGAATTCATGAGAGACTAATAATTCTTTATTGCCTGACCTTAAGAGATTACTAAAATTCGAACTCAGGACATTTAAATTTACAATTCGTTAATATTATCACTTAAACTACATATTGATTGAATTGAATTTCAAACATCTAGTTTCTTTGCAAGTGCCTGTGCTTTTATAGGCCTTCACTATTCTTCTTCCATCTTTTTCATTGTTTTATTATTGTTGTGATCTAAGGATAGTGGAGATCAAAAGGTGTTCAAGTTGTGAATCAATTTAGATTTTTCATTAACCACCATGACTTTTTTTCCCAATTGCACTCATACATCTGCAAGTTCAGTCTTCTTTGGCTTGCTTGTTTTTTATATAGAAACTTAGGTTTATGATGATCCACTACGATATTAAATAATCTCTTGATTCATTGTATTTAAATGGGTCTTTGCTAATATTACAACAAGAAAATTGACGGAATCAAATTAACATTAACCTATTGAGTGTGAAAGCGGTTCAAATTATAACGAGGTAGACTGTATGAACCCGTTTAACTAATATATAAACACAACTACACGAACAAAATTAGACGTTATTATACATAGTAATTTTGTTTTTAAAAAATACCGTAATTTGATAAATAAGTTAAAAAATAATTTATTTTAAAACTGTTGTATTTTGATAATTAAATGGAGGCTTTGTGTATTTTAGTATATTACACTAGTCGTACCCCTTTTCCTGCCATCACCCTTCTGTACAACCACTTAATACTGGCTGCCACGTATTTGCTTAATGGAGAGCCGGAGGCAAATCATTGGTCCGTTTTACGTGAATATTGGGTCTAATAATAACACTCGTCACTCTTATTAATTATAAATAAATAAATTAATAAAATGAACCCATCAACAGATTGAATTTAAATTTTTTAATTTCTTTTAATCTTAATTCCAATCGATTTAAATTCGATCCTAATCCCCGGCCACACTGAATCTCCAATATATTTTATTTGCAAAGTTTATAATTCAAACTCGTTAAAAATAAATTTTTCGATTTGATCTGAAAATTGATTTTTTTTTTTGTTTAACGGTCAGAGTTGTTCTGATCAATTTACGCGTACTTCGTTTAATCTCCTACCTGGTTCGGTCAAATGCAGGTTTTTCACGTCGACAATAAGACGTCTGAGTTTACCGTTCATTCTTATTACTATTTGAACTACTTTGAAGATTGGGTACGAGACAATTTCAAGTTTGGTGGGTAAATTGGGATTTAGGAAAAATAAATGGGCAAAATTAACAAAATTTAACCCAGCCGCGTTCACTGTTCATATATAAATACAACTCTCTCTTTCTCTCTCTCTCTCTCTAACACAGCCCCTTGGTTCTCTCCCTTTGGATCTCTGTCTCTCTCTAAGTCAGAGTGTCCTTCCGTACCATCAATGGCGTTCGTGTCGTTCCTAGGCAGAGGGCTCTTCGTCTCTGTCTTCATTCTCTCTGCTTGGCAAGAGTAAGCTCTTTTTTCTTCACTCTTACGATCTGCAGATCTACTATATTTACACTTCATCCGACATACATATACACTTGTATGTTTGTGGATGTGGATGTATATATTTCGCTATGATTTGTTGTGTTGTTTTGTTTAGTATGAAAAAAGGTTAGGGTTTTTTCTTATAACTTCAGTGAAAACTCATTCTCTATGCTTGTAGTACTGGATCTGTTACGGATGAGGTCTGTTATGCTTTCTTGATAGATTTGGACATGCAATACTCTATTGGCCTCGATTTGTTGTCTGATTTGTGTAGATTTTGCTTTATTTAGAGTACTTCTCCTTTATTTTGAAAGTTGATTGGGACCCGTTAGCTAGAATGTAGTCTTTTTCTCTACTGTTTTGTATTCTCTGTATACACACACACACACATGCAAATCCGTGTTTTTATAACTCCCCACCAAAAAAAAAAAAAACTACTTAAAACCTTCGTCAGAATTTATGTGCAGGATTTTTTTCCCGACAGTTCTGTGTGCTCTTTGCTGCCTTGTCCTTTCAGTGAAAATTTTGAACCTTGTTTTAAAAATTGCGGCCAAACATGGCTCTAGTACTTATGACATCCAGGAGGACTATAAGTGTTGGTGTTTTAACTCTTTATTAATCGTAACTTTCTGTTGAAGTAGTAGGGAAAAAATGTGGGATGTTCCAACCTTGGGGTTGATCCGGTTGTGGTTATAACAACAGGGAGGGATTCACTAATCACAGGGTCCAATCGGATGCCTTTGTTTTTTTATTTGGGTCCACCCTGGATTTGTGGAGTTTTTCAGCAACCCTTATATTTTATTTAGTAGAGCAATGTATATTTTTTTGTTTAAGTTCAGTTCCTTGTGTTTTATTTGTATACTGTATTTGCAGATGAGTGGTGACAATAAATTAATTTGGATTATGTGTGGCAATGGCTTGTTAATTGCTACTATGCCATTCCTTTTTGGATGTCCTCATTTCCTTTTGTGTCCGTTCCAAAATGTATGTCCCCTTTCATATAGTTAAAACTGTTAAACAATCAAGAGAAATACAAGAAACAAGAAAGAAGAGGAGGAAGAAGAGGCTAGAGTTTCATTGATACTGCATAATTCTACTGAATACCAAAAAGTAGAATTGGAGAGCAGGGCTTTGGATTGCATCCTCGGGTGTGGCACCTTCTCTCGGTTCTGCAACCACATGTAGAATGGAGTTTGAATTCTTGCCACCTCTTCGTACCAGCCACTTCATTTGAACTTCCATTTTCTCAATAAGATCAAATATTTCTATTTGGCGGTACTTGATGGCTACGTGTAAAATAGTATTGCCTTCATCATCGATATGCTTGAATGCCTCAGGATGTACTGAGTATCTCATTTACAATCTCCACACAGCCGTATCTAGTGGCCAAAAATAATGGTGTTGGGGGTTCCTTTGCCTCTTTTTGCAAGGAAGGAGTGTCTGGCTCCTCTCCAAACTCATGGACATCCTCTTTTTCTTCTTCATGGTCAGTATACTTCCCTGGTAATTCTTTTTGTGCTAATAATCGAGCAAGTTTAACAGCTGATATATATTTTTGTTTCTTTTTTTGAAGTTCCTCCCACCAGGGCAGTGTATGAAGAGATTTACAGATAAAGAGGGAAGCATAGAAGACAGAGGAGAAATGCTGAGATCATTTTCATTGTAAATCTTTTCCATACATCTACAAGAGAATGCCTTTAGTATTTATAGACAAGGCATTGAACATACAGCTGAAATCTAACTGGATGCCAACATGACAAATATCAGTTGATTAGTTATAACTGATTTTAGTTACAACACCCTAATTAGTTAGATTAGTTGCTCTGGTTATCATTCCCCCTCAAACTAATGGGTGGTGAACCAACCATAAGTTTGTCTCTCAGCTGCAGAAACCTAGCAGAAGCAAGGCTCTTGGTAAAAACATCAGCTAGCTGATCAGTAGAAGAAATATAGTGAACCACAAGATCTTTGCTTTGAACCTTCTCTCGGATAAAATGAAAGTCAATATCCATATACTTCGTATGACCATGAAACACTGGATTGGATGCTAAGGCCAGAGTAGAAACATTATCACACCAGAGAATGGGGGCTTGAGGCAGCAGGACTTGAAGATCCTTAAGCAATAGTTGAAGCCAAGTGAGTTCAGCAATGGTATGTGTTAGGGCCCTAAATTCTGCTTCTGTGGAAGACCTAGACACAGTAGGTTACTTCTTAGTGCCCCAGTGAATGAGATTATTACCTATAGCAAGGATAAACCCAGTAGTAGACCTCCTGTCATCAGGATCCCCTGCCCAGTCTGCATCACTAAAGGCAGAAAGACTCAGACCACCTTTGTGATAAGAGATACCAAATGTAGAAGTACCTTTGAGATATCTTAAGATTCTTTTCACAGCAGCAAAGTGAACATCTGTGGGAGCTTGCATATGCTGACAAACTTGATTTACTGAAAAACTGATATCTGGTCTAGTAAATGTCAAGTATTGAAGAGAACCAACAACACTCCTGTAGAAATATGGATCTGCAAGAGATGTACCAGCAGTTTTACTCAATCTGGATGAAGCTACACAAGGAGTTTTACAGGGTTTGCAGTTAGACATGTTGGTTTTCTGAAGAAGATCAGCAATGTATTTTTCCTGACTGAGAAACAAACCAGTAGAAGTATATTGAATCTGAAGACCAAGAAAGAAATGCAGGACACCTAAATCCTTCATTTCAAACTGCAGGTTCAGTTGGTGCTTCATATTGACAATAAATGAAGGATCATTGCCTGTGAGAATTATATCATCAACATACAAGAGGAGTACAGTAAGAGAACCATTGACTTTTCTAAGAAACAAAGAAGGATCTGAAGAAGAAGAAACAAAACCAAATGTGATCAATTGCGAGGTGAACTTCTGAAACCAAGCCCTAGGGGCCTGCTTCAAACCATAGATAGACTTATGTAACTGACACACATGGGTAGGATACTGGGAATCAACAAAACCAGGAGGTTGGGACATATGAATAGACTCAGTGATTGTGCCATGTAAAAAGGCATTTTTAACATCCAGTTGATGCAGCTTCTAATCGAATTGAGTGGCCAAAGCAAGAATGAGTTTAACAGTGGCATGCTTCACTACAGGACTAAAAGTTTCTGAAAAATCAATCCCCTCCTCTTGATGAAATCCCTTTGCCACCAACCGAGCTTTATATCTAGAGATAGAACCATCTGAATTCTGTTTTATTCGATAAACCCACTTGCAGCCAATTACATTTTGAGTGGGAGAAGGTGGAACAAGAGACCAAGTGCCCTGATTCTGTAATGCAGTAAACTCTTCTGCCATAGCTTTCCTCCATTCAGGATATTTAGAAGCAGCTGTATAAGAAGTGGGTTCTGAGACAAAGGAAATGGATGTAGCTATATATGTTTTGGGTTTGAAGATTCCTAACTTGGACCTAGTGTGCATAGGATGAACTGAGACTGGACCAGACTCTATAGGAGGAGAAATAGGTAAAGGTGGACTAGAATCTATAGGAGTAGAAGTAGGTAAAGGTGGAATGGGAAAAGTAGAAGAAGATACCTCAGAGTGAGGGACTAGAGAAGAGGAAACACAAGAAGACACAGGGAGAAACAAAGGAGTTAGATATGGAATGGGTGCAGAAGAAGTAAAAAAAGAAGAGGCCAGAACAGAATTAGAACTAGTGGATGCAGTAGAGGGAAACCAATGAGCTAAATCTGGAGAAACAAAGGAAGATGTGTAAGACTGGGTGGCATAAGGAAACACATTCTCATGAAAAACAACATGTCTTGAAGTATAAATCCTATGATGGATAGGATCATAGCACAAGTATCCCTTGTAGTCAAAAGGATAACCAATGAAAATACACTGAGTGGTCTTTGGTTCAAGCTTATGTTTGTTGTAAGGTTTCAAAAGAGGATAACATGCACAACCAAACACTTTAAGATATGAATAATCTGGAATTTCATGAAAAAGCAGTTCATAAGGAGATTTATGAGATGTGACCTTACTAGGCATCCTGTTAATAAGATAGGTGGCTGTTGCAAAAGCATGGAACTAGAAAGAGTAAGGTAAAAAGGCTTTGGTAAGAAGAGCAATGGCTGTTTCTGTAATGTGTCTATGTTTTCTTTCTGCAATACCATTTTGTTGGGGAGTGTGAGGACAAGATTTGATCTGATGAATGCCATTAAGAGTGAGATACTGCTTGAGTTGAAGACTATTGTATTCACCACCTCCATCAGAATGCAAAGCTTTAAGAATTTGAGACAATTTCGTCTCAATGTAGGGCTTAAACTGAGTGATCACAGTATACACATCTGATTTGGCAAGTAAGGGAAATATCCAAGTAAATCTAGTACAATCATCAACAAATGAAACATAGTATTTATAGCCATGAATAGAAGGGTGAGGAGCAGGACCCCAAACATCACTATGCAAAATGTGTAAAGGAGTGGCTGAAAATGTAGTAGAAACTGGAAAAGGTTGTTTGGACATTTTGCCATACAAACACGGAGTACATTGACAAGAATGGAAGCCAGATTTATTGTAAGGAATATTAGTCTTGGACAAAATTTGATGCAGAACTGGAGAAGATGGATGGCCTAGGCGATCATGCCATGTGTGAGCTGTTACTCTGGTGCCAAGAAAAGCTACAGGAGATGAAGATGAAGACTGAACACCAACAATAGGATACAAGCCATTGCTACATTTGCCTTGATAGAGGACTTGTTTGGTGCCTTGTCCTGAATGATAAAGGAGTTAGAATCAAACATGAATAGGCAATGATTATCTTGACAAAATTTCTTAACAGAAATCAGATTAGCAGAAATAGCAGGAACTCTGAGTACATTATTGAGTTTAAAACAATAAGAAGGAGTGACAAGAAGAGAGTGACCTGAGTGAGTAATGGGAAGTTCATGACCATTACCAATAGTAATACCAGCATCTCCTTGATAAGGAGTAGTAAGAGTAAGATTTTCAAGATCTGAAGTAATATGATGTGATGCTCCTGAGTTAGTCAACTAGTAATTCGAATTTTGTGAACCAGATGAGGTAGGGAATTGATTAGCAGATAGATGATCCACTGAAGAATAGGAAGAAGAATCTGAAAAGGCTATCATAGCAGAATTTGGAGAAGAGGAAGACTGATACTGGCCAGGATTATTGTGATAGGAAAGATTCATACGATGATAGCAGTTAGAAGCACTGTGACCAAATTTATTGCAGATCTGACAAGTTATTTGTGGTTTGTTGTAGTTGAAAGTCTGACCCCTGCCTTGAGTAGAAAATTGCTGATGAGATCCCTGATACTGAGAATTAAATCTTCCTCCATATTGATTTCTGCCTCCACCTCCTCTATTGCCATATCGACCTCGATTGCCACTTCGTCCTTGATTGAAATTGTTCCTTCCTAAATTGTGTTGATTGCTGTATGGTTTGTACTATGTAGTAACCATTGCTGTAGGTGAGAACTAACTATGTTGTGGTTTTTGAACAATATTGACAGAAATTTCCTCTGTTTTCGGTAAAGCATGAAGCTCTTCAAGAGAAAGAGGATGAGACCTAGTCCTAATTGCTGTTCTGAAAGAGCTGTACTCTTGTGGCAAGCCATTCAATGTATACAATATAATATTTTCTTCTTCTACAAATACTGAGACTGCTGCTAGTTTATCACATATTACTTTGATTTTCTGCACATAATCGTCAACTGAATCTGTTCCTTTGGTAATAGATTGCAGACTGGTTTTAAGTTGAATAACATTTGCTCGTGACTGTGAGGAGAATCTTCTTTCCAGAGCTAACCAGACATCTCTTGATGTATTATAACCAACAACATGAGCAATTGCTGATGGTGAAAGAGTAGCATTAATCAGTGTCATTAAGGCCTGATTTTGAATCTGCCATTGTTGATAACTTGAATCAATTTCTGTGGTAGTAACTCCAGTTTCATCTGATAAAAACTTCTGAGGACAAGGATTTGATCCATCAAGAAAACCTAGCAGAGAGTGAGCTCGTAACAGTGATGAGATCTGAAATTTCCAAGAAATATAGTTTGTGGAATCTAATCGAAGAGAAATCAAATTGCAAATATTAGACAAAAGATAAATAGGAGATTGAAAAGGAAGATTTGATGAACTGGTAGTAGCAACTGATGGAGTAATTGGAACTGAAGATGATGAGTTAGCCATTGATGAAGACTTTCGTCTCTTATGGCTCTGATACCATGAAGAGATTTACAGATAAAAAGGGAAGCATAGAAGACAGAGGAGAAATGCTGAGATCATTTTCATTGTAAATCTTTTCCATACATCTACAAGAGAATGCCTTTAGTATTTATAGACAAGGCATTGAACATACAGCTGGAATCTAACTGGATGCCAACATGACAAATATCAGTTGATTAGTTATAACTGATTTTAGTTACAACACCCTAATTAGTTAGATTAATTGCTCTGGTTATCAGTGTACACCATGATGCACCTTTCCAAGAAATGAAAATCAGTTTCTAAATTTTCCATACTGTGATGATGATAGTAGTGCAAAATTAAAATATGAAGTGCATTAACCAATCAACTTTTTACCTTCTTCCCTTACACTGGTATTGTCTGTAGTTGAGACACCTGAAAAAAAGAAATCTGTAGTTGAGACACCTGAAAAAAAGAAAGAAGAATTTTTGTGATATAGATTCAAGCACCACTATACATTACAGAGAAGAAAATACTCTATACAAACTTTCCAATTAAGCAATGTGCAAAAAAATTGAAAGGGAAGTATCATACCGGACAGGATATAATGCTTCTGCCATCCACTACCTTTGTTAAATGCTGTTGGATTCCGCGCAAGATGTTGAAGAGCGGTCAGCCCTTCTTTGTCTCTTTCATTAACTAAACGCAGATACTTTTTTGCGATCAAAAGAGCCTTGCCTGTTTATATTTTATGGAAAATATCGAATAAGAAATCTATAAAATAATAGAAACCC
Source organism: Ilex aquifolium (assembly GCA_951799425.1). Classification (NCBI taxonomy): domain Eukaryota; kingdom Viridiplantae; phylum Streptophyta; class Magnoliopsida; order Aquifoliales; family Aquifoliaceae; genus Ilex; species Ilex aquifolium. The sequence goes on from OX637394.1 coordinate 46,752,440, forward strand.
CCGTGACTTTAGAAATCAGTTAGGCTAATTTAACACCTACGTACAGATTGACCCTCTATTAACAAACATAAAAAAGTGCAACCAACAATACTATTGAGATAGAGGAATGAACTTACCAAACTGCTCAGTGATAATAGCTATATGAACTTACCAAACTGCTCTTATTCACTTCTTCGTCAAGAAACTGGAACATCTTAACTTGTCCATAACGAACTGCGCGAAAAAGAGCTGTGTCTTTATGTTTGTTAGGCTTAATTAACAGCTCAGGTGTCTTATGCAACATTTCTTTCGCGGCTGGGACAAATTCGTCATAAATTGCTGCCTCATGGAGGATAGTATTTCCAGTATTATTTTGAAGCAACATTTTTTGTTTGAGTTGATCTTGAGGGAATTCTTTGAGCAAATCTAGCAAACTCGTTACTAACTTTACTTGCAAAGAGTATAAGGCCATATGAAGGACCGTGTCACCATGGATGGTCAATACGCGAAATGGACCTTCTGGAATTTCTTTGCAGTGTCTAAGCACATGGTCGTGCTCTTTGTACATTACAGCCTTGTACAGCTCTTTATTATTGGAGTCAGCCATGTATGCGTGCGCTATAGATGGAGAGAAAGAGAGGGAGGAATGTTGAATGCAGGAGTTTAGGCCATGTGTGAGGTATATATAAAGGTACTCACACACACACAAACAAACATCTAAGCCGAACTGTTACGACCCAGATCAAGTTGCTGTTGTTGTTAGTTTCCTCATGAAAATTGTTCGCGTGTCTAATCAAGGTACTAATTCTTTATTTTACAGCTAACAAAGTAAGGAATGCTTATTCTATATTCTGGATATGTTAGTGGACAATAACCAAAAGGGAATGAGATTCCTTAAACTTTTCCTGATGCAGTACGATGAAAGGAAATGGAGACAATGAGTAGACAGATGGGGAAACAGTTGAAAAGTGCTGGTTAGAGCAATGAACACCATACATAATCGAACCAAGCTACTCGATTTCAACTCGGGTTCGAGGTGTTTTGGACTCGTTTAGGCTCCGAACTTGAATAATTTTTTAAGTTTGTTTAGAAAACGAGCTCGATAGATTTGACTCGTTTATGTGAAAATACACGGGGTTCAACTTAGATTCGGTTCGTTTAAAAAAAGAGCCGAACTTGAACAATTTTTTAGACTTGTTTAAAAAAATGAACTCAATAGACTTAACTCGAGTTCGTTTGAATTTGTTCGAGTATCAGTCCTACATACAATATCTTCATGGGAAACAATTTCACATGAAAATGAAAAAGAAGATGAAACGAAAACATGGGAAAATATGAAAGCAACTTTATTATAAAGTTTTATATAAATTTATAAACTTTATAATAAAAAATTATAAATTTTTTATTATAAACTTTATTATAAATTTTTGTATTACAATATTCTAGGTAAAATACACTTTCAGTCCCCAAAATATACGTTTAGTGTCTATTTGGTCTCCAATCTTTTAATTGTGTCTATTTGGTTTCTAAGGTTTTTAATTTGTATCTACGTAGTCCAGTCCTAAACGTCCGTCAGAAAATCGTGACAATTTCGGTCATGTGCCAATCATTTGATTCTTAATTTTGTTTCTATTTTGTCCCACGTGATTGACACATGACCAGAGACGTTAATAATTTTTTGACGGACATTTAGGGTTAGACCACATAGATACAAATTAAGAATCTTAAGTACTAAATAGATACAATTGAAAGATTAGGAACAAAATATACACTTCACACATATTTAAGGACTAAAAAAAGTTGAAGCAACAGTATTTTTAGTGGTTCTTGAAATCGATCCCGTAGCTTAGTCTGCGCTCTTGAACGAGCAGCATTCCTTCACGTCCCACATTTCTTTTCTTTTATGAGTATTTCACACTATATGCATAGCTTGGCTGACCTCTCCTTCCGTCTCGTAGGAGAAAGAAAAAGAAGATAGGCATCGAAAGAAGCACTTCTTCACTTTCTTTCCATCTGCTATACACGGTTCCCACTTTTATACTTGCTTCTAACATTCGTACAATTATGGTTCCGGGTGATGCACCATAGAAGTAACTTCATACTCCTTCAAGTTGACTTTCGACAAAAAGCATTCTTCCATTATAATGAGTAATTAAAATGATAACTCTACAAAAAAAACAATACAAGAAAAGAAATTACTGGACAGCACTATAGACAGCACTTGAAAATCAGCATAAAGATTATAGATCTAGTTCATGATGTTCCAGTAGTCAATGGTCCCTCTGCTAGTGCTTATTTTGTAAATTTGCTTTCTTGAGAGCCATGAATTTAGCTTGTAACTCATCGTAGTCTGGCAGCTTCGGATGGACATGGCGAGATGAAGAGGATGCAGTGCTCAAATTACTACACTCTTGAATTGGGAACGAATTGGACCGGAGAATGTTGTCAGCGTGACTCTCTGTAGGCCTTTCTGGGGGCATAGTCACTGCCCTCGAGTAAATGGGTTGAATACCCTTCCTAGTCCAAGGACTAGGCGTAGCACAATTTGCTGGATAGTCTCCTCTGTCTGCATCCCATTCCTTGTCCAGTTTTTTGCTCTGCTTCTTAGGCATGTAGTCGGGGTGGACCACATTTTTACACAGCATTGCATCAGTTTGATAGTTTCTTCTTGATCTATGAGGTGGGAGCACCCATTCTCCTCCAGGGTTATTCGGTTTTCCCCTGTCATAACAGTAACAGTGGTAGATATCAGGAGGACATGCCTGCAAAGTTGTTAATCTCTTCTTTGTTTTCCATGGGGAACTTTCCCAATCATACTTGCCATCATCAGTGCAGAAATAACAGGGATGTTCCAAGCTGCAGTTATTGAACATTTCACCTTTGGAGCTGCAGCTGTAGCATGATCTCATCTGAACAGGTTTATACTCTTTAAAACTGAAGTTGTTGCCTAGTTTTGTACAGCGACAATTGACCAATCTTTCTCGAACACAAGATGATTCTCGGTTTTCCTCCCCAGAAACCCTCTTCTGATGCTTTTTCTGGTGAGGGGATTTATGGTTGTAATTTGGCAGATTCTCACATGAACCACCATAATAAATTTCACATTCAGATGCACTTCTACGCTCTCGAGAAAATGATCTCTTCCTCAATCTTTTTCCAGGGGCCTTTTCACTCTTTCTGTAGCTTCTTGAGCCTGTCTTCTCATTCCACAATTCAAACTGCTTCTTAGAAGCTTCATTATGGCGATCTTCAAATATTTCTTGAGTGGGAATAGGGGATGATTTGAACTTGAATAGTCTTTGATCCTGGCAGTTTTGGTCTTTGCTCATGGGAGACTCAAGTTCCTCAATGTCATCAAGATATATCATCTCCTCGGGGAATTTAGCTGAAGTTTCAGAAGAAGATTCGGCCATGCCATCTATAGTGTGTGCCAAAGTGGCAGTGTGGTTTATGCAAGAACTCCAACCTTCAATATTTTTCTGACCAGATAATGTGAGTTCATATGGAAGACTAAGTGAGGTGTCCTTTTCTATTTTCCCTTCTTTCTTATGCATTGAAGATCCCATTGTGTTTAAGAAGGGTGCAGAGCTGTTGACAAGCAAGTGGAAGTGCCAGTAGTATCAGAGCCTTGGTGAGAAGAAAACGGTTCTATTAGAAGTTTCTTGCTCTCTGATGAGATATCAACATATATGATTTTTCCTTCTGTATCATCAACGATTGAACCCTGCAACTGAGAGACTTCAATCCCGTGGCAGTTAGCTTTAAGCTCGTTACTTGGGATTTGATCACCGCTGCTTTTGCTTGCCTGCAGTTTCTTTGGCAGGAATTCAGTTGCGAATGGTAAAAGCAATTGAAGAAATATTTCAGATTTTGTCAAACTTACCAGCTGTTGTTGCAGCTCAGAACTGTATTCAAGTGCCAAAGGTCCTAGTTGAAGGGAACTCCTTGTAATTTCATCCACCAATCTGTACCTCACATCATCTGGGACCGACTTTATCGAGAGGTTCTCTTTGATCTGGTTTTAAAGTATTCAATGGACAACCTGTCGGTTCACTAGATTTCCTGGAAGTAATTCAAGAGCAGTCATTTCAAATCTTTTACCATAACGCTCCCCAAAGAGCTTCCGAATCACCAGAAGCTCTGGTAGATCCCCAAATCTTGCAGATGCAAATATGAGACTTGATACTGCCTCATTGATGTCATTAGGACAGTCCCTGAAACAACGATTGCAACACACTTCTGTTATTATACATAGCAAAAACCTGCATGTTAAAAGGGAGAACGGATGAGCATATAAAATGTTGTGAAATGTGGGATTGAGTTCATCATCACAGCAAGCCATACTTGTGTCTTCGGATGTAGGAAAGGTTAATGACGATTAATTCACAGAAGTGATCCAACATGTCATATACTGCCACTATACTTTCATCTTTAAAGAGCTACTCAACCTGACAATCAATAAAAGATGGTGAGTGAAGAATCAAATATTGCAAGGCTGCTAATGGAAATTCTTCTAAATTTCAAAAAAAATGAGGGAGGAAGAAGGTGCAAGAAAAGAGATTATTACCCCAAAGTCGGTGAGAAAAGTCTTTGTAATTAGTGTCAAAACTGATTACTGAATGAAATTAAGGAATAGCTGATTGAACTTCTGTAAATGCATCGTGTTCCAACTCTTCCCTGATTTTATCCACTTCATTAAATTAAGATCGTATAAGTAGAAATCAAGCTTGATTGTGCACAGTACTACAAGATTTACTCCAGAAATTCATTGATCATATGCTGCTAAAACATCAGCAAGCCGACAATTTCTGCTGATGAGGTTCTTATGCTTTGTTTTTTTTTTTTATTGTTGGGGGGTGGGGGCGTTGGACTTGTAGCCCCTTAGGATGGGAGATTGAGATGAGCACAGCATTAGAAATTAGTGCCAACATTCCCTTTTTGTGATTTCTTTCTATCAAAGAATCATACAAAGGCTATTTCCTTGCAAGACCTCCTTTTTCATCCATCCAGTCTCTGATGAAATAGTTAATTTTATGGAAAGTTAAACATGAAGGCTATTTCATTGCAAAACATTAAAAAAAAAAAACCCGAATGAGGATTATCCAGAACCTAAACAAACCAAGCTTAAAGCATGATGACAGGACACAAAAACCAAAAGTTCAATATTATATCGCGTGGTATAACCATCCAAGCAGTGCTTCCAGCTAAGCACTTTTAGCTGTTTAAGTGATTACATTGCTCTATGCTTTTGAACTAATCAAGCTAAGATTCTAAGGAAAAAATGGAAAACTTCGGAGAGAAAAACTGGGAAAACAATGGTTTTTTGCATGTAGGCGATCATATGAATCAACTTTAGATGGACAAAAAGAGGGGAAAAAAACAGAGGCATAGCAGGGAAAATCTTAACTAACAAAGAAGCATGTAAAACCTTTATTTTCATGGCACTATGATTTTCTATGCAAAAAAGGCAGAAAAAGATATACCCTATTGAAGGCACTCTCATCGTGGCCATGTCTGAGCAGCTCAGCCATGTCGTCTCGCAATTGCCTAACAATCGAACATCTCTTGTTCTTCAGAAGTTTGAGACGGCACTGAACTCGTCTAATCTGTTTCTTGCTGCAATCAAAAAATTATAAAAGATATATGAACCATGTCTGGTAAAAAAACAACCCCAAGAAAGTACGAAACTCAGACTTACCATTTGGAGGCTTTTCTCCACCCAAACAGGATCTCAAACATGTCTGAAACTTCCAAGTCGCTTTTCTGGGTTGTCTCAGTTGGTGGTTTACAATAAAAATTGCCAATAACTAGACTCACAAATTTACCTTTGGAAATCAACTTGTGGAAATATGAAGAAACAAGGTGAATTTGAGGGGTGACGTTTTTGTGTTAGCTGAGAGAAAGATAAGAGGACTTGAAGAGGTTGATGGTGAACTGAACCACCAATGACAGTTGGGTTTAGTTAGGAGGATGGAGCAAGAGTAGTGGGTTTGAAAAATAGAGAACAGAGAGAGAAAGAGGGGGCGGAAAACGGTTCCATCCCGTTGAAAACTGCTCCACTACAATGACTCAATTATTCCCACGTCTCACAAGTCCTAAGAAAACCTCCACATATTTTTTTCCCTCCTTTTTCTTTTACCCTTTTAGCAAGTGACAATTAATTTCCCAACATAATGTAAGGTAGCTCAAATAGTAAAAGAGATGAAATATAAATTCAGATGTCTTGAATTTGAATTTTGACAACCCTTTAGAGCGAGGTCATGAGAGATTTATTCCTCATAAATACTTTAATCCTGACGTGGATAATTTGTCTTTGACCAGACCAGAGAGAAATTTAATCGAGGTGCACATAAATTAACCAAACATCCTTAATCGTTGAAAAAAAGAATATTTTAATTTCCCCCCAAACATTGTATTTCCAAGACATATTGTATCAGCTGAAATGATTAAGTGTTTAGCCCTTCAATATTGAAATATTTTCATTTAAAAACTTACAACATTCATACCTTATTATACAAAATTTAGATTAATTTCCGCCAATTTTATCAAGTCAATGTGTTAGACAACCATAATTTGTTATTAATAATAATTTAAAGTCGTTTTCAAATTTCTTTTTAAAATTTCTCCGCAAAACTTAGTGATTTAAATCGTTACAAACAAAGGAACGGACATTTACTTCGGTAAGGTCGAACAAATTTCGACTTGTGGGGTCACCCTAAATTAAATAAGTTTTATCCTTTTAAGTTATCTTTCATTTCTAAATTTCTATTTGATTGGTCTATCATAGAAAAATGCGATTTCTCTATGTCACCATTAAAAATATTAGTTTCATTATTATTTTTTTGTCACGTCAATATCAAGTGAAAATCTAGAAGTACAAGGTTAAGATTGAAAGTGGATCAGTTTAAGTTGGAAACTTCGAGGCTTTCTTTTCTTGGTAGACCTGCCAAGCCTAAACCCGATTTGCGGATTTATATAAAATTAATACGAAACTAATGAATTTTGGTGTAACTTTAAAATTTTGAATGCTAAACGGATGGACCCTGAAACCGGTTAAATAAATATATAGGTCGATAAGTACTCAATTAAATATAACACGAACTTTCTAAATATAATTTATACAAAACATGAACCCGAGATAAGATAAATCTAACTATATATTACTATAAACCAATTAAATATAATTCGACGACACAACTTAGACCAAAAACGAAATGACGCATTGGAGATTTTCCAGTTGAGCCATGGGAGTCAGAGCTTATGTTTGCATGATGATCATTCGATCACTTCCCACACATGGGAATGAGAGCGTAGCACATCCTTAAACCACACGCACTGACACCTGCTCATCTATGTCTTGTCGGAAACAAAAACTGCCATGGTAGTCGTTCTAGAGTCAAAGCAGTAGGTTATCAAACACCTCTCTCTCTCTCTCTCTCTCTCTTCACACACACACAATATGCTAAAATAAAAACTTGGGTTGGTGGCCAACTAATGGATGGCATGCAATTGTGCAGACACGAGGTGGGGTCTTCTTTGCTTTAGGCATGGGTTAAAAGCTGAGCTCCATAATGATGATCACCAATGGCACAGGAATGAGCCTTTACATTCACCTAGCAATTGAAGATACCAGTTTCTTGTCTATCTGAAAATGAATAGATAATTAGCAAGTTTTAATTTAGTTATAGATGATTGAAACGTAACATGAGTGATTTTATGAGTTATAGTTGATTGAAATGTAACTGACTGATTTTATCAAGCCAGCCAAATAAATAGATCAATAAGAATTCGGCATATACCTGCATGTATCTATTAATCAACGATCAAATTATGATATGACACCATTTACACAATTTACAAACACGACGCAATATGACTGATTAACATAACTACTCTACACATCATTGTTTATCAGAATGAAAACTTCTGCTGAACCAACTCTTCCACTATCTTCTCTAACTTCCTCACCCCCTTGTAGTTCCTTTTTTTTTTTTGAGGGGGGGAGGGGGGCTGAATTTCACATGTCGGTAGGGTGTTATCTTCAACGTTCATTTGGATAGGTCTGGTCTCTGGCTTGATCCTTTGACTTAGTGATGTCCATTAGTTCTAGAAAACTGTGTTTTGAAAAAATAGCATTTTCCACCGATAGTGTCAACTGATAATGCCATAAATTGACCACCGGTCTACTGGAATTGCTATGTGACCAACTAAGGGGAACATTTGAAAGAGAAAGTTGAAGACTGGGAGGACTTCAATGCTTAAGTCAGAAGTAGGAATGAAGAAGCTGAATATCAAATTGGAGTTAGGTTTGCTTACCTGATTGATCTCCTTTCCTCCCTTTTTTATAGGTAGTGATATGTCATTGGGATGTTTATCCCTTGCTTGGATTGGGGTGAATCCCGGATATCTAGTGGTGGAGTGGAGGTAGTAAGATAACAGGCGGTACAAAAACATACCGAGCCCTTTGATTAATTTCATTATATAGAGAGATTCAATACATTTAAATATAGTAAACTAGCTGTACAAAAGTTGTACAAATCTGCCAGTTATGTCCAACTAAGGCATCCTAAATTACAGTACAAAGGAATCCTAAATTAGTCAAGTATTGTCTGGAGGATCCAGAGAATCAGCATGAATTGTGGCAGAGGATATGGCAAAGGATTCTGCAATATCTCTAACATCCCCCTGCAAACTGAGGGGCGGTGAGACACGCAGTTTGGACCTGAGATAGAGAAACCGAGCAACAGTGTGACATTTGGTGAAGATATCTGCAATCTGTTATGTGGTGTTGATGTAGCGAAGTTCAAGATCACCAATTGTTACCTTCTCACGAACATAGTGATAATCAGTTTCAATGTGTTTTGTCCGAGCGTGAAACACAGGGTTGGATGCTAGAGCAATAGCACTTTCATTGTCACACCACAAGACTGGAGCAGAGCAGAGAGTGACATTAAGATCACGAAGTATCATGCGTAACCAAAACAATTCAGCGGTAGTAATGGCCATAGAGCGATATTCGGCCTCCGTGCTGGACTTAGATACCACAGGCTGCTTCTTTGAAGACCAGGAGACAAGATTATCACCCAAAAAGATGCCATATTGATGAGTCGATTTTATACCTACGAATTGAGTATTTTCGGCTTGAGGAATTTGCAAGTTTTCAATTATTTTATATTCCTTTTTATTTGTTTTGTGTGTTTTGATGTTATTTGGTAGGAATCATCATTTGGAAGCCAACAAGATCATTTGGAAGGAAACAAAGTCAATTTGGAGCCTAAGTGTTGGATTTTTGAAGGCTGAGCAACAAGGGGAACTTTAGACTTAAAAAGGGGCAGCGCCTTTCCAGCGCTTTTTCAGTGGCCCAGCACCCACATTCTGTCCAAGCAACGCCTAGGCGCTTGTGTTGGCTCTTGACGTGAATTCTGAATTGTTTTTGACCCGAAATTGGACTCTAATGCTACATATATGCTAGGGTTTGAGTTGGAAAGTGATAGACTGATTTTGGGGGTTGAAAATATAAAAAGAAGACCAATGATTTATAGAAAATTGAAGGCAAGAATCGAAGGAGGCGACGCGAAGAAGATCGGGATTGAAGGCTAGAGAGAGATTGAAGATTGCAACTAAGTTTTCATTCTTTTCTCTTACTTTTACTTCTTGATTTTTTGAGATGTTTAATTTGAGAAGGATGTTTTTCAATTACATTATGAACTAAATTTTTATTAAGATTGCAACGGAACCTAATGTCTAGTTAAATTAATCTACTCTCGATTCTAATTTTATTGATCATATATGAGTTGTTTGTCATATTTTGTGCATAATATATAATTGTGTGGCCAACAATTAATTTGATAACCTAGATGAATTGGGAGATGAATTCTAGGTTTAGATCGGAATATGATGACATGCGTCTAGTTGATTCTTCTTAGGATTGAATAGCTGGGCTTGTGTATAGGATATGAATATACCTATATGCCGTGTGTAACTTTTATGAGAGTTTGAACTTAATGAATCTATTCCAACTTATTTTGCATAGGAATATAGCAATTTAATTGGGAGATATATGCTTATATTACTATCGGAAAAAGTTTGATAAATAATTTTGAAGTCATAGTTAACAGCTTAATTTGATCAATTAACTGGAAAGAGAGTAGAAAGATTTATACGAAGCATTAGGGGAAGTTGTGATCTTAAATTCTTTTATCCGGTAAATTCAACCCTTGATTTTTAAGTTTAGATTTAGTTTTCAATTAGTGAATTCATAGTTGATTGCAATTGTTTAAATAAAATTGAATTGATATAAAGTTAGTACTTGGAAGTTATTAGCAATAATTCTCCGTGGGAACGATAATCTACTTATCAATTTATTACTTGTTGATCGTGTATACTTGCACGTAAATTATCAATACCAAATTCGGACAACAAGTTTTTGGCGCCGTTGCCGGAGAATTATTCTAGTAATTATTTTAATATTAATTTCAATCAATTTGATCTTAGTTTAAACTTATTTATTTATTTTTCTTTTAATTATTTCCGCAAGTACTCTTGAATTTTGTATGCAAACACGATCTACAGGTTAGGAGCTACTACCGTACGAAGACGAAATCGAAAGAAGGCTCCGAAACTTGCGAAAGCAGTGTCAAGAAGTAAATAACCAAGAAGCTATGGCTGAAAATGAACAGAAATCGTTAAGGGATTATGCTATGCCGCTTGTGACGAAAATTCAATCGAGCATTCAAAGGCCCGCAATTCAAGCAAATAATTTCGAGATCAAGCGGGGTACCATTCAAATGATTCAAAATTCAGTGCAGTTTGGGGGTTTGCGTAACGATGACGCAAACAATCATTTGGTGAGTTTTCTGGAGATATGCGACATATTCAGATACAATGGAGTTTTTGAAGATGCGATTAGACTCCGACTTTTCCCTTTCTTACTTCATGATAAGGCGAAGAGTTGGTTGCATTCATTGCCGTCGAGTTCTATTACTACGTGGTCAGATTTAGCTCAAAAATTCTTAGCTAAATTCTTTCCACCAGTTAAAACTGCAAGGATGAGGAACGACATCACTTCATTCGCACAGCATGATTCTGAGACTCTCTATGAAGCTTGGGAGTGATTCAAAGACTTACTCCGAAAATGCCCTCACCATGGTATTCCTAATTGGTTGCAAGTTCAAATGTTCTACAATGGGTTGTTTAGTGCTACCCGAACTAGTATCGATGCAGCTGCAGGAGGGGCATTGATGGGAAAGAATTCCGATGAAGCCTACGAGTTATTGGAGACGATGGCTGCCAACAATTATCAGTGGCCTTCTACAAGGATCAATCAGCCAAAGGTAGCAGAGATTTATGAAGTTGATGTAGTTACTGCATTGGCTGCACAAGTTGCTACATTGACAAAGACGATTGATGCTTTAGGAGTGCAGCCTATTCAGAGTGTGGCAGTTGTTTGTGAATTGTGTGTTGGGAACCATCCAAGTAATCAATGTACCATTAATCCTGAGTCGGTACAATACATTGGTAACCACAACAGACAACAATATGTCAATAATTCCAACAATTATAACCCTGGTTGGAGAAATCATCCGGGCTTCTCATGGAATAATAATCAAACCCAAACCTCTGCTCTAACACAAGCATACCTACCAGACTTTTAAAATCAAGCTCCACCACAGCAGGAAAAGAAGTCAAATTTGGAGGAGCTGCTTTCCAGGTACATAGCACAAAGTGAGACAATGATGAATAGTATGGAAGTATCAGTCCGAAACCTGGAAAATCAAATGGATCAACTTGTTACTGCCATTAACAACCAACCTCAAGACACTCTACCTAGTGATACAGAGATTAATCTTAAGAGGGAAGGTAAGGAGCACTGCAATGCTATTACATTACGAAGCGAAAAAGAGTTACCTGAGGTTGTTGGTGGAACTCCAAGACAATCACATGGAGATGATAGTGAGGGTAAAGAAAAATATAGCAAGAATGTGGATCATGAAAAGAAAGAAGAAGATCAAGTTTTAAATTCTAATGGAGGTAATCCGAGACCTATTATGCCTCCCGTGCAATTTCCACAACCTTTGCAGAAACAGAAGTGGAATAAGCAGTTCTCTAAATTCATGGAAGTGTTTAAGAAGCTTCAAATAAATATCTCTTTCGCAGAAGTAGTGGAGGAAATGCCTAACTATGTGAAATTTTTGAAGGAAATTCTGTCAAGGAAGAGAAAATTAGGTGATTTTGAGACAGTGGCACTTACGGAGGAGTGCAGTGCTATTCTTCAAAAGAAGCTACCACCAAAGCTTAAAGATCCGGGTAGCTTCACAATTCCATGCACAATAGACAGTCAATTTTTTGGGAAAGCATTGTGTGACTTGGGAGCTAGTATCAACTTGATGCCACTTTCATTTTATCAGCAATTGGGTTTGAAGGAAGAGAAGCCGACTAATGTTACATTGCAGCTTGCAGATAAATCACTTACTTATCCAAGGGGCATAGTTGAGGACGTTCTAGTTAAAGTGGATAAGTTCATTTTTCTAGCTGATTTCATAGTCTTAGATTGTGAGGAAGATAGAGAAATACCTATTATTCTTGGGCGACCATTCTTAGCAACGGGGAGAACACTTATCGATGTACAAAAAGGTGAGCTAACTATGCGAGTCCAAGATCAAGAGGTTACATTCAATGTATTTTCAGCTATGAAATTTTCAAAGGAAACAAAAGAATGCTTTCGGGTTGATTTGGTGGAAAAGGCAGTGAATGAGGTATTCGTATGAAGTTGTATTTCAGATTCTCTTGAGAACGACAAGCTATATAAAAAGGAGATGTTCCCACATGGAGTGGTTGAAGTCCAGGAAGCCAATTCGAAAAGAACTTTCAAGATGAATGGGCAGAGACCGAAGCAATATTGGGGTGGCGACATTGATCATGAAAAGACCTCAATTACCCATGTCGACCCGGGATGAAACAGGGAGTAGTCAGGCTGATGACTATAAAACAAGCGCTAATTGGGAGGCAACCCAAATTTTAGTTTCTAAGTTTTATTTTATTTTATTTTAATTTAGTTTTTTATAAGAAATAATGTAGTTAGTTAGTTAGTGCATTTTAATTGGTATGTCAATTGCTTGCAGGTTCCAATGATTGAACATAAAGTTGGAGCACACACAAAGCCTTACTAGGAGCCAAGAACAACCCACCTATGTTTCCCGAATACACTCCCGACTCAGCGGACGACGAGGACGCTGACGATGATACCGACTAGCAAAGTCTCAGGGAAGTTCTCTGTCTTAATTTTGTCCTACTTTATACATTGAGGACAATGTTTAGTTTAAGTTTGGGGGTGTTTTCTTGTTTGCATTTGCATTATTAGGTATGCATTTAGAAAGCATGTTTTAGTACAACTTGAGTAATGTGTTGATTGAATTTGATCATGACCAATGATGAATGTGATTAATTGTCAATTTAAGGAAAATTGATGAACATATTGAGTTTGTAGTTTGACATACTAGTTGGTTTTACACTGATTGTGATCTTTTCATTCATGAGCACATACCCATCTCTTTGGTCAGTTATTATAGAGAGAATTTATTTGGTTAAATGCTTGTGGGAGATATCATTGAAACTTTAGAAAACTTATTTAAGTATCATTCAAAGCAAAATTTAGGCATTCATATAAGTTTGGGGGAAATATTGGTTATGATGGGTTAGTATAAAAAAAAAAAAAGAGTTTTTGAAAAATTATTTTGATTTGATTCTTCATGAGTTAGAAAGAAAAAAAAAAGGAAGAAAAAAAAAACAAAAGAAAGGGGCATGTGGTGAGTAAAGATGGAGCGTAAAACGCACACACACTCATAAACACATGTTGAGAACGACATGGAGCGTAAAACACACTCGTTCAAGAAAAGGTGAGATGGAGCGTAAAACGCACTCGCTCAATAGGAGGTGAGAGGGAGCATAAAATGCACTCACCAAACGAATGGAAAAGAGAAAGGAATTTTTTTTTTTTTGGACCTTCTAGTTATATGGTTGCCTTAATAAGCGGAGGTTGATGTGAAACTAAGTTAATAGAGTTGATATTGAGTATCTCCTATGAAACATTTGATTACGTAAATGTATTTGGGTGATGACTAGCTGGATATATAGTTCGGATATGTACATGTATTTAAAGGGTCATGAGCAGAGGTAAAATTAAGAAGTATGTTGAATTGTTAGACTTTGCACTGTTTTGAAGTTTCCCGTGAATTAATTTTTTGTAGTAACTTTTGGGGCCAGGCCATTATTCAGATTTATATTGATCCACTGTTTGAGTAGTTGGTTGTTAGAGTTAATTCTTATAGTTTGTATTCTTAGTATTTTGCTTGAGGACAAGCAAAGATTTAAGTTTGGGGGTATTTGATGAGTCGGTTTTATATCTACGAATTGAGTATTTTCGGCTTGAGGAATTTGCAAGTTTTCAATTATTTTATGTTCCTTTTTATTTGTTTTGTGTGTTTTGATGTTATTTGATAGGAATTATCATTTAGAAGCAAACAAGATTATTTGGAAGGAAAGAAGGTCAATTTGGAGCTTAAGTGTTGGATTTTTGAAGGCTGAGTAGCAAGGGGAACTTTAGGCTTAAAAAGGGGCAGTGCCTTTCCAGCGCCCCAGCGCCCACATTCTATCCAAGTAGCGCCTAGGCGCTTGTGTTGCTTGTGTTGGCTCTTGACGCAAATTCTGAATTATTTTTGACCAGAAATTGGACTCTTATGCTACATATATGCTAGAGTTTGAGTTGGAAAGGGATAGACTGATTTTGGGGGCTGAAAATATAAAAAGAAGACCAAGGATTGATAGAAAATTGAAGGCAAAAATCGAAGGAGGCGACGCGAAGAAGATTGGGATTGAAGGCTAGAGAGAGATTGAAGATTGCAACTAAATTTTCATTCTTTTCTCTTACTTTTACTTCTTATTTTTTGAGACGTTGTTTAATTTGAGAAGAATGTTTTTCAATTACATTATGAACTAAATTTTTATTAAGATTGCAACGGAACCTAATGTCTAGTTAAATTGATCTACTTTCGATTCTAGTTTTATTGATCATATATGAGTTGTTTGTCATATTTTGTGCTTAATATATAATTGTGTGGCCAACAATTAATTTGATAACCTAGATAAAATTGGGAGATGAATTCTAGGTTTAGATCGAAATATGATGACATGCGTCTAGTTGATTCTTCTTAGGATTGAATAGCTGGGTTTGTGTATATGATAGAAATATACCTATATGCCGTGTGTAACTTTTATGAGAGTTTGAACTTAATGAATCTATTCCAACTTATTTTGCATAGGAATATAGCAATTTAATTGGGAGAGATATGCTTATCTTACTATCAGAAGATGTTTGATAAATAATTTTGAAGTCTTAGTTAACAACTTAATTTGATAAATTAACTGGAAAGAGAGTGAAAAGATTTATACGAAGCATTAGGGGAAGTTGTAATCTTAAATTCTTTTATCCGGTAAATTCAACCCTTGATTTTTAAGTTTAGATTTAGTTTTCAATTAGTGAATTCATAGTTGATTGCAATTGTTTAAATAAAATTGAATTGATATAAAGTTAGTACTTGGAAGTTATTAGCAATAATTCTCCGTGGGAACGATACTCTACTTATCAATTTATTACTTGTTGATCGTGTATACTTGCACGTAAATTGTCAATACCAAATTCGGACAACACATATCCACTGGTGGATCTTCGATCATCAGGATTCCCAGCCCAATCCGAATCACAAAAAGCCTGAAGATGAAATGAGCTAGGCGTATAATGAAGACCATGCTGTGAGGTATGTTTGAGATAACGAAGGACTCGCTTTGCTACAATCTAGTGAGCTGTTGTGGGGGTGTGCATATGTTGACAAAGTTGATTAACGGAGTAGGCTATCTCTGGTCTTGTGAGAGTGACATATTGAAGTGCTCCAACAGTGTGTCTATATTCTCTCGGATCAGCAAGGACATCACCATCAAACTTTGATAATTTTGAACCAAAAACAAATGGAGCATTAAACGGTTTAACTCCACCCGTATGTAATCGGTCTAGCAAGTCATGTATGTATTTAGTTTGTGACAAATGAAGACCAGTATTATCCCATTTAGCTTCAATTCCCAAGAAATAGGACAACAACCCAAGATCTTTCATGGTAAACTCAATAAATGAGTGAACAGCAGCCTCACTATTACCAGTAATTATAATGTCGTCAACATAGATCAAGATGTAAACTACAGTATCACCAGAGGCATAAGTAAAGAGGGATGAATCAGCTTGTGAACATGTGAAACCAAAATCAGTCAGAGCTGAAGATAGACGCTGAAACCAAGCTCTCGGAGCTTGTTTCAGACCATAAATTGATCGATGAAGTCTGCATACCCAATCTGGATTAGTAAGATCAAGATAACCCTTTGGTTGTTCCATATATACTTCTTCAGTCAAAAAACCATGTAAAAATGCATTTGACACATCCAACTGTCGAGCATGCCACTTTTGAGAGACTGCAAGAGCTAGGATAGTACGAATAGTGGTTGACTTGACCACTGGGCTCAAAGTCTCATGATAATCTATTCCATCCTTTTGGTCAAAGCCCTTTGCAACAAGTCTGGCCTTAAATCTTTCTATGTTGCCATCTGACTTTCGCTTAATCTTATACACCCATTTGTTTTGAACAACATTATGACTAGTGTGACGAGGACACAAGGACCATGTACCATTGTTGACCAAAGTATTGTATTCAGACTCCATGGCTCTACACCAATCGGGGTTAGTGACAGCTTGACTATATGTTTGGGGTTCGGGTGGTAGTTGAATTGTGTGTAAGGCAACAAGGGGGTATCGTGTGGAATAATAGGTTTAATAGTCAGTGAATGATTTTGGTTTAAGATTTCCAATGCGTGATCGAGTGACTATTAGGCAAGGTGGAGAAATTGGTGGCTCATTGAGGTTAATAGGTTCAGATGTATTGGTTGCAGGAGGATGTGGTGGTTCAGGTAAGTTATTAGGCTCATGGATATTGACAGTGGTTGATGTAGTTGGGTCAAGTGAGAGTGATGAAGCAACATGATTATCGGAGTTAGTTATAGGCTGAGGGGATGGACTAGTGTCTTCAGTATTTGGTAAAAAGATATCTGTGCTAAGAGGTAATGAAGAAATGGGAAACATACCTGCTTGAGTTAACTGATTGTAATTCAGAGGACCATCTTTAGAGGGTTGAGTTGATGCTTCAGACACGAGTAAGTTGGACTCACGAACAGGAAAACAAGCTTCATCAAATATTACACTGCGAGAGATGTAAACTTTGCGAGATTGGAGGTCATAGCATTTGTATCCTTTTTGTTGAGAGCAATATCCAACAAAAATACACGGAGTGCTACGAAAGGAGAGTTTATTTGGCCTGTATGGTCTTAAGAGAGGAAAACATTTGCATCCAAACACACGTAGAGATCGATAATCAGTATGACATTTGAACAACTTAAAGTATGGTGTATCATGATTAAGAGTGACAGAGGGAAGACGATTTATAAGGTAGACAGCAGTGAGAAAAGAATCAACCTAGAATGATTCAGGTAAACTTGATTCAGCAAGAAGTGTTAAACCAGTATCAACAATGTGTCTATGTTTATGCTTAGCTATGCCATTTTGCTGAGACGTATGAGGGTAAGTTAAACGATGATGAATACCATGATTTGCAAGAAATTATTTAAACTGGTATTCACCACCATTGTCACTTTGGAATTGCTTGATGGTATTTGAGAATTGATTTTCAACTAAGGCTTTGAATTTGACAAAACATGAAAACACGTTATGTTTATTGAATAAGGGATACAACCAGCAAAATCTACTGAAGTCATCTATGAATATTACATAGTATTTGCATCCACTAAGAGAGAGAACTGGAGATGTCCACACATCTGAGTGAATGAGATCCAAGGGAGCAGTAGACTTTCTTGTTGAATCCGGAAAGGGAAGTTGATGATGCTTTCCCAATTGACAAGAATCACAAATATTATTTAAAGTAGAAGCACTTTGAACTGGAAGACGTTGAGATTGTAACAGTCGATTGAGATTGGAGGAGGAAGGGTGGCCAAGGCGTTTATGCCACACTGTTCGTGAAGTGTTAACTCCGAAGAGAGCAGTGAGGCACTTAGCTTTATTCTGAGAGATTTGTTGCTGATGAAGAGGATAGAGTCCTTGTTTACTGTGTCCCTTCAGCAACACAACCCCCGTCTACATGTCCTTAATTACATAAGCATGATCAGTAAACTCAAACATGACATTATTATCAACACATAATTTATTAATTGAGATTAAGTTTGTAGAGGCATTTGGACAGTGAGCAACATCTTTAAGGATAAAGGTCTTATGTGGTGTGTGTAGGGATGTGGAGCCAATGTGTTCAACAGGTAGGAAAGTGGCATTGCCTACACCACCGATGGATGTATTACCTTCTGGAGCCTGAGGATGTTCGAGATTTGTCAGATTTGGTGTAACATGGATGTTAGCACCTGTGTCCATATACCACTGATCATTCTGTTGATGAGCAACAAGAGCACGAGGAGCAATATGCGGTGCAGCTAGAGCAGCGAGTTCCTGTGGTGGATGTCTTCCTTGGAAAGCATAATCAAATCGCTTGTAGCAGTCTGTGCTTTGTGATTGAATTTACCACAAATTTGACAAGCACATTGTTCACACTGGCAGCAAGAAGATGTAGGTGCAGAGAGGGGTATATTACTCGGCCCGAGATTATTTGACCTACCATAGTTAGGCCTTGCATGAGGTGCTGGTGGAACACGGGGCCTGCATGGAGCCATTGAAGAACTGGACCTATTTGAGTAGAATGCAACAGGACCAGTTTCAGGGGTAATTGTCTGCTGATTGAGTTGATCAAGCATCATCTCATAGTTGAGTAATTCAGACTGAAAATCAGCAAAGGTCATGGCTTGATGTCTCAGAAAGAATGTTAATGGAGTGATAAAGCCAGAAAAATGAGGATTAAGGCCATTGGTGGCATAGGAAATAAGATCATCATCTGAGACTGGTTGTCCCACGGCCGAGAGTTGATCTGCAAAAAGCTTGGCCTGAGTGAGATACTCGTAACATCGAAGGTTACCTTGCTGCAAGGTCTGCAACTGCTTCTTGAGATGAGTTATCCGAGACCTAGATTGGGAAGCAAATCTAGTAGTAATTGATTCCCAAGCCGCCTGTGAGGTGTTCAATCCATACATAGAAGAAAGTAAGGATGGTGCCAGAGTAGATAATATCCAAGTGAGCATAGTTTGATCCAATTTATACCACTTGACATATTCTGGATTGATAGTGCCCGCAGTCTTTGCAGCTTCATCAACAAACTGCATAGGAGCTGGCATAGATCCATCAACAAAGCCAATAAAGTCATGGCTTCGAAGTAGTGGCAGAAACGTAGCCACCCATCCAAGGTAGTCATTAGGGCTAGACAGTCTAACATTCAAAGTAGAGAAATTAGGTTGTTGCTTGGAAGAAGAATTAGAGTGCGCCATAGGAATGTTAATGGCAAAACTTGATGTTTGCGAAGGCTCTGATACCATGTAAGATAACAGGCGGTACAAAAACATACCAAGCCCTTTGATTAATTTCATTATATAGAGAGATTCAATACATTTAAATATAGTAAACTAGCTGCACAAAAGTTGTACAAATCTGCCAGTTATGTCCAACTAAGGCATCCTAAATTACAGTACAAAGGAATCCTAAATTAGTCAAGTATTGTCTGGAGGATCCAAAGAATCAGCATGAAATGTGGCAGAGGATATGGCAAAGGATTCTGCAATATCTCTAACAGAGGTAGACTTCTTCTCCAAGTGGAAGTCTTAGCTGAGCTGAATTAGTCAAGTCGTGGAGGAACTGAACCCTGCCGAACTAGAGGACTGGAGAAATAGAGAGTTGGGTAGCTAGAGCTTCACTGAGCTGTCGAGCTCGTGCTCAAATTCCTATTGTTAGAACATGACATTTTTTACTGCACATTAATCCCACAGGATGATGCGACAATGGTATAAAATGAGGTTTTTTTTTTGGCTATTGCACCGAAGTTGCAACAAGATAGGGGTGTGATAGTGACTCAATTTATTACACCAATATAGGGTTGTTTGGAATCAATCTTAACACTTTACGATTGACACCCCCCCCCCCCCCGGTGGCAAAAAAAAAATAAAATATTTGCCATTATTGAGTTTTAGTTAAACCCAGAAACTTTGGCTATGTTACCTCCTTGGCAACCGTAGTTGCATCCCCAACAGACATAGACGTCACCATATGTATTTATATTTTTTCCATTTTCATCAAGTAATAACATATTTTACTGAAAAAATTAATACAAAGAAACCTAAATAATCACCAGATGCTATAGCTGAATGTACATGAATGAGTCTTGATGTATATGTATTTAGATTTTCTCCATTTTCATAAGTAATCTTTGACAAACAGTTAAAACTATTGCATGAATAACATACAGAGGAAGATCTGATTGGCTCTTTCATGTAAGAAATAACTATATCCCCACATTCAGATAGATACCTTCCCTCCTGATCTCTTTCACATGCACCACCAACAGCCCTTACACAAGAAAATGAGACCTTGAACTCAAAATGAAACAGCCACTTTATAGTTGCTAGACACAATCGCAGGTTTCTTGTTAGGCGACAAGCTATCAACCACCAACGAACAATTAACGAAAACCACGAACTGTCTCATCGGAATCGTCCCTACGACGATACTCACCGGTGCTTTCACCCTCACCAGCAACGGAATCCTCCTGGTATGCCGGTTTTCCGTCAGGGCCTGTTGAAGCCCTGATCCAAATTCACTCTCCCCCTTCAAAATAACTTTCATTCTAGTTGTGTTCTCATGACCTTGATGAAAAGCTGGTAGCTTCCCAGAACTTGAATCAGTGTACAAGACTGTTAACGCACTTTCGCTGCCATAGATGAATCCAATGTTTTTATTAGGGTTCTCGGCTTTCACGGTGAGCGAGAACTCGGTGTAGAGGCTGAAGTCCGGCTCAACGTTGAAGGACTTAACGTTGAGGCTCTCGACTTTATATGAAGGCATTTGGGGGTCCAAAATGGCGTAGAAATAGAGGGCAAGGCCTGCCAGGATTAAGATTAAGAAGAAGATGAAGCAAAAAAAACAGCATATGCATTTTAAACAACTTGTTCCTCCACTTTTCTTTTGATTCTGGGAATAGTACAGGGGAACGTTGCGGCGATAGGGTGGTGGCCGGACGTTTCCATGATTGCTTCCATAATTTTCCGGTATCATGACGTAAGGAGGTGGAGGTGCATTCATATTTGAAGATGGTGACAATCAAAGGGCAAAGAGGGACTTTCCCATTCCCATTCCCATCAGAGATAGAGAACCACAGGAGGAGGAGGAGGAAGAAGAAAGAGAGGCTCTTCTTCTTCCTCTCAACCGAAATCTGTTTACCAGAGAAAGAGGGGTGTGAAGAGAGAGAAAAACTGAGATAAATGATGATTTAGAGATGGCTCGGTTGGTTATGGGCATTGTTATGGATTTGTGGTGGAAGATGGGATTCGGATCCCCTCCATTACACCTTCCCTTCAATTTCCCTCAATACAATGCTAGATGAGTGACATGTGGAAGATTCTGAATTTCAATGGACAAGATTTTTTCCTTGTGAGAAAATTCTTTAATACTTGTTAACACTCCACCAATAATAAAATGAATGAGAAAAAATTTTGTCCATTAAAATTTAAAATTTTACACATGTCACTCATCTAGGCCTACATTGAGGGGAATTGAAGGGAAGGGGTAATGGAGGGGATCTAAATCCGTGGAGGATGTACATGTAGCCTTGGTCTATCTGTCTTGCTGGGTTATAAATACCCATATCACACCGTTTTTTATGGATTCAAACTATGATATATTACTTACAATTTTAGGTAATTAATAGTTATGTTTACTGCTACAAAAATGTTGTTAATCCTTTGTTTTGGTATGTGGGTTTTGGGGGGGGGGGGGGGGGGGGGGGGGTGGTTTGGAACATGGGTTGGGGGAAATAAACCCCCTCAAACCCATGTTGGACAAATACACATTTAGCCTAGGGTTTGAAACCCAACTCGGTTTAGGCCCGGTCATGAAACCCAAATTCATGGGTTTCATGAAACCCATAGGGGGTGGGTTTCATATGTGGGTTAATTGGTTTAACATCCAAATGACATTTATACTTCCCATATATCTTATAATACAAATATGAGTTTGGATTAAATCAGTTAGAGGGCACAATAGTCATTTATATACAAATCTATTATTATAATAGTCATATATTCCTGCGCATACCAAACATGGGAATGAACATCATTAAATGTTGAATCTCATCTTTGAATCTCATCTTTGGGTTTAGAAGGGGTTGGACAAGCCAATCCAAACCTCTCCCAAAAAACATACCAAACAGGCCCTAGGTGTTAAGTGATGTTGCTCTGGTCAAATTGTTTCAGCATTTTTCAGTATTAAATTTAAAAATTAAACGAGTGGTATGTTTGTTATTTATATATATTATTAAGTGGTAATAGAAGCAAACTGTAAACTCAGACGTCCTAAATTTGAATCTTGACAATCTTTTTAAGCCAAGATATGAGATTTATCTTTCATGAATACCTTAATTCTGACGTGGATAGTCTGCCTTTGAACAGACCAAAGAGAAAATTAGTCAGACTCCACGTAAGGTGGTCCGGATAATCTTGACCGTTGAAGAGAAAAAAAAAAAAATACTATTAATCCTGATATACTGGTACATTTTTATGCAAAACAAGGTGATTTTATAGTGTCTGATAACATATATACCAAGCAAGAATTCTCCCCTGACACACAGTATATTCTTTTTTTAATTTTTCACATAATTGAAGTCTTGTTATATGAGTCCAAAATTAGGGACGTAGATCTTCCCCGTTATAATTTTAAGTCGATTTCATTCAGCAATCAATCATTCATCATATATGAGTGAGGAATGCGTAATTATAAATAGTGAGTTCCACTTGAACTTGTGGTATAACATCAAATGAAATGAGGTAACGGAGATGATCTCGATTCCAAAATTAGTTTTGCAGTCGTCCATAAGTTGATAAAATGCTATGCAGTTCAGAGACAAGAAACATATTAGAGGAAATACAATAACAGGACCATTGTTGCTTTTGGTTGAAACATTCATGTGGAATACAATTAGATACACAATCATAAGAAAATCAAACATTAGCTCATCTATGCCAAGCAAATCAATAGTAATTGCTTAACCTTTGAGGTCTCATATACAAATCAGAGAATCACCAAATGCTCAACATACAAAGAAAATTGACTACCACATGCTGTTGTACTGCAAATTTGCAATTGCTTTCACGAAGCTTGATTCAAAGATAATCACTTTGCTTATTACAGGGTCGTACTCGTTATAATTGCCACACAAATGGAAGAATTTGGATAAGGTGGAATCCCAATGTTTTGGAACTTAACCAAATTGGCAGCACAGACCAGGTAATACATTTAAGCATCACAATTATTGAGAAGAGGATAAACTTCATTACCTCCCTTGAATCAGTGGAAAATTTCAAAAACAGTTCCTAATCGACGACGGAGAAGAGGCACAGATAGCCGATCTAGAGTTGCAGGTTCTTAAAGAATTTAGCCGAATGAAAGACACTACTGAGACAACAGCAGATTTCAATTTGACAGCAACTTTCTTCAGCTTCCTCGACCTCGACTTTCCCGAAGAATCCATGAATGCCAACTTGTAGGTTTGGAGGAAAATATGCCTCTTTCTCGCCCTGTCACGCCTATAGCTCAAAGAAGTCATCTTGTTGGGATGTTCAGTGCTGCTTTTTCGCCTCGAAAATGTTCTTCGGCCATGACCATACTCTGGATTTGCTTCAGCACTGTGATCCAAGGGCTCATAGCCTTCATACCGGCTGCTAAAATGGCGGGTGGTGTTCCTTACCAGAGTGGTCATGGCTGATTCTATACACTTTTGGGAACTAGCTATTGGGTGAAGCAATGTATATGATGATGAAGTTATTATATAATGAGCTACATACACATTTAGCCCCAAAAAAAAGGAGCTGTATATACGATATAGGACAAATGATACTTTGAACCCCCGAAATTAGACCGATTTCCATTTTACCGCCTTTACTATTTATGGTTTCCAATAGTTCCCCATAAATACTTGAATTTTCTTCAATTGTCCAGAAACAAACGTTAGATATTTCTTGGATACAATATACTCGTGTTTTTTTATATTTTTTTGACCAAGTAAAATAAATTTGCATAGTGCAAGTGATAAAATGTATGCATCTCCAATCCTTACCCTTTTTAGACCTAAATCCAATCTATTTTTAGTATTTAAATGAAAATAGCCTAAAAATCGTCTCCAATTATATAGCTAAATTCATACCAAATTATGAAAATTTCAAATTTTACTTAAATTAAAAGAGACTCAAATTTTGACTCAAATCATAAATAATTAGATTTCATTAAAATCTAATGGTCATATTTCACCATCATTCAAATGTTGCTATCTTTTAAATTTTGAGTTTTGTTTTCTTTAAATTTGAGTTTGTTTATTAGAGATTTTTATATCAAATCAAGTTTTTAACTTAAGTATTAATTTAAATTTGAGTAAAAATTTGAATTAAGGTTGAAAATGCTCTAAAAGACATCTGTAATTTGTCCAATGTAAACTAAAAAAACATAACCCAATGTACAATGTGAAAAAATGTGACAATCAAAGATGGATATAAGATATAAGGCATAGTTAAAGGGGTGCAAAATGTAATTTGCTACTAAAATAAACGAGTATTTACGCACACGTATTCTCTCCTCTATGTTTTTCAATCGGTAGACGATGTTTGACCGTTTGTATTCTTTTACTTCGAGGAGGCGGCAATCTAGAATATAGTGTTTAAACGGCAAGTCAATAGCTTAACAACCTTAAGCATTCAGTGTGATTAAGGCACACCTAAATCAGGAATGCGTTACCGCATTCCACACGCGACACATATCAATTGTTTAAAATTGATTTTGATCGTTAGTGAATAATAGTAATTCTGATGGGTCAAGCCCAAAATGCCCAAAATTATACTGAAGCCCAGTTGCAATTAAAGGCTCAGACCCATGAAGACCCAGCAGGCCCAATGAGATTCCCAGGCTCAATTAAGTTCACCATGGAGCTACCTCAGCTTAGCTACGAGATCCAGAGAGCATTCAAGACCCCTTACCTCCTCTACCACCTTGGAAGCAGTCAAACGGGGACCCGGTCTTGTGGGGAGCTCCTCAACGGTCACACCCGTTGAGGAGAATCCGCAAATCTCACTAGAATAGTTGAGCATGGCCTCTTAAGTAGCTCCACTCAGTTGAGGACTGAGTATAAAATGTAAGCCCCACCAACACTTGGGGGGCATCACCTTCTACATAGCACAAAACCACTCCTTCTCTCCAATCTGTAATCTCTCCGATCACATTACTCACCGGAATCAATAAAATACCGGCAACCCATTGCCATTCTAGAGTGGACGTAGGTCATATTGACCGAACCACTATAAATTCTCTCTCTCTACTTTAATTACTACATTAATTTCCAAATTACTTGACTAGTGGTGTGCAAAGTCGATTTTGTGCATCATCAGTTTGGCGCCGTCTGTAAGAAATGACAAATTTCTCATTTTTAAACACTGAAAACCAATGGCGATCACTACCCGGTCAATGAACCAGCATGAAGACAATCCACCACGAGAGGAGGAGGTTGCTCCTCCACCAGCCAATCCTGCCCCAAGTGCGCAACAGATGTTGGCGACCATGCAGGAGCTTGTGGCCCAGAACCAACATATCCTCCAACTAATGCTTGCTGCGCAGGGAGGAACACAACCTGAACTTCAAGTGAGAGGAGGAGCACTACGCCATGGGCGTCAAGAGGCTCCCTACATGGAGGCACCCCATCATGGCGCCATTTTTGGAGCCCAGCCTATGGGAGCTCCCTTAGGCGCCCAGCATGGGGGACCTCCCCGTGAGGGACTCCAACTTCCTCCTCCCCCAGCTCCTGCTCCTCATGGCGGAGACCCTCCCTTCCATGAAGATGAGGGTGAAAATCTAAGCATGGGGCATGGGAGCCACTTTCACGACAATTCTAGAGGAGCTCCCAATCACTGGGATGAAAAAAATTAAAGAAGTCCAAAATCAGTTAGGTGACGTCTTCAATGCCATGAAGGCGCAAGGACCTGAGACTGTGGACTATCTGATGAGGCGAACTGACACGCCTTTCAAGCCAGACGTGGCCAACTACCCCCTCCCTCGGAAGTTTAAAATGCCATCGGTGGAGACCTTTGACGGGAAGAAGAATCCACTGGACCATCTGGAGACTTACAAAACTTTAATGCAGCTGCACAGTGTCCCCGACGAAATCATGTGCAGAGCATTCCCAACCACTTTGAAAGGATCTGCTCGACAGTGGTTTGCCAAGCTCGCTCCGGCCTCTATTTCCTCCTTCGCTGAGTTGAGCAGGTCGTTCGTGTCGCACTTCATTGGAGGACGCCGTCACCAGAAGCCCGTTACTCACCTGCTCAGCATAAAGCAAGATAAGGACGAAAGCCTGAGAAGCTACCTCACTCGTTTTAACGAGGAGGTCCTTCAAGTAGAAGAGCCCGATGACAAGGTGTCCATGACTGCATTCTTGGGAGGCCTCCGCTCGTCAAGCTTCCTATTCTCGGTGATGAAGCGTCCACCAAGGAACATGCCGGAGCTACTAGCCAAAGCCCAAAAGTACATGAACGCAGAGGGCATCACGAGGGCTAGACGAGGTGAGACGTCCAAAACAGGGGAGAAGAGAAAGGAGAGAGACAGAGACGACAAGAAGGAGACTAACAATAAGCACAACAGGACAGAGAGGGTACCCGTCAGGGACCGGCTTGGACCTGCTCCTCAGAGAGACCGACAAGCCTTCACTCCCCTCAACGCCGCTGTCGGGCACATCCTATACCAGATCCAGGATGACCCCGCAGTAAAGTGGCCTGGGAGGATGAAGTCTCCCTCAAACCGCAGAAACCCAAACAAGTACTGTCGCTTCCATCGTGACCATGGCCATGATACCGACGACTGTTACGACCTCAAAAGGCAAATTGAGGACCTCATTCAACGTGGACACCTTCGCCAGTATGTCGCCGGAAGAGGACAAACGCCACCTCCACCTCACAATCAGGAAGATCCACATCCCATTGGAGAGATTCACACCATCTCTGGCGGGCATGCAGGAGGAGGAGAATCTCTCTCTGCCATGAAGGCTCATGCCAGGAAAGCTAGGCACCTTGATGATGAACGCCCACCAAAGGCGCCCAAGCATGGCAACAACGAAGTCATCTCCTTCTCAGACAAGGACTTAGAAGGAGTCCAGCACCCCCACGACGACCCTCTGGTGCTCACCATGACCATTGCCAACTTCCAGGTACGAAGGATCCTAGTGGACAGTGGCAGCTCTGCGGACATCCTATTCGCAGAAGCTTATGACAAGCTCAGTCTGGGCAGGGAGAGACTCCAGCCCATAAGATCACCCCTCATTGGGTTCTCGGGAGAAAAAGTATATCCACTAGGGTCCATCACCCTACCAGTCACTGCCGGCACTGTACCCCGAAGCTCTATGGTCATGGTTAATTTTTTGGTAATCGACTGTCCATCTGCCTACAACGTCATACTGGGGCGACCTGCTCTCAATACACTAAGAGCAGTGCCCTCCACCTATCACCTCATCCTCCGTTTTTCGACCCCTAATGGAGTTGGAGAAGTAAGAGGAGATCAGGTAGCAGCAAGGGAATGCTATGTCTCCTCAATGAAGACCAGGAAGCCACATGAGGCATTGCAAGTGGAGGTCCTGGACCCAAGGGATGACACCACGATAGAAAAAGGAGAACCAGTCGAGGAGCTCACCGCGGTGACCTTAGATGAGGAACACCCAGACAGGAAGGTGTACATTGGCTCCTCCCTCTCTGAAGATCTGGTTCGCCAACTAAGAGACTTTCTCAAGAGTAACATGGACATCTTTGCATGGTCACATGCAGACCTCGAGGGAATTGACCCTGAGGTCGCCACCCACCGCCTCAATGTCGACCCTCGTCACAAACCTGTCCGCCAAAAGCTAAGGGGCGCCTCCACTGAAAGGGCCCAAGCTATGGACAAAGAGGTTGGAAAGCTAATAGATAATTGAGCGGTCAGAGAGGTAACATATCCTGAATGGCTTTCCAATGTGGTAATGGTGACCAAGAACAATGGGAAGTGGTGCCTCTGCGTTGACTTTACAGAACTTAACAAGGCGTGTCCAAAGGACAGTTACCCGCTACCAAGAATCGACCTCCTCATCGACGCCACAGCAGGGCACGAACTGCTCACCTTCCTGGATGCGTATTCTGGATACAACCAGATCAGCATGCATCCCCCAGACCAGGAGAAGACATCCTTTATCACTCCGAAGGGGACCTACTGCTACAAGGTGATGCCCTTTGGGCTAAAGAATGCAGGGGCAACCTACCAGCGGCTGGTGAACAAAATGTTCCAATCCCAGATCGGGCGAACGATGGAGGTCTATGTTGACGACATGTTGGTGAAGAGTCTTGCCGCAGCAGACCACGTTGACCATCTCCAAGAGACCTTCAATGTCCTACGGTTATACCACATGAAGCTGAATCTTGAGAAGTGCGCCTTCGGCGTAGGGTCAGGGAAGTTCTTAGGTTTTATGGTCAACCAAAGGGGAATTGAGGCGAACCCCAACAAGATCAAGACAATTCTCAACATGAAGTCGCCATCCTCAATCAAGGAGCTCCAACGCCTCAACGGAAGAATTACAGCACTTAACAGGTTCGTCTCCAAATCTGCAGACAAGTGTCTGCCTTTCTTCAAGATACTCAGAAAGGCCTTCGAGTGGGGACCTGAAGCAGAGGAAGCCTTCCAGAGGCTCAAGGCTTACTTAGCTACACCTCCCCTCCTCTCACATGCCACTCCAGGAGAAGCCTTGTATTTGTACTTGTCCGCCTCCTCGTCGGCAGTGAGCTCAGTTCTTATCAGGAATAGCGATGGAGTGCAGAGACCAGTCTATTATGTGAGCAGAGCATATAGGGGGGTAGAAGTCAGATATTCTGAACTTGAGAAACTAGCTCTCGCCCTGATCTCAGCAGCAAGGCGCCTACGACACTACTTTTAGAGTCACGATATCATTGTAGTCACATACCAGCCTCTGAAGAAAATTCTGGGAAAGCCTGACGTATTTGGAAGACTGCTTAAGTGGGCAGTAGAATTGGGGGAGTTTGACATCCAATATCAACCAAGAGCAGCCATCAAAGCACAAGTGTTGGCAGATTTCGTTGCCGAGCTTACACCAACAAAGGAGGAGACTCGCTCAGACACCCCTGATGGCGCCCAGGCCTCCTCAGGCACCCCTGATGGCGCCCAGGCAAGGCCCTCAGGCGCCCAGGCCTCTTCAGCCACCCCTGATGGCGCCCAGGCAAGGCCCTCAGGCGCCCAGGCCTCCTCAGCCACCCCTGATGGCGCCCAGGTAAGGCCCTCAGGCACCCAGGCCTCCTTAGCCACCCTTGATGGCGCCCAGGCAAGTCCCTCAGGTGTCCAGACCCCCTCTGATGCCCAGACTGGCACCCAGGAAGCTCCCTCTGGCATCCAGACTCCTTCTGGATCCCAACCTGGTCCCCAGGCAACTCGCCCTATGGACTTACCTTTTCCAGAAACCTCTGAGCAGCTCTCTCCATCACTCTGGAAACTCTACGTCGATGGCTCCTCAACCAACGAAGGAGGAGGAGCAGGCCTAGTCTTGATCAGCCCAGATGGCACCACTCTCAAGTACGCGGTAAAGCTTCATTTTCTTGCCTCCAACAATGAGGCAGAATACGAAGCACTCCTCTCTGGGTTAAGATTGGCAGCCGAAATGGAAGCTCATCATCTTGCCACATACAGTGACTCTCAGTTAGTAGTTAATCAGGTAAAAGGCGAGTTCGAAGCAAAGGGAGCAAGAATGCAGGAATACCTTGCTATGGTGAAAAGTTTGATGGCGAAGTTCCACTACTTTCAGATTTGCCATATCCCCAGAGAAGACAACATGGCGGCTGATACACTTGCGAGGCTCGCCTCAGCCCTGCAAGCCTCACAAGGGGAACCAGCATTCATTGGTCACCAACTCGAACCAAGCAAGTTGGACATAGTGACCGCAAATGTCAACTGTGCATCAACCGAGTCGAGTTGGATGACCCCAATAAGGGCATACCTCTAAGAAGGTGTACTACCAGATGATCCGTTAGAGGCCAGGAAGCTAAGGATGAGAGCCTCCAAGTTCATCATCCTGCAGGATACCTTGTATAAGAAAGGCTATTCATTGCCTTTGCTGCGGTGCCTTGCACCAGAAGAAGCTAACTATGCCCTGCGAGAGATTCACGAAGGGATATGCGGGAACCACTCTGGAGGGCGCTCCCTTGCCCACAAGGCACTCAGACAAGGCTACTTCTGGCCTTCCATGGCAAGGGACGCCCAAGAGTTCTCCAAAAAGTGCGATAAATGCCAACGCTTCGCAACTGTATCTAGGCAACCACCGGAGGAGCTAACAACTATCACAAGTCCATGGCCTTTCTCCAGATGGAGGATTGATATCCTGGGCCCTTTACCTCTCAGCAAAGGACAGTGCAAATTCGTGGAGGTGGCAGTCGACTACTTCACCAAGTGGGCAGAGGCTGAACCCTTAGCAAAAATAACAGATGCAAAGGTGAAAGACTTCATCTGGAAGAACCTAGTCTGCCGCTTCGGGATACCTCACGCCATCGTCAGCGACAATGCGAAGCAATTCGACAATAAACTACTCAACTCTTTTTGCTCCGACCTTCAGATAAAACAACCTCACTCCAGCCCAGCACACCCGCAGGCAAATGGACAAGCAGAGGTCATGGTGAGAACGGTGCTACGTAACTTAAAGACAAGACTCGAAAGAGCGAAGGGTCTTTGGGTGGACGAGCTACCAGGTGCATTGTGGGCTTATCGAACCACGCCAAGAACTCCTACTGGGGAGATCCCTTTCTCCATCGCCTTTGGAACTGAGGCAGTCATCCCAGTAGAGATAGGAGTACACTCTCTAAGGGTCCAACACCACAACCCCATCACCAACGAAGAAGGACTCCGCATCAACTTCGACTTAGTGGAGGAGGCAAGGGAGATGGCTACAGTCCGCAACGCAGAGTACAAAAGACGCATGACAAAGTATTACAATTCGAGGGTGAAGCCTCGCTCATTCCAACCAGGGGACCTGGTCCTCAAAAAAGTGATCCTCGCCACAAAAGATGCACGCAAAGGGAAACTGGGACCAAATTGGGAAGGACCTTATCTCATAACAGAGGTAGTGAGGCCAAGCACCTACAAGATCCAGAACTTTGAAGGAAAGGCCTTACTCCATCCGTGGAACGCCGAACACTTGAAGAGGTACTACCAATGACACCTTGAGAGAGTTAAAAGTAATAGACAGTTGGGACTTGTTTTTTCTACCTTTTTTGGGAATTATTACCCAACATTCAATGTACTTTTTGGGGTTACCACCCAATATTGCAATGAATGAATAAAACTCTACATTTTACTCCACATGCATTTTTCATTTAATTTCAAAGGAGTACAAAAACAAGGTTATGAACCGTCTTTCCTAAAAAAAAAAAAAAAGAGGAAAATCAAAAGTCCCCAATACTCTAGCTACTCTCATGGTCCTCCTCCTCCTCCTCGTCACCTTCCTCATTGTCCTCAGCCTCATCATCCTCGGCCTGGTCAGAGCCTCCATCACCATTAACAGGCGCCTCGGTTGGCATGAAGCCTTAGACGTCAATACCAGGATAGGCGACTGAGATCTTCCCCCGAAGCTCATCGTAACCATCAATGAAGGCATCTGCAAGGCCATTCATCAAATCTCTCTCAGCTGTGCCAGCCCTTTCCTCAGCCTGCAAAGCTCGATCATGAGTTGCCTTCACCTCTGCCTCCGCGGTAGCCTCTCTGAGCATGGCCCTCTCACGAGTCTTCTTAAGCTCAGCCTCACTGAGCATGTCCCTCTCGCGGGTCTTCATAAGCTCAGCCTCTTTGAGCACGTCCCTCTCACGGGTCCCTGAAAGCTCAGATTCAAGATCAGCTATCTTCTCACGAGCCTCCTTAAGCTCAACCTCGAGTCCGGTCGCCTTCTCACAGGATGCCACAAGCTCAGCCTGAGAACCCCGGCTAGCAGCTTCTAACTCAGAAATCCTCACTCGTGCCGCAAGGAGCTCATTTTGCATAGCATCATGATCTTGCTTCATCTGGTGATGAGTATAAGTCCTTGAAAGTAAACACATGGACGCAGTAGAAGCCTGAAGAAAGACAAAAGTCAGAGAAAATTTAAGGAAAAACTGGAGAAAGGGATACCACTAACCCTTACCTGAGCCAGGCCTTCCAAAAAATTGCGGACAATTCCTTCGGTACCCAGAGCATTAATCCCGATAACATCATCAGAAAACACAAAACGCCCAAGTCGATCTCTTATGATGGAGGCATTACCCAACATGGAGCTGATCAACGGTGCACTTCTTGAAGCTCCCACAGAAGGAGTCCCTGGAGTAGCGGGAACTGATGAAGGAGTCGTTGCCCGAAGATGCGCTTGATGGGGGCACCCCCGAGGAGCCATCAGAGAGGTTGCTTGAGGAGAGGTCACCTCGATTGGAGAAGTTACCTGGGGGCACCCCCGAGGAGCTACCGGAGGGTTGTTTGAGGAGAGGTCACCTCGATTGGAGAAGTTACCTGGGGGGCATTTCCTTTCCTCGCTACCTTGGAAGGGGGAGGGCTCCTACTAGAAAGACGAGATCCAATCACCCCCTATACATCTCTGCAGAAACAATAAAGTGTTGTAGATGAAAAATATCGGACAAAGGTAAAAAATACAAAACAATTACCGTACCTTTCCTCTTCAAGGAGGAACCGCCCGACTTGGAAGAGGGAGCATTAGCCTTAGAAGTAACCGAAGATGAAACACGGATTCCTCCATCTTTGAGCACAAGAGTTCCAAAATCCCGTATGGGATGAGCTCGCACAGCCTCAAGCTTCCACTCCTGACCCTGGGAGAGTGTAGGGGAACCTGCATGGAATATGGTGAGCACACAGCTTACGAGGAATATGGTAAGAAAAAATTAAAAATATGGGACGTACCGACTTTCTTTGGAGCAACCCATCGTGATGGTACCAGTGCCCTATCAACATCTGAAGCCCACTCTCCACCGAAAAATATGAAATGAGTTTTCCAGCTATGGCAGTTGGAGGCCAACCCAGTAATTAGCTTGCCTCCCCTCGGATTAAAGTAATACTAACCTCGGTTGGGAGCCGGAGTCTCACTCAAGAAATAGGCTGCATGGAACTCAATGGCAGAAACATCCTCATGGTGCACTTTTCTCCACAATTCCAAAAAGGCTAGTAGAACCCTCCAACCGTTGGGTGTCAGCCGCCCGGGCGTCAATGAAAAATAGTTCAAAATACCACAAACGGGAGAGGGGATGGGAAGCCTGAGGCCAACCTCAAACATCTCCTCATAAATGACAATGTCACCAGAGGAGTCATCGCAAGCGGGCTCGCCTTTCTCTGCTCGACGGCACAATACAGTAGGAGGAATGCGGTATGTGGAAATAATCCGCGAAATATCGGCATCTGAAATTAAAGTGC
This sequence comes from Ilex aquifolium, assembly GCA_951799425.1. NCBI lineage: Eukaryota > Viridiplantae > Streptophyta > Magnoliopsida > Aquifoliales > Aquifoliaceae > Ilex > Ilex aquifolium. Next base: position 46,786,167 of record OX637394.1, read on the forward strand.
TGGCAAGGGTACTTACTTTGGACCCGTTGTCGTCATAGATTACTTTGTGTTTTTTGCTGCGAAGACGTGAAAGATTACCCAAACCAGTGCCCGGATCTTTGCCATGAAAAGTACCCAAAGTGCTCGCCTCTTGAGCCGTGTACTTCGCACCGCTCAGTCCAGCACGTGGAGAGGTGCCTGACCCTCTCTGGACGCCTAATGAAGGATGCCCAGCATCTGGAGAGGTGCCTGAACCTCTCTGATCGCTTAGTGGAAGAAGCCCAGCGCCCGGAATGGCCATCTCGCCCAAAGAGGCGCCTGGCATGGCGCCAGGCATGCCCATCTCGCCCAAAGAGGTGCCTGCCTTGCCCATCTCGCCCAAAGAGGCGCCTGGCATGCCCATCTCGCCCAAAGAGGCGCTTGCCTTGTCCATCTCGCCCAAAGTGGCGCCAAGAGGGGCCCCTTTCTTGCTTTTCTCGCCCAAGTCAGCAGGAGTAACACCCATGGCGCCTAGATCAGAATTTTCGGCTCCCATGGCACCTAGATCAGAATTTTCAACTCCCATGGCGCCTGAACCAGCCTCCTCGTCGCCCAGCGCAGCGCCTATGGCGCCCAAGGAGCTACCCGAACCAGCGCCTATGGCGCCCAGCTGGTCTCCTCGCCCACTTTGGCTCACTTCTCCAACATTCTCTTGATCCATGAATACCCAAGGAAAATCTGCTCACAAGAGTTTCGGCTATGGCTTCTCAAAAAACAATGGGTTTCTTCTCCTTTATGCTCAAACTCAAAACCCAAAAGTACAAAATCTTCAAGGTTGTCAAGGAAGTATTCTTGAATGGGTGGAAGAAGGTGGGTGTGCTCAAACCCAAGAATCTCTAGTCTTGAGTCTCCAAAACTCAAGAAAGTTTCACTTCTCTCACTCTAAGAAAGGCTTTATGTGGAAATGGGCAAATGAAGAAGAAAAATATCTATTTATAGCCTAGGGTTTTCAAAAGAGGGAAAAGCCCCAAATTGAAAATCAAGGGCTACCTTGAAAATCAAGCAAAAATCCAAACAAAGACTTGAGGTGTTCAGTGAAGCAAAAAATATTTTGAAGGGAAGAGTCATCTAGAGAGGGAAGTCTACACCGCCAAGAACTCAAGTTTCAATTTAATGCCCCCTTTTCCAAGTTTCCTTGGACACGGGGCATTGGGGGGCAAATGATGGGTCAAGCCCAAAAGGCCCAAAATTATACTGAAGCCCAGTTGCAATTAAAGGCTCAGACCCATGAAGACCCAGCAGGCCCAATGAGATTCCCAGGCTCAATTAAGTTCACCATGGAGCTACCTCAGCTTAGCTACGAGATCCAGAGAGCATTCAAGACCCCTTACCTCCTCTACCACCTTGGAAGCAGTCAAACGGGGACCCGGTCTTGTGGGGAGCTCCTCAACGGTCACACCCGTTGAGGAGAATCCGCAAATCTCACTAGAATAGCTGAGCATGGCCTCTTAAGTAGCTCCACTCAGTTGAGGACTGAGTATAAAATGTAAGCCCCACCAACACTTGGGGGGCATCACCTTCTACATAGCACAAAACCACTCCTCCTCTCCAATCTGTAATCTCTCCGATCACATTACTCACCGGAATCAATAAAATACCGGCAACCCATTGCCATTCCAGAGTGGACGTAGGTCATATTGACCGAACCACTATAAATTCTCTCTCTCTACTTTAATTACTACATTAATTTCCAAATTACTTGACTAGTGGTGTGCAAAGTCAATTTTGTGCATCATCAAATTCCATGGCTTGACATGGATTCAAACTAAGTGTAATGTGGAGTGGACGGTTGGGATCATCTGATGAGATGGGAGTTTTGGCAATCTAGGTGGGTCCAAGCAATGGTGTACAGTGTGGCAAGAAGCAGCATAACAAGTTCACTAACCTAGCAGGGGAAGCAAACTAGGAAACCACATAGAACAACAATAAAAATCCAGCTTGCCGGAACCCAATTTTGACCTTGACCAGTCAAACATGAAAGTGACATAAACGAAAATACACAGGGTTTCTTTGGTTTGCATTTGTAAAATGATTTTTTTATTTTTGATATAAAACAAAAAAGAAAGAAAGAAAAGAAGTTAGTTGGACACTAGAGTTTTGTATCCAATTTTTTAAAAATTAGAAACAAAAAATCAGAATTTTAAAGAACACTAATAACATGTTTCTTACAGTTTTGAGACACAGTTTCAAAAAAAAATTGAAAACAGGATATGCAATCTACTGTGCCTTTTAAGCCATCATTTAAAAGGAATTTTTTTTCTCTCGTTTGTGTCTTTCACTCCGCTTCTAAGAAAGTCCGATTAATCCTTTCAAACCCCTCAATCTCTTCTGAATCTCCGGCCATTCAAGTGGCAAAAACCGCGCTAGAAAATGTCAATCGTCTTCTAACAAGTTCATGAAAAATGCTTTTTTCATATGTTTTGTGTTTTCTTGCCGATTAATTTTGCATATTTTTTTGAGTTTGGATTTCTCTTTAGATCTGGCCTTATGCAAAGCAGAATTTTTGAATCTATATTGTTGGTTTTATTTTGTCGTTCTTCATAGTGAGGGGAAGAATGACATATTTGCTGCAAGTACAATTTTTGAAGTTAATTTTTTGTTGGTTGAGATCTATCCATGAGCATTCAACACTTGCTCTTTATCCTTAGGTTTTTTTTTTTTTTTTGAAAAATATAATGGATTAATTTCTAGGATTAGGTAATGCGATGTTGAGAGTTGTGTGAGTAAATCTTGTTCGTCCATATGTTGTATAATATTGGTTGAGAAAGAAAATCACACTATTACCATAATACCCCTTTATCCACAATCCCATGAATTGCAATAAGGTTTAAATTGTCTTTTTGAATAGAATATGTGACTTGACATTAAATTTTTTGATAGATCCCACTTAATTCATTTATATAAAAACAAACAAGAGGTGGTACTGGGTAGGAGTGTAATATCGGTACTATTTTCGTTTGAGTAAGTTTGATATAAATTGCATTTATCAATACCAATAAATATTATCCGACAAACAAACCCACCCACAGAACCCCTAGTTGATAAGCTTCTGGCTTGTCTCGCACTCCTCATTTTGATCTCTTACGTCATTCAACTCGTGTCTAACATCGACTCCTCCAATTAAGGTCTGGCTCACGCTCCGACTCCTAGCCGGAATGCATGTCGAGTTGTCCAGCTACCATGGATTACACCAAATCATGGATGTCCTCAAAATCCACCCCCAAAGTCAAGACAATCACAACATGCCGAGATTTAGAAAACTAGCTATTTTCTTTGAAACTTAAGGAATGACTAGGTAGGTATTCACACTATACTCTTCAAAAAGGACTTTGATTGAAGAGAAGTGTGTCCAATTCAGTAGTCAAAAACTGCCAAGAGCACCTTTGATTGTAAAAACAAGATTTGATTTGTGCCCTACGTGTTTTTCTCTTTCTTAGGTCTGTCCCAAACGTTTAAGCAATGTTATTGAGACCTAATTTACTGATATAATTTGCTGACTTTGATGATGCACAAATCGGTCTTCGTGCAAGATCAACAGTCAAGTATATGAACACGTGTAATTAATGAGTATTAAATAGGCAATCAATGACAGATCAATGACAAAACAGTAAATATAGAGTAAACACAAAGATATATAGTGGTTCGGTCCGGGTGACCTACTCCACTCTCGGGAACGACTGCGGTGGCCAGAGATCTTTATTGATGAGTAACCGGGAGAATATACACCGGAGTATTACAATGCTTTAGAAGAGAGAAACAATGTGTGTAGGGAGGTGTAGTGTGTGTAGGAGAATGTATTGTAGATGTGTCAAGAGTGTTGTCCAGATCCTCTCCTTGTGGAGAGAGTTTACATTATATAGGCTTAGTAAGACGGTGAGGCGGTGACGTGAGGGAGAAGGTTTCTACCACTTTGGTAAGTATAGTTATGATAGGATTCTACCACTTTGGTAGGTATAGTTATGGTAGGACTAGATCTCCGTCCGAATCCCGATATTTTCTCCCTCGTGTTCCTATTCAGTCGGAGGAGAATCCTGGTTGGATTGGACTTGATGTTGAGCTTGGACTTTGAGTTGGAATGGGTTGAACTTTGCATCGGAGTGCCAAGGCAAGAGGGGCAAGGAGGGGAGGCGCCCAAGGGTTGCCATGGGCGGCGCCCAAGGGTTGTCATGCCCTCTAGGGTGTTTGCCTTGGGGCTTAGGTGATGACCTCTTGATGTCTTCTTGAACTTGGGTCATCATGAGATGAAGAGAAGGTGGAGAATGAGGAGAAGTGAGGAGGTCACCTTGGGGTGGCGCCCAAGCCTTGGATGACGCCTAGTGGGCGGTGCCCAAGTGCTTGGGTGACCTCCTTGGTGGCGCCCCTTGGTCTCCCTTGGCCATATGTCTTCCTTCTGTTTGCATGAGAGCAAAGTCTGAGCTGTGGACGTCTCGAGAGAGGGCCGCATGAGCTGAGGCTGAGCTACGTATAGCGTCGGTGGATGGCTGTCGTAGCAGAGGCTTACCAGGTGACTACTTGCGAGAAAGCAGAGTTATAGAGGCCGAGCTACGTATAGTCTCGGGATATGGCTGCCGTAGTAGAGGCTTACTAGATGACTACTTGCGCGAGAGCATAGTCATAGACCGAGCTACGTATAGTCTCGGGAGATGGCTGCCGTAGCAAAGGCTTATTAGGTGACTACTTGCGCGAGAGCAGAGTCATAGAGGCCGAGCTACGTATAGTCTCGGGAGATGGCTGCCGTAGCAGAGGCTTATTAGATGACTACTTGCGCGAGGGCAGAGTCATAGACCGAGCTACGTATACTCTCGAGAGATGGCTGCCGTAGCAGAGGCTTACTAGGTGACTACTTGCGAGAGAGCAGAGCCATAGGCCGAGCTAAGTATAGTCTCGGGAGATGGCTGCCGTAGCAGAGGCTCATTCCATTGAGATGGAGATGAGGAGGGCGCTGAGGAGCTAGGCGGCTGAGGTGCGCCTGGTGAGATGGGACGAAACCCATAGTCTAGGTGGCATCATTGGAGGTGCCCAAGGTGGAGAGGGCGAGACCCCTTGTCTGGGCGATTGTTCTGTTGGGAGCTGTTTGTAAATTTTAGGAAAACAAAATAATTATGGACACAATAATCTTCGCATAATTTTATTTCATAAAATAACAAATAACAAGGTAAATCAACTAATAAAGGATAGATAAAATCTTCAGGTGCTCGGTGTCCCGTAGGTGGGCCAAGACTTTCCTGGTGAAGTTGGAGTCACCTCCTCCTAGCCCTTAGGAGATCGTCTGGATTTCTCCGAGGGGTTACTGGCGTTCTCTGTCATCCTGATCCCGACCAGGTGGCTTGGCTTGTTCTCTGCCAGCAACGTACTGCCTCAAGTGGCCACGCTGTATGAGCTATTCGATCTGCCTTTTAAGATCAAAGCAGTCGTCAGTGTCATGGCCATGGTCGTGGTGGAAGCGACAGTACCTGCTGGAATTTCTGTGGTTTGGGGCGGACTTCATTTTTTCGGGCCAGCGGAGCGTGGGGTCATCCTGTATCTGGAATAAGATGTGCTCCACCGAGGCATTGAGTGGCGTGAGAGCTTGTCGCTCTCTCAGAGGTGGGAGACCAAGACGGTCCTTGACAGAGAATCTCTCTGTCTTGTTTCTTTTGTTCTCTACCTCCCACTTGTCTTCGCAGATGTCCTTCCTTTTCTCCCCTCCTCGGGAGGACTCACCTCGACGGGCTTTGGTGACGTCCTCGGCATTCACATACTTCTGGGCCCTTGACAGCAGCTCGGGCATGTTGGATGGTGGCTTCTTGAGGACAGAAAACATGAAACTAGAGGTGCGAAGGCCGGCGATGAAGGCGGCCAGGGCTACCTTGTCATCTGGCTCCTCAATCTGGAGGACCTCCTCGTTGAAACGAGCGAGGTAGTCTCTAAGGCTTTCATCTCTGTCCTGCTTGATGGTGAGTAGGTGGGTCACGGGCTTCTGATGCCGGCGTCCCCCAATGAAGTGGGAGACGAATGATCTGCTTAATTCTGCGAAAGAGTGAATGGAGGAGGGCTTGATCTTTGCAAACCATTGGTGAGCAGACCCCTTCAAGGTGGTAGAGAAAGCTCTACACATAATCTCCTCAGGCACGTTGTGGAGTTGCATGAGAGACTTGTACGTGTCAAGGTGGTCGAGCGGGTCCTTGGTACCGTCGAAGATCTCGATGGTAGGCATCTTGAACTTCGAGGGTAGGGGATAGTTAACTATATCAGCAATGAAGGGTGTATCAGTGAGTCTTACCAGGTAGTCCACGGTTTCGGGCGCCTGCGCCTTGATAGCGATGAGGGCGTCATCGAGTTGGTTTTGTACCTCTCTGATCTTTTCGTCCCATTGGTTGGGGACATCCTCTGTTGGGTGGTGGTATTGGCTTCCATGATCGCCATACTGGTTCTCGCCTTCGTTTACCTGTGCAAGTACATGAGGAGGGGTTGCTGGGCGAGGGGCACCCGGGCGTGGTCTTGGGGCACTCTGGCGAGGGACCCCATGGTGGGGTGCTGCTTGGCGCCGTGAGTGAATAGGCAGTGGCTCCCCTGTTGGAGGGGGTGGGACTCTTCCCACGGGGTGAAGGGTGACACCTCCCTGGGCAATCATCAACTGTATTATCTGTTGGTTTTGGTTTACCAACTGCTGCATGGTTTGTAGGAGCTGTTGCCCGACGACGGGAGTCGCTGTAGTGGATGGTTCCGAGGGTGCGAGGGGAGGCGGAGCCTCCTCCCGGTGGGCCGGGTTATTGTCTCCCGGTTGTTGACTCATCGACCTGGTTGTGATTGCCATAGAATAGCAAGGTTGTAGAACACTTAGTCGTTCCCACAGACGGCGCCAAACTGATGATGCACAAATCGGTCTTCGTGCAAGATCAACATTCAAGTATATGAACAAGTGTAATTAATGAGCAGTAAATAGGCAATCAATGACAGATCAATTACAAAACAATAAATATAGAGTAAACACAAAGATATATAGTGGTTCGGTCCGGGTGACCTACTCCACTCTCGGGAACGACTGCGGTGACCGGAGATCTTTATTGATGAGTAACCGAGAGAATATACACCGGAGTATTACAATGCTTTAGAAGAGAGAAACAATGTGTGTAGGGAGGTGTAGTGTGTGTAGGAGAATGTATTGTAGATGTGTCAAGGGTGTTGTCCAGATCCCTCTCCTTGTGGAGAGAGTTTACATTATATACGCTTAGTAAGGCGGTAAGGCAGTGATGTGAGGGAGAAGATTTCTACCACTTTGGTAAGTATAGTTATGGTAGGATTCTACCACTTTGGTAGGTACAGTTATGGTAGGACTAGATCTCCGTCCACATCCCGATATTTTCTCCCTCGTGTTCCTATTCAGTCGGAGGAGAATCCTGGTTGGATTGCGCTTGATGTTGAGCTTGGAATTTGAGTTGGAGTGGGTTGAACTTTGCATCGGAGTGCCAAGGCAAGAGGGGCAAGGAGGGGAGGCGCCCAAGGGGCCTGGCTAGTGGCGCCCAAGGGTTGTCATGCCCTCTAGGGTGTTTGCCTTGGGGCTTAGGTGATGACCTCTTGATGTCTTCTTGAACTTGGGTCATCATGGGATGAAGAGAAGGTGGAGAATGAGGAGAAGTGAAGAGGTCACCTTGGGGTGGCGCCCAAGCATTGGATGGCGCCTAGTGGGCGGTGCCCAAGTGCTTGGGTGACCTCCTTGGTTTCGCCCCTTGGTCTCCCTTGGCCATATTTCTTCCTTCTGGGCTTCCTTTGGATGGGTTGACCCGATTGAATAGGTCCTAGCGACTTGGACTATTTCTTGGGCTTTTTAGTATTCAGGTTTTCCTCGATTTATTTTTATCGGGCTTGGCCCAGTCAAATTTGGGCTCATCAGACTTAATTCACTGTGACCTTTGGATTCACTGTAGATCCCATCAAATATTATAACTTCGTGTTGATTCTATGGTTCCTATAAAACCACATCATTATATCAGTAAATTATGTCAAATTTTTAGGTCATAATAGTATTACTCCAAACGTTTTTTCGTAGAGTATAGATGTAGTAAGGCAAACCTAAACGTAGTTTGTAAGGAATTCTACTCAAGTTAGCAAAGTTAGGATTTCTGAATTGCATTAGTTGCTCAGATGCCCTCACCCTTGCTTGAGCACACTTGTCATTGCTCAAACGCTAAATGAGCGAGAAGTGAGCGCTAGCTTCTAGACAACTCAAAATTGGACGTACAAGTTTGCTCGAGCACCAAGCGAGCACCACTTACATGAATGCTTCCAAAACCAGTCCACCTGACCTTGGTCAAGCCACCCAAGGCTATGCTTTATTGTGGTCCATTCTCTCTCCCTCTCCCTCTCTCTCACACACACACAAAGATGAGATGCTCGCTCTCTAGTTACAACGGGCAACTAAGGCAACCATTATATAGAGCAAGTGAGAAACAGCATTCCAATCTAGATAAACGTGTCTAATGTATTCTTCCTTTGGATTAAACATTGGGTCTTAATATAATTAGGTCCAAGTCATATTATTGAACCTAATTAATTTGTATTCAAAAAGCAAACCTAATTAATTTATCTCACTAGACCACCGAAGAGGCAATTGTAGTGCATTCAGGCATGGATATGAAGGTGAGAGGAAAAATAGGTGCAGGAAGCCCATGAGGCACGAGACGCTTTTTGTCGGTAATATCCCGAGACATGGATGATCAGATCACGAGTTGGTACATCCCCGTATCCACAACGCGTAGTGGCACCAAGGAAGGCCACAGTTGCGAAAAAAGCGGAAGAAATTGTTGTTTTAGTCTTGCATGTCTTATTCAGGCTTATACGGGTCAACCGAACCAATATTAAATAGGCCAGATTAACATTACGATACTTAACACGATTAATTAGATAGGTTGAATTATGGTTAACTAATACTTGCTCAAATTCAAAATAAAATGATCCCAACACGTACGACTTAACACGATTGATTGTCAACTGTATTCTACATGCATGCAATTATCTCCAAGACACATATGTCGGATCACTTGGGAGTCAAACTTACAACCTAAAGGAATTATACAACTGAGGTGTTTCCATAATTCAAACTAATGTCCAGAGCTAACTTGTCCTCTACATATTCTTGAACAACAGGTGCACCAAATAACAATTCATGGTAATGCCAAAGTCTATGCCCATTTATGATGTCATTCTTACAAATAAATGATGCTATAAATATATCAACACCTTCATCAACTTATACTATTAATTATGCTATCATCTTCTTTGGTTGGAAGTGCCTTTCCAACTGATATAACAAATCATTATTCTTTTGATATTTTAATTTGTCTTTTTTTGGTTGTGGGGCCTAATTAATAGATTGTATTGTCCATTGCAGAATTAAATATCAATAAAATATTTTGTTGTTTTCGTTAATCAGATTGCAGTCACGCACCACTAGTTCTAGATACTGGAAAACTTCTCACACTAATAATTAATTGACATATTTACAAATTTTCAATAAAAAAAAAACCAAAAATTCGTTTCTCTGTGCAAAATTTTGTTCCAAGTACCCAAAGATTTTTTGTCATTGCGGGATGTATACGAGATAATTTTTATACGAGATAAGTGACAGAGTATCTTATCTTTTTTTTGAGAAAACTGATTCCCAAATTTAAATCCACGATGACAACAGGATGCATAAAATTTTTACATTTGGAAACCAACATCTGCATAGGCACCATGCTGTTTTTTTTGGTGAGTTGCAAGAACTCGTGGGTATTTAGCAATTGATATTAGTTTGGTCTCCAATGTTGCATTTGGTACGTGATAATCTATCTATATAATAAGGGAGCTAGCATTATTTGTCTTAAACTTTTCGCGGCTCAAGTTATTTGAAGATTATTGATCCGACGAACTTAATTGAACTTTCATTTTTTTTTACAACTGTAAGACTGTCATCTCTTCATATATATATCTCCTTCTATCTCATACTCGCATCTCTCGTACGTATATCCTCTCAGCCACACTGACACAGACACAAAACACAGCAAACACACACACACACACTCACTCACTCTGAACACAGCACGCATACACACTCCTTTTTTTTTTTTTCCAAACAAATCAACATTTTATTTCACTAGTTTAGTACTATACTCTAGACTTGTTGACCTGTAAAGTTTAGAACACTAACCGTTGTTGCTATTAATTATTTGGAACTGGAAGTATTAAATATTAACTCCAATATTGATAACAATTATGGTTTATTTGCACTATTATAGGGTGTGTGGGCACATGTTTGCCATTATTGTTTTGGTATTTCACTGGGACAATCAATAGGAATGTGGGAAAATTTAAGTTCTTTACTTGATTTAAAAAAATAAGTTTAGATTGTGACAAAAATGGTCCAATTTGAGATTCCATTTTTTTTTTCCGGCCAATGAGTTTTCATATTGTATAGATTAATCTGGGTTGCTCATAAAGTAAGGTCGACCTATTTTCTTCTGATTGGATGTCTATAGTTTCATTTGACATTACATCAAATAATTTAATTTCCCCATGAACAAAAAGCATATGAAGCATTAAACAAACTGTTTTAAAGTTATAAAGTTGCATATAAAAAGAGGATATCACTCTTCAATGTCATAGACATCCTCAGATGATCAAAGCAAATAGAGAATCAATCCTCATCCACCTCCGAACCAAGGCTACTGGTCAATGGTGAGATGCATCCAGAGACTTTACCTGAATACAAAGTGCAACACTCTTTGGATGCTTTGTCTGTGCGATGTTATATTATCAATAAAATCAAACAGACTCATGCCAATATAATCAGCACAATACGAAGCACTAATGTAGGCAACACAATATTCTGCAAAGGCCCTCATTAGAACCAAACCCAAACACAAGAAAACCACTTGAAAAGACAAAAAATAATTAAATAACATTTTAGAAATGTAAATCAACATCATACATCTAATGAGACACGCCAACCTGAAGCATTGCAGGTCAGATGAGTCTACTGTTTGTTTCTTTTTGGTACAATCTCATTTGTTGCAGATTGATAAACACGACCCATTTACAACCATATGACTGATAGGCAATGGTAGTCAAGTACCTTATCTGTATAAACCCATTCCCTCCCATGAAGCAGCTACACTTGAAAAATCCAATCTGTTTTGTGCTTTTTTATAGCTACTGTAATTCTTACAAAATAGAACAGAGCATTCATGTGGCCATTGAGTAAAGTGATTAATGCCTTAATGGTGAAATCGAAGGGCCAAGAAGAGTGTGCAGGATGACAAACTGAAGAGAAAAGGAAAGGACGGGTTCCTCCCCTTGGATCAGTTTCATGATTTCATCTTTTAGGTGATTAATGTATTAATGACAGTAAGAATTGAGAAAGAAAACAAATGGGCAGCCAAACTTTAATACTATTATCAGTTAGAAAAGGCACACATTAAGCAAGAATGACTTGATTGAATTGTTGAAAGGTAAAAGAGAAATTTAAAGTTTTTCTAGTTAGATATAGATATAGGTATAGATTGTGGCATTAAATTTGGAGGATAAATATGACATAGTTTTAGTGTTGGAGGGTAAAAATGAAAAAAAAATGTTTTCCATATATGCTGATATTTTAAAGTAATATAGATATAGATTAGAAAAAGAATGACAATCAATAAGACAAGCAGACAATCCTGCTCTGTCTTTATCTAAAAATGCAAGAAAATACAAGAATTAACAAATGACAATCTTCCTCCTTAAAGCTTTGGTACCTGCTGATCTTGCTGCTGCAGCCTCCTTGCCTGACCAGGAATGTTTAACAGACAGGAAAAATCAGAAGAAGACTTTTGCTGCACAGCCCAATTGGCGATGAATCAGCTAGACCATTTGCCCCCCTAAACACATGCACCAAAGCTGAATTTACACATACATACTCTCGCTTCCCCGCTTCCTCTATTTTTTGATTCTGTTTTTTCATGCATACAAGATGATTGAATAAAAGTCGGAGAGAAGAAATGGTGACCCTTTCTTCATCTATTGTGTATTTGCGAAAGTAGATGTTTTGTTTTTATCACAAGTAATGTTTTGAATTTTCTGTTTTCCCGCATGAAACAAGGAGCCCTTTTAATCAATAATCAATTCCATGAGACGCCATGGCTGCCAATGTCTCCACCCGTTACGGGCACATAGTGCTTTCAGGTTGTCATTTTTTTGTAACTTTATTTCTAAGATATGCATCCGTTTTGTCCACTCAACTCTTGATGGTTTGGTTAAACTTGATTCAGTTTTTTCCTCTGTTTTTCAGCTGATAGAATATGTGATTGATTTGTTTATACATATGATGCTTTAATTTAATGACAAACTTTTAGAATGCTTTGAAATTTGGAGATATATCTCAACGCCACCATCCCACGCCAACAACGATCTAGCGACTCCGGTGACCCCCCAGCACCCCAGTGATGTCGGCGACCCCGCGACAATCAAAGCTATCGGGATTGTGATTTTGTTGATAAAAAAAACATAAGTTTTCCATAAAGAGTGGCAGCCATATGTAGAATACCCCTGTTAGTTTTTATATGTATCTACTGATTGTCAATATTGACTAGGTAAATGAAAGATATAGTAAAAGTGTTCTGGCCTCAATACCAAAACAATTCCTCTGTTGCTATATTTATATGTATCTTGAATTGATAAGATTACATGAGTTTTGAAATACAAAAGGAAGATAAGAAGGAAGAAACAAAATAAAGATAATACAATGGATAAGATCAAGTGCCAGCTGAGATGATTGTTACAGAATTTGAATTTGATGATAAAGAATCTGTTTCAGAGATCTTTACGGAAGTGGACTTAATCTTCTGGTTAACATCCCCCCGCAAGCGAAGGGGGGGTAGGCACACCTGCAGCTTGTTTCTGAGTTCACAAAATCGATATGTACTTAAACCTTTGGTAAATACATCAGCTATTTGATCTTGAGAGCAAGTAAACTGGAGAGCAATATCTTTATTAACAACTTTCTCACGGATGAAGTGAAAATCCACTTCGATGTGCTTGGTCCGAGCATGAAATACTGGGTTGGAGGCTAAGGCCAAGGCACCGATGTTATCACACCAAATAGTGGGAGGAGTAGAGAGAGGTATGCACAAGTCTTTAAGAAGCATTCAGACCCAATAAATTTCTGCAGTGGTGATGGCTAAGGCACGATATTCAGCCTCAGTACTGGATCGTGCCACAACATTTTGTTTCTTAGCAGTCCATGACACTAAACAAGAGCCAAGAAATACACCATAGCCAGTAGTAGACCTGCGATCGTCAGGATTCCCAACCCAATCAGAATCACAATAAGCTTGAAGAGTGATTGAACCTTTCAGATACCATAGACCATGATCAATGGTCCCTTTAAGGTAGCAGAGAACCCGCTTAGCTGCAGACCAGTGAGAGGAACTTGGGCAATGCATATGTTGGCAAAGCTGGTTGACAGAGAAAGCAATGTCAGGACGAGTCAAAGTGCAATATTGTAAAGCACCCATAGTTTGTCGATACTCAGTAATTTGGGCTGGTGTTAGAGGTTCTCCATCATGTGCAGAAAGTTTAAGACCCGAAGAACATGGAGAAGGATAAGGTTTAGCCCCAATCATCTTAGTACAATTTAGAATATCTCCAATATATTTGGACTGCCGACGATGAAGCCCAGTAGAATCCCGATAAGCTTGAATACCAAGAAAAAAATTTAAGGAACCCAGGTCCTTCATTTTGAATTCAGTTTGCAGCTTGCCAATGAGAGAAAAGATGAGAGACGAATGTGTGCCTGTCACAAGTATGTCATCAACATAGATAAGAAAGAACAAATGAATATTGTCTTGATGATAAACAAACAGCGAAGAGTCCACTGGTGAAGATTTAAATCCAAACTCAAGGAGAGATTGAGAGAGTCGCAAAAACCAAGCCCTTGGGGCTTGTTTAAGACCATACAAGGACTTTTGGAGCTTGCAAACATAAGAAGCAAAATCTGGATGAACAAAACCTTTGGGTTGCTTCATATATACTTCCTCTTGTAAAACCCCATGTAAAAGGCGTTAGAGACATCCAATTGGCGTATATTCCAATCAAAATGAACAACAAGAGCAAGAATAATCCGAATGGTAGAAGGTTTAATAACAGGACTAAAAGTCTCAGTGAAATCTATACCACATTCTTGCTCAAATCCTTTGGCCACTAATCTGGCCTTAAGATGATCAACTGCACCAGTAGAGGTTTGTTTAACCTTGTACAACCATTTATTGTCAATCACATTGTGATCCAAGGGCCTAGGACAGAGATTCCAAGTGTGATTTGCAATTAAGGCATCATATTCCTCTTGCATAGCCGTACGCCATTCAGGTAGCAATGAAGCTTGCTTGTAAGAACGTGGTTCAAATGGCATGGTAAGGCTGGTTAGAGCTTTAAGAGGATGTTTAGTGGAATAGAAAGTTTGATACTCTGAAAAATCATGAGGTTTGAGGTGTCCTGTTTGGAACGAGTCGTCATAGGATGAGGTCTAAGAGGATTGGAATGAGGTATTATAGATGAAGAGGCATGGGATAAGGGAGGGTCACTAGGCACGGTTAAGGGAAGAGATTGTGCTGGAGCAGAAGAGGATGAGTATTCAGAAGAAGATAAAAGAGGAGAAGTAGAGTTGGATTTGGGAAAATGAGTAGGTGAAGGAGATTGAATATGTGGTGACATGGAGGGAGGTTCAAGACAAGATGGAGAGGGATTTGAAACAGCAGGATTGCTAAGAGATAAACCAGAATCAATATTTGTTAGAGATAACCCAGAATCAAAATTTGAAGGAAAAGGGAAAAAGAAAGAATTACCATTAGAGGAGACCACTGTGGAAGGGTGCGAGGACTGCAAGCATTCCTTTGCAGGGAAGGTATGCTCATCAAAAACCACATGCCTGGAAATATAAATCTTATGGGAGGTAGGATCTAAACACCGATAACCACGCTGATTTGAACTATAACCAAGGAAGATACATCTCTTTGTACGAAACATGAGTTTGTGAGAAGCATATGGGCGCAAAAGAGGATAACAAGCACATCCGAAAGTTCGAAGAGATGTATAATCTGGATGAGTACCAAACAGTTTAAAGAATGGTGTTTCATTGTTAAGAACCTGTGTAGGCAAACGATTGATGATGTATATGGCTGTTAAGAAGGCATCAACCCAGTAGGTGGTAGGTAAATGAGATTGGACCAGTAAAGATAAACCCATTTCAGTGATATGTCTATGTTTTCTCTCAGCAATTCCATTTTGCTGAGGAGTGCGAGGACATGTTACGCGATGGCTAATTCCATTGGTTTCAAGGAAAGAATGAAATTGTTTGGACATGTATTCCCCACCTCCATCAGTTTGGAATTGCTTTGTCTTGCAAGAAAATTGATTTTCAATGAGAACTTTGAATTTGATAAAACATACATAGACATCAGATTTATTTTGGAGTGGATAGACCCAAGAAAAACGAGAAAAATCATCAATAAAGATAACATAGTAACAACAACCATTAAGAGAATTAGTTGAACAAGGCCAAACGTCTGAATGTATAAGTTCCAAAGGAGAACTTGTTATTCGATTAGAATTTAAAAAGGGAAGTTGTTTGCCTTTACCAAGTTGGCACGGCTCACAAACTGTAGATTTATTCAAGGAACCGACATATGGTAGAGAATGTTTACTCAGCAAGTGAGTTACAACTGAATTTGAAGCATGTCCTAATCTAGAATGCCAAACTGAAACATAAGCTTTGACCCCTATAACTGCTGCCATAGCAAGTGGTTTATTGAGAACTACCGACTTCAAATTAATAGGATAGAGTCCACCACTACTCCTTCCTTCCAACAGTGTCTGCCCCGTGTGGTTGTCCTTGACAATATAATGAGTTCCAATTAGAATAAAGAACAATGATTCTCAAGACAAAATTGATTAATGGATAGTAAATTTGCAGATGCTTGAGGACAGTGAAGAACGTGATTGAGTTTAAGTTTAGAAGTGGGAGTATGGAGGGTCATTAAACCAGTATTTTTGATATGCAAACCTTGTCCATTACCAATAGCAACATGCTCCTGACCAGTGTACGACTGTTGAAAAGTTAGCTGCTCAAGATTGGTTGTGATGTGCTGATTGGCACCACTATCAGCAAACCAGGGTTCATTTGCAGGCTGAAGAGCATTGGTTTGAGCAACCATAGCTGCCAACTGTGACGGAGGATGGCGACCTTGATAGGCATAGTCCATGCGGTGAAAACAATCAAGAGCCATGTGGTTTGATTTGCCACAGATCTGGCAAGGAGATCTGGGAGTAGTAAAGGGCTGCTGGTTTTGGTTTGGTTTAGGAGAGTGATAAGAATGATTATTTGGTGGGGAAGGGGCTGACTGTTTGGAGTAATGTTGAGAGTGGGAAGGTTGCTGATGAGGTTTGGCAGGATATTTTGGCTTGCGGTTGTAGTATTGTTGGGAAGTTTTTGGAGTAAACAAGGCAAAGTTGTTGGTTTCAGGTGGTATGGTATGCAGCTGGTTTTCTAAGAGTAATTCGCAGGACAGCAGTTCAACTTGAAAATCTTCAAAGGAAAGAGGTTTATCTCGGGTAGCAAGTGATAGAGAGGTAACAAAAGGGTGATAAGAATGGTTCAAACCACTGACAATATAAGAAATTAAATCATCATCATCAATAGGCTTACCAACAGCGCCCAACTGTGCTGCTAGTTGCTTTGCAGAATCAAGGTAAGGTGCACACTTCATGGAGCCTTGATGCAAGGTTTGAAGAAGTCTCTTTAAATGGTTGATGCGAGATCTGGATGGGGAAGCAAATTTGTTGGCCAAGACAAGCCAAGCAGGTCGGGCAGAGGTAATACCATACACAGAAGGTGCTACCTTATCAGAGAGGGTGGCATTAATCCATCCTAAAACAAACTGATCCTTTCGATTCCAGAGAATGTATTCTGGATTCAGAGTAGTAGTTTGTTTCCCTTGGTCATCAGTGAGAAACTGGAAAGGGCACGGTTGAGAACCATCCACGAAGCCCATTAAGTCATGGCTCTTAAGAACCGGGACAAGTTGAGACAACCACATAAGATAGTTAGTCTCATCCAACTTACGGCGAAGATCACTTTTAAGATTGGGAGCAACAAAGGTAGAGGATGAAGCAGCTATTAAAAAATAGGAGGATCGATCAGATGCGTGAGCAGAGAAGCTCTGATACCATGAAAGATATAGTAAAAGTGTTCTGGCCTCAATACCAAAACAATTCCTCTGTTGCTATATTTATATGTATCTTGAATTGATAAGATTACATGAGTTTTGAAATACAAAAGGAAGATAAGAAGGAAGAAACAAAATAAAGATAATACAATGGATAAGATCAAGTGCCAGCTGAGATGATTGTTGCAGAATTTGAATTTGATGATAAAGAATCTGTTTCAGAGATCTTTACGGAAGTGGACTTAATCTTCTGGTTAACAGTAAATACATAATATATGTATGTATGTCTCTATTTTTGGTTGAATTCTTTGAAATTTTTTTTTTATTCTTTGTACTGTTGATATTTATTTTCAGACTTCTGTATGTTTGCAATTATATGTAAACTTCCTATTAGCAATGTTCATACTATAATTATCTTTTAATGATTGTTTCTTTTTCTTTCTCAATGAAATGTGATCGAAGAGAGTAAGCTCAACAAATTGACACAACAAATCTGACAAAGCAAATGATAAAATATTTGTTCTTACTTATGAAAGCTTAGGCATGTGACTAATTTTTGGTGACTCCCAAATTTTTTGGTTGGATTCTTGGACGCTTTTTCTTTTGCGGGTCTAGATTTTGATGCACTATAGTTTGTTTGACTGTGTTTTTCTGCAGTAAATAATATTTTAGATCACATTGTTTGGTGGTTTTGATTAAATGGTTTTGATGATGCACAAAAGTGGTTTTATGCAAAATTAATCAAGGATGAAGTAAAGAAGGCTCAATATAAGTAAACACAACACAAAGACTGGGTGGTTCAGTTTGGATGACCTACTCCACTAAGAATGGTTACGGTGGGCGAAGAATATTATTGCTCAAGAGGCGTAGTGAGCTAAGATATATGTCATGCCCCTCATTTATAGGAGAGTACAGTCTTCATGGTGCCCTAGAGCGGGCTTTGATGGAGGCATCATCGTGGAGAGCCCTGATTATGGCGTCACCCTTGTGATGGAGTGGGTGGCTCCGTGATGTTGGCGTAACAAACGAGGTAGTTGAGACTTGCGATGCGTACTCTACTTCCCTTCCTAAGATGGAGATCTCACGTGCGTCACTAGTAAACTTAAAAATCTGTTAAATGAGGGTGGGAAACCCCAAATACCTTCCCGTCAAGTACCTAGTACCACTTTATTTTACCTCTTTTGCAACCAAATAGTTGTTGTGAAGAAAAAGAAGATTTGTAAGAGGAATAAAATTTAGAGCATAGGAAGAGTAAAATATCCAAACTGTAACAATAGAGGAACCAAGTCCAATTCCTGAACAAATTAATTGAACCCTTACAAATCCTCGCGGACATTGACTCTCTCTTGTGTAAGCATGATGGATCAGTCAGAGGAGCACACGTCCCTCTGAAATCAAGCATGAATCCTCTCATAGCAGAAGCCTTAGAAATGAGAAAATGCAGCTCTTTGGGCAGAAAAGCAAAATAGGAACTATATCACCATTGAAAGCGACTCCCACTGTCCCACACTGTGATTCACGGAATCATGCTTCCACATGTAAAGATTCCATGGCAGATCTGCACAGGTAATCCAAGATTTGAAACAAATTCTCAAGAATCATCCTGATTGAAACATGATACATGCTTACAGAGATACAAACACAACAACGCACGAGCTAGTAAGATGGGGACTGGCCCTCAAGTCAACAAGCGTCCTTCTTGATCACCAATCACCATATTCTAAACTTAGTGAGTGAAGCACTGTTCTAGGAGATCCCTAATTAGAATTAGCTAGCTTAATTTTATTTTTCTCTTTACTCTACTTAATCTTTTCCCTGCCAAAAAAAAAAAAGAGTTATTAGAGAGCGGCCTAAACCCGGTTACATCATCCTAACAATACAATATCTCTTGACAAAGGGGAAAAACAACCTGAGGAAGCCCTGTAGGCCCAGATCGATACACTCGAACTCAAAAAAATTATCAAAAATTGCAAACTATGTCAACTTATATGCACCTTTTCAAAATAAAACAACTTATATGCATTGCCTCCATAAATATAGCCTTCAAGTTCTAAAATTCAATATCCCTTCGCAAATATCAACAAGACAAAAGTGACACATTAATTATAGAATTTTTTGGAAGGACAATAGATGAGATTAGCGGTTGGTTTAATGGCCACTACTTAATAAATATATTTTTTTTGTGATAGAAGTTAGTGTCACCACATTTCTATTGTCACAATTTAGTGAAATTTTTGATAATTTATTCCAAAGTAATCAAGATTTGCTCAATTATGTCGTCATTAAATTCGAGGTTTTTTAGACATCAATTCGTGTTAATTATTTGTGGGAAAACATTTGTTATTTTTGTTTTCTCATTTAGTTAGTATTTGTTTAAAATTCATAATTTTTCATACCCCGTGAATTTTCGTAATGAACAACTAATGGACAAAGGGACACGATAAGAAAATTAGAGCATTTTTCAAATTAGTTTTAAAAAATTGGACTTAGTTTTCATAATTAAATTGATAGAAATAATTAAGTTTTTTATCACAAGAAATTTCGAGTAAATATTAGGTGTAACGGTGGGATTATATTATCATTGGCACGTGGTGTCACCATCCAATAATAAACCTATAAATGACCAATATGAAACTGACTTGGGTGGTTATTAAATTATGTGGTAGGGTGGTTAGGAGAATATGTGGGATTCATCTATTTATTTGTTATACTTTCATTGGACGATAATATCACACGACAATGATGACGTATTATCACCGTTACATCCGATATATTTTCATAAATCTACCACTTCCTCTATTTATTGATTGCCTTGGTTACCCGTTTAGCTGGATAGCTTCCATCTGTGTTAGAGAGAGAGAGAGAGAGAGAGAGAGAGAGAGAGAGAGAGAGAGAGAGAGAGAGAGAGAGAGAGAATGGGAGAAGAGTCTATTGATTCTGAGGCCATGCTACAAGGTCAAGCAGAGATATGGCAATACATGTTCAACTTTGCAGATTCAATGGCAATACATGTTCAACTTTGCAGGTCAAGTGGAGCTCCGAATAGCCGACATAATCCACTCCCATGGGTCTTCGATCACCTTGTCAAAAATTGCATCCGGCATTGCCACTTCATCCCCGGACACCACTTGCCTTGCCCGAATCATGAGACTGCTAGTCCGAAAGAAGATCTTCACCGTCAATTCTCAATCCAACGGAGGAGAGCCGCTCTACGGTCTCACCCCCTCCTCCAAATGGTTACTACACGATGCGGATTTAAGTCTCGCCCCGATACTCCTCATGCAAAACCACCCATGGACAGTGGCACCGTGGCATTGCCTGAGTAGCTGTGTGGAAGAAGGTGGTGTTATAATAGACTACTTCAATTTCATATTTATGTTTCTAATTAAAATTTCTTATTTGTTTGGCATCAATTTGAGGTGCTACAAATATGGTTTAATGATGCGATCCTTAAACTCACCAAATGTTACGTCCAATTCCTTTCTTATTTTGAGTAAGATTCACCCTTAATCATTTAGAGTTATCGGTACGAGTTGATGTCCATTAATACCTCCGAATCATAACTGTTTTAGCGTTGTGATTTCACATTTTTCAAACTCGCAGACTAACTCTTTCTAATTTCAATTTTTAATTTCACTGTGCTCGTGACATATTATGATGTTATTATACATGGTTTGTAGTTTTGTTTAGTGATTTTGAAATTGATTTGGTAATTGCAACATGTATAATCATATGCTAACTTCCCCAACAGGTGGGATTGCATTCAAGAAGGCTCATGGCCATGAGATATGGGAATTTGCAGCGCTCAATCCTGAATTCAACAAGATGTTCAACGAAGGTATGGCTTGTACGGTGAAGATCACTCTGAGGGCGATCATTTCGTGTTACGAAGATGGGTTTCGCAGCCTGAAATCGGTGGTGGATGTGGGTGGCGGCACAGGTGCAGCGATGGCGGAGATTGTGAAGGCCTATCCGCATATCAAGGGGATCAACTTTGATTTGCCGCATGTGGTGGCGACGGCACCAGAGTACCATGGAGTCTCTCATGTTGGTGGCGACATGTTTGACGCCATTCCTAAAGTTGATGCAGTCTTCATGAAGGTAAGGGTAGAGATGTCTAGTAGCTATTCTCCACTTGATTTGCAGTTTGTTAATTAAATACTGGATAGTAATTGAGTAATGTTTTATAACACTAGTTACACAACACACACACACACACACAAAAAAAAAAAGTTTTTTCATCTGGAAATTGCTGACGCAAAAAAAAATTACATTGCCGACGCAAAATCTTTTGTGTTGGGAAATGTAGTGATGCAAACAATAGGCGAATTCAACTTAATTTATAGTTACAATAGTTAATACTACCGACCAAAAAAAACAAAAAATAATTAATACTATTAGATCATACCAACTGTTACAAATTAAACTGCACCATACCAACTGTCATATTCATAAATTATTTTCACCCAGATCCCATCAAGTTATGTTGACACAATGTCTAGGGGAGCCAGAATTACTAGAAACATTTGAAACATTTCGTTGTTAATCAGAATAGTTGTTTTTAGATAGTTTTTTTTATCGATTACAACTTAATCAATAGTCGATTGTCTGATTTTGAAATTATTGAGGAAAAACTGTCGAAGCCACGTCAATTCTTAGAGCATAGACGTAGTATCTTCATCTCGCCACATCTATCTTTGCTCCATGTCTCAAAAGTACTCAAAACTTCAACTAAAGGTTTCTTAAAGGGCCTTGTGTAGTTGATGTTTGAGACCTTTTTTCTTTTCCCTTCAAGTCTAAAATACAACACTCTTTGAATTCAACAATGCAGTGGATACTGCACGACTGGAGCGACGAGCATTGTGTCAAGATATTGAAGAATTGTCGAAAAGCAGTACCTGAGAAGACCGGGAAAGTGATCATTATAGATGTGGTTTTGAATCCAGAAGGTGATGGCTTGTTTGACAACACTGGTTTGGTGTTTGATCTTCTGATGATTGCACACACCTCGGGTGGAAAAGAAAGGACTGAACCCGAATGGAAGAGGCTGTTAGAGGATGGAGGATTCCCGCGCTACAAGATCATCAAAATTCCGGCTTTACCATCCATCATCGAAGCCTATCCAGAGTGAAGTGTAAACTTCTGTAACACTTCTGATGATGCTATATATGTTACTATGTTGATTAGTACAATAATAATCAGTATCTGTACGAATAAAGAATTGTGGATGTACTGGAAGATGCTAAAGAAGTGTGTGAAACTCATAGCAGAATGTTAGAATCTCATGCATAGGAGTAGAATCCAACTATTAAGAAGGAAGCTACCATTTGGATAACAAAATTGCAAGTTTGATCCAACACATTGAATGACACTTGCACAATGACATTCTGTTCAAATGAATTTGATGGCTAGACAATTTTTGTTCAATACGCTAGATGTGGTTACGCACATATTCGAAATACTAAATGATGATGCACAAAAGTGGATTTATGTATCACCTATTGAGTAATTAATATAGGTAATAAGTGCAGTAAATATAAATTACTCCACTTTAAAGGCGGCAACGGTGGCCATAAGACTTTATTGATAAAGTAGTAGGTGGGAGAGAGAGAGAGAGAGAGCAAGATTAAGCTCTAGGTGTGAAGAGATAACTGTGTGAGAGATGTAGAGATGTGTCCCTCATGTCTAGAGGACTTACAATTTATAGGCACAGAGTCTTAGTTGAAGCGATTGTGTGAAGGGTAGGTTACTAGTCTTTCAGAGAGAATAGCTACAATTGAAGATAGATACGACTAAGGATAGTCTTGATTTTCGAATAGTAGTTATCCCGATAATTACTCTCCACGAACACTGATCTTCTTAGGCCTCTTAAACTTTGGACTAGGCTGAATCTATGAGCTGAGCTTGACATGTCTTTTAACTGATTTCGACTTACCTCATTAATTGGGCTTAGACCCAGTTGGACCTGGGCTCATCATTTGCCCCCTTGCCCCAAGCCCCAACTGTGACAAAAACAAGAGTTAAGGGCATGAGTGAGTTCCTCACTAGTGCAGACCAGGTGCCTTGTTCCTCACGGTAGTTTCCTCATTCCTTCAACCTTCTACATTCAAGAAATTCCTTCCTTGTTCGATAACTCCAATGTTAGGAACCCATTGCACACACCATCGCCCCCTACACTGGGTCTCCGCTGAACTTGATCCCTCATTTTTATCTAGGGCACTAATTTTAGGACTTTAAGGAATACCCCCATTTTACCCAAATATCTTCTTTAGATCTAGGGCTCAAAAGCATCCTTCACCTCCTTATACCACAAACATTAAGAAGCTAAAGATGAGAGGCCTGGACGCGAGCATAAAGATAGCGAGGAAAAACTTCATAGGTAGCTTCATGGGGGGAGCCATAGCAAGGGAAAAGTAGAGCAAGAGCCAAGGTAAGTCCTTGGCGACGTCTGGCGATGCTGATGCAAGTGGCGACGGCAGCGGGCAAACCCCAGGCGCAGGAGGAGACGGCGACAAGGGGAAGGGCGACACCCTTGAGGGCAACAGTGCTAGAGGGAGGGACATCAACGTCTGGGGCACGTAGGACGAGGTTGAGACATTGGGCATCGATAGTGGGCCAAGCCTAGGCGACGCCTTAGGCTGCGTGCCTGACGCCGCTGCTGGAGGAGAAAGACTACGCGACGCTCTGGATGGCACTAGGTAGCGGCGGGTTAGGAACTAGTCCTCGCGACATGCTGGGTGTAGGAGTTAGGGGTCCAGGTGCTGGGAGAACCGAGATTAACATTGAGGCGCCGTTCGGTGGAATGGCTGGCACTGGAGGTGATGGATCGGACTGTAAAGGGAAAAAGGGTACCACATTTCGACTAGGTCACTTAACCTTGTTAATAAATTTTTGCTAATCCTGACGTTCATCACTTTTATTGGCTTTCGTTTTGTCAGGTGCCCGAGCTTGTAGGGGCAGTATGACAGACATTACACCGGCTTCGCACCAAGGCAAAGGAGCTGCTAAAGGCGATGGGTTGAAGGTATCCTCTATTTTTAGTTCAATTGACTGCGAGGGTGACATCGCCCGTATTGTTTCTTCGTTCGGTATCCCTCCTACTATTATGTGTCACCGGGCTAAGGGGGACGAGCCAGTGTGTTATGACTCCTTAGGAGGGATTGTTTTTTACTAGGATGTCTTGGAAGTGGGGTTGAGATTTCCTATTCCTCAGCCTTTCTATCGGATTTTGGGCCACCTGTCACTCATCCCGGGGAGACTAACCCCGATTGGTTGGAGGGTAATTTTGGCATTCTTCTCACTATGGCAGTTGGTTCATGGCGAGGATGTTCCTTCCCCTTTCGAGGAGTTCTTGGCCTCATACGTGCTTCTGGATAATCCTACTCCTCATCAGGGTTGGTACTGCTTTACCCCAAGGTCGGGCAAGTTGATCACGGGATTACCTTCGAATTTTCATAGTTGAAAATCTAGGTTCTTTTTTGTTGGAGGCGAATGGGCTGCTGAGGAAGACCGTGTTTTAGTGCCTTCGAGATGGGACACTACTCCGAGGACCAAGCTAGGTAAAGGTTTTATCTTTGCTTTTATGTCTAAATGTCATGCCCTTCTTGTGTTTCACTGCATATTGGGTTTCCTTGCAGCTTCACTCGTACTATCTGTGGAGCAGGAGAGTAGGCTTCAGGCCATGCGGGATCATCCTATTAAGGAGTTCAGGGCCCTCATGTCAGCGGCGAGTCGTCCTAGAGCCTCCCTTAGGCAAAATAGTAAATGTATTTGATACGTCCAATAAGTTTTGATAATTGCAATACTGTAGATTCTTTTTCTTATATCAGCTCCACAAGTTCCATTGTTGATAAAGTGATGGTGGAGGATCTCTATGCTTCCAGGGTGGCGTCTTCCCCTCCTCTCAAGTGGGTGAATGCCGATGCCCTAAGTGTCTCTCGGCGGTCCGATGGCAATGCTATATCATGGGAGGCTAGGTCAAAGGTTGCCCCACTCTTTCTCAATACACAACTCCTTCGAGTGTTGGGGTTAGTCCGGCCACTACTTCGAGAGTTGAGACTCCTGTGCGGCCTTCCGTCAGGACTGGAGCTCCACGTTGTTGTCCTACTTCTAGCAGTGGTTTAGTGTCCATACTACATGACGTGAATCTGGCCAAGAAACGGTTTTGGATGTTTGTGACTGTCGCGAATATCAGAGAGGTCGGCTCTTGGGGTCCAGAAGGCATCATTGATACCACGATGGAGGGGTTTGCTTTGGTATACCTTCCTACTTTTTAGCTTTGATTTTTACGCTTGTCTTCTCTTTCATGTTCTGCCTCCTGAATGATTTGTAGGTGGCTACCGATTTTCCATGCCTTTTTTCAAAGACTATCAAGCTTGAAGAGGCATTGAGGGATCTGGAAAAAGAGAGATAGGCGCAAAAGGCTGCTGAGGAACAGATGAAGTTAGCTCATGAGAGAGTTGCACCCCTTGAGGCTGAGCTCTTGGCATCCCGCAAGAGGGCCGCAAAGCTGGAGGCTGATAAGGAAACTGTCTGCAGGAGAATAGAGTCAGAGCTGTGAGCGTCCCGTGAGAGGGCCGTAGGAACTGAGGCCGAGCTATGTATAGCTCGGGAGAGGGCTTTCATGGCAAAGGTGGACCTGCGAGTAGCTCGTGAGAGAGCCACCAGGGCAGAGGCTCATTCCATTGAGATGGATATGAGGAGGGAGACTGTTGAGAGGGCCATTACATGTGCTTTTATTGATGGTTATGAAGAGTTTATGAGAAATGCCTCAGCAGCTTTGACTGCTATGGATTTCTTTGGCCTCGTCCCATATGAGGCCCCAAGGACAGTTGGTGACAGGGAGAGCCTTGATAGGGACGGATCTGGGAGCAGTAATTGATCGTCGGGAGTATGACGAATTTTATCTTTTTGTCTACCTTATTGTTAGGTCATGTTCTGACTTTTGTAAGTTGTTTACAAACTTTACAGAATGAAAGAAAGACAGTTCTGAACACAATAATCTTTACAAAGTTTTATTTCATAAAATAATAGATAACATAATAAATCAACTGAAACAACAAATAAAATGAGAGTTACTGGCTTGTACCCCGATAGTACCTCTTCAGGTGTTCGGCGTCCCATGGATGAGCCAAGGCTTCCCCGTTTTCATTGTGCTTTCATCCCTAGGGTTGAACGCTTCCATTTAGAGGGCCTCTTGGAGTCTTTTGGCCCTCATAGAGGCCACATAGCATTCCTTAGCGACAATTTGGTTTCCTCTAATTTCTCCAATCCCACAGAGGGTTGGGAAACAGAAAACTAAGTAATAGGTAAACGGCATTGTCCTTAAGGTGTTGAGTGCAGGGCGTCCAAGGATGATGTTGTTGCTAGAGGGGTAGTCTAGCACTATGAAGCTCACCATGATGGTGGAGTTTCTTGGTGTTGTCCCTACTGTGACTGACAGGGTAATGGAACTCAAATGATAAGCCCTCTCACCCGAAAATCTGATGAGGGAATTTCTAATAGGCTACAATCTTTCTCTACCTAGATAAAGGATGTCATAGGTTGGTGCAAACAGGATGTCAGTATAGCTACCGCTGTCCACCAGAATTCTCTTAACCTGGTAGTTGGCTACCATCATGGTTAAGATCAAAGGGTCATCATAGGGGTATTGGATCCCCTCAAGGTCCCTGTCTGAGAACGAGATGACTTCTCATTTCTCGTGCCAGGGCATCATCATCGGGCGAGGATCATTTGACTCGGCCTGTCTAGCTCTCCTGGCATGCACCTTCCTGGCGGAGTTGGAGTCACCTCCTCCTCCTAACCCTCCGGAGTTCATCTGGATTTCTCTGAGGGGCTGCTGGTGCTCTCTATCATCCTAGTTTCTATTAGGCGGCGAGGCTTGTCCTCTACTAGTAACGAACTGCCGTAATTGGTCACGCTGTATGAGCTCTTCGATCTGCCTTTTAAGATCAAATCAGTCATCAATATCGTGGTCGTGGTAGCAGTGGACACGACAATACTTGTTCGAATTCCTACGGCTCTAGGCAGTCTTCATCTTCCTCAGCCAGCGTATCGTAGGATTATCCTATATTTGGAACAAGATATGCTCCACTGAATCATTGAGTGGCATGAAGGCTTGCCACTCTCTCAGAGGTGTAGGACCAAGGCGGTCCTTGACAAAGACTCTCTCTATTTTTTTCCTCTTGTTCTCTGCTTCCCGCTTGTCCTTACGGGTGTCCTTCCTTTTCTCACTCACGTGGGAGGACTCACCTCGTCTGGCTTTGGTGACGTCCACGACATTCATATACCTATGTGCACTTGACAGCAGCTCTGGCATGCTGGATGGTGGTTCTTCAAAATGAAGAACATAAAACACAAGGAGCGCAGACTCGCAATAAAGGCGACCATGGTCGTCTTGTCGTCTGGCTCCTCGATCTAGAGAGCCTCCTCGTTAAAACGAGTGAGGTAGCTCCTTAAACTTTCATCCTGATCCAGCTTAATGGTGAGCAGGTGGGGGACTGACTTTTGGTGGCGGCATCCCCCTATGAAGTGAGAGACGAAAGATTTTCTTAACTCAGCAAATGAATGGATGTGTCAAGATGGTCGAGGAGATCTTTTGTACCATCAAAGATCTCCACGATAGACATCTTGAATTTTGAGGGTAAATGGTCGTTGACAACATCTGCCACAAATGGAGTGTCAGTACACTTTACCAGGTAATCCACTTTTTCTAGCGCCTGTGCCTTAATAGCGTTGAGAGCATCGCCATGGTTTTGCATCTCTTTAATCTTTTCGTCCCATTGGTTAGAAATACCCTCTGTTGATTCGTGATAGTAGCTCTCATGATTTGCATACTGATTTTTCCCCTCATCCTCTTGCCTAGGATGGTCGGCAGCGTGTGAGGGTGGAGCAAGTACATGAGGAAGAGGAGCATACGAGGTGTATGGGCGCTGAGGGGGGACTTGCTTGATAAATTCCTTTGTTGTTCCTAACCTCTTAACATCTCCCTCAATGTTGTATATATGATGTATGGATGAAGGGAAGTGTCACTCTCCCTTAGGGATGATGTCAAAAGAAAGGGCAAGACAATGGGGTAATGGAATGTTAAAAATGTGGGATGTGAATGAACAAAAATGCTTCCCAAGCGCAAGAAGACTTTTGCAGGTCGTGTTTTACTTGGTGGTATTCCAAGGTCGTCTTTTCAGGGAAGGAGTTGTATCATCATGAAGGTGATTTTGGTGCAAAAGAAAGTGGAAAATATTTTGTTGTTTGAAGTTGGGTTTGTGGTTTGTCTTGTGGTGAAATCTGAATGGGAAATAAGTGTTGGCTAGTCCTAGGGGTCACTCCAATGGAAATACCAATTCAATTCAAATCATTCCTTGAATAGAACATAGGTGAACGATTGATTCGTGGGAAGCTAGGGACAAGATTGAGTGAGGATCTAAGCATAAACCGTGACAAGTCTACGGAATATCAAAAACTCACTATCTCATCCACTCTCTACCCAGTCAAACCGAACTACTGTACTCTGAGGGAAGGAGAGAAAAAGAGTTGAAATATCATTTCCAAATGGAGGTCTCCTTTTGGACTAGCCAACTAAAAGCTTAGCTACTCATGCTTAAGGTAAATACAACAATATAACAAGAAGACATTATAAAGAAATAAAGATTAGAGCTAAGCATAAAAGAAATGCATCAATATAACTTCGGGATAATTTATACACCACCTCTTCCTAAAGAATGAGTGAATCACGTTCCATTCTTCACGGCTTTGGTAAAGCTCTAGAAAAGTGGAAGAGTTTCACTCTTCTAAGGGAAGAAGCGAGTTCCAACAATGGAAGTAACATAAAACAATACTTAAATTAAAGAAAGCAATAATTACTTGGTGGGTATTCCACAACCAAGAGATGATAATACCATAAAAGAAAGCAATAATACAAAAGAAAACAATAACTACTTGGTGTATAATCCACAACCAAGAGATGATAATACCATAAAAGAAAACAATAACTACTTGAAAGTAAAGAAAGCAATAACTACTTGGTGTATAATCCACAACCAAGAGATGATAATACCATAAAAGAAAACAATAACTACTTGAAAGTAAAGAAAACAATAATTACTTGGTGTATAATCCACAACCAAGAGAGATCTAGTAAACATACAAAGAAAATAACAACTTGGAGGGTTTTCTACAACCAAGAGCTTTAGCAAAAATTTGATGTTCTTTACAAGAAAAATGAAAGAAATAAAGATTGTCTTTACAAGCCCCAATGGGTGGTATTTATAGGCATCCAAAGATGCCCTTAGAATATCCTAAAAAGATGTCCTTTACAAATATCCCAAGAGAGTATATCCTAAAAGATGCCCTTTACAAATATCCCAAGAGAGTATATTCTAAAAGATGCCCTTTACAAATATCCCAAGAGAGTATATTCTAAAAGATGCCCTTTACTTTGATAATCGGCTTCCCAGTAATTTGTAACTTTGGCACAAAGAAATCCTGAAAAGAACAACAATTAATGCATTATCATTAATTTACATACTAACCCTAATTTGACTTATTTTGACTAGTTTAACTAACACAATTGTCATATCAACCCTAATTAAATTGTGATTAATTAGGGTTAATCACACCCCCAACCTAAACATTACTAGTCCCTAGTAATAAATAACAACAAAACAACATAAAATCACTTTCGTAGATAACACGATTGCATTTAGCATATGCAACAAGCCGTTAAACCCCTAGGTGATCCCTAGTGGACGAGTTTTGTCTCGTGAAGGTTTCTAGTGAAACTACCTACAAACTCCAGTTAAAAATATGTGTATATGTGTTAGCACCATGATCGTTGAGACACCCCATCCTTTAATTAAATTTTTTTTTTTAAAGAAAAAATAGAACACTTCTCTGTCATTGGTACGTAATATATGCAAAAATAAACACTTGTTATATTGGTATTTGAAATTCCCTATGTAGTAAGAATGATCATTCTAGCAACAAGAATTGTTATATAACAAACACTCCATTTTACTACCTTCCACGGATAACTTCGATTTCACAAACCTCTCGTAGAATGCTCTCAGCAAAAGTTCGCTCCGATTATAGTGACTTGTCTCTCACGGGGCATGTGATCAGAGGGTGGCCAATCGAAAAATCACATGCACAATTAGGAAAGGAGTGAAGTTTAAGAAAACAAACTAATCATGTTTGGCATAATCTCATGAAAGAATATTGATGCAATTTAAAGAAATACTATTTACCATATCCCAATTTTGATTAACAACACACGCATGTAACAGACTTGAGATCAATTAGGGCTTTTCATAGGTTGTAGCGTGGCCAGAGGTCAGTGGCTAACGAAATGACGTCAGAGGTTTTCAAAAGCTATCTTCTGTTTATGTAGTGTAGCACACCTTTTTCTAACTTTTTTTTTTTTTATTTTTATTTTGCCTAGAGATGACATTTCTTTCGTTCATTTTTCTCATTTTTCACTTTCTTGGCAATTTCTTGCCCTTTTTTGCTTCTTTTCTTTTTCAATTGTTCCCATTGATTCTCCCTTTCATCGAAAAGTAGCCTCCACAGTTTTCCCCATTTCCTTGCATTTCTGTGTCATATTGATTTATAAGAGTGTGCAAGAAAATTAGATAGCAATGGTGTGTCCAGTATGTTTTCTTGTGGCTTGGTAATCATTTGGGTTTATCAAAGAAGAAATCATACATTGAGGGCTCAAACATGGCTGACTAGGGAAATAATTTTGTAGAAGAAATGGCTAAGGCTCAATATCAAATCAAAGATGGCCTAAGATCCTTTCTCAAGTATGTGCACATGTGTGTGTCGTATGAACAGATTTCTTGGGGGATATGTCAACAGATTGCCTTAGTTGCGTCAATCAAAACAAATTTAATGAGATTATTCAAAAATAGAGAGTGAAAGACCTTCCTTGAATAAATGTTAATTATCTCTCAAAAGTATGGTAAAGCTCAAAACTTACCATGGTATTCTTTGTCATCTCCACTGGTAATGTCAGGTTTTTCATGGAATGTCGGTTATATACCGATTCTATTTTCGAGTCTGGTCATTCTGTACCTTAAGAATAACAAATAGCAATGTACATTTGACATTTAAGCATAGAGAAAATACCATTTTTCAAGGAAATGAGGTTTTTTGTTTTGTTTTTTTTTTTTTATACTGGAATTCGAAATCAAACAAAATCAAAGTTATTTACATACATATTTATCTATGAAAATTGAAAGAAGACAAAATGCACAAATTGAACTTGAAAATTTATGGCGTCTCAGGATCAGTCCCCACCCACGCTATAGGTTGGCATTTTAGGACATTCCTTACTCGACCCACATCTTTATTTCAACAACAAGACTTTGTACAACAAAAATTTTACAAAAAAGTTCAAACCCTTAACCTTCATCCCAAAACACGTTTTTCCACATCTTTGTCTTTATTAGTCAAAATCTAATCCGAGTCATCGCTTGTGTCTATGTCAGTATTAGTGACCCTTCCAACTTCTTGTAACACATAACGTGTAAGTCCCGGGCTGGAATAAGATGGCGTGTCAGGAAAATCCTTACTCTGCCTATACACTATCCAGTTTAATCGATCGGTTGCACGATCCGAAATTGGTTCAGAACACTGATTGTATTTTTTCATGTGAAAACACCTGCCACATTGTTTACAAGCACCCAGTCATTTGGCACGACGACGTTTAGCATAAGTGCTTCTGCCACACAGTGGTTTTGCTTGTGCTTCCCGGATTTCAATTTGTCTCACAACTCTTGCCTTTTTCATTATCACAGCATACACATCGGATGGAAAGGTGCGTAAAACGCCTAAACTGAACCAAAAAAGTTTACTATCCATGCTTGCTACAATTAGAGACACCCTATCTGGTTCTTTAACGTCTGTCAGTCACAAAGACGATTGAAGCTGTATCCGATGTGATCATGAAATATAGGCACAAATACTGTAAAAATACGCAATCCAGAATAAAAATAAACAGAACCCTTTTTTTTTTGCAGGACTGTGAACTGTCCAGATCTAAAACTAGAATTACAAATACGAAACTAGTCTCCAATGGTTCGAATTTACCAATGTATGAAGTTTGGAAATGAGGTTATAGGGTAGAGATCTGTTCAGCTACCGAACCCTACAAACAAAACACAACAATTAATCAACTCGAGGGAGATCTGGGCTACGCTGGAAACCCCTCATCCTAAGTGCGAGAACAAAAAGAGCACCCAGGTACAAATACAAACATATAAGGCAAATTATTAAACAAAGAACTGGGTCGTCGGCGTATATGGTCATGGATTTGCAGGGGTTGGGTTGTTTTACAGAGAACAGAGAGAACGACGAAGAAGAAGAAGAAGAAAATAAAAGAAGAAAGAGGAGGGAGACCAACACCGGTGGATGGGGGAAAAAGGAAAAAAGGTGGGAGACATTATAAAGGCGTCCCACTTTTTTTTTTTTTAGAAGTGTCGGCAGGAGAGAATAAAAGAAGAAGAAGAAGGGGGGGGGGACTAACACCGGTGATGGGGGAAAAAAGTGGGAGGCCTAATAAAGGCATTCCAGTGGGTCGGCCCCCCCCCCCCCCCCCCCCTTTTTTTTTTGAAAGCGAGTGTCGGCAGGCGCGAATATTCGCACAGAATATTCCCACAAACATTGGTTTAAGATGTAAATAGTGTTCCTCACCCCCCAACTTGAATCATGTAGTGTCCTTAATGAAACAACAAGGTATGATATTCAATGAAGGACAGTAAAAAAATGAGTAGGGTTAGAAAACACCTTGCAATTTAGCTTCGATAAAAGCACAAATATCTGAAACTCAGAAAAACAATACTATACAACCAAAGAAAGTAAGTGACATAAAAATAACATAAATAAATAAAAGCAACTGTACACTAAAAAGCATAAACACTAGCTACTCCTCCACCAAATCCGGATACACCGGATCAATTAAATCCTCCTCCACCATCTGTCCTTCAACACCCTCAAAGAATGGCTTAAGCCTTTGGCCATTGACCTTGAATGTCTGGCCATTGTCGGGGTTTGTGACATCCACAGCTCCGTTGGGGTAGGCCACCTTGACAAGATAGGGGCCATCCCAACGTGATCGAAGTTTTCCTTGGAAAATGGATAGATAAGAATTGTATAAAAGTACTTTTTGCCCGGACTCAAATGATTTCCTCACAATGGATTTGTCATGAAAGATTTTGGTCCGTTCTTTTGAAATTTTTGAACTCTCATACGCATCTCGGCGGATTTCTTCCAATTCATTCAGTTCCAACTTTCTCTGCTCACCGGCCATTCTCAAGTCAAAATTCAAGGTCTTAATGGCCCAATAGGCCTTGTGCTCCATTTCAACCGGCAAATGACAAGCC
The DNA here is from genome assembly GCA_951799425.1 of Ilex aquifolium. NCBI lineage: Eukaryota > Viridiplantae > Streptophyta > Magnoliopsida > Aquifoliales > Aquifoliaceae > Ilex > Ilex aquifolium. Next base: position 46,819,777 of record OX637394.1, read on the forward strand.
TTTCCATAAACCAGCCGGTAGGGAGACATGCCCAAAACAGTCTTATAGGCAGTACGGTACGCCCATAAGGCCTCGGTCAGTCTGACTGACCAATCATTCCTGTTTGGGTTAACCGTTTTTTCCAAGATATTTTTAATCTCCCTATTGGCTAATTCAGCTTGGCCATTGGTTTGTGGGTGGTATGCAGTGAATACTTTATGTGTAACGCCATATTTAAACATTAATGATGCAAATGGCCTATTACAGAAGTGGGATCCACCATTACTGATCATTGCACGAGGCATCCCAAACCTCGAAAAAATATTTTGTTTGAGGAACTTGACTACGACCCGGTGGTCATTAGTCTTGATTGGGATAATCTCTACCCACTTGGACACGTAGTCCACTGCCAGAAGAATGTACAGAAAACCAAAACACATGGGGAATAGACCCATGAAATCGATGCCCCAACAGTCAAATATTTCGATGACAAGCAAGGGGGAAAGGGGCATCATATTTCTACGGGTCACACTACCCAATCGTTGGCATCTGTCGCATGCCTTACAATATGAAACACAGTCTTTAATAAGAGAGGGCCAATAAAAACCTGACTGAAGAATTTTGGCCGAAGTTTTCTTCACCGAGAAATGTCCACCGCATGCTTGTGAATGTCAAAATGCCAAGACGTCCTGCTGTTCATTCTCAGGTACGCATCTCCTCATGACTTGGTCAGGACAATACTTGAACAGGTATGGGTTGTCGAAGTAAAAGTATTTCACATCTGCCATAAATCGTCTTCGATCCTCTGGGCTCCAATGCGGTGGTATTTGTCCTGTTGCAAGATAATTACATATGTCAGCATACCAAGGACACACATAATGAATTGAAAGCTATTGTTCATCAGGGAAATAATCTGGGATAGGAATGTGCTCCTCGCCCTCTTGCATGACCAGTCGAGATAAATGGTCTGCCACCACGTTCTCAACTCCTTTCTTGTCCTTGATCGTCAAGTTGAATTCTTGTAGGAGTAGTATCCACCTAATGAGTCTCGGTTTAGCATCCTGCTTAGACAACAAATACTTCAAAGCAGAATGATCAGTAAAGACAACAATAGGCGAACCAATGATATATGAGCGAAATTTATCTAAGGCAAACACTACTGCTAGCAACTCTTTCTCGGTGGTAGTGTAGTTCATCTGAGTATCATTGAGTGTTTTGCTAGCATAGTGTATTACGTATGACCTATTTTCCTCCCTTTGACCGAGCACTGCGCCGACCGCGTAATCACTCGCGTCGCACATGAGCTCGAAAGGTAGGTCCCATCTGGGTGGTCGCATGATAGGAGGCGTGACTAGCATGCTCTTAAGTTTTTTAAAAGATGCCTCACAGTCATCCGACCACTCAAAGGAAACTTCCTTAGACAGTAGGTTGGTCAAGGGTCGGGCCAATGCACTGAAATTTTTTATAAACCTACGATAAAAACCTGCATGTCCCAAGAACGACCGGATTCCCTTAATGGCCCTCGGCGTGGGGAGGTTGGAGATGGCCTCCACCTTGGATCTGTCGACTTCAATACCCCTTTCTGAGACTATGTGGCCTAGCACAATTCCTTCCGTCACCATAAAGTGACACTTTTCTCAATTCAACACCAGATTTTTTTCCTCACATCTAGTTAGGACTTTCTCCAAATTTGTCAAGCATCCGTCAAACGAATCTCCAAACACTGAAAAATCATCCATGAAGACCTCCACAATCTTTTCCACCATATCACTAAAAATGCCCATCATGCATCGTTGAAACGTTCCCGGAGCATTGCATAGACCCAACGGCATGCGGCGATAAGCGAAAGTACCATATGGACAGGTGAAAGTTGTCTTCTCTTTATCCTCCAACGCGATCTCTATTTGATTATAGCCAGAATATCCATCTAGAAAGCAATAGAATAGGTGTCCAGCTACTCTTTCCAAGACTTGATCAAGAAATGGCATCGGGAAATGATCTTTTCTAGTGCATGAGTTCAACTTTCGATAGTCGATACATACCCTCCATCCGGTGATCACTCTTGTCGGTATTAGCTCATTCTCATCATTTTCCACCACCGTGACTCCAGATTTCTTTGGCACTACTTGCGTGGGGCTGACCCACTTACTGTCGGCAATCGGAAAAATAATCCCCACATCAAGCAGCTTCAACACCTCATCCCTCACAACCTCCTTCATGATGGGGTTTAGCCGTCGTTGTTGTTGTCGGGAAGGTTTGGAGTCCTCCTCCAGATATATCCAGTGGGTGCAAATGAGAGGGCTTATGCCCTTGATGTCCGCAATGGTCCACCCTATTGCTCCTTTGTGTTTTCTTAATACCTCCAACAGCTCCTCTTCTTGCTTTGCATCCAAAGTTGAGCTAATTACCACCAGAAATGTCTCATCTTCCTCGAGATATGCATATTTCAAATGAGATGGCAATGGCTTCAATTCCAATTTGGGCATTTGCTCATTTGAATGGAAAATCTTCTTGTATTGGGGTGGGAGCTTCTCGAATGTAGGGGTCCAATTTTCTACCCCTTTTAAACTCTCTACTTCCTCTTGCTCATCCATTTCCTCTAGATCAACATTCTCCTCTTCTTTGAGCTTTAACATTCTCATAGTTTCCAAGTGTTCTTCCATCAAGGTGTCAATCATATTAACTTCATGCACCTCCTCATCATCTCCCGGTTGCTTGCACAAGTTGAACACGTTGAGTTCCATAGTCATGTTCCCAAATGCTAGCTTCATAAGACCGTTTCTGCAATTAATCACAACATTAGATGTAGCAAGAAAAGGTCTACCAAGTATCACAGGGATTTGGGAACTAAGATTTGCAACTGGGTGAGTGTCAAGTACAATAAAATCAATAGGAAAATAAAATTTATCAACTTGCACTAAGACATCCTCAACTACTCCCCTTGATGTTCGGACACTACGGTCCGCCAATTGAAGTGTGATTGAAGTGGGTTTCAATTCTTCGAGCTGAAGTTGTTGGTACACCGAGTATGGAAGGAGGTTCACACTAGCCCCCAAGTCAAGAAGGGCTTGCTCCACCTGGAAATTTCCTATGGTTATGGCAATGGTGGGGCAGCCGGGGTCTTTAAACTTCGGAGGAGTGTTTGTCCTCAACATCGAGCTCACTTGCTCGGTAAGGAATGCTTTCTTGTGGACATTCAACCTCCTCTTTACCGTGCATAAGTCCTTCAAGATCTTTGCACATGATGGAATTTTCCTTATGGCATCAAGGAGTGGGATGTTGATTTTCACATGCTTAAACATTTCAAGTATATCAGCATAATTAGCCACCTTGATAGGTGGCTTCAAACGATTTAGAAAAGGAGCAGGAATAGGAGAAACAAGCACACTTTCATCAATCATTTTTTCTTTCTCAACCACCTCACTTTCTTTCTTTTCACTCACCTCACCTTCGTCGGTGTCACCATTGGTCTCTTTTTCATTTGGTAATGTGACCTTGGGTGAGGCCTTTGGCACAATGGTCTTATCAATTTTCTTGCCACTTCGAAGGGTGGTAACTGCCTTGAGTTGCTCATAACTCTCTTTGGTGGGCTCGAACGACTCAATGACATGTTGCCCCTTAGGGTTCTCTTGGGGTTGAGCGGGGAATTTCCCTTTCTCTTGTTGTGATTACCCTATGGCATTGGTAATTTTCGTGAGTTGAGCCGAGATGTTGTTGTTGAATGTGGTTTGACTTTGGATGAAATTATAAAGCACATCCTCCAAGTTCTTCTTTTGGGGAGGTTGGTAGGTGGAAGGATTAGATGGTGCTTGTTGGGGAGAACTTTGGGGAGATGGACCTTGGGAGAAATTTTGTGGGGATGGATTTGACGAATACCCTTGCGGATTGGACCGGGGGTATTGGGAGCTAGACGCTTGCCCTTGACCTTGGGATTGAAATTGATTTTGCCTAGGAGGTACAGGAGGTGAATATGCATTTGAACCATGAGGAATGGGATTTTCATTTCTCCAACTGAAGTTCGGGTGATTGCTCCAACCCGGATTGTAGGTGTTTGAATGTGGAGAAAATGATTGCCTCGTTTGGTTAAAGACATGTACTTGCTCATGGTACACTTCCTTAAGTGTCGGAATGTTGGGGCAATCCGATATGAAATGCCCTACACTTTCACAAATTAAGCAAAACTCTTCTATCTTTGAAACATTAGACACCTCGTGCCTCCTATTGACTTCAAGACTTTCAACTTTCCTTGACAATTTAGAAATTTTTGAAAACAAGTCTTCCCGGTCTCTCAAGTCATACATCCCTCCCCCTTGAGTTTGGCCACTCCCTTGAGGAGAAGATCTTGATACATCGGTGGGATCTCTAATGTCCCAAGATTGTGCATTGAGCCAATGTACTAAAGTAGTCTAGGGCTTCATTAGGGTCTTTGTTCAAGAACTCGCCATTGCACATCATGTCAATGAATTGTCTATGGGTTGGTGTGATTCCTTCGTAGAAGAAACTTACCAATTGCCACGACTCAAAGCCATGATGTGGTATGGATTGCAACAACTCTTTGTAACGATCCCAGTAGTAATAAAATTGCTCATTGGGCTTCTCAGAAAAATTTTGAATTTCCTTTTTCAAAGCAGTGGTTTTATGAACCGGAAAAAATTTATTCAAAAATATCGAAACCATTTGAGCCCAAGTGGAAATGGATCGAGGTCGCATGCCATCAAACCATGATTTGGCCTTATCACTAAGGGAGAAAGGGAATAATTTCAATCGAGCTATGTCCTCCATAGCATAGTTAGCATTGAATGTTGCAACTATATCCTCAAACCTTTTTATGTGTCGGTACGGGTTTTCGTTTTCAATCCCATGGAATGTGGGAAGTAGTTGCAACATCCCCGGCTTAACTTGGAAAAGCTGAGCTTGGACTGGGAGGAAGACACATGAGGGTGTGGTGGTACGAGTTGGTTGAAGGAAATCCCTCATAGACCTTGCCGGAGGATCCATTGGAATGTTATTCCCTTCATTCACGGGAGGGGGAAATTGCATTTGTGGATTTGGCATCCTATGTTCGGGCACTCCCCCACCCCTTTGAACATTAGGAATGTCTCCCACATTGTCTAAATTTTCACCTGCATCCTCGGGTAGGTCTAGGTCAAGGTTCATGTTGGGGCCCAAGGGTTGTCTAACTAGTCGATTTTTTTTGTCTCTACCCCACATGCAACAAAACTATCTGTAATTGAAAATGTAAACAAACAAAAGTATATACAAGGATCAACGTACCTCAGCCCATGATGAACATCACGGGACTTACCTCCGTTGTCCGAAAATCACCTTCTAGGTTCAACGCTTGCCTTCCCCGGCAACGGCGCCAAAAATGCTTGATAAATTCCTTTGTTGTTCCTAACCTCTTAACATCTCCCTCAATGTTGTATATATGATGTATGGATGAAGGGAAGTGTCACTCTCCCTTAGGGATGATGTCAAAAGAAAGGGCAAGACAATGAGAAAATGGAATGTTAAAAATGTGGGATGTGAATGAACAAAAATGCTTCCCAAGCGCAAGAAGACTTTTGCAGGTCGTGTTTTACTTGGTGGTATTCCAAGGTCGTCTCTTCAGGGAAGGAGTTGTATCATCATGAAGGTGATTTTGGTGCAAAAGAAAGTGAAAAATCTTTTGTTGTTTGAAGCTGGGTTTGTGGTTTGTCTTGTGGTGAAATCTGAATGAGAAATAAGTGTTGGCTAGTCCTAGGGGTCACTCCAATGGAAATACCAATTCAATTCAAATCATTCCTCTAATAGAATATAGGTGAACGATTGATTCGTGGGAAGCTAGGGACAAGATTGAGTGAGGATCTAAGCATAAACCGTGACAAGTCTACGGAATATCAAAAACTCACTATCTCATCCACTCTCTACCCAGTCAAACCGAACCACCGTACTCTGAGGGAAGGAGAGAAAAAGAGTTGAAATAGCATTTTCAAATGAAGGTCTCCTTTTGGACTAGCCAACTAAAAGCTTAGCTACTCATGCTTAAGGTAAATACAACAATATAACAAGAAGACATTATAAAGAAATAAAGATTAGAGCTAAGCGTAAAAGAAATGCATCAATATAACTTCGAGATAATTTATACACCACCTCTTCCTAAAGAATGAGTGAATCACGTTCCACCATTCACGACTTTGGTAAAGCTCTAGAAAAGTGGAAGAGTTTCACTCCTCTAAGGGAAGAAGGGAGTTCCAACAATGGAAGTAACATAAAACAATACTTAAATTAAAGAAAGCAATAATTACTTGGTGGGTATTCCACAACCAAGAGATGATAATACCATAAAAGAAAACAATAATACAAAAGAAAACAATAACTACTTGGTGTATAATCCACAACCAAGAGATGATAATACCATAAAAGAAAACAATAACTACTTGAAAGTAAAGAAAGCAATAGCTACTTGGTGTATAATCCATAACCAAGAGATGATAATACCATAAAAGAAAACAATAACTACTTGGTGTATAATCCACAATCAAGAGAGATCTAGTAAGCATACAAAGAAAATAACAACTTGGAGGGTTTTCTACAACCAAGAGCTCTAGCAAAAATTTGATGTTCTTTACAAGAAAAATGAAAGAAAGAAAGATTGTCTTTACAAGCCCCAAGGAGTGGTATTTATAGGCATCCAAAGATGCCCTTGGAATATCCTAAAAAGATGCCCTTTACAAATATCCTAAGAGAGTATATCCTAAAAGATGTCCTTTACAAATATCCCAAGAGAGTATATTCTAAAAGATGCCCTTTACAAATATCCCAAGAGAGTATATTCTAAAAGATGCCCTTTACTTTGATAATCGGCTTCCCAGTAATTTGTAGCTTTGGCACAAAGAAATCCTGAAAAGAACAACAATTAATGCATTATCATTAATTTACATACTAATCCTAATTTGACTTATTTTGACTAGTTTAACTAACACAATAATTCCAATCTTTCAACAAGTCACAGATGGTCCCTACTATAAGAAAGGGGGTGTCAAAATCAATGTGGATGTTGCATGGGTTCAGAAAAATCTTGTTTTTTAGCACCGACAAGGGACCATGATGGATGAGTCAGTGGAGCACACGAAGTCAGGCATGAATCCTCTCATAGCAGTGGTTCCACTCAGTCATGCTTTTACATCTAAAGACTCCATGACAGATTGTAGTGTACAGTAATCCAAGATCTAAGACAGATTCTCAAGAATTCTCTTGATTGCCTCCATAAATATGAACCAGACAAAAGTGACACAACAGTAATAGAATTTTTTGGAAGTAAAACATAAGAGATTAGTGATTGACATAATCATCGTCACTCAATAACTATTTTTTTTCATGATAGAAATTAGTATCACCACATTTCTATTGTCACAACTTAGTCAAATTTTTCATATTTTATTTCAAAGTAGTCAAGGTTTCCTCAATTATGTCATCATTAAATTCCAGTTTTCCTAGACATCAATTCGTGTTAATTATTAGTAGGAAAACATTTTTTATTTTTTTTTTCTCATTTAATTAGTATTTGTTTAAATTTCATAATTTTTCATACCCCCGTGAATTTTAGTATATGAACAACTAATGGACAAAGGGACAAGATAAGAAAATTAGTTAATTTTTCAAATAATTTTTTTAAAAAAATGGACTTAGTTGTCATAATTAATTTGATAGGAATAATTAAGTTTTTTTATCACAAGAAGTCTCGAGTAAATATTGGGACTAACGGTGACATAACATCATCATTGATACGTTCAAAGTGAACTCAACTCGCTTATTTGTTATGTTTTTATTGAATAGTAATACACATAATAATGATAACGTAATATCACTGTTGCACATAATATTTTTTTAAAAATCTCCCACTTCCTCTATTTATTGATTGCCTTGGTTACCTGTTTTAGCTAGACAGCTTCTATCTGTGTACATGTGTGTGTGTTAGAGAGAGAGAGAGAGAGAGAGTATGGAAGAGGAGTCTATTGATTATGGGGCCATGCTGCAAGGTCAAGCTGAGATATGGCAATACATGTTCAACTTTGCAGACTCAATGGCTTTGAAAGCCGCCGTGGAGCTCCGAATAGCCGACATAATCCACTCCCATGGCTCTCCGATCACCTTGTCCAAAATCGCCTCCGGCATTGCCTCTTCATCCCCGGACACCACCTGCCTTGCCCGAATCATGAGACTGCTAGTCCGCAAGAAGATCTTCACCGTCAATTCTCAATCCAACGGTGGAGAGCCGCTCTACGGGCTCACCCCCTCCTCCAAATGGTTACTACATGATACGGATTTAAGTCTCGCCCCGATGCTACTCATGGAAAACCACCCATGGGCAGTGGCACCGTGGCATTGCCTGAGTAGCTGTGTGAAAGAAGGTGGCATTAGTGCAAATCAAATTTTCTCTCCAAACATCCAGTTTCTTTGTATTTCGAGTCAAATTTATCCTTATCTTTCAATAATGTAACCATTTAGTAGTTACCCGTATGAGTCCATGTCCATCAATACCTCTCACGCAAGGAAACACAACTGTTTTAGCACAAGGATTTCACGTTTTTTCGACTCGCAGACCAACAATTTCTAATTTCATTGTATGCTCAGGACATACTATGATGTTATTATACATGTTTTGTAGTTTTGTGTAGTAATTTTATATTGATTTGGTAATTGCAATATGTATAATCATATGCTAATTTTCCCAACAGGTGGGATTGCATTCAAGAAGGCTCATGGCCATGAGATATGGGAATTTGCAGCGCTCAATCCTGAATTCAACAAGATGCTCAACGAAGGCATGGCTTGTACGGCGAAGATCACTCTGAGGGCGATCATTCCGTGTTACGAAGATGGGTTTCGCAGCCTGAAATTGGTGGTGGATGTGGGTGGCGGCACAGGTGCAGCGATGGCGGAGATTGTGAAGGCCTATCCGCATATCAAGGGGATCAACTTTGATTTGCCGCATGTGGTGGCGACGGCACCAGAGTACCATGGAGTATCTGATGTTGGTGGCGACATGTTTGACGCCATTCCTAAAGCTGATGCAGTCTTCATGAAGGTGAGGGTATAAATGTCTAGTAGCTATTCTCCACTTGATTTGCAGTTTGTTAATTAAGTACTGGATAGTAATAGAGTACGATGTAAACAATAAGCATTGCAAAAGAACTTTTGTCAGCAATGCGCCAGTACAAAAAGACCACAACAAATTGCCGACACATTAAACTGCACCATACCAACTGTTATACTGTATTTATGTAAAGTCCAGGGCCTATCACTCTCTCTCATTTCTTGCACTTAAATGTATTTCATCTCTCACTTTTCACTTTGATTGGTAGATTTCAACAATGGTGGTGGTTTGGTGGATGGGACTTGTCCTGTATTCTTTTTTTTCTGGTGTTAGGTCATTTGTAATGTTAATAATCTAAAATTTATATTCATAAATTATTTTCACCCAAATCCCATCAATTTATGTTGACACAATGTCTAGGGGGAGCCAAAATTACTAGAAACATTTGAAACATTTCGTTGCTAATTAGAATAGTCGTTTTTAGGTAGTTTTTTTTTTTTATCGATTACAAATTAATCAATATTCGATTGACTGATTTTGAAATTATAGAAGAAAAACTGTCCGAAGCCACTTCAATTCTTAGAGCATAGACGTAGTATCTTCATCTCGCCACATCTATCTTTGCTCCATGTCTCAAAAGTACTCAAAACTTCAACGAAAGGTTTCTTTAAGGGCCTTGTGTGGTTGATGTTTGAGACCTTTTTTCTTTTCCCTTTAAGTCTAAAATACTACACTCTTTAAATTCAACAATGCAGTGGATACTGCACGACTGGAGCGACGAGCATTGTGTCAAGATATTGACGAACTGTCGAAAAGCAGTACCTGAGAAGACCGGGAAAGTGATCATTATTGATGCGGTTTTGAATCCAGAAGGTGATGGCCTGTTTGACAACACTGGTTTGGTGTTTGATCTTCTGATGATTGCACACACCTCGGGCGGGAAAGAAAGGACTGAACCCGAATGGAAGAGGCTGTTAGAGGATGGAGGATTCCCGCGCTATAAGATCATCAAAATTCCGGCTTTACCATCCATCATCGAAGCCTATCCAGAGTGAAGTGTAAACTTCTGTAACAATTCTGATGATGCTATATATGTTACTATGTTGATTAGTACAATAATAATCAGTATCTATACGAATAAAGAATTGTGGATGTACTGGAAGATGCTAAAGAAGTGTGTGAAACTCATAGCAGAATGTTAGAATCTCATGCGTAGGAGTAGAATCCAACTATTAAGAAGGAAGCTACCATTTGGATAGCAAAATTGCAAGTTTGATCCAACACATTGAATGACACTTGCACAATGACATATTAGAATGTGTTCAAATGAATTTGATGGCTAAACAATTTTTGTTCAATACGCTAGATGTGATTATGCACAAATTCAAAATACTACATGATGATGCACAAAAGTGAATTTATGCATCACCTGTCGAGTAATTAATATAGGTAATAAGTGCAGTAAATATAAATTAGTCTACTTTGAAGGCGACAACGGTGGCCGTAAGACTTTATTGATAAAATAGTAGGTGGGAGAGAGAGAGTAAGAATAAGCTCTAGGTGTGGAGAGATAGATGTGTGAAAGATGTAGAGATGTGTTCTTCATGTGTAGAGGGATTACAATTTATAGGTATATAGCCTTCGTTGAGGCGGTGGCGTAAATGGTGAGTTACTAGTCTTTCGGGGAGGATAGTTACAATTAAAGATAGATACGACTAAAGATAGTCTTGATCTTCGAACAATAGTTATCCCGATAATTACTCCCCACGAACACTAATCTTCTTGGGTCTCTTAAACTTTGGACTGGGATGAATCTATGAGCTGGGCTTGACATGCCTTTTAGCTGATTTTGGCTTATCTCATTAATTGGGCTTGGACCTGGGCTCATTATTTGCCCCCCATGCCCCAAGCCCCAACTATGACAAAAACAAGGGTTAAGGGCATGAGTGAGTTCCTCGCTGGTGCAGACCATGTGCCTTGTTCCTCACGGTAGTTTCCTCATTCCTTCAACCTTCTACATTCACGAAGTTCCTTCCTTGTTCGATAACTCCACGGTTGGGAACCCATTGGACACACCATCACCCCTTACACTGGGTCTCCGCTGAACTTGATCCCTCCTTTTTATCTAGGGCACTAATTTTAGGACTTTAAGGAATACTCCCATGTTACCCAAAACATCTTCTTTAGATCTAGGGCCCAGAATCATCCTTCACCTCTTTATACCACAAACCATTGAGAGGCCGAAGAAGAGAGGCATGGAGGCGAGCAGAAAGATAGCGAGGAAAGACTCCATAGGTAGCTTCATGGGGGAGCCATAGCAAGGGAGAAGTAGGGCAAGAGCCAAGGTAAGTCCTTGGCGATGTCTAGCGATGCTGATGCAAGTGGCGATGGCAGCGGGCAATCCCCAGGCTTAGGAGGCGATGCCGATTGGAGGAAGGGCGATGCCCTTGAGGGCGACAGTGCTAGAGGGAGGGGCACAGATGCCTTGGGCACGCAGGACGAGGTCGATACATTGGGATTCGATAGTGGGCCAGGCCTAGGCGATGCCTCAGGCTGCGTGGGTGACGCTGTTGCTGGCAGAGGAAGATTGCGCGATGCTCTTGACGGCGCTAACTGCACGCTGGGCGACTCTAGCTGCACGCTGAGCAACGCCAGTGATGGGCTAGACATGAGCTGGGGTCTAAGCGTTAGGAGAACCGAGATTGACATTGAGGTGCCGTTCGGTGGAGTGGTTGGCACTGGAGGTGATGGACTGGACTGTAAAGGGAAACAAGGTACCACATTTTGACTAGGTAACTTAACCTCGTTAATAACTTTTTGCTAATCCTGGCGCACTTCACTTTTATTGGCTTCTGTTTTGTCTGGTGCCCAAGCTTGTAGGGGCAATATGGCAGACATTACACCGGCTTCGCACCAAGGCAAAGGAGCTGCTGAAGGCGATGGGTCGAAGGTATCCTCTATTTTTAGTTCAATTGACTGCGAGGGTGACATCGCCCACATTGTTTCTTCATTCTGTATCCCTCCTGCTATTATGTGTCACCGGGCCGAGGGGGACGAGCCATCGTGTTATGAATCCTCCTGAGGGATTGTTTTTTTGCTAGGATGTCTTGGAAGCAAGGTTGAGATTTCCTATTCCTCAGCATTTTTGCCGGATTTTGGGCCACTTGTGGAATGGTTGGAGGGTAATTTTGACGTTCTTCTCACTATGGCAATTGGTTCATGGCGAGGATGTCCCTTCCCCTTTCGAGAAGTTCTTGGCCTCATACGTGCTTTTGGATAATCCTACTCCTCATCAGGGTTGGTACCGCTTTGCCCCAAGGTCGGGCAAGTTGATCCCGGGATTGCCTTCGAATTGTCATAGTTGAAAATCTGGGTTCTTTTTTGTTGGAGGTGAGTGGGCTGCTAAGGAAGACCGTGTTTTAGTGCCTTCGAGATGAGACACTGCTGCGAGGACCAAGCTAGGTAAAAGTTTTACCTTTGCTTGATGTCTAAATGTCATGTCCTTCTTGTGTTTCACTGCATAATGGGTTTCCTTGCAGCTTCACCCGTACTATCTATGGAGTAGGAGAGTAGGCTCCATAACGTACAAGATCATCCTGTTGAGGAGTTCAGGGCCTTCATGTCAACGACAAGTCGTCCCAGAGCCTCCCCTAGGTAAAAGACCAAAGGTATTTGATACTTCCAATAAGCTTTGATAATTGCAATACTGTAGATTCTTTTTCTTATACCAACTCCACATGTTCCACTATTGATAAAGTGATGGTGGAGGCTCTCTATGCTTCCAGGGTGGCGTCTTTCCCTCCAACAAAGAAGGCGAAGGCCGATGCCCTAAGTGTCTCTCGGCGGTCCGATGCCAATGATATATCCTAGAAGGCTAGATCAAATGGTGCCCCCACTCTTTATCAGTACACAACTCCATCGAGTGTTGGGGTCAGTCTGGCCACTACTTCTAGAGTTGAGACTCCTGTGCAGCCTTCGGTCAAGACTGGAGCTCCACGTTGTTGTCCTTCTTCTACTAGTGGTTTATTATCCATGCTACATGACGTGAATCTGACCAAAGAACGACTTTGGATGTTTGTGACTATCGCGGATATCAGAGAGGTCGGCTCTTGGGGTCTAGAAGGCATCATTGATACCGTGATGGAGGGGTTTGCTATGGTATACCTTCCTCCTTTTTAGCTTTGATTTATGCGCTTGTCTTCTCTTTCATGTTCTGCCTTCTGAATGCTTGTAGATGGCTACCACTTTTTCATGCCTTTTTTCGAAGACAATCAAGTTTGAAGAGGCATCAAGGGATCCGGAAAAAGAGAGATAAGCGCGAAAGGCTGCTGAGGAGCAGTTGAGGTTAGCTCATGAGAGAGCTGCACCCCTTGAGGCCGAGCTCTTGGCGTCACGCGAAAGGGCCGCGAAGCTGGAGGCTGATAAGGAAACTGTTTGCGCGAGAATAGAATTAGCTACGAGCATCCCGTAAAAGGGTCGTAGGAGCAAAGGCCAAGCTACGTATAGCTCGGGAGAGGGCTTCCATGGCAGAGGCTAACCTGCGAGTAGCTCGTGAGAGAGCCACCAGGGCAGAGGCTCATTCCATTAAGATGGAGATGAGGACGGAGACTGATGAAAGGGCCATTACAGGAGCTTTTATTGATGGTTATAAAGAGTTTAGGAGAACTACCTCAACAATTTTACCTGCTATTGATATCTCTTGCCTCGTCTCATATGAGGCCTCAGGGACAAATGGTGACGAGGAAAGCCTTGATGAGAGCGGATCGGGGAATAGTGAGTGATCGTCGGGAGTATGACGACTTTTATCTTTTTGTCTACCTTGTTGTTAGGTCATGTTCTGAGTTTTGTAATTTGTTCACAAACTTTATAGAATGAAAGAAAAACATTTCTAGACACAATAATTTTTGCAAAGTTTTATTTCATAAAATAATATATAACATAATAAATCAACTGAAATAACAAATAAAATGAGAGTTATTGGCTTGTAGTACCCCGATAGTACCTCTTCAGGTGTTCGGCGTCCCATGGATGGGCAAAGGCTTCCCCGTTTCCAGTGTGCTTTCATCCCAAGGGTCGAACACTTCCACTTAGAGGGTCTCTTGGGGCCTTTTGGTCCTCATAGAGGCCACATAAACATTCTCTAGCGGCTATTTGGTTTCCTCTAATTTCTCCAATCCCACAGAGAGGGTTGGGAAACAGAAAACTAGGTAATAGATATACGACACTGCCCTTAAGGTGTTGAGTACAGGGCGTCCAAGAATGATATTGTAGGCAGATAGGCAAGCTAGCACTATGAAACTCACCATGATGGTGGAGTTTCTTAGTGTTGTCCAAGCTGTGACTGGCAAGGTGATGGAACTCAAAGGATAAGCCCTCTCACCCAAAAATATGATGAGGGGATTTCTAATGGGTTGCAGTATTTCCCTACCTAGATAGAGGCTGTCATAGGCTGGTGTAAACAGGATGTCGACATAGCTACTGTTGTCCACCAGAATTCTCTTAATCCGGTAGTTGGCTACCATCATGGTTAAGGCTAGAGGTTCATCATAGGGGTATTGGATCCCCTCAAGGTCGTCTGAGAACGAGATGAATTTTCCTTCCTCGTGCCAGGGCATCATCATCGGGCGAGGATCATTTGACTCCACCTGTCTAGCTCTCCTAGCATGCGCCTTCCTGACGGAGTTTAAGTCACCTCCTCCTCCTAACCCTCCGGAGTTTATCTGAATTTCTCCGAGGGGCTACTGGTGCTCTCTATCATCCCAGTTTCTATTAGGCGACGGGACTTGTCCTCTACTAGTAACGAACTTTCGGCAACTAGCCACGTTGTACGAGCTCTTCGATCTGCCTTTTAAGATCAAAATAGTCATTAGTATGGTGACCGTGGTCACGATGGAAGTGGCAATACTTGTTTGAGTTCGTACAGTTCGGGACGATCTTCATCTTCCTTGGCCAGTGTATCATAGGATCATCCTGTATTTGGAACAGGATATGCTCCACCGAAGCATTAAGCGGCGTAAAGGCTTGTCACTTTCTCAGAGGTGCAGGATCAAGGCGGTCCTTGACAAAGACTCTCTCTGTCTTCTTCCTCTTGTTCTCTACTTCACGCTTGTCCTTGCGGGTGTCCTTCCTTTTCTCAGCCCCGCGGGAGGACTCACCTCTTCTGGCTTTGGTGACGTCCTTGGCATTCATGTACTTCTGTGCCCTTGACAGCAGCTCGGGCATGCTGGATGATGGCTTTTTCAGGACGGAGAACATAAAACTTGAGGAGCACAGACTCGCAATAAAGGCGATCATGGTCGCCTTGTCGTCTGGCTCTTCGATCTGGAAAGCCTCTTCGTTAAAACGAGTGAGGAAACTCCTTAAACTTTCATCTCGATCCTACTTAATGGTGAACAGGTAGGTGGGTGGCTTTTGGTGGTGGCGTCCCCCTATGAAGTGGGAGACGAAAGATTTGCTTAACTCAGCAAAGGAATGGATGGAAGAAGGCTTGAGCTTGGCGAACCACTGTCGCGGAGATCCCTTAAGGGTGGTAGGGAAGGCTCTGCACACGATCTCGTTACGCACATTGTGGAGTTGCATGGGAGACTTGTATGTGTCAAGATGGTCAAGGGGATTTTTTGTACTATCAAAGATCTCCATGGTAGGCATCTTAAATTTTAAGGGTAAAGGGTTGTTGACAACATTCACCACAAACGGAGTGTCAATACACCTTACCAGGTAATCCAACGTTTCTGGCGCCTGTGCCTTGATGGCGTTGAGAGCATCGCCAAGCTGGTTTTGCACTTCCTTAATCTTTTCGTCCCATTGGTTAGGGATACCCTCTGGTTGTTCATCATAGTAGCTCTCACGATCTGCATACTAATTTTTCCCCTTATCCTCCTGCCTAGGATGGTCGACAGCGTGTGGGGGTGGAACAGGTACATGAGGAAGAGGAGCATGCGAGGCGCCTGAGCGTTGAGGGGGGACTCCCTGGCGAGGGGCACTTTGGGGCTAGGCGCCACGCTGAGGGTGCCTTGGTGCCCTGATTGGAGAGGCGGTGGGACCTCCCCTGCTGGAGGGAGTGTTGCTCCTCTTGTGGGTAGTGGAGTAACGCTTCTTGAGGGGAGCATTAGTTGGAAAATTTACTAGTTTTGACTCACCAGCAACTGCATGGTCTCTAAAAGCTGTTGCCCGACTACAAGATTTGCCGCAATTGATGGTTCCAATGGTGGAGGCGGAGGCAGAGCCTCCTCCTGACGAGCTGGGTCATTGTCTTCTGGTTGTTGATTCATCGATCTAGCTGTGATTGACATGGATTTGAAAGAAAATAGAAAGGTAGTAGAAAATTCAGTCGTTTCCCACAGACGGTGTCAAACTAATAATGCACAAAAGTGGATTTATGCATCACCTGTCGAGTAATTAATATAGGTAATAAGTGCAGTAAATATAAATATAAAATCGACACAAGCAACACAGATATAGAGTGGTTCAGTCTGGGTGACCTACTCCACTTTGAAGGCATTAATGGTGGCTGTAGGACTTTATTGATAAAGTAGTAGGTGAGAGATAGAGAGAGAGAGCATGAGTAAGCTCTAGGTGTGGAGAGATAGATGTGTGAGAGATGTAAAGATGTAGAGATGTGTCCCTCATGTGTAGAGCACTTACAATTTATAGGCACAGAGTCTTAGTTGAGGAGGTGGCATGAAGGGTAGGTTACTAGTCTTTCGAGGAGAATAACTACAATTAATGATATATATGACTAAGGATAGTCTTGATCTTCGAGCAGTGGTTATTCTGATAATTACTCCCCACGAACATTAATCTTTTTTTGTCTCTTAAACTTTGGACTGGGCTGAATCCATGAACTGGGCTTTACCTGCCTTTTAACTAATTTGGACCCACCTCATTAATTAGGCTTGGACCAACTGGACCTGGGCTCATCACTAACCATTTGTGTTACAAATTCCTTATAATTGCTTATATGTTTTGGATCATCTACTCTATGCATTCACAAGTTCGACATCTTGCTAAACTCTGGTCCAAGTGGTCTAGCATCTCCAATTATTTTTAGATTATTTGACTATTGAATGTGTTTGCTTGATTCCACTGTTAGAATGAGGGCTGATAAGGATGGAATCCTGAGTATGGACCGCCATAATTTAAAAGCCCAAAAATAAAGGCCCAGCGATACCAGTGGACCTAAATTCTAGCCCAACCCCGGTCCAGCTCAGCCATATGACATCCTAAGAAGGAAGTCCGGCCCAATGCCTGTCTTAAGGCATCTTCGTCATGCCACGTGTCCCAAGGACAAGGGGACCATTTCTGACACCCACAGCAGACACGCACTTCTTAGCACTGGACATGTTGGTGCGCATAACCGTTCAGAGATGGCGGGTGTAGTGGCATCGCACAACAGATACGGCTGCAGGACGGATGAGGGTCCACAGAATCAACAGAAAGGGGAAAGGAGCCGCAGGAAACCCTAGGGGTTGCCACTCGTATAAATAGAACACTGTTCCATTGCTGTAAGGATCATCTCTTTCCCTTGCTCGGTCAGGGCTTCAACACACTTGAATACTGTAAAAACCCTAAATCCAGCTTCACCATTGTAACGACCATAAGAGTGAATAATATACCTCCAAGGAGTCAAGGACTCCCTTATAGTGGACGTAGCTTTACTCGCTCGACTAAGGTGAACCACTTATACTGTTTTTTTGTCTTCCCCACCCTGTTTTATCCTTTTTATTGTCCCACACATTCACTCTGAGATAACAAGTTAACACATTGAGCTTGGGCCTATATTTCCGAGAACCCATCAATTGGCGCCGTCTGTGGGAACGATTTTCATCATTTTCCTTTGAATTCTCTTACATCCTTGATTATTTTGATGGTTTCGACTCGAAATATGAGTAAATCTCATGCCCATCCCCAAGTCCACCAGAATTTACACGAGAATGTCTCGGCTCCCGAAGTAGACGACGAGAACCACGCCCCAGCAACAAACCTCTCTCCTCTCAATGAATTAGAAGCTTATCGTAGAACCACAACGCAATTAATAAAGCAGAACCAAGAGTTGATGACATGGATACAGGCACACCAACTACCACAGTTCCCACTAGCCCATCAGGAGCCTCCTCCACCTCCGGCACAACACGACGCTCCTCCACAAGAACGCCAAGCTCCGCTTAATGGGGTCACAGAGCTTCATTAGCACAGTCACTCTAGGAAAAATCACCGGAGGAGACATTGGGAGGAACACACTAAGGATGAAGCCCACAGTAGGGCCCGAGCCGCCTATCGAGAAGACAGACCCCTCCCCCCGCCAGATGCCATGGATCACCTTTTAGAACAGAAGCTTCGTAAACTCCAACGAGAGTTGGGTAACATGAAAGAAATGGTCAAAGGGAAGACTTTCGATACTATGGATGCGCTGGTTCGGCAAATCGAGTCACCATTCGCTCTAGAGATCCTTCATTTCCCCCTCCCCCAGAAATTTCGGATGTCGTCAATAGAAGCATTCGACAGGACCAAGGATCTGGTTGACCACCTGAACTCCTATAAAAATAAAATGGAACTCCAGGGGTACCCGGACCCCATACGCTGCCGAGCTTTTGCCATCACCCTCAAAGGGTCGGCAATCGCTTGGTTCAACAGACTACAACCGACATCAATCTCCTCCTTCAGGGAGCTTTCTATACAATTCGTGTTGCACTTCATCGGAGCAAGGACGTACAGGAAGCCGTCCTACCATCTTTTGAGTGTAAAACAGGGGCCCAAAGAATTCCTATGAAACTATGTACAATGCTTCAACCAAGAATGCCTGAAGGTGGAAAGTGTGCACGACAAGTTCATGTTGACCACATTCATGTCAGGGCTCGGAGTCCAATCCAAGGATCTCCTTTTCTCAATCGCAAAAAATCCTCAAGCCACCATAGCCGAGGTACTGGCGAAAGCCGAAAAATACATCAACGGGGAGGAGGCCCTTCACCTCAAAGGGGGCTTCGATACCGAAAGAGGAAGGAAGAAAGAAGAAGAACCATAGCCCCAAGAAGGAGAGAAAACATGATCGGTCACCAAAGAGAGGTCGTTTGCCGAGAAAGGGAAGAGAGCAGTCTCCTAAAAGGAAAGGCAACGTCAGAGCCCGCCCAGGGGCCCCGCCACAGGAATTACAGGCTCGATATGCTCCGGCGTGGCTCCCGCCCTTGGTCACCTCTATTGCACAGGTCTTGAATGAGGTCCAGAATGAGAGGTTTGTCCGATGGCCACCGTGGATGAAATTCGATCCTAAGATGAGGGATCCCGCGAAGTACTGTGAATTCCACAAGGACACTAGCCATGAGATGAACGACTGCATCCAAATCAAGAAGGAAATAGAGTACCTAATCCAAATGGGCCACCTACGTCAATATGTGGCGGGAGAAGGAAGAGAGCAAGACAACCAGAGATGAGCCGCCCAAGCTGCCGATCAACCCCCACAACCGCACCAGTAGGCCATTGGTGAGATTCGGGTCATCTCGGAAGGCTTTGCCATAGGAGGTGAGTCCAACTCGGCACGAAGGGCATACGCTAGACGGGCAAGGTCGGAAGATTTCCTTGAGGTCCAGGCAATTCGAAAAGCCCCTCGCCGAAACATGGAGATTACATTTTCTGACACAGATCTTGAAGGATGCCAACACGTGCATGACGAACCCCTGGCCGTAAAGGCCATCATCGCGAATAAGACCATACATCGAGTCCTCATCAACAATGACAGTTCGACAGACATTATCTTCCTGTCAGCCTTTGATCAGCTCGGCATAGAGAGATCGAAGCTTGAACCCGTAAAAACCCACCTTCTAGGCTTCTCGGGTGAGAGGGTCTTGCCCGTCAAATCCATCCAGCTTGTTCTCACATTGGGGGACCCACCTTGTCAGGTTACAACCTCTGTTCGTTTCCTAGTGATGAATGCCCCGTCCGCCTACAACGTCATTTTGGGAAGACCGTCTCTCAATTCCATCAAGGCAATACCTTCGGCATACCATTTGGTGATGAAGTTCCCCACTGAGAATGGGGTCAGCATGGTCAAGGGGGATCAACGCCTCGCCAGAGTATGTGGCGTCAATGAGGTAGAAGGAAGTAGAGTCAGTCCAGCTGGAGGACTTGGACATGAGAGACGAGTTGGGAACTCAGCCCACCCCCACAGAGTAGTTGGAGCTCGTGCAGTTGGATGAGGACCCAGGGCACATGGTCTATGTAGGCTCCATGTTGCTTCCGACCATTAAGGAAAAGATTATCTCGTTCTTGAAAGAGAAAGCTGATGTTTTCACCTGGAAGCAAGAAGATACGGAAGGAATAGACCCCGCAGTGATAGTACACCGCCTTTGCGTTGATACAAACTACAAACCAGTGAGATAGAAGAGGAGAAGCTTCGGTGTCCCCAGGGCATTAGTTTCAGATAATGGAAAACAGTTCGATAATCCGGAATATACGGGTTTCTATGCCGAGCTGGGAATCTAAAACTACTTCTCGGCTCCCGCTCATCCCCAATCCAATGGGCAGATCGAGGTCACCATCAGAACCATCAAGCTAGCATAAAGACAAGGCTGGAGGCGTCTAAGTCTCAATGGGTGGATCACCTCTCAGCAGTGTTATGGGTATACCGAATGACCGTTTGAACCGCAACAGGCGAGACTCCTTTTAGCCTTGCATACGGCACAAAGGCGATGGCCCTAGTGGAGGTTGGCATGCCTTCCGCGAGAGTCGAACTCTTTAATCCAGAGCAGAACGACAGATCCATGTTGGTCAACCTTAACCTCTTGGACGAAAAAAGAGATGAAGCGCTGCAACGAATTTTCTCGTACCAGAGAAGCACAGCTAGGTACTATAACAGGCGGGTGAGGAGAATGAGTTTCAAGCCAGACGACTTAGTGCTGAAGAAATTACTCCCAGCCCGGAAGGATCCAACCCATGGGAAGCTCGGTCCAAATTGGGAAGGGCCATACACTGTGAAAGGGATAGTCCGACCTGGAAACTATGAGTTGCAGATAGAGGAAGGAAGATATTTCTAACACTCTTGGAATGCAGATCACCTGAAGCGTTACTACCAATAGGAGCTTTCTGAGAACCGTCGTAATGATAAAGAAGAGAGTCGTTGTAAAACCCTATTTTTTGAGATCAATGAAATTTCTAAAGTCCTCATAGAACGAAAGATTGCACTAATTTCAGCCTAAGAGCTTTTCAGCTCGGGGACTACTAGGTTTTTCAGCCTAAGAGCTTTTTAGCTCGGGAATTTACTAGGCTTTTCAGCTCCGGGATCTACTAGGCAGCCTAAGAGCTTTTCAGCTTTGGAATCTACTAGGCTTTTTAGCTCATGGATCTACTAGGCTTTTTAGCTCGGGAATCTATTAGGCTTTTTAGCCTAAGAGCTTTTGAGTCTAAGAGCTTTTTAGTTCGGGAATCTACTAGGATTTTCAGCCTAAGAGCTTTTCAGCTCGAGAATCTACTAGGTTTTTTAGTCTAAGAGCTTTTCAGCTCGGGGACTGCTAGGCTTTTCAGCCTAAGAGCTTTTCAGCTCGGGGACCTACTCGACTTTTCAACCTAAAAGCTTTTCAGCTCGGGATCTACTAGGCATTTCAGCATAAGAGCTTTTCAGCTCGAGGACTACTAGGCTTTTCAGCCTAAGAGCTTTTCAGATCGGGGACTACTAGGCTTTTCAGCCTAAGAGTTTTTCAGCTCGAAGATCCACTAGGCTTTTCAGCCTAAGAGTTCTTGCTTCTCTTTGCAAACTACTTAGACTTCTCAACTTATCAAAAAAAGGGGGGGGGGGGGAAGAAGAAGAGAAAAACAATCACAACACAGTCAAAAGCTTTCATTACAACAAAAATAGAAAGTTCACTTTTTTGGTCATAGAAACATTCGGTTTACAATTCCAAGGAAAAACATCCTAAGTCCCCCCAGCAAGCCCCTTCAACTTGCGGTCCCCCCTCTCCAATTGGGCGTTAACAGCTTTGAGGTGAGCGTTCTCCTCCATCAAGGCATCTCTCTCTCCTTCCACCTTAGCAAGCCACTTCTTGAGGATCTCCACCTCGGCACTCAAAGATATATCAGAAGAAGCCGGCGACTGAGATCTTGAGTCAGCCCTTAGCCCTCCAGAACAGGATCAGGTTCTGGGGGTTACGAGGGCAGAATAAGTGATTGGATCGGCCTGCTCTACCTGGCTGACATTGAACGCCTCTCCTGGGGTAAGGCTGGGGGAACCTGCATAGCACATCGCAGAAACAATCAAAGTCAATACGAACCAAGGTTAGTTAATCAAAGATTGGTAAGGCTACGTACCTCTGTCGCGAAAACTCCTCCAAGAGTGAGGAACCCGAACGCGCCAGTTCTGCCTCTCGGTAGACTCCCATGAGTCCCAGAGACAAAAAAGAAGTGTTGAGTCCACCCCTCAGGAGAGCTGGGGATTCCAGAAATCAATGGAGGACGGCAGAATCGTCTCCAAGTGAAACGACGGAAGATAGGAGGAAAGTCGAGAGAGAGTTCAAAAAAATAGGAGAATTCGACAACAATAGGGAAGTCTTCGAAACCTTGAAGACGCCATAAATGAAGAAACTAATCAGGGCGGCCCACCCCTCAGGAGAAAAGCGAGAGGGGCACAACCCGTGGAAAGAGAGAACCTAGGCAAAATCCTAATGGAGGGGAAAGCGAAGGCCCATCTCGAATGAGCCCTCGAAGAAGGAAATCTCTCGTGAAGAGGAAATGTTGTAGGGTTCGTCAGAAGTAGGAGTCCTGACCACCAGGTCCTTAGGAAAGTCATATCGCCTTTTCACCTCCTTTACGTCAGAGGCGACGAGTAGTGAAGGAACGAAGAAGATGGAGTACCAAGAATCATTCAACATATCTTGAGCACGTTGCTTAAACAAGGCAAAAGGAGATGAAGCCATAAGTCTCAAGAACAAGAAGAATGAGAAAGCAGAGCGCAAAAGGTCTACAAGCACGAGCAGGGAACAAGAAGATCTCTGAGGAATAGTAAGAACATGAAGAGTTCGATGTACCAGAAAATAAATAACATGCAGAAGTGAAAAGGCAACTGTTAAACTTTCGCAGTCATGACATCAATAAATGATAACAGCCCAAGGTAGGTGGAAGTTGTTGAGCCGCTAATCGCCTCATTTAAAGATCTATTGTCCGTGCACTTCATCTAGAAACGAACAGTCTCAAAAGAAGTTTCCATAAAATCACACATGTATAGCCGAGCAAACTCGACTAAGAGAGCTGAATCCAAGACGAGGCTGCTCGGGATCATATAGAGCAGGCCGGGAGGAAGTGGCAGCACAAATGAAAACCTTACTCCAAACAGGCCAAGACCTCTTTGGAGTAGGGGGCAGGGGAACACGACATCAACAAATACGGCATCAATAAACACATTATCGCAAAAAGAAAGGAGCTTCATTACCAAAAAAAAAAAAAAGGGAAAAGTAAAGCATTTACAAGTGTAAAAAAAAAAAAAAACTTGGTCTTCAAAAATTAGGCTTCAAGGGGAAGAAGGCGGAGCTGCATCAGGAGGACCACCTTCGAAAGAACTAGCTGGGGGACGATCGAACCGCGGCACAAATTGCTCAAAATCTAGATCAGGGAACTTCTCAATCGCCTGATCGGCAAAGTTGAAAAATCCATCCACAAAAGCCCTGTCAGCCTCTAACCTGGCTTTCTCAATCGCTTTGCGCTGCTCCTCAACCAAGCGACGCTCAGCAGTCAAGGCGTTGTTTAGATCAGCAATCATGGACTTAGACTCTTTTAATTGTCCCGTCAGCACTGTCTTGGTAAGGTCAGAATGGAGCAGATTGTCAACTTGGGCATCATAGTCTTCCCGCAAGCGAGCTAGTTCTTCCCGAAGAGAAATCTCGGAGCTGGTACTGGTGATCAGCTACCGAAAAAATTGAGCTCGCTGACCAAGGGTATTCTCCAGCTCGTTCTCAGTACTTAAACCCCAGTTCAAGAGCTCGATGTTCTGTCGGCGAACCTCCCGAAGCTCGACCGCCCTCTGATGAGCGTCATTCCTTAGGTGATAAATCTCTCTCCCGAGAGCACAAACATGTGTCGCCGCCTCAAGACAAAGAGAAAAACCACGATATCGCAAAGGTGAAAACAAGGAGAAGTAAAAGCATGGGCAAGACTTACCTCAAGAAGGGCGTGGAGCGCTTCTCAGCTTCGAGCTCGCAAAGGAAGGTCAACAGAACGCCGCAGGTCAGCCTATGGGATCAAATCCATTAGCGCACGGCTGCTCAGGCTCACATCTCTCAACAAACTTCCCTCAAGGTCAATAACCGGGGTTGAGGGGGAGTGACCCAAGCTCGGACCCACGACTCTGACAGAAGAGGGACCCCGCCGAATTGGTCCACCCACCAGGTTAACCACAACCGTGCCCACAGTGGCTTCCCCGGCACCAGTTCCCGGTTTCGACACCTGCACTTCCCCAGCCATGGGCGCAGGCTCAGACACCGGTGCCCCAGCAGCAACAGACGATGCCTTGAGTGCAGGGGTGGAGCTCAGTGTTGGCAAAGCCTCGCCAACGGTAGAAAGAACCTCAGTCCCAGCACCTATACCTAAGGCTAGGTCTGAGCTGCCCTTCCCTAGCCTAGCCCTCTTCGCCAAAGGCTCAGAAATCCTTGCTCGACTCCTTTGACCCACATGTTCCATGATCACACTTCGCTGGCTGATCAGGTGTGTAGGAACTGCACAGTATAAGCAGATAAGGGAATAAGGTTTATTGAGGGCATTAAACGTAAGAAAGAAAAAGAGAAAAGCACCAAATACTTACGACCACTTGGCGCAGAGGAAAAATCAGGGTACATCAGCTCGATGTAAGAAAATAGAAAATGTGCTCGGACTTGGTTGACCCAAGCCAACTCCTCGCCAAATAGGGGTGGGAGCTCGCCTACAACGTCAGAAATAGATAAGCACTGCTACTAGGAGAAAGGACAGTAGTATGCATCGTGAAAGCAAGCCAATAAATGAAAACTCACCTAGGTTCCTGCGCTGCCCCAAGCCGTGAGAACCCTGACCGACGCCGAAGCATGGAACCCGAACTCCCATCCATCTCCAGCAACAAAGAAGTATCTCCTCCTCCATCCTTCCGGCTCTGGGGGAAGGTCCAAGATGGGAATTTCTCCCCCCCCCCCCGGCGTCTGGGGACGAAATGATAGAACTCATACACTTCTTCTGGGCGAAAAAAGTGGAGAAATTCAGCCACAGTGGCACTAGAATTGGGAAAAAAAATTTCTCATATCGCCATAAAAGCCAGCAAGATCGCCCAACTGGATGAGAGAAGCATGGAGGGAAAAAAGCTGAAGAAGTGTAAAACCCCTTGGAGGAAAGGGGAAAGTGGAAACCGAAGCCCCAATAGGAAAGGGGCCTCGAAGAAGCAAACCTCGGCCTTAACAAGACTGTAGAATCGGCGCCAATTAGCATGGCGAACGACCGCCCCAGGAGGAAACTCGAAACGCCTGGCGAGGGTTTGAACCTCTACCACGTTAATTTCACTAGCTTCCACATTGGGGAAGACTCGCTCCATAACGTCGTATGAAGAAGAAGGGGTCCTGGCCATGGAAACTGAAAGCAAATGGATTTTTCTAAAGCACCGTGGAGGAAGAGATATTATGTCAGGAAGAGGGAGTAAGAAGTTTTGGCGCCCAAAGTAAGGCCATCATTCTCCAAGAGTGGCCTATTTATAGGCTCAGCAGACGTGCGCCCGTCGCTATCGCCAGGCACAGTTAATACACATCATTCACATTTAAAGAGGAGGGACACGTAGCATCTTCGGGGCTTCTTGGACACTGCTTTTGAGGAGCCACTAACCCCACTAACAGCGCATGTTCTCAACCGAACGAAACTGTCAAGTTTGGAGTACACGAAAAGAAATGAGAAAAGTCCAAAATAACCTTTGAAAATTCGAACAAGGCTGCCCGACATTAGGCAAGCTCGGGAAAATAAGCTATTATTCAGCTCAGGTTAAGAATGGTGTCAGCCCAGACAGCCACGTTTTCACTGTTACCAAGGGTTACCCAAATACAACTCGGCTTCCATAATCTGCTGTCAGCAGATATAACAATGAGTTCTGTAGCAACATGGCTCGAAATAAACATGTCTACCCATCGGCACCAACATAAGAGCGGAACAAATCACAACACAATCATAGAGGAAAAAGGTATGCCAAGTCAAGTACATTACCATTGGAAAAATAAGAAGGTAGTACAAAAGCGCGAGTCATCAACATATTACAAAGTAAAGAAAAAAGAAGCAGCTACAAGCCAGTTTTCAACGAACAAATCCCTCACCGCCATCGCCGCCTCCACCAATCGTCTCTACTTGAGCAGTGGGCTCCTCGGTCATAACTACCTCAGCCGCAGACCCCTTCTCGACATCAGATGTCCCAATCTCCTCAGCCACCTCAGCAGCCTTCTTAAACCCGAGCAGTGGCACGAAGGAATTCAGGTCAAGGTCAGGATAAGCATCCTCGACCTGCTCCCGGAAGTTCAGAAACCCCTTCACAAAGGCAGAGGCGCTTTCTTTCAGAAGCTCCGACACCTTAGCCTTCAGAGACGCTAGTTCGGTGTCCTTGGCCGCCAGATCGGCATCTTTAGGTTTAAGCTCGGCTTCTTTGGTTTTCATCTGAGAATCCTTGATCTTTATGAGGTCTTGATGGCGGGCGTCCAACTCGTCTTGAATCCTCTTCAGCTCAAAAGTCTCAGCTGACAGAATCTTCACTTTCTCCTCGGTAGCCTGTTTGCCTGCCACCATGGCATCAAAAGATTCCTTGGCCTTCAGGAGCTCTTGCTCATGGTGAAAGTCTATCATCTTCATGCAGGCGAGAGACTGAAAAGGAAGAGGAGTCAATCATCGCAGAGAATAACGGGAAAAGTATTCTAGGGAAAATACACGAGTAAAGATAGGAGGTACCTCGGCCAGGCCCTGGATGGTGTGCCGAATTTTCCTCTTCATGGGAACCTGCATGGCCACCCTGGGGTCCGACGTGAAGACCAGTTCGGAGAAAGCAGACACGACGGCCTCAGGATCGAGAAGGAATTCGCTTCCTTGGGTCTTGGACTTGGAGGAAACATATTTCTCCTTCCCGCTTTTCTGAGGTACAGACTGAGGAGGAATGTGAGAGGCCGCCAAAGCCCCAGGCTGCCCCGCTGAGGACTCCTTAGGAGGATATTTGCTCTTAAGGAGCTCAGGGGCTAATAGAGATGGGGCCACACCTTCAGGGGGCAAGGTCCTCGCACTTCTGCTCTAAGGAGATAGGCATTGGCCCAGAAGCCGATGCCTTCTTGGACGGCGGCTATAAACCTTTCACCAGCTTCCTCTTCTTCCTCGTCTTATCGATATCCGAGAAAAACGTCATGATTAGATCTTGGTCCATGGGATCAGGCTGGGGAGCTGGCGATGTCGCTACTTCCACAGCAAGATCAACGGGTGGCCCGAGCTCGAACTTGGCAAGATTCTCGTCGGTCACCAGGTCAAAGAAGGATTGCAACCCAAAGGCCTCGGCTCTAGCGACTCTGGCAGCCTCGGCCAGACATAAACTTGCAGGACGGATCAAAAGTTAGCAAAACATAAAAACACGAACAAAAAGGAAAGCACAGCCCATCAATATTCCTTGGAACCCCCCAAAACCTGGGGATGCAAGGAACATCGCCGGGCTCCCCTGACAGCTCCCAGGAATCACCCTTAACGAAGAAAAATCTTGGTTTCCACCCCTTGTTGGAGGAGGGGAGCCCAGAAATTAGATTCTTCACCTTGACCCTTTTTGCGAAATATAAAAAGCCCAAGGAAGGGGAAAACTTGAGTTGGAAGAGGGAGGCAAATTCTCGAATGGTGGGGTGAGAGTCGTTCCCACTTTCAAACTAGTGGACGAGGAATCCAGTCAGAAGGCCCCTTTCGTTTGGGGAGAGTCGAGCTGGACAAACGTTGTAAAAATCAAGGACATTCCGGATAAAATGATGGACAGGGAACCGGAGACCAGCCCGGAATGCAGACTCAAAGAAACAGGTCAACCCGAGAATGGAGAAATTACACCTTTCATGTTCTCTGGGAGAATGCAAGGACACGGAGTCCGGGAAATGATAGTCTTGCCTCAACTCCTCCAGGTCCTCATCATTAAGATAACTGGGAGTCGCCTCTGCACAACAAGCCAGGTCGGATTGATTGCGATGAGTTTTCTTCCTAGGTATAGGAGGTGGAACCAACTTAGATATTCTCTTCTTCGAATGGCCGGAGGGAATAGAAGGAGCCTGAGCCTCTGCTAAAAGAGCTGAGGTCGAAACTTCAAGGGCGGACCCTGAAACCTCCCCACCAGCAGTAAAAGAACGGTCGCTAGAGGAAGCCGCAGTTTCTTCTCCGACCTCCTCGTTGACCCACTCCTCGAACACAGACTCAGAAGAAGAAATGACAAACTTCCCCATAAGTGGTTCAGGTTGTAAACTAGGATGTAGAGAGGACAAATGCAAGGCACAATTCGTCAAGAACAAAGGTCTCAAGCACCAGGTCCTAAAAAAGGATACCCTTAACAAGGAAGGGTGGTCTACAAATTGCGAAAGGGAAGAGAGATCGTCCGAGTGACTCCTGAAATAACTAAAGCTCCAGATCAAGAAACAGAACCCAAAGCCCCACCAGGGAGGGTTGAAGGGATCCAGGTCGAGCAAAAAGAAGGAGGAAAGGGAAACGTACCAAGTGGGACACTAGAAGCAAAAGGAACCGGAAATGTAGAAGCCCCAAACCGCCGTAGAGCCTGGAACAAGACGCCTTAAAAGCCAAAGGAGAAGAAGACACGAAGGAAGGAGGAGTCAAAAGGGCAAAGTGGGGAAGGCGAAGGGATTTCTTCCCTCTTTTATACGTAGCATTTAAGTCGTGACAAACAAGTGACATGACACGCGAGAAAAATCGTACCAACAAACTCACCCGCAGGCGACACGTGCACACAGCCGTCCCGTCACAGCCGGCAAAGGATCACACCGCACAACTCAGGTCAGAACCGGCAATTAAGCACAGCCACCACACAGAGGAACCATGTCGGATTCAGAAAAGAAAATTTTAACCCCAGGTCAGAGGTTGACGTCATCCATATAACCTAGGGCTGGGGGGCAACTGATAAGGATGGAATCCTGAGTATGGGCCACCATAATTAAAAGCCCAAAAACAAAGGCCCCGCGATACCAATGGACCTAAATTCCAGCCCAGCCCCGGTCCAGCTCAGCCATATGACACCCTAAGAAGGAAGTCCGGCCCAATGCCTGTCTTAAGGCATCTTCGTCATGCCACGTGTCCCAAGGACGAGGGGACCATTTCTGACACCCACAGCAGACACGCACTTCCTAGCACTGGACATGTTGGTGCATATAACCGTTCAGAGACGGCAGGTGTAGTGACATCGCATGGCAAATACGACTGTAAGACGGATGAGGGTCCACAGAATCAACAGAAAGGGGAAAGGAGCCGCAGGAAACCCTAGGGGTTGCCACTCGTATAAATAGAACACTGTTCCATTGTTGTAAGGATCATCTTTTTCCCTTGCTCGGTCAGGCCTTCAACACACTTGAATACTGTAAAAACCCTAATCCAGCTTCACCATTGTAACGACCATAAGAGTGAATAATATACCTCCAAGGAGCCACGGACTCCCTTACAGTGGACGTAGTTTTAGTCTCTCGACTAAGGTGAACCACTTATACTGTGTTTTTGTCTTCCCCATCCTGTTTTATCCTTTTTACTGTCCCACACATTCACTATGAGATAACAGGTTAACACATTAAACTTGGGCCCCTATTTCCGATTACCCATCAAGGGCAAATATGATATATTTAGAATTTTACATTTGTCCTTGCATTGTACGGATTACAGATAATTTCAAATGAAATTAATGGGTTAGAAGTGAATAATTTTCGACACCACCCAGAAAATGACTCACTCCAACATGAATAATAAATGAGTCGAAATAGTGTAAAACACAAATACCTCAAATTTTAAGATACGATAAACATGTTTAATTGTTACTGTATAAATAAAATATCTATTTTTTTATCACTTTTTATTAGGTACTGATGGTGTAAACCTGTGCGAATGAGCTATGGGATTGGATTATGTGGTATGAACGATCTGTGTGGGGTTTGGTGTGGCATCTGAGCTACAAGGCTCGTGTATCGATGGGCGAGTGCTCCAATTAACCGATGTGTAGTGCGTGTGAGACAGTAGAAGTATAGTGGTTCACCGGCTAACGAGCTCGGCTAGTCCACTCTCTAATGGAGGCTCTTGCTCCTTTTTCTTTATTGATGAATCGAACGTGTTACAGTAGAATACTCGGGGGTCCCCTTTTATGGAGGTTATCCCTCCCTTTTTATACTCTCATGCTTACCTCTAATTCGGAATTATCCTACATTGAAGGGATTGCTCCCTATCTTCATCTGTAATCTCGGAGTTACCTAGACTTCCTATAGCTGGCTCTAAATGGCTTGGTTTTTGCCTTTTATCATGGGATCCTCTCCTTGATTGTAGGAGAGGATCCTTGCTGGTAAGGTGTTATGCGCCTTGGGTTAGCTGAATTCCCTTTATGAATATATCTGCTGTTGACTTGCTGTCCTCTTAACATTTATCGCCTTATGTCTTCAGCTGGGAGTACAAGTGTTGACTGGTCGAGCTCGGATCGTGGCTGGGTGAGCTCGGTTTATGTTCCCTGTCTTCCAGAGCTGAGCTCTTTTCCTGAGCTCGTGTCTGGGGTTTATTTTAAGTATCATCAGTTGCCCCCCAACCCTTGCCTTAGGATCTTAGGCAGGGGCTGACCTGTATTCCAGTCAGAGTTAAATATGCACGTGGCTAGCACGTGACTTGAAGATTTTTGACGGTTAGTAGAAATCATGACTCTCCTCGATTCCCGCGCATGTCTCAGCCCACGTTCCCCAAGCTTTAAATGCCCCAAAACGGCTACCTGAACCATTTCTGCGCACTATTCATCTTCTTCTCCACTCTTCGTCTCTATTCCCTTTACGATTTCAGACGAACTTTCCTGATTTCTTGCTTGACAACGAATTCCCAACCTTTGTCTTGAAGACTCGCCTCGTCTCCTTCCCCGATTTTGCTCCAAGTTCCTGTTTGCCGCTGTTCCTGAGTTAGGTACGTTCTTCGCCCCTTTCACCTCCTCCTCTGCTCTGGATCCCTCAGATTCGAGGTGGTTGCTACATTTTTGGGCTTTTCGGTTCTTTTACTTTTGGAATCGTGACCATTGCCTAGCCCCACTTCCTCATTTTGTAGATTGGAGCTCTATAGTCCACATTCTTGCCGTCGAGAGTTACTGTGCTGACCCAAGGGTCATTAGGGAGAGTTTGATCAGTGTTCCCCCTCTTTATCGCTCCTTTAATCTTCCTTTTTCTCTTCCCACTATGTCGGCTTCTTCTGGAGCCACTCGCTCCTCTGTTTCGCTACTAGGGGGTCGATCTGAAGACACCGATTTGGGGGATATTGGCGATGAAATTGACAACTTTCCCGGTGTGGGGGCTGGAGAGGCCGAGGTCGGCACCGAGGAACCCCCCTCCTCCTCTTCTCCTATGCCCCCCAGACCTGATAAAGGCAAAGTTAAGGTGAGTGGAGTCGGGGTTGAAGAAAAGGTTTCGTACTTGGGGTCTGCCTTCAGGCATTCCGAGTCTGTGGGCTACAGTAAAGAAGCCCCTGAGCTAATGAAAATTTATAAGGTTCGGTATGGCTTTCCTCCTGGGGTCGAGCCCTGGTGCCCAGATAAATCCGTCTACTATGTAGAACAAGTACGCAATAGGGTCTGCTTCTTTCTTGCCGCCTTTGATAACGGTCTTCGCTTTCCTTTACACCCCTTCATCAAGGCTGTTCTGCAACATTTTCATGTGTGTCCTTCCCAGATTTCCCCCAACTTCTATGGTGTCATGATTAGTTTTCTAGTCATCTTCAGGAAGCATAAACTTGGGGTTCCTAGCGTTCCTCTATTTCTAGAGTTCTTTAACGTTAAGCCGACCTCTGAAGGCTTCTTGTATGCCTCTAAGCGTGCCAACGTTAGGCAGCTTATTTCTAACATTCCATCCTCTCATAAGCACTGGAAGGAGCATTTCTTTTTTGTCGGGGGCACCAATTGGGAGTATAATCCTGCTGATAAGACAGACACTCTCGGTATCCCTACGGCTTGGGCTGAACCAGACAACTTGCGTGAGTCTTTTCTTGAGTCGACTGATCTCTGGTCTGGAATTTATAGGCCTCTTGCCTTTTTCTTACTTGCACACTTTCTTCTTTTCAGGTGAACGTTTTGAGCTCAGCCCTGAAGATAAGAAGGTGCTAGCGAAGTTGGCGAAGATCAAGCCGGAGAAGTACGCCGACCTGATTGAGTCAAGAAATTTGGTGCAGCTAGGTCTGAGCCTTTCTGTGGTGACTTTGGCGATTCCATTATCTGTTTTAGGGGCTGACGAAGGTAATTTCATCGTCACTTGCTTTCCTCTCTTCATCATCTTTCCTTCTCTTCTTTTTTCCTTTACATTTCCCTACTTTTTCCAGACCTCCCAGGTCCTTCTACCATGAAGGCTACTCCAGAAGAGCTTCAGGCCAAAATTGCAGAGTTGATGGAGGGTGGCAGGTCTGGGAAGCGCAAGGCTCGGGTAGGCTCTGGGAGTGGTCCAAACACTCGAGCTAAAATCCCCAGATTGGAAGTGCCTTCCCCCCCTTCTGCTATTACATAATTGGTTCCCATCAAGGCACCGCCCTCCTCATCCGGCACCCCTCAACATGCAGTCATCTCTCCTCCTCCAGTGGCCCACCCTGGGTCGGGGCTTGCTCAAAAGGGAGATCAGGCTTCCCCTTCCTCCTCTGAGGTTAAGGAAGCTTTGGGAGTGATCCCTGACCTCCAACCCGGAAAGTTCTCATACACTGCTTCTGGAAAGACTGAGAGAAAATCTGAAGGAGATGAGGATTCCTTTTTTGACAACATGGATCTTGCTGCAGGGGCTCTCTCTTCTATTTTCTCTGAGTCTGATGTTCTGAAGGCTGCTTCTATGCCTCTTGAGGAGTCTATTTCTTCAGCTCTCCAGGGAGCAGCTGCTGTAAGCGCTACCACTTCTCCTTCTTCACTTATTTTTGTTTTGTGGACTCATGCGTTCTTTCGCTTTTTCAGGCTGTCCTTCATGTGAATGGTCTACTGCATCGGGTTCGGTCCCAAGAGAGCTCTTTTCAGGTCCTGAAGAAGTATAAGACCAAGGTTTCTGAATTGTCTCTTGAGAACGAAGATCTCAGAGCTCGGGTGGAGAGCCTCAAAGAGCAGATGGAGACCCTCAACGAGCAGACGGTGAAGCAAGCCTCCGACCTCAAACACACACTGACAGTCAAGGTCAGAGCTAAGGAGGGGGAAAAGAAAGCTCGAGATGAGCTGAAGTTGGTTAAGGAAGACCTGCAGCTTAAGGTTGAGGCGTGGTCCAAGGCTAACCAGGAGGCCTTTGATGCCAAGAAAGAGCTCATCCAGGCCAATCAAGATTATCTTGCTCTTAGTGAGGCTAACGGCAAACTCTGTGAGGAGCTCGAGGAGCAGAAAGGTTTGGTCCAACAGAGGGACAAAGAGATCGCTGAGCTGAGAGATGAGGCCACCACCTTGTGGGCTACTGGATGGCTTGCCTTTAGGCGCAAGGCTATCAAAGCTTTTCCAGACCTTGACTTCAATTTCTCTATCCCCATCGAAGAAGAAATGGAAGAGTCTAGCTCTGACAATGAGGAGGATACCTCGGTTCCTTCAGCTGCAGCCTTGAGTCAAGACATACCTGCCCCTGGGACCTCTGGAGCTCTTATCGTACTTTCTGAGCCTCCGACGGTGATTCCTGAGCTCCTAGCTGCAGATCCTGCTGTTCCTGTTCCTGCACCATTTTCAGCTGACTTGGTGACTGAAGCCCTTGCCCAAGATCCGGAATCAACGGTAGTGGGGACCCAAGACATTTCTGGAAACTTTCCCCTTGCTTCTGTTGCTGAGGGCTCATCTGCTGAGCTGCGAGATCCTTCAATTACTCCCCATCCAGAAACTTAGATCTTTTTAATTGTAATTTTTTGTAAGGAATTTTTTGAGATGTAACTTTGACTTTGGCTAGGACCTTGTGCTACTTTGTGGTCTTCATCTTGTTTCTCCATTGCTATTTTACCATATTCATATATACCTCTGACTTTCGCTCGCATACTTACTTGTTTTGCTTTGTTTTTGTTTTATGTTTTATACACATATCCTCCTTCCCCCTTTGCTTTGAGGGGTGCTGTGTACTTCTTGAAGCAAAATTACTAGATTTGAAGAGTACAGGAGACTTGGTGCTATGCTCAAAGGCTTCTCTTGAGCTTTTGAGCTCGGCAGCTGGTCTCTTAGGGATCCAGTCCCTATTCTTCTTTATTCTGAGCCGCTCAGCTTGGTATTCTGGACTGGTGTGCTCCTTCTGAGCTACATAGCTTCGAGTTTGCGAGCCTATGAGCTCTCGCTGAGCTATACAGTTCGTCTTTTGAACCTAAAAGCTCTGGCTGAGGTTTTTGGCTTTTTTGTCTGAACTTTAAAGGTTCTTTCTGAGCTTCATGGCTCTCTCGTCTTGCTTTGAGGAGTGCTTTAGGCCTTCTTTAAGCAAGGCTATGAACTTTTACACGCCGTTAACTTTCTTTGAGGAATCGAGGAATCCAGCAAGAACTCTTCCTCTCCAACGTGAGTAGGGCCCTTAGAATTGCCGGCCCTCAAGACTTGTTACACAAGTGCTCTTGTTTTTGACTGGGCTGAGCTCAAATATGGAGGACATGTTGCTTGGTGGGGTCAGAATTCTTGAGGCTATTTTGAGTGCAAATAGGGAGTGATTTTGTACCAATTTCTTTTCCCGCATTTTTCTCCCAATCGTTTTCCATAACCGCAACCACTTTCCATAACCGCATCCACTTTCCATAACTGCAATTACCTTTATTAATTAGGAAACTAAACAGGCGACTGCTTCCTCCTTTCTTGACTCTTGGTTTCCTGAAAAGCTCCCAACTTTTCCTAAGCTTCTTACCATCTGTTAAATTTTCTTTCCTTTTCTTGCATGAAATATTCTTGCCTTTCTTCTTGATTTCTTGCGTCTTTTTCCTTACCAGCACTTCCGATGGCTGCTTCTGCTTCTTCTCTGTTCCAGGAACGCACCTCCTTTGGAATCGAATGGAAGTGGCACTGTCGCTACCTGCCTCCTTCAATACTTGGATCTACTGATTTGGTGGATATCAAGAAACGGTTTTTTCCTGATCTTGACTTGCCTTTGCGAGTCCCTACCCCCGACGAGCCTTGCAACTACCTCCCTCGAGGGGAAGTCTGCTTCTTTGAAGGTGCTCTGGACATGGGACTTCGCCTTCCCATTCATCCGGCCGTTGGGCGAGTTCTTGCCTACTATGGCCTGTGTCCTTCTCGCCTTTCTCCACGAGGATGGGCTGCTATGGTAAGCTTTTTCTTGTTCTGCCGCCTACAGGCCCTTGGCAGGTTCCCCTTCGTCTCTGAGTTTCTATACTTCTTCGAGATTGAAGAAGATGATGCCCCCTGCTTCAGTTTCTTCCGTTGGAGGAATTTCAGTTTACGTCATTTGGTTCTAGATCTTCCCTCCAATCCTGAAGGGTGGTCTAAGCGTTTTTTCTTCGCCTCTGGAGAGTCCTGGAGGTCTCCTGAGGATTGCTGCCGTAAAGCTAGGATCCCTCGGTCCTGGAAGAGCTTCTCTCGCATTCGTAAGCTCAAGCCGAGCTCTTTTGAACACTTCCTTTTGAAGGTATGCTCTTACCATGTTTTCGTTGCGCAGGTCCACCTGATCTGGACGTGCCAGGGATGGTGAATATCAACGAGCTGCTGCTTGCTGAGTCCAAGACTTATTCTGAGCTGATGACGAGCGCAAACCTCTATCTTCTTGGGGCTGAGGCTACTGAATTTGAGTTCTCTTCCGTCCCCTATTCTTCCTGGACCTCTTTCTCTGATTCTGATGGGGAAGGGGATTTTGACGAGGATGGGGGTGCTGGAGCTAGCTCAAAGAGGCGCAGGAGGGACGGCTCTTTTTCCCCTGATTCTCTATCCACTATCTTCCTCACCCCAGCAGGTCAAAAGCTCCTTGATTCGCTCCATAAGGCAGAGCAAGAGAGAGATGAGCTGAAGGAAGAGAATGCTCGCCTGAATGAGGAAATGGCCGAGCTGAAGTCTCCGCTTAAGAAGAACTAAGATCTTTGTTTCCTTATATCTTTCTTTCTTTTCTTGAATGATACCAGACTATGACTCTTTTTGTGTTTTTCCGAACGCTTGGTTACTTTGAATTCTAGATTTCTCACTCTTGAGTATGCATGTCCATATATGGGCTCTTGGTGTTTGAAACAGAAGATCATGTTTGCACCGACCTTAGTCCCTCACTAGTTCCAGAGATCTGACGGCGAACATTGATGGAAAACAGAAGATCATGTTTGCACTGATCTCAATCCCCAGCTGACTTCGTAGGCGTTCTCTGTCGTGGGGGAAAGACCGTTGGTGTCTCCAAGAAGAGCTCAGCCTTGAATTTGACTGTTGGTGTCTCCAAGAAGAGCTCAGTCTTAAACTTTTCAGCCTCGAGGCTTACACGAGCTGAGGGGCTGCAGGACTCATCTTTCTTTTTACAAGCTTGGAAGCTTATCATTTGTTTATAAGCTGAAGAGCTCATCTTGTATGTATAAGCTTTGAAGCTCATCCTTGTTTATGAGCTGAAGAGCTCATCTTTGTTTATGAGCTGAAGAGCTCATCTACGTTTATAAGCTTGGAAGCTTATCATTTGTTTATGGGCTGAAGAGCTCATCTCTCATTTATAAGCTTTGAGGCTTATCGAGTTTTTATGAGCTGAAGAGCTCATCTTTTATTTATAAGCTTTGAAGCTTATCGAGTATTTATGAGCTGAAGAGCTCATCTTTCATTTATAAGCTTTGAAGCTTATCGAGTATTTATGAGCTGAAGAGCTCATCTTTCATTTATAAGCTTTGAAGCTTATCAAGTATTTATGAGCTGAAGATCTCATCTTTCATTTATAAGCTTTGAGGCTTATCGAGTTTTTATGAGCTGAAGAGCTCATCTTTCATTTATAAGCTTTGAAGCTTATCGAGTATTTATGAGCTGAAGAGCTCATCTTTCATTTATAAGCTTTGAAGCTTATCGAGTATTTATGAGCTGAAGAGCTCATCTTTCATTTATAAGCTTTGAAGCTTATCGAGTATTTATGAGCTGAAGAGCTCATCTTTCATTTATAAGCTTTGAGGCTTATCGAGTTTTTATGAGCTGAAGAGCTCATCTTTCATTTATAAGCTTTGAAGCTTATCGAGTATTTATGAGCTGAAGAGCTCATGCCTTTACTTTGGAAGCCATTGAAGGATGAATGAAAGACTTACTCATTCTTATTTAAAAATAGCTCTATTACAAATAACACTTACTGAAAAAATTTCTTAAGGTGCTCGGCATTCCACGAGTGAGGTAGGATCTTTCCCTCCTCTGTTTGCAATTCGTAATTCCCTGGTCGGATTACCCTTGACACGATATAGGGCCCTTCCCAGTTGGGCCCCAATTTTCCGTGCGTGGGATCCTTCCTTGCAAGCAGAAGTCTCCTAAGTACCAAGTCTCCAGCCTTGAAGCTTCGGTGCCTTACCTTCCTGTCGTAATACCTTGCAGTTTTCCTTTGGTAAATGCGGACACGATGCAGAGCTCTGTCCCTTTTTTCATCCAAGAGATCGAGGTTTAATAGGAGAGATTCATCATTGTGCTCGGCATCTGCAAATTCCACCCTTGGTGATTGGAGCCCTATCTCCACAGGGGCTACTGCCTCGGTTCCAAAGGCCAGAGCGAAGGGCGTTTCCTGAGTTGCAGATCTGACGGTGGTCCGGTAGGCCCACAATACCTCAGGGATGTATTCCACCCACTTGCCTTTCAAGTTTTCTAGTTTGGTCTTCAAGGCTGAATTTATGGTTCTGATTGTGACCTCTGCCTGCCCATTGGATTGGGGATGCGCTGGAGCTGAGAAATAGTTCTTGATCCCAAGCTCTGCACAAAAGCTTTTGAATTTCGTATTGTCGAACTGCTTTCCGTTGTCAGACACGACCGCTCTGGGAACCCCAAACCTGCAAACTATCGATTTCCAAACGAAGTTTTGAACTTTTTGCTCAGTGATTGTTGCCAAAGGTTCGACCTCTGCCCATTTGGTGAAGTAATCCACTCCTATGATGGCAAACTTGCATTGTCCCACACCGGTGGGGAGGGGTCCCAGAATGTCCAAACCCCACTGCTGAAAAGGCCATGGGCTTACCACCGAGGTTAGGAGCTCGGGAGGACAGTGGGACGCATTGGTATGCTCCTGGCAAGTCTTGCATTTTCTTACTAAGTCGGTGGCACTTTTGAGCATGGTGGGCCAAAAATACCCTTGCCTTAGTACTTTTCCTGCCAAGGCCCGAGCCCCTATGTGATTGCCGCATATGCCTTCGTGCACCTCTCTGAGTATATAATTGGCATCCTCATCTCCCACACACTTAAGGAGAGGTGTTGAGAATCCACGCTTGTACAGACCTCCTTGCATCAAGGAAAATCTGGCCGACCTTGCCCTTAGCTTGGATGCTTCCTTAGCGTTACTTGGCAAAGTCCCATTCTGCAGGTACCCTATGATGGGGTCCATCCAGCTCGGCTGAGCTTCGACTGATAGCATGTCCTCTTCTTCGATACTGACTGAAGGCTCTGGGAGGTGCTCCACTGGTATTAGTCTATCCAAGTCTTCTTGCGAGGCAGTTGCTAACCTCGCCAACGCATCTGCTCGTGAATTTTCTGCTCTGGGCACATGTCTGACCTTAACCTGCACAAATTTTTTCATTATTTCTCGTACCTTTTTGAGGTAAAGGACCATCTTTTCGCTTCTTGCTTCGTAGGCTTCTTCTATCTGTTTTACCACCAGTTGAGAGTCGCTGCAGATTTCCAGCTGCTCTGCTTCCATAGAATAAGCAAGATTAAGCCCAGCGATGACAACTTCATACTCTGCCTCGTTATTTGAAGCTTTGAACCCAAATCTGAGGGCATATTCGACGTCTATTCCTTCTGGGGAGGTCAGGATCATTCCTGCACCGCTTCCCTGAGCATTGGCAGCTCCATCTACTGAAAGCTTCCATATAGGGAGGTCTGGTATTAAATCCGTGGTTTCCATAGGCGCTGCTGCTGTGAACTCTGCGATAAAATCCACCAACATTTGCCCTTTGATGGCAGTTCTTGGCTTATATTTGATATCAAACTCACTGAGCTCTATGGCCCATTTAACCAACCTCCTTGAAGACTCTGGCTTATGCAATACTTGTTTCAACGGCTGATCTGTTGGGACTTCGATAGTATGAGCCTGGAAATAAGGTCTAAGTCTTCTAGCTGTTGTAACCAGGGCTAGAACAAGTTTTTCCATTTTTGGATATCTCTCCTCTGCCCCCCTCAGAGCTCTGCTACAGTAATAGACTGGTTGCTGAGCTCTGTCTCGCTCCCTAACCAGCGCTGCGCTTGTCGAAAAATCTGAAACCGCTAGGTAGAGGGTGAGGACTTCCCCTTCTAAAGGGCTTACCAAAACGGGGGGAGAGCTCATATAGCTTTTTAGGGCTTCGAATGCTTCTTCGCACTTTGAGTCCCACTGGAATGCCTTCTTCAAGATCTGAAAAAAATGGCTGGCATTTATCGCTTGACCTAGACACGAAACGGCTCAGGGCAGCTATCCTGCCTGTCAGGCGTTGCACTTCCCTCGTGTTGGATGGTGAGTGCATCTCCACCATTGCCCTAACCTTCTCTGGATTAGCTTCAATCCCTCTGCTGCTAACAATAAAACCCAGGAATTTCCCTGCCGAGACCCCAAATGCGCATTTCGCAGGGTTGAGCTTCATTCTGTACTCCTTTAAGATTCGGAACGACTCTGCTAAGTGCTCGATGTGGAGCTCTGCTTTTAATGACTTTACTAGCATATCATCGATGTAAACTTCCATGGATGCTCCTATCTGTTTTTGGAACATCCTATTTACCAACCTCTGGTAAGTAGCTCCAGCGTTCTTCAACCCGAAGGGCATGACCTGGTAACAGTATGTTCCCTGTTCAATTACGAAGGAGGTCTTCTCCTGATCGCTGGGATCCATCCTGATCTGGTTGTATCCTGAGAAGGCATCCATGAAGCTAAGGAGCTCATGCCCGGCTGTGGCGTCCACTATTAGGTCAATCCGAGGTAACGGAAAGCTATCCTTGGGGCATGCTCGGTTGAGATCAGTAAAGTCAATGCACAATCGCCATTTGCCATTAGTTTTCTTAACGAGAAGCACATTCGCCAACCAGGTAGGGTAGTCAACTTCCCTGATGGCCTTGGCATGGAGGAGTTTGCTGACCTCCTCATTAATTGCCTTTTGTCTTTCTGAGGCAAAACTCCTCCTCTTTTGTTTGACTGGTTTGCAAGCTGGATTCACGCTTAGCTTATGGGTAATAACCGAAGGATCAATTCCCTCCATGTCTTCCTGCTTCCAAGCAAACACTCCTACATTCTCTTTTAGGAACTGGATGAGGAGACCTTTGAGCTCTGCGTTTAGTCTGGAACCCACATAAACAAGGTGTTCTGGCTTTTCATCAAGCTGAACTGGTTCCAGCTCTTCCGATGGCATTGGTCTTGTCTCCATTTCATCTCTCATGTCGAGTTCATCCAGTTGGATGTTCTCAACCTCCTTCTTTTTCACAGATGCCATATAGCATTCCCTTGCTACCCGCTGGTCTCCTCGGACTACTCCGATTCCATTATCTGTAGGGAATTTCACGACTAAATGGTAGGCAGACGGGATTGCCTTCATGGAGTTAAGGGATGGTCTCCCAAGTAAGATGTTGTATGCAGAGGGTGCATCGACCACTAGGAACTTTACGGTGGTAGTGGCCTGGCAAGGTGGGTCCCCTAAGGTGAGCACGAGCTGGATCGACCCTAGGGGGAGCACCCTTTCTCCGAAGAATCCCAGCAGGTGAGTGCTTACTGGCTCAAGTCTTTCCCTTCCTATATCCATCTTGTCAAACGCAGGTGCGAAAATGATATCTGCCGAGCTCCCATTATCGATTAGAACACGATGAACAGTTCTATTAGCCACCACTGCTCGCACTACCAATGGGTCATCATGAGGGTACTGGCATCCCTCCAAATCAACATCTGAAAAAGTGATAGCCGTATCTACGCGTGGTGCTTTGGATACAGCGTGCACTTCGAGAGCTTCTTCGGCTCTGATCCGGCGGAGGTGTACTTTCCTGGCCGAGCTAGATTCTCCGCCTCCTGCGAACCCTCCTGATATTACTCTGATCTCCCCTAGAGGCTGCTGGTGCGGTGCCGGTGCCTGCTGTCGGGGTGGTGGAGGTGGAAGAGCTCGGTTCTGGTTGTCATTGGCTACAAAACGACGTAACTGACCTCGTTGGATCAAAAACTCGATCTCCTTCTTTAATTGAATGCAGTCATCAGTGTGGTGACCATGGTCTCTATGGTAATCACAGTACTTGGTGGGGTCTCTTTTGGCTGGATCTACCTTCATCCGAGGTGGCCATCTTAAGAACTTCTCGTTTTGGACCTCGTACAGAACTTGCGACACAGCGGCGGTGAGTGGGGTGAATCGTTGGGGTCCATATCTGGGCTGCAGTTCAGGCTGCATGGGGCCCAGGCGGTCTCTGACATTTCCTCTTCTCTTTGGCGAGCGGTCCCTATCTCTTCTGGGAGACCTCTCTTGCCCTTTTTCCTTCTTGGGACTCCTGTCTCTTCTCTTCTCTTCTTTTTCCTTCTCCTTTCGTGAGGATGTTCCTCCTACTTTAGAAAGGAGTGCCTCTTCGCCATTTATATACTTCTCTGCCTTGGCTAACACCTCAGCCATGCTTGCCTGAGGGTTCTTTGATATAGAGAACATCAAGTCCTTTGACTGC
This sequence comes from Ilex aquifolium, assembly GCA_951799425.1. Taxonomy (NCBI): domain Eukaryota; kingdom Viridiplantae; phylum Streptophyta; class Magnoliopsida; order Aquifoliales; family Aquifoliaceae; genus Ilex; species Ilex aquifolium. Next base: position 46,861,755 of record OX637394.1, read on the forward strand.
ACTCCCAGTCCTGCAATGAAAGCAGTTATGGCGAATTTTTCGTCTGGGACGTCTACCTTCAATGTCTCCGAGTTAAACCTTTGGACATAAGACCTCAGGTTCTCTTGAGGTCCCTGCGTCACGTTCAGCAGGTGGTAGCTTGGCTTTCTGTATATCCGGGCTCCTATAAAGTGGGATACGAAAGCTATGGAGAGCTCTTTAAAGGATGAGATCGAGGCTGGTGGGAGCCTGTGAAACCAGGCTAAGGCAGAGCCTTTTAATGTGATGGCAAAAGCTCTGCAACGCACGGGATCCTGGTATCCATGTAACTCCATCTGGTTTTTGTAAGTGTTGAGGTGATCTACGGGATCTTTCGTCCCATCAAAGACCTCTACTTGTGGCATCTTGAATTTTGGTGGAAGGGGAAAGTGTAGCACTCCAGTGGTAAATGGGGACTCGGTTTGCTGCACTAGGACGTCCATTGTAACCGGAGCCTTGTTCCTTACAGCCTCCTTCATGTGGCTGAGCTCTTCCTGGATGTCTTTGAAGCGTTGCTCCCAGTGTTGTTCTCTCCTGTGTTGCGGGTGAGGGGGGATATCGTCCCTCTCACCCCCATCGTTCTGACTTTGTACCTCGTCATTTTGGCCATTCCTAGGGGGTATATAGGGAATATGTCCCCGGGTCCGGCTGGCTTCTCCTCCTTCACTGACCTCTCTAAGGGGGTCCCAGTGTCGTTGTTCCCTATGAGGGGGATCATTCTGGCCTTCTTGGGCCGGTCGTACCTCCTGTGGGCGCTGTATGAGCCTTGATAGCTCTTCATTCTCCCTTAGTAAACGTTGGTTGACGAGGCGAAGGGCCTCCAACTCGTTATTAATGGGGGAATGCGCCTCCTGGATGTTTCCGGGTTGTCTGCCGTTGGTGGCTTCCTGTTGATCTTGCATTCGTGGTAAGTTGGTTTGACTTCTGCTCATATTTCGAGTCGTTACCATCAGTCACTGAGAAACCAGTTTATTTGTAACAGGAACAGTCGTTCCCACAGACGGCGCCAAACTGATGGTGTAAACCTTTGCGAATGAGCTATGGGATTGGATTATGTGGTATGAACGATCTGTGTGGGGTTTGGTGTGGCATCTGAGCTACAAGGCTCGTGTATCGATGGGCGAGTGCTCCAATTAACCGATGTGTAGTGCGTGTGAGACAGTAGAAGTATAGTGGTTCACCGGCTAACGAGCTCGGCTAGTCCACTCTCTAATGGAGGCTCTTGCTCCTTTTTCTTTATTGATGAATCGAACGTGTTACAGTAGAATACTCGGGGGTCCCCTTTTATGGAGGTTATCCCTCCCTTTTTATAGCCTCATGCTTACCTCTAATTCGGAATTATCCTACATTGAAGGGATTGCTCCCTATCTTCATCTGTAATCTCAGAGTTACCTAGACTTCCTATAGCTGGCTCTAAATGGCTTGGTTTTTGCCTTTTATCATGGGATCCTCTCCTTGATTGTAGGAGAGGATCCTTGCTGGTAAGGTGTTATGCGCCTTGGGTTAGCTGAATTCCCTTTATGAATATATCTGCTGTTGACTTGATGTCCTCTTAACATTTATCGCCTTATGTCTTCAGCTGGGAGTACAAGTGTTGACTGGTCGAGCTCGGATCGTGGCTGGGTGAGCTCAGTTTATGTTCCCTGTCTTCCAGAGCTGAGCTCTTTTCCTGAGCTCGTGTCTGGGGTTTATTTTAAGTATCATCAGGTATTAACATAAAATCCTTGAAAATTGAGAGATTTTTTAGTTGTATTTGTGATTAGCTGAATTTAATGAATTTTTAGTTTATGAAATAAACTATGAGTTAAGAGTTTAGCTTAGAAAAATTCTCGTTTTAGTCCTATATGTCTTATTCAGACTTATATGGGTCAATCAAACACGAAACAATATTAAATAGACTAGATTAACGTCAAGACATCTGACATAATTAATTAAATAGATTAAATTATAGTTAATTAAAACTTACACAAATTCAAAATAAAATGATCTAAACAAGGCTGGCGACGATCGATTTTCAACTCTATTCTACATGCATGCAATTATCTCCAAGACATCGGATGATGTCATTCTAACGAATAAATGATGCTATAAATATATCAACACTTCATTAACTTATACTATTAATTATGCTATCATCTTCTTTGGTAGGAAGTCCCTTTCCAACTGATATAACAAATAATTATCCTTTTAATATTTTAATTTATCACTTTTGGTTGTGGGCCCAGTTAATAGATTGTATTGTCTGTGCAAATTTTCGTTCTAGGTGTACAAGATTTTCTGTTATGGCGGGATGTATGCATGATAAGTGATAGAGTACCATATTTTATTTTATTTTTTTGAAAAAATTAATTTTCAAATTTAAATCCACGATGACAATGGGATGCATACAATTTTTAAACCTGGAAATCGACATCTGCATAGGCACCATACAAATTTTTTTTTTTTTTTGGTGAGTTGCAAGAACTCGTGGGTATTTACCGATTGATATTAGTTTGGTCTCTAATGCAGCATTTGGTACGTAGAAATATTTTTACATGAAAATAAAACGAAGGTGGAAATTGAATGAAAATAGTAATAAAATGGAATTGAATGAACATAGTAATAAAATGGAATTGAATGGACATAGGAATAATTTAAGTAAAAAGTTTAGTCAAAATTGGAGATGGCCTAAGTCCAGTTATAGTGATGAATACTTTTGGAAAACTTTCTCATTGGTGACACTTTTCCTAATTAGTGGAAATGTGGGTGTAAAATGACCATATATACACAAATTTGGAAAATTAGGTGTGACCTCTTGCCATTTTACTGTTACAACTTTAATTATGGATGACAATTCTAGAAAGCCAGTGTGTGTTAGGTTGTACCACGTTTTTAATTAATGATTTCAAGTAGAATAATACTATGTAATTCAAATCTGCAACCTAAATTTGCATCCCAAATAAAGGAGAATTATTTGATCAGTGGGTCCCATTTAAAAAAATTGATGGGACCCACTCATCCAATGATCCCCCTTCATTTAGGATACAAATTTGACTTGCAAATTTAGATTACATAGTATGTCTCTTTCAACTAAGCCTAATACTTGGCAATATCATGCGGAATTCGTCATTGTCGTGTGAAAATTTGTTTATCAAATATTCGTTTTATTTTAAGTCATATATAATTGAATTTATAATGTGCATAAATATTTTATTTGTAGGTTCTTATCAATTCTTTTATTCAGTATTGATTCATATCCGATTAACAGATCATATTAAAACACCAACCCTAAATTGAGTAGGTTTGAGATTTCCCAACGCCTACCCCATCTCGATGAGTTATAGATAACCATGAAGGAACATTGAAGGTGATGATGTTATTTTTATGTGGATGAGCAGAAGGTGCGTGGATTGTTTTGGACAAGTTGGATCTGAGCTTCAAGGCTCATGGGGTTCGCAATAAAAGATTTGGGGGATTGGGGTGATTCACACAGACAAAGTATAGTGGTTCGCCGGCCCTGAAGCTCAGCTAGTCCACCCTTCAATGGAGGCTCTTACTCCTCTCTTTTTCTTTATCGATCGTTCTCCCTCAGTACAATTTTTGGGTCGTCCCCTTCAATGGAGGCATTACCTAGTTTTTATAGGGTTGTTCCCTATTTTGTCATTCGTATGGTTCTCCTAGATTTCAGGAGGGAATCTTGATTAGTGATGAGAGCAAAATATTGCATATTTGATGGCCTCATTATATGCATTTTAACTCAACTTTTGCATTTAAGTACTTAGTGTTAGCCAAAGTTGTGAATAATGTTGATATTTTGATGTTGCATGTTTTGATAGCTTAAATGATGGATTTTAGGACTTTGCAACTATGTTGGATGTGAGGTGAAGTGGTGGACTCATGAAATGAGGTTTGAGAGGCTTGGAAGGTAAAGAAATCAAGAAAAATGCATTTTGGATGAAGACCTTCCGGAAGTTTTATGAAGACCTTCCGGAAGGTTTAGCCCACTGGAATTTCGTAATTTTGACACTGTACCACTGTTTTTCTAAATTATGACCATGATCTACTTCGAATTTGAAAAAGTGCAAAACATTAAAGTTGTAGATCTGGATGTCTTCTGTATCGTGTCAAAATTTCAGCTCAATCCAACGGTTAGATCAAGAGTTATGAAATTTCTACCAAAAGTGGTCCGGAGCTGTCACCTTCCGAAAGACCTTCCGGAAGGTTTTGCCTACTGGAGTCGACCTTCCGGAAGGTCTTGCCCAGAATGCGAAAAACAGCCTGCAACTCAACTTTGAGGCTTGGGGGTCCCACCTACACTTCTCCCACGCCTATCCCAACATTTCCTGGCACATTTGCATGCCTCCCTGACACAACTTGAAGACTTTTGAGGCTTGAACATTGAAGGAAGAGAGAGAGAAGTGGGCTGCCATATGGGGTGGCAGACCAGCCTGTCCATGGCTGCAACTCAGCCCCCTTTTTGTGTAAGACCTACCACAGGCTATGGGGGACCACCATGGACGAAATTAAAGGCTCTCACTCTCCATTATACATTCAGCATTCAACACACAATATGGGGGAGTTGGCTACCTAAGCTTAGAGTAGTTTTAGTGAGGAAGAAGGTGAATAGTAAAGTTGTGATTTTTACATGTTCTTCCATCCATTTCTCTTGTAACCTCTTGTAAGGATATTGTAAGCTTCCTTTACTGTCTTTAATGCCATTTATTAGAAGTACATTTCAAGTTTAGCCTTGCACTTTACATTTCACCATTGTTATACTTTCAAGTTCTTCATTTTCATGCTTTAAATTGGGTATTGTATTTCCTTCTTCTTACTTTAAGATTTCTTGCATCTAGTTAAGTTTTAATCTTCTTTTCCTTTACTTGTCTATTTACATTATGCTTGACTTTCTTTTATGAATGAGTAGTTAGATTTAAGTTGGGTAATCCAAGGGAGACCTTCTCTTGGGGATTCCATTTCAACTCTTCTCCTTCCTCCTCTCGGTGTACGGTGGTTCGGTTTGACGGGGTTGAGAGTGGACGAGTTAGTGAGCCTTTGATATTCCATAGGCCTAGTCACGGTTTATGCTTAGATACTCACCAATCTTGTCCCTAGCTTCCCCCGAATCAATCGTTCACCTATGCACCATTGGAAGAAGATTTCGAGTTGAGTTGGAATTCCCATTAGAATGACCTCTTTGGATTAGCCAACACTTGTTTTATTGCATTTTCATTTTCAATCACAACCACAAAACTCAAACAAAGATTTTACATTTTTCTCTTTTGTTCACCAAAATCACTTTCACACAACTCCCTTTCCTTCCCTGAGGAGACGACCTTGGAATTCTTTCCAAGTAAAACACCGACACGCAAAAGTCTCCTTGCGATTGGGGAGCATTTTTGTGCATACATTTCCCATATTTACATCGTCCCATTTCCCTTTCCTCATTGCCCGCTCTTTTGACACTATCCCTAGGGGAGGAAATTCTTCTCCCCCGTCCATACATTGTATACATTGAGGGATAGTAATTAGGGGTTAGGAAAGGTATCGTTTTTGTGACAATCATTTTGGCGCCGTTGCCGGGGAGGGTTAAGCGTCGAGTTCGGAGGTGATTTTGGGCGGCATGGTAAGTCTCGTGATTTTCATCGCGGGCCAAGGTATGTCGTTTCTTTTGTAAATATTTTGTTTTAGTTTGTGTTTTGTATTATGTCTTATAATTATTATGAAAATGTATCAAATGCCCCATATTATGAAAATGTGTGTGAGATTTGTGATGACTATGGGCACATTACGAGTGAGTGCCCAAGAATGGCCGCTTATTTTGAAAACGTTTGCAAGATTTGTGGTGAGTTTGGGCACTTCACTAGTGAGTGCCCAATAAATGCCCCTTATTTTGAAAACGTTTGCGAAATTTGTGGTGAGTATGGACACCTCACTAATGAATGCCCAAGAAATTATTCGGTTCAAGACCTTGAATGCGAAAGTTCAAATTCAGAGTTGGACTACCTAAATTTTTATCGCAACCATTATGATTCACCGAGTTATTCGAGTTATGGTTGGGAGAATGAACCGTATAATTTTTCATCCAATCTCACACCACCAAATGAATTCTCCCACTATCCAACATATGGGAACTCAACCGAAGTAGAATTGAAAAATGTTTGGTGTGATTTTATGCAATCCCAAATGGAATGCAATGCCCAAATGGAATGCATTGCCCAACAACTTAATGCATTGACTAATGCTACAATTGTTATGCATGAAGAACAACACCTTGAGCATAGTCAATGTATTGAGGATGATCACCCCAATGAAATGCATATTGATGTTGAATCTCCCACCACTCTTGATTGTGAAAATTTTGATGAAGTTATTATCTTACATGAGGCTAATGAGCCCAAGGTCATTTTTCCATCTAGGAGTGGTGTTGAGATTCACATTTCTCAACTTGGGGAGGGCATTGAAATGAAGTTAAGTGTTGAAACTCTTAAAGAGAAATTGTATATTCCATTTGTTGCATTGCATAAACTTACATACACCCTAGTTTGGTTGAAATTTTTGAATAATTATCTCTTATATTGTTGGATAGATTGGATAGAAAGGGCATTGATGCAACAAAAAAAATTTAAAATCAAGAAAATCCATGGGCGCAAGGTTATATCCGAATTGAAGCCGGATTGACAAGAGCCCTCTTTGTTTGTTTTAATGTACATAGTAGTTAGCCCTCTTTGTTTTTATTTTCGTGTATATATGTGTGATTCAAGTTTTTGATAGGTTATATGTCTTAGAAAGGGTGTTAAAATGTTTTGGAGTTGAGGAGATTTGGTTTGGTTGAGAATTTTTTTTTAAAAGCAATGGAATGGTTTTGCAGCAAAAGGCAATACCTTCCGGAAGGTTTCATCGACCTTTCGGAAGGTTTTATTCCAGTGAGCAACACCTTCCGGAAGGTTTCATTTACCTTCCGGAAGGTTTTGCCTACTGGAATTTTTTGCCTCAGGCGATAAGCAAAACCTTCCGGAAGGTTTCATCGACCTTCCGGAAGATTTTGCCTGCTGGAATAAATTTTCCGGAAGGTTTTACATGTTGACCTCTTTATTCAACTGTTCCTGCTCAAACCTTCCGGAAGGTTTCTATCGACCTTCCGGAAGGTTGTGCCCAAAATGCTAAAAAAAAGAGGGTTTTATGTTAAAATTTTTGAAAAACCCTTTACATTTCCCCCAAACCTCAAGCTCCCAACCTTTCTCCTCTCCTTCTGCTCTATTCAACTCTTCGACATACCTCCTCTAAAAAAAAAAAATAAAAAAAAAAAAAGAGAAAAAGGGTGTATCTTATTTTTCCACTTTCTTTCATTTTTCTCATTGCATGATTCTTTGTGCATTGAGGACAATGCTTAGTTCAAGTTGGGGGGTGAGGTGCACCATTTACATGTTCCGCCACTTTTTGTATAGAATAAGTTGGAAATGTGAAAATTTTAAAAAAATTTGGAACATTTTTGTGAAAAATATTCAATATTGAACTATATTCCTCTATCTTAGTTGTTATGGGATTTGTGAATTGCTTGATCTTCATTTTGAACTTTGAATACATGAGCACATTATAGAAGTTTATCCTATTGCCAAGAGTATCACATATGTGTTTTCTTTCAAACTTAACCATAGTGCACCATGAACTTGTAATTTTGGTAATTTACAGATTGAGTTCACATTTTAGTGCTTGACATGAATAGTGGAGATGAGTAAAAACCCATGTGAGCTTTAGTGCCAATTCTTGTTGGAGGGAACTTACATGTACTCAAGGAACAATTTTTCAAATTTCACATTTGTTCAATAATCTCATTATGCTTGTTTTGGTTATGTGCATTTGGGTAGTTGATTGACTTTGTCTTGAAATGCAATGTGCTCTCCCATGCCTATCTAGAAATGATCTTAGGCCATCTTTGATTTGCTTTGAGCCTTTGCCTTTTTCTTGTGAAAAATTTATCCCTAGTGCCATGGTTGAGCCTAATTGAATTCGTTTCCATGCCACACATTAACCAAGCCAATGAAAATGATAAATATCTACCTTACCTTGGTTGTTCCTAGTGCTAAGTATGAGTGATGATAAAAGAAAAGGAATGATGGTGTGGAAAATCAAACAAAAGGGATGAAGGATGTTGAAACTCAAAAGAGTTCAATGGAAAAAGAATGAAAATCCAAGAAAAGGAGAGAAAGGGAGTGAAAAAGAAGAAAAAGAATGAGAAAAAGAAGAGGGAAATGTTAAGGAAAAGAAGAGAAAAGAAAAGAAACAAAGGGTGTGGTGATGGTGTGAAAATCAAAATCCCATAAAAGGGACGTGTTTTTCTAAGATTAAAGTCTCTCACTCGAAACAACCCTCTTTGTTATCCTATATCCTTCATTTTCCTTACCTCAATATCACCCCAAGGCCCCATTATAACCCGTAAAAGTCCTAGATGATCTAGAGAAGCATGGGGGATGCATACTTTTAAAGAAAAAGTAAAATTAATTTTGCTATCTAATGCCCTAGCATTCCTTTCATGAGATTATGCCAAGGTTGTTTCATTTGTATACATGTGCTTCATTGTTGGATTATATGTGAGCACTTTGTTTTGAGCACAAGATTCTATCTCACATATACACATGGAGAGCATGCTAGGATAATCATGAGTGATTCATTGTTGAGAGAACACCCTTGGTGAGTTTTTGCATCGAAGCTTAATTTGGATAGCCATGTGAATGTGAATTACGTTGAGTAAATGCTTAAATTACATGTTCATTCCACACACACACGAGTTTGAAAATGAATGTGTAGGTGAATACTCTAGAATAGCATTTAAAGCTATAATGTGTTTCATTTGTTTTTAGTTCGGGTTTTTTGAACAAAGCTATTTTTGAAATCCCATTGCTAGTTAAGATAGGGGAATATGCTTTAAATATCGGATATTAGCAAAAGAAGTTTGTAGGTACCTTCACTGGAAACCTTCACGAGACAAAACTCGTCCACTAGGGATCACCTAGGGGTTTAAAGGCTTATTGCATATGCTAAATGCAATTTCGGAATTAGTATAGGTTTATTTTTTGTTTGCTTGCTTTTACATTTTGTTTGCTAGGGACTAGCAAAGCTTAAGTTGGGGGGTGTGATGAGAGCAAAATATTGCATATTTGATGGCCTCATTATATGCATTTTAACTCAACTTTTGCATTTAAGTACTTAGTGTTAGCCAAAGTTGTGAATAATGTTGATATTTTGATGTTGCATGTTTTGATAGCTTAAATGATGGATTTTAGGACTTTGCAACTATGTTGGATGTGAGGTGAAGTGGTGGACTCATGAAATGAGGTTTGAGAGGCTTGGAAGGTAAAGAAATCAAGAAAAATGCATTTTGGATGAAGACCTTCCGGAAGTTTTATGAAGACCTTCCGGAAGGTTTAGCCCACTGGAATTTCGTAATTTTGACACTGTACCACTGTTTTTCTAAATTATGACCATGATCTACTTCGAATTTGAAAAAGTGCAAAACATTAAAGTTGTAGATCTGGATGTCTTCTGTATCGTGTCAAAATTTCAGCTCAATCCAACGGTTAGATCAAGAGTTATGAAATTTCTACCAAAAGTGGTCCGGAGCTGTCACCTTCCGAAAGACCTTCCGGAAGGTTTTGCCTACTGGAGTCGACCTTCCGGAAGGTCTTGCCCAGAATGCGAAAAACAGCCTGCAACTCAACTTTGAGGCTTGGGGGTCCCACCTACACTTCTCCCACGCCTATCCCAACATTTCCTGGCACATTTGCATGCCTCCCTGACACAACTTGAAGACTTTTGAGGCTTGAACATTGAAGGAAGAGAGAGAGAAGTGGGCTGCCATATGGGGTGGCAGACCAGCCTGTCCATGGCTGCAACTCAGCCCCCTTTTTGTGTAAGACCTACCACAGGCTATGGGGGACCACCATGGACGAAATTAAAGGCTCTCACTCTCCATTATACATTCAGCATTCAACACACAATATGGGGGAGTTGGCTACCTAAGCTTAGAGTAGTTTTAGTGAGGAAGAAGGTGAATAGTAAAGTTGTGATTTTTACATGTTCTTCCATCCATTTCTCTTGTAACCTCTTGTAAGGATATTGTAAGCTTCCTTTACTGTCTTTAATGCCATTTATTAGAAGTACATTTCAAGTTTAGCCTTGCACTTTACATTTCACCATTGTTATACTTTCAAGTTCTTCATTTTCATGCTTTAAATTGGGTATTGTATTTCCTTCTTCTTACTTTAAGATTTCTTGCATCTAGTTAAGTTTTAATCTTCTTTTCCTTTACTTGTCTATTTACATTATGCTTGACTTTCTTTTATGAATGAGTAGTTAGATTTAAGTTGGGTAATCCAAGGGAGACCTTCTCTTGGGGATTCCATTTCAACTCTTCTCCTTCCTCCTCTCGGTGTACGGTGGTTCGGTTTGACGGGGTTGAGAGTGGACGAGTTAGTGAGCCTTTGATATTCCATAGGCCTAGTCACGGTTTATGCTTAGATACTCACCAATCTTGTCCCTCGCTTCCCCCGAATCAATCGTTCACCTATGCACCATTGGAAGAAGATTTCGAGTTGAGTTGGAATTCCCATTAGAATGACCTCTTTGGATTAGCCAACACTTGTTTTATTGCATTTTCATTTTCAATCACAACCACAAAACTCAAACAAAGATTTTACATTTTTCTCTTTTGTTCACCAAAATCACTTTCACACAACTCCCTTTCCTTCCCTGAGGAGACGACCTTGGAATTCTTTCCAAGTAAAACACCGACACGCAAAAGTCTCCTTGCGATTGGGGAGCATTTTTGTGCATACATTTCCCATATTTACATCGTCCCATTTCCCTTTCCTCATTGCCCGCTCTTTTGACACTATCCCTAGGGGAGGAAATTCTTCTCCCCCGTCCATACATTGTATACATTGAGGGATAGTAATTAGGGGTTAGGAAAGGTATCGTTTTTGTGACAATCAATTAGTTGAAAGTTATTCGCCTTAATTCTAGCTTTCCACTCCGCTGGGGGTGCTGGCTGTTATCCAGCTACCCCCTATTTACTCTTGCTATTATCTTTTCCGGGGTAGAGTTTTAGCTCTGGTTTTCTGAACTCTGTGCGTCTAGCCCGACCTCCCGATCTGACCTCTTCTCCTGAGCTCATGTCTAGAACTTATTTTAGGTATCAACAGTTACCCCCCAGCCCTTGGTCCAAGCGAGATTGGGTAAGGGCTGAGCTTCTCTTTTTTTTTTTTTTTTACCGGGCTAGGCCAGCACGTGTCTGGTTCTAACTTGCACGTGGGAGTTGCTTTGTGACGGTTTTCTGTAATCATGGCCTCCTCGATTCCCGCACTCATTACAGCCCACACCTTTCAAGTTATAAATGCCCAAACGGCTGTCAGAACCCCTCTTCTTCTTCTGTTCAACTTCCCTCTTCGTACCTCTCCTTTCGATTCCTTGGTTTCCTGCTCAAAGTCAAGTTTCCTCGGTTCGATTCAAAGATTTTCATTGCCCTTCTCCTGTGATTTCTCCCTTGGTTGTGGCTCGTTGTTCATCTTAAGCTAGGTACGTTTCTTGTCCTTCTTCACCTCTTTTCTCGTTCTGGATCCCTCGAGTTCGAGGTGGTTGTTGTACTTTTGGGCTTTTCGGTTCTTTTATTTCTGGAATCGGGATTATTGCTTGTCCCCTCTTCCCCTCTTCGTGGACTGGTGTTCTATTGTGAGAATCCTCGGCGTTGGGAGCTACTGTGCTGACCCTAGGGTTATTAGGGAGAGCTTAATTAGCATTCCCCCTCTCTACCGCTCTTTCAATTTGCCCTTCTCTTGTCCTATCATGTCTATTTCCTCTGGAGCCACCCCTTCCTCTGTTTCCCTCCTAGGCGGAAAATCTGCCGAGGAGGATACTGACCTAGGAGATGTAGGTGTTGAAATTGACAACTTCCCGGGCATAGATTCTATTGATGCGGGGGTAAATGTTGGGGAACCTCCCTCAACATCCGCTCATGTGCCCCCTAAGCCTAGTAAAGGTAAGGGCAAGGTGAGCGAGGTGGGAATCCCTTCTGCGGGCATAGGAGCTACCTTCAGTTATGCAGAACGCGTGGGCGCTAGTGTGGTTGATCCCTCTTTCCTGAAGGCTCTCGGGGCCCGCTACGGGTTTCCTCCTGGAGTTCGACCTTGGAGCCCTGATGCATCTACCTCATATGTCACCCAAGTTCATAAGAAGTTCTGTTTCTTTATGGTCGCCTTTGAGAACGGCCTTCGCTTTCCAATACATCCCTTCATTAAGGGCGTTTTGCAACACTTTAACGTTTGTCCTACCCAACTCTCTCCTAACTTCTGGGGTGTGCTAGTAGGTCTCCTTGTTTACTTTAAGACCCATAAGCTTGGAGTGCCCACTGTTCCCATACTTATGGAGCTTTTTAACGTTAAACACAACTCTTCTGAGGGCTTTTTATACATTTCAAAACGGGCATCAGCCAAGTTGATCATATCCGATCTCCCGAGCTCCCACAAGAGCTGGAAAAAGAATTACTTCTTTGTGGGAGGCACTCAATGGGAGTACGACCCTACAGATAGGACAGACACCCTCCCAATTCCTAAAGCGTGGTCTGCCCCAGATAACATGGGTAAGTTCTCAGCCGAGCTGCCTGAGATCAGATTTTTATTTGCCCCCTCCCCTGACTTCATTCTGCCTTCATCACTCCTCAGGTAAGCGCTTTGAGCTTAGTACTGAAGATAAGCAGGTGCTGCTAAAGTTGGAGAAGTGCACGCCAAAGAGATATTCTGAACTCATCCGGCCCTGGGTTCTGGTGGATCAAGGGCTGAGCCCCCCCGCGGTGACGATAGCCATCCCACTTTCGGCTGTCAGCGTTGAAGGAATGGAAGGTGGCGTCCACTTGGTTGACTTTATTGCCTTTAATTCCATCTCTTTCTTCTTTTTCTTCTTTTTTTTTTTTAAACTCGCCCAGTTTAGTTCTTCCAGGTTCTTCCATAATGAAACCCACCTCTGAGGAACTCCAGGCCAAAATCGATCAGTTAGCGAAGAGTGGGAAAGGTAGCAATCGGAAAGCCGTGGTCAGCTCTGGAAGTAGCCCAGTTACTCGGGCTAAGATTCAAAAGTTGGGGGTGCCCTCTTCTTTTCCAGCTTCGACTTCAACAAAGCAGGTCCAACCGTTGAACACACCACAAATCGTTGAGGCCTGCCTCCCCTCAAGGGTTCAGCCTGCTTCAGGGCGAACTCATGAGCTAGACGAGGCTTCTCCTTCCTCGTCTGAGGTCAAGGAAGCCTTGAGGTTGGTCCCCGACCTTCAACCTGGTACTTTCTCTTATAGTCCTTCTGGGAAGATTATCAATTTTTTTCCGAAGAAACTTGGGTGTGATGAAGAAAAGAGCCCCAAGGTGAAGGAGAGTGAGGACTCCTTTTTTGAGAACAAGGAGCTTGCTGCTGGGGCCATTTCTTCTGTTCTTACTGATTTTGACGTTCAAAAGGATTCTTATATGCCTCTTGAGGAGACCATCAGCTCGGCTCTTTAGGGAACAGCTGTCGTAAGTTCTTGCATTCTCGTACATCCATTTATCTTTACGTCATAACCTTATGCTTACCTTTTCTTGTTTTCTCTCCTGTCCCCAGCTGGCTCTCCACGTAAAGGGTTTAGTGAGCAGGATCCAATCATCGAAGAGTTCTGTCAAAGCTTTAAAGGCATACGAGGTTAAGGTTGCCCAACTCGCCTTTGACAATGACGACCTTCGAGCTCAGGTGACAGGTTTCAAAGAGAAATTGGAGAACCATGCTTCTTCCCTTCAGGGCTTACAAGCGGCAAAAGATAATGCTGAAGAAAGAGAAATGAAAGCCAGGGATGAGCTAAGAATGGCCAGGGAAAAGCTGAAACTTAAATCTGAGGCCTGGGCTAAGACCAGTCAAGAAGCCTTTGAAGCCCAGAGCTCTTTGAAGAGCATAAAGAAGGACTATCTCGTTGTGACTGAGGCAAATGCTGCACTCTGCTCCGAGCTCGAGGCGCAGAAAACTCTTGTCAAGGAAAAAGATGATGTTATTGCTGAGTTGAGGGATGACGTCACCACCCAGTAGGCCACAGGATGGCTAGCCTTCAAACACCGAGCTGCAAAGACCTATCCAGACCTTGACTTCACCTTTACTATTCCCACTGAGGAGAAGCTGGAGGAGACTGATACAGATGGTGAGGGGGACAGCTTGGCTCCTCCAGACTTTACCTCAGAAGGTGTTGAGATGTCCATCTCTCCTGCTGAGACCTCTAAAGCCCGTTCTACTGGGGCAAGCTCTGTTATTACAATTCCCGAGCTCCCAACTGTAACTTCTGTTGTTTCTGTCACTGTACCGTTCTCGGCTGACCTTGTGAATGAGGCCCTTGCTCAGAATTCATCATCAATAGGAACAGAGATCCGTGTAGCTGGCACCCCTGGAAGTTCTCCTCTTCTGCCTGCTACCGAAGGCTCATCTGCTGAGTTGCAGAATCCTTCACTTACACCTTCCCTAGACACTTAGAGCTCTCTCCATGTTCATGTGACTCTAATTTCATGTTTAATGTACTTTGACCCCGTACTCTGAAATACAAACTTTTCAAAACAATTTATGTTTTGAACTTCTGCTTCGAAATGTAATGTGACTTCTAGTTTGAAACATAATTATGCTTTCCTTTGCTTTGTGTTCCCCTTGCCCTCATTGCTTCGAGAAGTATTTCGGTTCTTCTTAAAGCAAAATCATTGACTTTATGAGTTGCAGGGCTCTTTTCCTGAACTAAGGAATTCATTGTGAGCTACAGGGCTCTTTTCCTGAACTAAGGAATTCATTACGAGCTACAGGGCTCTTTTCCTGAATTAAGGAATTCATTGTGAGCTACAGGACTCTTTTCCTGAATTAAGGAATTCATTGTGAGCTACAGGGCTCTTTTTATGAATTAAAGAACTCATCATGAGCTGCAAGGCTCTTTTTATGAATTAAAGAACTCATCATGAGCTGCAAGGGCTCTTTTTAGCTTCTTCATGGAAACAGGCAGGCATGAATCGAAAACTTGGTTATTTTATTGAAAATAATCTCATTACAAGGGAAACTTACTGAAAAAATTTCTTAAGGTGTTCTGCGTTCCAAGAATGAGGCAGGATTTTTCCTTCTTCTGTTTGCAGCTCATAGTTTCCAGGTCTAATTATTTTTTAGATGATGTAGGGGCCCTCCCAATTGGGTCCCAATTTGCCATCAGTGGGATCCTTTCTCGCAGGCAAAAGCTTTCTAAGTACCAAATCTCCTACCTTGAGGCTCCTCCGCTTGACCTTCCTGTCGTAGTACCTTGTGGTCTTCCTCTGATATCTCTGAATGTTCTGCAGAGATCTTTCTCTTTTTTCTTCTAAGAGATCAAGATTTAATAGAAGGGATTCATCGTTATGCCCGGGCTCAGCAAACTCAGTTCTGGGGGAGGGGTGTCCTATCTCCACTGGTGACACTGCTTCAGTCCCGAAAGCCAAAGCAAACGGTGTTTCCTGAGTTGCCACTCTGGAGGTCGTCATGTAGGGCCATAAGACCTCTGGAAGATACTCTACCCATTTCCCTTTCAGCGACTCGAGTTTGGTCTTCAAGGCCGCTTTAATTGTCCTGATAGTCACCTCAGCTTGCCCATTGGATTGCGGATGAGCTGGGGCAGAAAAATAGTTCTTTATTCCGAGCTTTGTGCAGAACTTTTTGAACTTAGGATTGTCAAATTGCTTTCCGTTGTCAGAGACAAATGCCCCAGGTACTCCAAATCTACAGATTATTGACTTTCAAGTGAAGTTTTGAACCTTCTGCTCCGTGATTGTTGCCAGTGGCTGTGCCTCCGCCCATTCAGTGAAATAATCCACTCCGACGATGACGAACCTACATTGCCCTGTGCCGGTGGGTAGAGGGCCAAGAATGTCCAATCCCCACTGTTGAAAGGGTCAGGGACTTACCACCGAGGTTAGGAGCTCTGGCGGGCAGTGTGAAATGTTGGCATGCACCTGGCAGACCTTACACCTTCTAACCAGATTGGTGGTATCCCTCAGCATAGTAGGCCAGTAATATCCTTGCCTCAAAGCCTTCCCTGCCAGTACTCTAGCTCCAATATGGTTGCCACATATTCCCTCATGAATTTCCCTTAATATGTAATCAGCGTCCTCCTCTCCCACACATCTTAGAAGAGGCATCGAAAAACCTCGTTTGTACAAGTTCCTTTGCAAAATGGAAAACCTAGCTGATCTGGTTCTTAGCTTTGCGGCTTCTTTGGGATCCTCTGGCAAAGTCCCATTTTGTAGAAACCCTATGATAGGGTCCATCCAACTCGTTGGGGTTTGTACTGGTAGTACTTCTTCATTCTCAATGCACACAGATGGATGTGCCAAGTGTTCTACTGGAACCAACCTGTCTAAATTTTCTTGCGAAGTCGTTGCCAGCCTTGCTAGGGCGTCTGCTCGTGAATTTTCAGATCTTGGGACATGTCTGACCTCAACTTGCACAAACTTCTTGATCAGTTCTTGCACCTTTCTGAGGTAAAGGGCCATTTTCTCACTCCTGGCCTCATAAGATTCTTCTATCTGTTTTACAACGAGCTGGGAATAACTGCAGACCTCTAGCTGTTCTGCCTCCATTGAGTGCGCAAAAGTGAGACCGGCAATAACAGCTTCATACTCCGTCTCATTGTTTAAAGCCTTGAACCCGAACCTAAGGGCGTATTCGACGTCTACTCCATCCGGGGAGGTCAGAATTAAGCCTGCACCACTCCCATGGGCATTGGCTACTCCATCCACTGAAAGTCTCCAAATAGGGAGGTCAGGCACTAGCCGGGTCGCCTCTCGTAGGCGCTGCTGTTGTAAATTCTGTGATGAAATCTGCCAATATTTGTCCTTTGATGGCTGCTCTTGGCTTGTACCTGATATCAAACTCGCTGAGTTCAATGGCCCATCTGACCAGCCTTCCCGAAGACTCTGGCCTATGTAACACCTACTTCATTGGCTGATCTGTTGGAACCTCGATAGTGTGAGCCTGAAAGTATGGTGTAAGCCTCCTCGCCGTTGTGACCAGAGCTAAAAAAAGTTTTTTCATCTTCGGGTACCTCTCTTCTGCCCCCCTAAGAGCTCTGCTGCAGTAGTATAAAGGTTGCTGAGCTCTTTCACGCTCTCTCACAAGCACTGCGCTTGTCGAGTAATCTGAGACCGCTAGATATAAAGTAAGCACCTCACCTTCCCTGGGGCTTACCAGGATGGGGGGAGAGCTCAGATACTCCTTTAGTGACTTAAATGCCTCTTCACATTGAGCATCCCATTCGAACGCTTTCCTCAAGATTCGAAAGAAAGGCTGGCATTTATCACTCGATCGGGACACAAAACGACTCAGGGCAGCTATTCTTCCCGTCAGACGTTGGATCTCTCTGGTATCTGATGGCGGCTACATGTCCAGTACTGTTTTTACCTTTTCTGGGTTAGCCTCAATTCCTCTGCTGTTGACTATGAAACCTAGGAATTTTCCTACTAATACTCCAAAAACACATTTAGCGGGATTGAGTTTCATCTTGTACTCCTTGAGGACCTCGAATGATTCTACTAGGTGCTGGATGTGAAGTTTTGCTTTGAGAGAATTTACCAGCATGTCGTCAATGTAAACTTCCATGGACGTCCCAATCTGCTTTTGGAACATCCGATTCACCAGGCGTTGATATGTGGCTCCTGCATTCTTCAACCCAAAAGGCATGACCTGGTAACAGTATGTTCCTTGTTCAGTGACAAAGGAGGTCCTTTCTTGGTCGTTAAGGTCCATCATGATCTGATTGTAGCCTGAGAAGGCGTCCATGAAGCTCATGAGCTTGTGGCCAGCTGTGGCGTCCACTATTAGGTCAATTTGAGGTAGAGAAAAAGTATCTTTGGGACAGGCTCGGTTGAGGTCTGTGAAATCAATGCAGAGTCGTCATTTGCCATTGGTCTTCTTGACGAGGACCACATTTGCTAACCAAAGAGGGTAATCCACCTCCCTAATGGCTTGGCATGAAGGAGTTTGCTGACCTCCTCATTGATTATCTTTTGTCGTTCTGGGGCGAAGCTTCTTTGCCTTTGTTTGACAGGTTTGCTAGCGGGATTCACGTTCAGTTTGTGTGTGATAACCAAGGGGTCTATACCTTCCATGTCTTCCTGTTTCCAGGCAAACACTTCCATGTTTCTCTTCAGGAATTGAATAAGGAGGTTCTTGACTTCTTTGCTTAGCTTGGTTCCGATGTAAACAAGGTGCTCCGGCTCGTCATCGAGCTGAACAGGCTCCAGCTCTTTCGATGGGGTCGGTCTGGTGTCCAGTTCGTCCCACATGTCGAGCTCGTCCAGCTGGATATTTTTAACTTCTTTTTGCTTCACAGAAGCCATGTAGCATTCCCTGGCCATGCGCTGATCTCCTCGGACCATTCCAACTCCATTCTCAGTGGGAAATTTCATAACTAGATGATAGGCAGAAGGGACAGCTCTTATTGCGTTGATGGAAGGCCTTCCGAGCAGCATATTGTATGTAGAAGGAGCGTCAACCACCAGAAATCTTACTGTTGTGGTGGCTTGACAGGGGGGTCTCCCATAGTAATCACGAGCTGAATTGATCCTAGGGGTAACACCCTCTCCCCCGAGAATCCCAATAGATGTGCACTCACCGGTTCCAGCTTCTCTCCTCTGATGCCCATTTTATCAAATGCTGACGCAAAGATGAGGTCTGTAGAGCTGCCATTGTCAATTAGAACTCGATGAACAGTTCTATTTGCTACTACAACCCTTACCACCAAAGGGTCGTCATGGGGGAGTTGACAGCCTTCCAAGTCTGAATCTGATAAGGTGATAGTTGTGTGTAGGCGCGGGGTCTTGGACACAGTATATACCTCGTGAGCCTCCTCGGCTCTGACTCTTCATAGGTAAGCTTTCCTGGCTGAGCTAGATTCTCCTCCTCCTGCGAATCCCCCAGAGATGACTTTGATTTCCCCTAGTGGCTATTGGTGTGGTGCTGGTGCCTGTTGCTGAGGTGGTGGTGGTGGAAGAGCTCGGTTTTGATTATCTCAGGCCACAAAGTGACGCAACTGCCCTCGTTGAATCAGAAATTCTATTTCCTTTCTTAGCTGGATACAATCGTCGGTATTATGGCCATGATCTCGGTGGTAATCACAGTACTTGGTCGAGTCTTTCTTTGCTGGGTCCGCCTTCATTCGGGAAGGCCATCTTAGGAACTTCTCGTTCTGCACCTCGCATAGGATTTGAGACACCGAGGCGGTCAGGGGAGTGAGCTGCCGAGGTGCATACCTCAGTTGCAGTTCTGGTTGTGGAAGGCCTAGTCGATCCTTAACATTGCCCCTTCTTTTTGGGGACCTTTCCATGTCTCTCCTTGGAGACCTATCCTGCTCTCTTTCTTTCCTAGGACTTCAGTCCCTTTTCTTCTCCTCTCTCATTTTCTCCTTTCGTGATGATGACGAGCTCCCTACCTTAGAGAGGAGTGCTTCCTCACCGTTTATATACTTCTCTGCTTTGGCCAACACCTCAGTCATGCTTGACTGGGGTTTCTTTGATATAGAGAACATCAGATCCTTTGATTGTACTCCAAGTCCTGCGATGAAAGCAGTGATGGTGAATTTCTCGTCTGGGACATCTACTTTCAAAGATTTTGCATTGAACCTCTGGACATAGGATCGAAGGTTCTCATCAGATCTTTGATTTACATTTAACAGGTGATAACTCGATTTTCTGTAGGTCCGCGCTCCTATGAAGTGAGATACAAAAGAGATTGAAAGTTCCTTGAAGGAGGAGATCGAGGCTGGGGGGAGCCTATTAAACCAGGCCAAGGCTGATCCTTTCAACGTGATAGCGAAGGCTCTGCAACGCACAGGGTCCTGGTACCCGTGCAGCTCCATCTGATTTTTGTAAGTATTGAGGTGGTCCATAGGGTCTTTTGTTCCATCAAAGGCTTCCACCTGTGGCATTCTGAATTTTGGTGGAAGGGGGAAGTGTAATATCCCCGTGGTGAATGGGGATTCAGTCTGCTGTACTAGCGCTTCCATTGAGACCGGAACCTTGCTCTTTACAGCCTCCTTCATGTGGCTGAGCTCTTGCTGGATGCCCCTGAAGCGCTGCTCCCAATACTGCTCTTTCCCTTCCTGCTGATAGAGGAAGAAATCATCCCTCTCTCCTCCATTGTTTTGGCTTTGCACTTCTTCATTGTGGCCATTCCTAGGGGGCAGATGAGCATCCTGCCCCGTGGTCTGGCTATTTTCCCTTCCTTCATTGACCTCCCGGAGGGGATTGAGGTGTTGTTGTTCCCTGCGATGGGGGTTATTCTGGCCTTCTTGGGCCAGTCGTGCCTTCTGCGGTCGTTGCAGGAGCTTCAAGAGCTCCTCATTCTGCTGTAGCAAGCGTTGATTGGCTAGACGAAGAGCCTCCAACTCATTATTGGTGGGGAGATTTCCCATGGGAGGGTTGACCTCTGGGACATCCTGCGGCTGTCTACTGTTGGTGGTTTCTTGTTGGTTTTGCATTTGTGGTAAGTTTGCTTGACTTTTACTCATGTTGCGAGTTGAGACCATCAGTCACTGAAAGATCAGCGTATTTGTAACAGGAACTGTCGTTCCCACAGACGGTGCCAAACTGATGATGTTATTTTTATGTGGATGAGCAGAAGGTGCGTAGATTGTTTTGGACAAGTTGGATCTGAGCTTCAAGGCTCATGGGGTTCGCAATAAAAGATTTGGGGGATTGGGGTGATTCACACAGACAAAGTATAGTGGTTCGCCGGCCCTGAAGCTCAGCTAGTCCACCCTTCAATGAAGGCTCTTACTCCTCTCTTTTTCTTTATTGATCGTTCTCCCTCAGTACAATTTTTGGGTCGTCCCCTTCGATGGAGGCGTTACCTAGTTTTTATAGGGTTGTTCCCTATTCTGTTAGACTTCGCCGAGATTTTTGCCTGTCATTCGTATGGTTCTCCTAGATTTCAGGAGGGGATCTTGATTAGTTGAGAGTTATTCGCATTAATTCTAGCTTTCCACTCCGCTGGGGTGCTGCCTGTTATCCAGCTATCCCCTATTTACTCTTGCTATTATCTTTTCCGGGGTAGATTTTTAGCTCTGGTTTTCTAAACTCTGTGCGTCTAGCCCGACCTCCCGATCTGACCTCTTCTCCTGAGCTCATGTCTGGAACTTATTTTCGGTATCAACAGAAGGCATGGTTGCCCATAACTTCAAGTGAGTTATAGATAACCATGAGGGAACATTGAAGGCATGATTGCCCATAACTTCAAGTTTTTTCGAACTAGGTCTTCAAATATTAGATGTATATGTGAAACACTGGGGGAGGGTTTATAGTGGGGCAGCTGTTTTCACTGAAATTTTGAAAATTTTTGGGGGAGTGGTTTGACATTTTTGAAATTTTAGGATATTGTAAAGGGAGGTTGCCCCCATTGAAATTTTTTTTGAGTAATCACGTATTTACTAAAACTATTGGGGTTTATTTAGATTTTATAAAACGTAAAAAATAACTTTTGCCTTATGTCTATCAACCCACAGGTTTCTCTTTTTGTTTTGTCTGCAGTGCAGTCTTTACACTCACATCATAGGTGAACAATGCTGATCGTTGAAATTTCATTTATTGCTTTAGATCTGATGGGCCAAGCCCAAGAGCCCAACTCATGTTACAAGCCCAAGGGCCCAACTCCAAGAGATCCAGCGCCCAAAGTGGTCCACGTCCGGTCAACCTCATTAGGAGGAGCTACATCAGCAGCTACATCAGGGGAGCATGCAAGGCAGCAAGGGAGCGCTCAAGACCTTCACTTCTACCACCTTAGAAGCGGTCAACCTTCCTCATCCTTTGAGCGAGTCTCCTGGAGAACACCTCAACGGTCTCACCCGTTGAGGAGAAGTCGCAAGCCCCACCAGAATAGTTGGATAGTTGCTATTAAGTCGCCCCAATCTGTTAGGGGATGACTACAACTATAAAATGTAAGCCCCACCAACACTTGGGGGGCAAGACACTCAACTGAGCACATAGCTCATCTCCCACTCTAAGCTTGTACCCTCTGCTCTCCCTACACTCTTGAATTATAAAGCACCCGGCGACCCTAGCCATTGAGAAGTGGACGTAGGTCACATCGACCGAACCACTATAATTCTCGTCTTCTCCTCTCTCTATTTTAATTACTGCATTTACTACTCACACTTGACAGGTGGTGTACAAACCCAATTTGTGCATCATCAGTTTGGCGCCGTCTATGGGAACCGACAAACTTCGCACTTCTAATCCCTCCCTCTGTTGAACCTATTGTGATCACCACCAGATCGATGAATCAACCTGAGGATAACCAACCAAGAGAAAAAGAGGTTGCTCCTCCCCCAACCAATCCTGTCCCAAGTACGCAGCAGATGTTGGAGACCATGCAGGAGCTTATGGCCCAAAACTAGCAGATCCTTCAACTAATGCTCGTTGCACATGGAGGAGCACAACCTGGACCTCAAGTGAGAGGAGCTCCACGCCTTGCGCATCAAGGAGCTCCCCACATGGGTGCTCCCCCTCTGGGCGCCACCTTTGGAGCCCATTTGGGCGCCCCACCCATAGGAGCCCCCTTGGGCGTCCAGCATGGGGGAGCTCCCCATGAGGGACCTCCACCTTCTCCTTCTCTAGCTCCTACACCACATGGTGAAGACCCTTGTCTCCAAGAGGATGAGGGTGAAAACCAAAGCATGGAGCATGGGAGCTATTTCCATGATTATTCCAGAGGAGCTCCCAACCATTGGGATGAGAAAATTAAGGAGGTACAAAATCAACTAGGTGACGTCTTCAACGCCATGAAAGCACAAGGACCTGAGACTGTGGACTACCTTGTTAGGCGAACTGACACGCCTTTCAAACCTGACGTGGCGAACTACCCCCTCCCTCAAAAATTTAAAATGCCATCCGTGGAGACCTTTGATGATACGAAGGATCCACTGGACCATCTGGAAATTTACAAGACCTTGATGCAGCTGCACAACATCCTTGACGAAATCATGTGCAGAGCGTTCCCGACCACCTTGAAGGGATCAGCGCGACAATGGTTCGCCAAACTCACCCTGGCCTCTATAGGCTCCTTCGCCGAATTGAGCATATCCTTTGTGACACAGGTCATTGGTGGACACCGCCAGTAAAAGCCTGTCACCCATCTGCTCATCATAAAGCAGGACCAAGGTGAGAGCCTGAGAAACTACCTCACTCGTTTTAACGAGGGGGTCCTTCAGGTCAAAGAACCCGATGAAAAAGTCAGCATGACCGCCTTCCTGGGAGGCCTCCGATCATCGAGCTTCATTTTCTCTGTGATGAAGCGACCACCAAAGAGCATGCCAGAACTATTGGCAAAAGCTCAAAAATATATGAATGCTAAGGAAATCAACAAGTCTAGGCGAGGTGAATCATCTCGCGGATCGTCAAAAGATTGACCTGCCTCTACACTGTTCTCAAACAGGCAGCCTAACGCCAGCTTAGTGGCTCTCTCGCGGGTCACCAAAAAGCTTGGCCTCTGCACTATTCTCAAACAGGCAGCCTAACTCTAGCTTAGCGGCTCTCTCACGGGTCACCAAAAAAGCTTGGCCTCTGCATTGTTCTCAAACAGGCAGCCTAACTCCAGCTTAGCGGCTCTCTTGCGGGTCTCCAAAAAAGCTTAGCCTCTGCACTGTTCTCAAACAGGCAGCCTATCTCCAGCTTAGCGGCTCTCTCACGAGTCGCCAAAAGCTTGGTCTCTGCTCTGCTTTCAAGCAAGCAGCTTATACCTCAAGCTTAAAGACTCTCTCATGGGTCGCCAAAAGCTCAGTCTCAAAATGTGTAGCTCTCTCACGAGCAATCCTCAGACTCTGTATTTGCTCTCGTGCAAGCAGCCTACCTCTCTCTCCAGCTAATTATGTTAGATAATTTAATGTTTGGAATAACATTGTTTTTGACATCTCCAACACAAGCTCCCAGCATCTCTCAGAACACCCAGGCGCCTAGACCAGGCACCTAGACACCCTCTGGAGCTGAGGCTGGCGCCCAGACCCCCTCTGGAGCTGAGGCTGGCGCCCAGACCCCCTCTGGAGCTGAAACTAGTGCTCAGACCCTCTCTGGAGCTCAAGTTGGTGCCCAGACCCCATATGGAGCTGAGGCTGGCGCTCATACCCCCTCTGGAGCTGAGGCTGGCGCCCAGACCCCCTCTGGAGCTCAAGTTGGCGCCCAGACCCCCTTTGCTCACCCAAATGAGCCAACCTAGTGCCTGGAGAGGAGCAGACCCCCCAGGCTCGCCCAAGGCAGTCCCGGTTCGCCCAAGGTGTTCCAAACAGGGCTTATAATATATCAAATTGAAGCTCTCGACGAGCTCTACAAGACTCACAGTGATGCTGTAAAAAGTCCAAAAAAGGCTCAGAAATAGCTGTTTTGGCCCCCCAAAGTTTTAAAAAAAAAAAAAAATTCTACTCGCCCAGGACCCTATCTGCTCACCCAAGACACAGTGTGCTCACCCAAAAGCTGCATGGTCGCCCAAAACCGTGCACCCAGCTCTCTACTCGAAATTTTGACCGTAACTTTTGCTCCGTTACTCGAAATTAGGCTTATAATATATCAAATCGAAACTTTCGGCGAGCCCTACAAGACACATAACCTTTGGCTATGATTGATACTTTTAAAAGCTCAAAAAACGCCTAAAATCACATGTTTCGGCCTCTCGAAGTTTTTCCAGTTATGTCGGTCAGCCGAAAATTCAAAATCAACCGAATGTCCTCCTCTCCAAATTCCATTGGACACAGGGCATTAGGGGGCAAATGATAGGCTAAGCCCAAGAGCCCAACTCATGTTACAAGCCCAAGGGCCCAACTCCAAGAGATCCAGCGCCCAAAGTGGACCACGTCCGGTCAACCTCATTAGGAGGAGTTACATCAGCAGCTACATCAGGGGAGCATGCAAGGCAGCAAGGGAGCACTCAAGACCTTCACATCTACCACCTTGGAAGCGGTCAACCTTACTCATCCTTTGAGCGAGTCTCATGGAGAGACGGTCTCACCCGTTGAGGAGAAGTCGCAAGCCCCACCAGAATAGTTGGATAGTTGCTATTAAGTCGCCTCAATCTGTTAGGGGACGACTATAAAATGTAAGCCCCACCAACACTTGGGGGGCAAGACACGCAACTGAGCACATAGCTCCTCTCCCACTCTAAGCTTGTACCCTCTGTTCTCCCTACACTCTTGAATTAATAAAGCACCCGGCGACACAGCCATTGAGAAGTGGACGTAGGTCACATCGACCGAACCACTATAATTCTCGTCTTCTCCTCTATCTACTTTAATTACTGCATTTACTACTCACACTTGACAGGTGGTGTACAAACCCAATTTGTGCATCATCAAGATCTTTGCTAAAAAAAAATTATTTTTATTTAATATCTGGACAGTAATTAGGAATTTTTTTACTTTTTTATTTTCTTACCATCTTAATATTTTCCTAATGATAGAAATAAAATTTTTAATCATTTGAATTTGAACTAAATTAACTATGAGGATTCGAAGTTTTTGTATTGATGTATTTGGGATATCATCCGCAGCGGGTCTTGCATCGAAGAAAAAATGAATGTCTTTGCACATTGGAAGTTGTTCCTCTATTGAAGTTTGATTGGCTAGACTTATCGTATACTTAATTTTTCTAAATTATTTATGGTAAAAATTGGTCAATTTTTCTAAATTCTTTTAATTGATTGGGGTTAAATAATGGATACTATGTCTGCGTTTGACAAAATAAATTAACTTTTGAATCATCAAGGAATAAGTTTCTTAAGAGAAAATACCAATGAAAGATTTTCATATAATGAGTTTTTTTTTTTTTTTGGTTGGCTTCTTTTGTATATCACTCGAAAATATGGGTAGTATCATTAATTGGAATTTTTTTTAATGAAACCATACTTTTATGAAAATAATATTGATATTTAGAGTGAGTATTTTTATGTTTAAAGTTGCCCCCACTAGAAAAATCGTCTCGCACCGTGTTGTCTCCTACTCCCAGAAAAAAGATATGCAGATTATTTTTCACATAATATTGTAATATACAATTGAATTGCTTTGTTACCAATCTCTAGAAAAAGTTTCGTAGGATATAATAAATTACGACTGGATGGTCCACGCCATAAAGGTGGATGATTAGTGCCAAGATTCACATTGTCTATATTCTTTCTGGTTTTGTTAATCAGTTTATAATTTATTTATGGTTTGTCTTAAATTTCTGACCATTCATTTTTCATTTTAAAAATATTAAGGATGCACGACGTGCATAGCACGTAAATATATTTAAATCATATTTTTTATAAAAAAATTAAGTTATTTATAGTTCAATTAAATAATAAATTATGTTGTTTTAAGCAATTTTTATTTTAATTATTATCAAACCTTAATTATTGATTTATTCTACTCCTATTTGAGTATTTAATATGTTATTTATTTATATATCTCTCTGACCCTTTATATATTTCTTCTTTTGTTTATACTGAATCTTTACTGTAAGATTATCATTATTGAGTATTTACACATCTAATTATATTAGAAATTTATTATATTTTTTGTCAAAGAAATTGATTAAATTGTACTACTACTATTTGTATTATAATAATATGATATTATTATATACCAAAAAATGAACTACATCATATATTGGACTATAGAATAATTGAATATAGATTGAACTTTATTTTTTTATATAAATATAGAATAGATATAGAAAATGGTATGCAATTGTAATACTAATAAATGAGTCCAAAATAGATATAGAAAATAAATTTGAATAAAAATAATATAGAATTTAGAAGTCAAATACAGTTAAAAAAAGAGTTTAAAAGAACTTATAAGTCAAATAGATATAAAAAAAATATTATTAATAAAAGAGTTTAAAAGAACATATAAGTCAATAGGTATAAAAAATACAAATTAAAGGAAACTAATATATGAGTGTCATTGAACTTATAACAAAAATTAAGGATAAAATAGAAAATCAGAAGTTTTTCACAGATGCTAACATTTATAAGTACTAGCAATGCACCACGTGCGTTGCATGTGAATAATTATTGTACACAAACACATCTTAGGTATATTGTATTTGAAATAAATATCATCTCAAATTTACCAAACTTATTTTTTTATTACTCATATTTTATTATACAATTATATAATATCGAGCATATTAAAATTAAAAAAAAAATCAATTTTTTTTAAAAATAGAATACAATATCTATTTTTACGTAAAATCTTAGTACAACTTAGAAATGTTATTGTGACTAAAAAATTATACTAATGTAACATAAATTGATTTAAAAAATTTATATATACATTATTTTTTATCTTAAAAATGAAAGGGTTAAAACTTTCGATGAAAAAGAAAATAAACATGTGTAGGCATATGTTATCTTTGTATATGAGATGTGTAATATAAGATTGACAGAGTTTTTGAAGGTTTTTTAAACATTTTATTGAAAATATATTGATGCATATTTTTTTAAGGATGATATAATCAATCAAAAAGTTTTATAGAAATTGATTAAATAATTAAAAGAGATACTATAGATAATTTAGAAATTTAAAGATATAAGGATATAATGGTAATTTAGATATTTAATTGTGGAATTATAGAGTAGCCTTTGCAATATTTTATAAGGATAAAATAGAGATTCAAAAAATTTTCATTTTAAGGTATTTTTATAAGTAGTATAGATATAGATATAGATTTTATTTGTAGTATAAATATAGATATAGATAAATAATTAAAAGAGATGTTATGGATAATTTAGAAATTTAAAGTCATAAGAATATGATGATAATTTAGATATTTAATTGCGAAAAGATAAGTGGTCTTTGCAATCCTTTATAAGGGTAAAATAGAGATTCAAAAGTTTTCATCTTAAGGTATTTTAGTATTAGTAGTATAGATATAAATATAGATATAGATATAAATAAATAATTAAAAGAGATGTTATGGATAATTTGGAGATTTAAAGATATAAGGATATGATGGTAATTTAAATATTTAGTTATGAAAGAATAGAGTGGTATTTGCAATCTTTTATAAGGGTAAAATAGAGATTCAAAAATTTTTTATATTAAAGTACTTTTATTAGTAGCATAATACCAATGTACGACGTTTGTTGCACGTAAATAAATTTAAATAATATTTTTTTATCAAAAATGGGAATTATATGTGTAATTAAATTAAATAATAAATTAAGTGCGGAATAATTAATCTATATTATAATTATTAAATTTAATTATTAATTTATTGTATAAGTTTTTAAGTATCTAATCTGTTATTTATTTAAGTATCTCTGACCCCTTTAGACATTTGCACATCTAATTATATTATAAAATTATTAATTTTTATTTTGTTGAACAGATTAATTAGATTGCTTATAATATTATTATATTATTGTATACTCAAAAATAATGTATAATATATATTTGATCGAAAAATTCAATCTAATAATTTTATGCATATAATCTATATAATAAAATACGATACAATTCAAATCTCAAAAGATAAACAAAATGACTTTTGCTTTTCGCAGTTAAGATGTTTTTAAATTTTACTTTAAAGTTAATCTGACAGCTAATATTAACACTCCAAATTTAATGGGGAAAATAGGGCCCTAAGGGTGTGTTTGGAGTAGGGGTGTTCACCCTACCCTACAGGTAGGAAATATAGTCTTTCGTTTTCCTACCCGATACTTTGCAGAAGAATTTTTTTTTGGCCTACCTTACCCGATCAAGTGTGATATTTCTACCCGATTTCTGGCCAAATAAATCGGGTAAGAAGTCGGGTAGGAAATCGAGTGAACACTTTTGTAGTTATTAATTTTTGAATCATTTTAACAATTCAATTAAATAACATGCACTAATTTAACAATACAATAAACCAATAACACTAAAACCAAAAATAATTACAAAATCAATTAAAATAAAACATAAGAAAGCATAAACATTAATCCATCATAATTGTTGCACAAATACAATAACAATTATTTTAAGTTTAAACCATATGGTTAAGGAATTAGGATTTTTAGTATATATCTATTAATGCGGGTAGGGTATGGTAGGGTAGGAATACGAAAATTAATGGCTATTCTGCATTCCTATCCGATTTTTTCGGTTAGCCGTTCAATAGGGTCGAATAGGATAAGAAATTTCGGCTAATCGAAAATTTGAACAGCTCTAGTTTTGTGTGACTTTTTAAAAGTGTTTCTAGGACTATAACTTCTCATAAGTACTTTTTTTTTTTTTTTTTAAAGTAATGTTTGGAATTGATCCACCACCACTCCCACCCCCCCACCACCATCACAACTACAACCATTATAGTCACCACACCACCACAACTACCCCTCCCCCCCACCACCACCACCACTACCGCTGCCGTTGCCACCACCACCACTGTCGCCACCCCACCACCACACCCACTACCACCACCATCGTCCCATCACCACCGTTGCCATCACCTTACCATCACTACCACCCCCACCCCCACTGCTGCCACCCCACCAGCACCTCACCATCACCTCTTCCAAACCACCACCACCACCACTGTCACTATCCCACCACCCCTACTACCACCACCACCACCACTGTTGTCTCCACCTTACCACCACCACCACTGTCCCACCACCACCCCCACCACCATCATGACTATTGCCACCATCACAATCGATCGTTGTCACTCACCACAATCATCACCGTTTTCCACGACCACCACTACCACCGCTTACCCTCATCACAACCGATACTTAAATTCTTTTCTCTATCCTCTATCTTTGTAATTTTATTTTGGACGTGAATAGAAATATGATTATTGTTGACCATTTTTTTTATTACTCCGTACTTTTAGACGCAAGAAATAACTACTAATTTAATATAGGACTTTATTTTTTTCATTTGAATATAACAAATAATTCATGCCCCAAGTCCAATAATTCCAACCTTGCAACAAAGTCCCAGATGGTCCCCAGACTCCCCACTATAAGAAAGGGGCAACACTGCTATACCGCCAAACTACTTTTCGGTATGGTACCGAAAAGTAGTTTGACTGACACATGGGACTTAAAACCTGTGAAACCGGTTGCTCTTTCATTACTTAGCCCCAAAAGTTGGACCACCAAAACAGTTGTAACCCTCCTGTACCTTATCCTTCGATATTACACTTTTAATCTTTTGATATTATAATTCATTAAATTAACATCCAAAATCATCCAATAAATATTCAATTTATTAAATCAACAAGGAACATGCAATTTGTTCATCAAATTTACACCAAATTAATATTCAATTCTTCAAATCAACATTTAATTTTACCTAATAAACATTTAATTCATTAAATTAACATTGAAAATCCTTCAAAAAAGATTTTTTTTTCTCAATTTATCAAATTACCATCGAAAATCATCCAATAAATGTTTAATTTAACAAATCAACATCAAAATAACATACAATTTCATTCAATAAACATTTAATTCATCAAATCAGGTGAGATTTGAAGGTGAGATTTTAATGGTTTAATTTAAAGGTTTAAATTAAACATTTAAAGTTTTCATTTAACAACTCAACATCAAAATAAACATACATTTTAGTTTCGACTTTTATGTTGTAGGGGTTCCAACTCTTAGGGTAGGGGTTCCAACTCTTGGAGGAGAGGTTCCAACTTTTTTGGGTAGGGGTTCCAACTCTTGGGGGAGGGGTTCCAACATTTTTAGTTGGGTTTCCAACACTTGGGGGTAAGGGTTCCAAGGAGGGGTTCCAACTTTTTTGGGTAAGGGTTCCAACTTTTATGGGTAATCGTTCCAACTCTTTTGGGTAAGGGTTCCAACTTTGGGGGGGGCGGTTTCCAACTTTTTTGGATAGGGGTTCCAACTCTTGGGGGAGGGGTTCCAACATTTTTGGGTAAGGGTTCCAACTTTTTTGGGTTGGGGTTCCAACTCTTGGGGGGAGGGTTTCCAACTTTTTTGGGTAGAAGTTCCAACTTTGTTGGGTAAGGGTTCCAACTTTTTTGGGTAGGGGTTCCAACTCTTGGGGGGAGGGGTTCCAACTTTTTTGGGTAGGGGTTCCAACTTTTTTGGGTAAGGGTTCCAACTTTTTTGGGTAAGGGTTCCAACTTTTATGGGTAATAGTTCCAACTTTTTTGGGTAAGGGTTCCAACTTTTTTGGGTAGAGGTTCCAACTCTTGGGGGAGGGGTTCCAACATTTTTAGTAGTAGTTCCAACTGTTGGGGGGGTAAGGGTTCCAACTCTTAGGGGAGGGGTTCCTACATTTTTGGTAGTGGTTCCAAATGTTGGGAGAGGGGTTCCAACTTTTCTTGGTAGGAGTTCCAACTTTTTGGGTAGCGGTTTCAACTGTTGGGGAGGAGTTCCAACTCTTTGGGTGAGGAGTTCCAACTCTTTGGGTTCCAACATTTTTGGTAGGGGTTGCAACTGTTGGGGGTAGGGGTTCCAACTTTTTTGGGTAGGGGTTCCAACAATTTTGGGTAAGACTTCTAACATTTTTGGTAGAGGTTCCAACTTTTTTGGGTAAGAGTTCCAACATTTTTGGTAAAGGTTCCAACTCTTGGGGAGGAGTTCCAACTCTTTTGAGGGAGGAGTTCCAACTGTTGGGGGTAGGGGTTCCAACTCTTGGGGGAGGGGTTCCAACTTTTTTGGGTAGGGGTTCCAACTTTTTTGGGTAAAGGTTCCAACTTTTTTAAGTAAGAGTTCCAACTGTTTGGGTAGAGGTTTTGGAGAGGGTTTCAACTTTTTTGGGATGGTTCCAACTCTTTGGTGTTGATTTGATAAATTAAAATTTTATTGGATTATTTTAGATGTTAATTTTGATAAATTAAGTGTTAATTGGATGAATTGAATGTCAATTTAGTGTTAATTTGATGAACTCATTATTAATTGGATGAATTAAATGTTAATTTGGTATTAATCTGATGAATTAAATATTAATTTGATGAAATTGAATGTTAATTGATGAAATTGAATGTTACTATTTTGTGTTGGGTTACATTCGGAACAAAATGAAAACAGTGTTATAGTTTAGGGGTGTAAGTGTAATTTGAACTAAGACCGCTCGTACGAATGGTGGACCGATCGTGTGTATAATTACACTTACCTCTCCTATCATATTACACTTTTATCCCTTTGATATTACACTTTTAACCTTTTGATATTATAATTCATCAAATTAACATCCAAAATCATCCAATAAATATTCAATTTATTCAATGAAGAAGTAACATGCAATTTCATCCAATTAATACTCAATTTATCAAATTTACACCAAATTAACATTCAATTCTTCAAATCAACATTTAATTTTACCTAATAAACATTTAAATTCATTAAATCAACATTAAAATTCAACTAATAAACATTTAATTCATCAACGTAACATTCAATCTGATCCAATTTATATTCAAATTAATTCAATTAACATTCAACTCATAAAATTAACATCGAAAATCCTCGATTTAACAAATTACGTAACGCGCAATTTCATCCAATAAATAACAAATTAACATTCAATTCTTCAAATCAACATTCAATTTCACCTAATAAACATTTAATTCATCAACTTGACATTCAATCACATCCAATTAATATTCAATTCATCAAATGAACATTCAATTAATCTAATTTATATTCAAATTCATTAAATTAGCACTCAATTTATCAAATTAGCATCGATAACCATTAAATAAAGGTTCAATTTAACAAATCAACATCAAATAACATACAGTTACATCCAATAAACATTTAATTCATTAAATCAATACTAAATTAATATTCAATTCAACAAATTAACGTTCAATTTCATCAAATCATCATATTAAACATTCAAATCATCATATTAACACCAAATTAAAATTCAATTTACCCAATTAATATTTAATTCAGTAAATTAACATTTAATTCATCAAATTAAAATATAAAATCATATAATAATTAATTCATCAAATCAATACCAAATTAACATTCAATTTAACAAATTAACATTTCATTTCGATTAATAAACATTCAATTCATTAAATTAACATTTAAATTAACTATTTAACATTCAATTCATCAAATTAACACCAAATTAACTTTCAATTCTTCAAATCAACACCAAACTAACATTCAATTCATCAAACTAACACCAAATTAATATAAAGAAGTATGAATTGAATATATATTTGGTATTGATTTCATCAATTGAACATAATTTTGGTGTTAATTTGACGAATGAATATGTATTGGATGAATTTAATGTTAATAGTTGAATTTAAATGTTAATTTTATTAATTGAATGTTTATTAGATGAAAAGTAATGTTAATTTAGCGAAGAGTTATTGAATTAAATGTTTATTTGATTAATTTTCATATTACTTTGGTGTTGATTTGATAAATTAAATATTTATTGGATTATTTTAGAAGTTAATTTTGATAAATTGAGTGTTAATTAGATGAATTGAATGTCAATTTAGTGTTAATTTGATGAACTCATTATTAATTGGATGAATTAAATGTTAATTTGGTATTAATTTGATGAATTAAATATTAATTTGATGAAATTGAATGTTACTATTTTGTGTTGGGTTACATTCGGAACAAAATGAAAACAGTGTTATAGTTTAGGGGTGTAAGTGTAATTTGAACTAAGACCGCTCGTACGAATGGTGGACCGATCGTGTGTATAATTACACTTACCTCTCCTATCATATTACACTTTTATCCCTTTGATATTACACTTTTAACCTTTTGATATTATAATTCATCAAATTAACATCCAAAATCATCCAATAAATATTCAATTTATTCAATGAAGAAGTAACATGCAATTTCATCCAATTAATACTCAATTTATCAAATTTACACCAAATTAACATTCAATTCTTCAAATCAACATTTAATTTTACCTAATAAACATTTAAATTCATTAAATCAACATTAAAATTCAACTAATAAACATTTAATTCATCAACGTAACATTCAATCTGATTCAATTTATATTCAAATTAATTCAATTAACATTCAACTCATAAAATTAACATCGAAAATCCTCGATTAACAAATTACGTAACGCGCAATTTCATCCAATAAATAACAAATTAACATTCAATTCTTCAAATCAACATTCAATTTCACCTAATAAACATTTAATTCATCAACTTGACATTCAATCACATCCAATTAATATTCAATTCATCAAATGAACATTCAATTAATCTAATTTATATTCAAATTCATTAAATTAGCACTCAATTTATCAAATTAGCATCGATAACCATTAAATAAAGGTTCAATTTAACAAATCAACATCAAATAACATACAGTTACATCCAATAAACATTTAATTCATTAAATCAATACTAAATTAATATTCAATTCAACAAATTAACGTTCAATTTCATCAAATCATCATATTAAACATTCAAATCATCATATTAACACCAAATTAAAATTCAATTTACCCAATTAATATTTAATTCAGTAAATTAACATTTAATTCATCAAATTAATATATAAAATCATATAATAATGGTTTAATTCATCAAATCAATACCAAATTAACATTCAATTTAACAAATTAACATTTCATTTCGAATAATAAACATTCAATTCATTAAATTAACATTTAAATTAACTATTTAACATTCAATTCATCAAATTAACACCAAATTAACTTTCAATTCTTCAAATCAACACCAAACTAACATTCAATTCATCAAACTAACACCAAATTAATATAAAGAAGTATGAATTGAATATATATTTGATATTGATTTCATCAATTGAACATAATTTTGGTGTTAATTTGACGAATGAATATGTATTGGATGAATTTAATGTTAATAGTTGAATTTAAATGTTAATTTTATTAATTGAATGTTTATTAGATGAAAAGTAATGTTAATTTAGCGAAGAGTTATTGAATTAAATGTTTATTTGATTAATTTTCATATTACTTTGGTGTTGATTTGATAAATTAAATATTTATTGGATTATTTTGGAAGTTAATTTTGATAAATTGAGTGTTAATTAGATGAATTGAATGTCAATTTAGTATTAATTTGATGAACTCGTTATTAATTGGATGAATTAAATGTTATCTAACCTTGAGAAAGTGCTTATAAGATGTGAAGAAAAGAACCTGGTACTTAACTGGGAGAAATGCCACTTCATGGTTCGAAAGGGAATTGTTCTTGGTCACATTGTCTCATCTGAGGGAATCCAGGTAGATAGAGCTAAGATAGAATTAATTGCCAATTTACCTTCTCCCAAAACCCTCAAGGATGTTAGATCTTTTTTGGGTCATGCTGGTTTTTATAGGAGATTTATAAGAAATTTTAGTTCTATATCTAGACCACTTTGCAATCTCCTAGGGAAGGATATACCTTTTGAGTGGGATGAGTTATGCCAAGAGGCTTTTGATAAGCTAAAAGGCATGCTCGTCACTGCTCCAATTATGCAACCCCCGAATTGGAGTCTTCCTTTTGAAATTATGTGTGATGCCAGTGACTATGCCGTAGGGGCAGTTTTAGGACAAAGGAATGAGAAAAAGCCACATGTCATCTATTATGCCAGTCGAACTTTAAATAGTGCACATATGAATTATTCTACCACAGAAAAGGAGTTTCTGGCAGTAGTATTTGCACTAGACAAATTTAGGTCATATTTAATAGGATCTCCCATTGTCATTTTCACAGACCATGCAGCTCTTAAATATTTACTGACAAAGAAAGATGTCAAACCAAGATTGCTTAGGTGGATCCTCCTACTCCAAGAATTTGATATAACCATTAAAGATAAAAAAGGGGTAGAGAATGTAGTGGCTGACCATTTGTCTAGACTGATGAGTGATATACCCATTGAGACAATGTCAATCAAAGACACTTTCCCTGACGAACAATTGTTGGCAGTTTCTTCGCTACCATGGTTTGCTGACATTGTGAATTTTTGTTGTCCGAATTTGGTATTGACAATTAACGTGCAAATATACACGATCAACAAATAATAAAGTGATAAGTAGAGTATCGTTCCTACGGAGAATTATTAATAATAAATTTCAAGTACTAACTTTATATCAATTCAATTTTATTTAAACAATTGGAATTGAACTATGGAATGAATAATTTAAACTAAAACTAAACTTAATAATCAAAGATTGAATTTAACGGATAAAATAAGTTAAGATTACAACTTTCCCTAATGCTTCGTATAAATCTTTCCACTCTCTTTCCAGTTAATTGATCAAATTGAATTGTTAACTAAGACTTCAAAAGTATTTATCAAACCTCTTCCGATAGTAAGATAAGCATATCTCTCCCAATTAAATTGCTATATTCCTATGCAAAATAAGTTGGAATAGATTCATTAAGTTCAAACTCTCATACAAGTTATACACGGCATATATGTATATTCATATCCTATACACAAACCCAGCAATTCAATCCGAAGAAGAATTAACCAGACGCATGTCATCATATTCAGATCTAAACCTAGAATTCATCTCCCAATTTCATCTAGGTTATCAAATTAATTGATGGCCAAACAATTATATATTAAACACAAAATATGACAAACAACTCATATATGATCAACAAGAACTAGAAACGAGAGTAGATAAATTTAACTAGACATTAGGTTCCGTTGCAATCTTAATAACAATTTAGTTCATAATGTAATTGAAAAACATCCTTCTCAAATTAAACAACATCTTAGAAAATCAAGAAGTAAAAGTAAGGGAAAAGAATTAAAACTTAGTTGCAATCTTCAACTCCTCTCTAGCCTTCAAGTCCGATTTTCTTTGCGTCGGTTCCTTTGATTCTTGCCTTCAATTTTCTATCAATCCTTGGTGTTTTTTCTCCATATTTTCAGCCCCCAAAGTCAGTATATTTATATCCGCCATCAAACCCTAGCATATAGGTAGCATTAGAATCCAATTTCGGGTCAAAAACAAGTTGGAATTCGCATCAAACGTCCAACACACGCGCAGCAGCGCTGGGACAGCGCTATATGAGCAGTAAGTGAGCGCTGGGGCGCTGAAACAGCGCTGGTCTGTTTTAGCCTTCAGCTCCCTTTGTTGCCTAGCCTTCAAAAATCCAACATTTAAGCTCCAAATTGACCTTGTTTCCTTCCAAATGATCTTGTTTGATTCCAAATGATGATTCCTATCAAATAACATTAAAACACACAAAAAAAATAAAAAGGAACATAAAATAACTAAAAACATGCAAATTCCTCAAGCCGAAAGTACTCAATTCGTAGGTATAAAACCGACTCATCAAATACCCCCAAACTTAAATCTTTGCTTGTCCTCAAGCAAAATACTAAGAACACAAACTATAAAAATTAATTCTAACAACCAAATACTCAAACAATGGATCAATATGAATTTGAATAATGGCCCCAAAAGTTACTACAAATACTAATTCACGGGAAACTTCAAAACAATGCAAAGTCCAACAGCTCAACATACTCCTTAATTTTACTTCCGCTCATGACCCTTTAAATACATGTGCCTATTCTAACTGTTTAAACTAGCCATCACCCAGATAAATTTACGTAGTCAAGCGCTCCATAAGAGATACTCAATATCAACTCTATAAACTTACGTTTCACATCAACCTCTGCTTGTTAAGGCAAAACATATAACTAGAAGGTAGAAAGATATTTTTTTTCTCTCTCTCTTTTTCTCTCATTCAGTGAGTGCATTTTATGCTCCATCTCACTTTCTATTGAGCGAGTGCGTTTTATGCTCCATCTCGCCTTTTCTTGAACGAGTGCGTTTTACGCTCCATCTCGTTCTCAACATGTGTTTATGAGTGAGTGCGTTTTACGCTCCATCATCTACTCACCACATGCCCTTTCTTGTTTCTTGGCTTCCTATTCTTCTTTTTCATCTACCTCATGAAGGATCAAATCAACATAATTTTTTTTCAAAAACTCTCTTTTTTTTTTATACACTAACCCATCATAATCAATATTTCCCCCAAACTTATATGAATACCTCAGTTCGCTTTGACTGATGCTTAAATAAATTTTCTAGAGTTTCACTGATATCTCTCACAAGCACTTAGCTAAATAAATTCTCTAAATGATAACTAACCAAACAGATAGATATGTGCTCATGCGTGAAAAGATCATAAACAGTGTAAAACTAACTAGTATGTTAAACTACAAACTCAACATGTTCCTCAATTTCCCTTGAATTAACAATTAATCCATTTCATCATTGGCCATGATCAAATTCAATCAACCCATTGCTCAAGTTGTACTAAAACATGCAATCTAAATGCAGAACATACTATCTAAATGCAAACCTAATGATGCAAATGCAAACAAGAAAACACCCCCAAACTTAAACTAAGCATTGTCCTCAATGTATAGAGTAGAAAAAATTAAGACAGAGGACTTCCCTGAGACTTCGCTAGTTCGCATCATCGTCAACGTCCTCGTCGTCCGCTGAGTCAGGAGTGTATTCGGGAAACATGGGTGGACTAGGAAACTGTACTGGAGATGTGCCCGAGTTGAAACCACAGTTGGTAAACATCTGCACTAGTGATTGGAACATCTGCAAAACCACAGCGTCACTTACCTGTGGAATTGGAACATAAGGCATATTGGGCCATTAAGATGTTTAATTTTAGTTTGGACAAAGCTGGCACCTTACGAAAATTACAGTTAAATGAGCTTGAGGAGATTCGGAACGAGGCTTATGAGAATTCTAGGATTAGCAAAGAGCGAATGAAGGTATTCCATGATAAAAATATTTTACGTAAAACTTTTACACCTTCACAAAAAGTTCTTTTGTATAATTCTAGATTACATATTTTCAAAGGAAAACTTCGAACTAGATGGAGTGGTCCGTATATTGTTAAAGAAGTTTTTCCTTATGGAACAGTGGAGATAGAAAATCCCAAGAATGAAAATACTTTTAAAGTTAATGGACAGAGATTGAAACCATTCTTGGAGGGAGGTATAGTAGAAGTGGAATCGATCGGGTTGGTGGATCCCCACTATGAATGATTCATCTCTAACAATCAATCCAATTGTTGTATAATATTTTCTTTTATTTAACATTTTTTTTATTTTTGTTAAGTCTTTTATTTTTAGGTTTTTGAGTTGTTGCGGCACCAGATATTCCTACTCTTTTGATCTTTATTCGTTATTTTTACTAAGCATTAAGGTATTTATTTTTACATTGAGAACAATGTTGAATTTAGGTTGGGGGGTGTGGATGTATTTTGTGTTGTGACAATTTCTCGTTTATTTAAATTTTAGTCTAAAAAAAAAAATTTGGTTATTAAATATCTAAATAACATTTTTATGCATAATTTGACACCACAATATATAAATAATTTGCTTAACTTTAATTTTGTAATTATTTAAGCATCACATAGAACTTTATTCTATATTTTTGTATCTCATATCATGTTCTTATAAAAACTCACAATATGTGCACTTTAGACTTTACCAAGTTGAAAATTTGTTAGGTATTTTACTTTGAGAACTTGAAACATATAGTGGAGATGCATAAAAACCCTAGTGAGTTTTGTTCCAATCTTTCTTGGAGGGTTATTTACATTTACTCAATAAAAAATATTTTTATTTAGCTAATCTCCTTCAATAGTCTCATTAATTTTGTTTTGCTCAACACCAATATTGTGAATGATTGCTAGACTTTAAATTATTTGCATGGAAGTGTGTTATCAATAGCTCTTGAGATATGATTTTAGGCCATCTTTGCTATTATTTGAGCCTAAGCCTTATTCTTTGAATATTATTATCCCTAGAAGCCATTATTGAGCTTTTGAAGTAAAATTTTATTTCTTATGCCCAACATAAAATAACCAAGCCAATAAAAAAAAAATAATATCTTTTACCCTTGGTTATCCCGAGATTGAGCTTTTATTGT
This sequence comes from Ilex aquifolium, assembly GCA_951799425.1. NCBI lineage: Eukaryota > Viridiplantae > Streptophyta > Magnoliopsida > Aquifoliales > Aquifoliaceae > Ilex > Ilex aquifolium. The sequence continues at coordinate 46,901,686 of OX637394.1, forward strand.
TTATGTAATTTGGGAGATGTTGGTTGAGAAAAGATGGTTAAGAAAAAAAAAAAGAGTTTTGCATACTTGTGAATATTTGTATTAGATGTCTTGCTGAAAAAAAAAAGAAAAAAAAAGTTGAAAAGAAAGACAATATGTCTAGCTGTGAAAAAAAAAACAGATTGAAAAAAGAGGAAAAAATAGCAAGCATGAGTTTTGAAAAAAATATGAGCAAGTGTTGTAAATTGTGCTTCTAAATGATAGAGAGTGAAAGACTATGGAAAGAAGTTTGGTTGTGCAATGTAAATGTTCTCTCGGGATAGTCTTTTGAATTCCTAAATATCCTTCGTTTCAAAACCCTAATCCCCATTACAACCTTAAATAAAGACCTATTTGATCTCAATAGTGTATTGATGGATGCATGACTTGTGTGAATAAAGAAGAGAATGGTGATTATTTATTTATTGTGTGTTGATTTCCTTTCATGAGATTATGTCAAATCATTTTCTTTTGGATTACAATTATTTTAATGGAACATGTGAGCATTATTTTGTTTTGACTTAAATATCTTCTTCTCACATGTGATATTTGAGGGAATAGTCACTACAATTTGAGAGAATTTTTTATGAGTGAATTATCCAGTGAGATTTGGCATTGAGACGAATAGTTGATAGTTGTAGAGGTGATTATCGGATAAGTTATTGACTTGGTATAGTTAATTCACACTACACACGAGTTTATATGAGAATATAATAAGTGCATACATTTATATAGCGTAGAGTTCTATATTTTTGCTTTGCATATGCTTATTAAAAGAATTATAGTTTAAAATTCTTATATTGTGGTAGCAATTTGTGTTATAAAATTATTATTTAGATATTTGATTACAGGTTTATTATTGGGGGTATCATCTCTGGAAACCCTCACGAGACTATACTCGTCCACTAGGGAAAACCTAGGGGTTTAAAGGCTTGTTGCATATGCTAAATGCAATCGTGAGACCTATGAAAGTGCATTTGTGTTTTATTTTATTAGGATATTTTGTTTTTGGTTTTTAGATTTTAGGATTCATGTATTACTAGGGACTAGTAATATTCAGGTTGGGGGGGTGGATTAACCATCAAAAGTGTTATTTTATTATATTTAATAATTTGTTAATTGCATATTATTTGTGATTAAATGTGTTAAATTCCTTGATTTTCTAATTTGATACTTTTTCTAGTTGTTTGGTTTATTTTGCAGGTAAATTGGTTGATTTAAAGTAATAATGGATAATGCAAGTGAAACAATCACTAGAGGAAGAATCACAATTGATAAGGATTGAAGAGTCAAGATTGGGATAGGAAGACTTGAAGATAAATCAGAATTTTAATCCTTATAAGAGTTCAAGTTAGAAGAAAACTCATTTAAAGTTGAATGAGGAAAGTTTCCTAAAAGATAAGGATTTGACACATCTTCAGTATTTCATTCATAACTTTTGACTCCGATATCGGATTGACTTGATTTTTATGAGGTTGGAAAGAAGACTCCAAGAGCTACAAAAGTGTATTTCACGAAAATTTTGTGATTCAACCTCTAAATATGTGAAATCTAAGCTCGAAGTCTGGACAGATTATGTACCCGCGGGCCCCAAGATTTATGCACGAGATTTAACCTTACAAGACATCTTTTTGGGAAAGGAATTCCTTCTAACCTGTACTTAGGATTTATTTTACTATAAATAAGGGCTCTCATCTATTGAGAGGGGGGGATCTTTTTGCTCACGAATTCTTCAGTGTATTTTGCAATTCTTTTATCATGTTTGGCTAGGAGGCTAAGCTAGGGTTAAGGGAAAACCTCTCAGTGAAGTACGGTATTATCATTGACTTTGCACTTAATGATTTATGATATTGTATTAATCTAATTTCTGATCTTTTAGCAAAATTTTTATTCTGTAAAAACTCCTGAGTCGTTGTGCCACGTACATCGATTGCTTGAGTTTCCCTGCGAATAAATAACTGGTTATTCCACGCTTGAAGTGTTAGCATTGTTTCATAAAATGATATGATTGATTTACTATTCAGGTTTCTGAATAATCCTTTGATCATAACTTTTGGTTTCTTCACTTGATTTGTTATTTGGATTAACCGACATTTAATTCCTATTTCAAATTAAGCTTTAAGTCTTTAGTTATTACCGTATGAAATTGAGAGGGAGTACCTGATGCTCTAGTATTTTTTTTATTACTATTTTAATTATTAAAGTCAATTGTTTTCAATCAACAACTCTTCAAACAAACTTTCTCCTTTTAATTTATGAGTATTCGTGTGATTGTTTACTTGTTACAATTCCTTGTGGGTTCGACCTCGGACTTCCGAGAATATATTACTCTGCTCAACCTACGCTTGGGTTTACAATTCTAAAGTTGAAGCAATGATGATTTAAAATCTCATGAAGGGTTCATAGGATAAAAATAATTTTGCAACTCCATCTTCTTCTTTATCCTTCTTCTTTGTCGTGTGAGTTTTTTTTTTTATGAATTTACTATAATCTCAATTTTAGTTTTAATAAATGATGATGATGATTTTATAATCTCTTAGGGATAAAAATAATTCTGCAACTTCATGCTTTGATCTTTCTCATTCATCTTCCCTGTCTGAGTTTTTTTTTTATGAAAAGACTACCACTCTATCTTAGTTTTAATAAATGATGATTATTTATATTATTTAAACCTAAATAAAAATATAATAAAAAATTTACAATATTTAAGTTCACCACTATTTTAAGTGATAATAGAAATTAAAATTAGTTTTAAAAAATTATAATTATTTATCATATTTCAACTTGAAATAAAAATATAAGGTAAATTTTACAATATTTAGGGTAAGTGACATTAAATTTACGATTAAGTTAAAAATATTAGAGGTTAGGATTAGGTTATTAAGTTCAAGCTAAATTACAACTAAAGTTTAGCACATTTTTTTTTGGCTATTACTATTGTCACAATTTTTTTGGTAAAATTGTCAGGGTTATATTTTGAGTTAAGTTAAAATTATTACATTTGTTTTTCACGCTAAATAAATTATAACAAAGTTAGGTAGGTGTTAAATTAAAATAGGTAAAAGAATTTGGGATAATATGAAACTAATTACATAGTTGAAGGTGTAATGAGAAAAATATGAGGGAAAAATTGAAAAAATGTGATAATTTAGAGGTATAAGTGAATTTTATTGGACAAGCTAAAATCTTGATCGCTGGTTTGAGCGATCAAGATTTTTCAGGGATGAGATTCGTTTGTAAACTTGATCGAATGCCCTGATTTTTTTTTTAAAAATTTGTAAAGCTCAGTGAGTAGCCGGTAAAAAGTTTCAGGCTTGATCAACGGTGGAAGTTCTTCGTGAATTGTGAACCGTTCATTTTTTTTTTGGTACCATACCGAAAAGTAGATTTCAGTACTGTAGTCAGACCCACAAATTATCTATCAAAGTTAATGATGTGGGGTCACCTATCCCTCCCTAGCGTCACTACAATGAACTCTCTGGAGAGAGAGACAGAGTCTTCTTTTTTATTTGTTTGCTTGTGTTTATTGTCCCTATAAATTATCTATCAAAGTTAAGATGTGGGGTCACCTATTCCTCCCTAGTGTCACTACAATGAACTCTCTGGAGAGAGAGAGAGAGAGAGTCTTCTTTTTTATTTGTTTGCTTGTGTTTATTGTCCCTATAAATTATCTATCAAAGTTAAGATCTGGGGTCACCTATTCCTCCCTAGTGTCACTACAATGAACTCTCTGGAGAGAGAGAGAGTCTTCTTTTTTATTTGTTTGCTTGTGTTTATTGTCCCTATAAATTATCTATCAAAGTTAAGATGTGGGGTCACCTATTCCTCCCTAGTGTCACTACAATGAACTCTCTGGAGAGAGAGAGAGAGAGTCTTCTTTTTTATTTGTTTGCTTGTGTTTATTGTCCCCTCCACTTTTTATTTCCATTTCTCTACTGTCAGCTTCATGGGGCATTCAAATTTTTCCATTTTTGTTTGGAAGGTTTACTTTTCTGCTATAAATCATTCATAAGTTCGTGATTGGCGGCTCATGTTCTCCTAAAAAACAGGGCATGAGCCGCCAACTACGAACATATGAATGATTAATAGCAGAAAAGTAAACCTTCCAAACAAAAATGGAAAAATTTGAATGCCCCATGAAGCTGACAGCAGAGAAATGCAACCAAAAAGTGGAGGGGACAATAAACACAAGCTAACAAATAAAAGAGAAGGGGCAACACTACTATACCGCCAAACTACTTTTCGATACTATACTGAAAAGTAGTTTGACTGACACATGAGTCTTAAAACCGGTGAAGTCGGTTGCTCTTTCATTACTTAGCCAAAGGTAACAAGTTGTTGTACCTAGCCCCAAAAGTTGCACCACCAAAACAGTTGTAACATCCAAAACAGTTGTAACCCTCATGTACCTTATCATTTGATATTACACTTTTAACCTTTTGATATTATAATTCATTAAATTAACATCCAAAATCATCCAATAAATATTCAATTTATTAAATCAACAAGGAACATGCAATTTCATCAAATTAATACTCAATTCATCAAATTTACACCAAATTAACATTCAATTCTTCAAATCAACATTTAATTTTACCTACTAAATATTTAATTTATTAAATTAACATTAAATAACATTCAATCTCATCCAATTTATATTCAAATTCATTCAATTCATAAAATTAACATGAAAAATCCTTCAAAAAAGATTTTTTTTTTCTCAATTTATCAAATTACCATTGAAAATCATCCAATAAAGGTTTAATTTAACAAATCAACATCAAAATAACATACAATTTCATTCAATAAACATTTAATTCATCAAATCAGGTGAGATTTTATGGTGAGATTTTAAAGGTTTAAATTAAACATTTAAAGGTTTTATTTAACAACTCAACATCAAAATAAACATACAATTTAGTTCTGACTTTTATGGGGTAGGGGTTCCAACTGTTGGGAGAGGGGTTCCAACATTTTTGGTAGAGGTTCCAACTCTTGGGGGAGGAGTTCCAACTTTTTTGGTAAGAGTTCCAACTTTTTGGGTAGCGGTTCCAACTGTTGGGGAGGAGTTCCAACTCTTTGGGTTCCAACATTTTTGGTAGGGTTCCAACTATTAGGGGTAGGGTTCCAACTCTTGGAGGGAGGGGTTCCAACTTTTTTGGGTAGGGGTTCCAATTTTTTTGGGTAAGGGTTCCAACGTTTTATGTAGAGGTTCTAACTTTTTGGGGTAAGGGTTTCAACTTTTTTGGGTAGGGGTTCTAACTTTTTTGGGTAGGGGTTCCAACTTTTTTGGGTAAGGGTTCCAACTTTTTTGGGTAAGGGTTCTAACTTTTTGGGTAGAGGTTCCAACTCTTGGGGAGGAGCTCCAACTCTTTGGGGGGAGGAGTTCCAACTGTTGGGGGTAAGGGTTCCAACTCTTGGGGGAGGGGTTCCAACTTTTTTTGGGTAAGGGTTTGTAAAGCCCCAAATACCACCCTGGACGGCAATACATTCTACAACCATTTATAACGTGATAGCACAAATAAAAATTCATAAATAACCGGGGGTCCTTAATTTTCACGAAATTTGGGCAGAGCCTCCTTTGTTCGGGGAGCTCTACCCAAAACACAACATGTGCATTTATAATACATCGACCACACCGGGTCCATTTATCCCTCAAATCTCTACAACGTTGCCCCAAAAGATTTTCCATTCACCACATGTAATATTCACAATAACATTCTCCAAAATAATAAGTCAAGTCATGGCCACACAAATTATAGTTAATTATAGTTAATTAAAACTTACACAAATTCAAAATAAAATGATCTAAACAAGGCTGGCGACGATCGATTTTCAACTCTATTCTACATGCATGCAATTATCTCCAAGACATCGGATGATGTCATTCTAACGAATAAATGATGCTATAAATATATCAACACTTCATTAACTTATACTATTAATTATGCTATCATCTTCTTTGGTAGGAAGTGCCTTTCCAACTGATATAACAAATCATTATCCTTTTAATATTTTAATTTATCACTTTTGGTTGTGCGCCCAGTTAATAGATTGTATTGTCTGTGCAAATTTTCGTTCTAGGTGTACAAGATTTTCTGTTATGGCGGGATGTATGCATGATAAGTGATAGAGTACCATATTTAATTTTATTTTTTCGAAAAAATTAATTTTCAAATTTAAATCCACGATGACAATGGGATGCATACAATTTTTAAACCTGGAAATCGACATCTGCATAGGCACCATACAATTTTTTTTTTTTTTTTGGTGAGTTGCAAGAACTCGTGGGTATTTACCGATTGATATTAGTTTGGTCTCTAATGTAGCATTTGGTACGTAGAAATATTTTTACATGAAAATAAAACGAAGGTGGAAATTGAATGAAAATAGTAATAAAATGGAATTGAATGAACATAGTAATAAAATGGAATTGAATGGACATAGGAATAATTTAAGTAAAAAGTTTAGTCAAAATTGGAGATGGCCTAAGTCCAGTTATAGTGATGAATACTTTTGGAAAACTTTCCCATTGGTGACACTTTTCCTAATTAGTGGAAATGTGGGTGTAAAATGACCATATATACACAAATTTGGAAAATTAGGTGTGACCTCTTGCCATTTTACTGTTACAACTTTAATTATGGATGACAATTCTAGAAAGCCAGTATGTGTTAGGTTGTACCACGTTTTTAATTAATGATTTCAAGTAGAATAATACTATGTAATTCAAATCTGCAACCTAAATTTGCATCCCAAATAAAGGAGAATTATTGGATCAGTGGGTCCCATTTAAAAAAATTGATGGGACCCACTCATCCAATGATCCCCCTTCATTTAGGATACAAATTTGACTTGCAACCTTTTCTTCTTCCCTTTCTCTTCCCCTAGGGTTCTAACAAGTTGGAGGTGAGAGTGGAGTGAAAGGATGGGAGCAAATGGACTGAAAAATGGTGTTTTAAACATAGCAGCCCCGATTTTTACTGTTCACTGGGCTGCAATTTGAGTTTTTCTCCAAAATTACGATTTTGCCACTAAGAATCTCCAATTTGATCCATATGACTACCCTAAGCTTTTCGACGTTCCGGATTCATTTCTAATGTTATTTTAACCTAAAAACATTTATTTTTATGATTTATTTTAAAACTAAAATAAATTTACACTCGAATATTAAAATTACAACTCAAGTGCAGATTTTTGGTCAACTTCGGAGAATAAACTGATTTGACTCAGGTATTTCTAGTATGTGTGACCTATATGGTTGGAAATATATACGAGTTAGGGTTCTAACAAAAATAACGGTGCGCAATTTGGACTTTCCAACAAAGAGTTATGATCAAATTGGTGAAAGGTAGTCGGCCGGACTGTTTCGACATTGTTTCGTTATCTGGGCATAACTCTCTCATCCGAGATCCGATTGAGATGATTCAAGATGCTATGGAACGCTACGAAAGATCTCTACAACTTTCATGTTTTGAGTTTTGAGAGATATTGACTGCATCAAGGTCGAAATCGCACTTGAAGTTGCAGCCAGTGCACTGTTTACAGTCTATTTCATCCATTTTTACAACAATTATTTACTATATATCTATATGCATATATAAAATAAAATGCGGGGTGTTACAGGGTTCCAACTTTTTTGGGTAAGGGTTCCAACTTTTTTGGTAGAAGTTCCAACTTTTTTGGGTAAGGGTTTCAACTGTTTGGATAGAGGTTCTGGGGAGGGTTTCAACTTTTTTGAGATGGTTCCAATGGGTTTCAACTTTTGACAATGAATATGTAATGTTTATTAGATGAAATGTAATGTTAATTTAGAGTTGAGTTAATGAATTAACTATTTATTTGATTAATTTTCATATTACTTTGGTTTGGTGTTGATTTGATAAATAAATTTTTTTTGGGATTATTTTGGATTTTAATTTTGATAAATTGAGTGGTAATTGGATGAATTGAATGTCGATTTAGTATTAATTTGATGAATTGAATATTAATTGGATGAATTAAATGTTAATTTGATATTAATTTGATGAATTAAATATTAATTTGATGAAATTGAATGTTAATTTAATTGTGTTGGGTTAGATTGTGAACAAAATAAAAATAGTGTTATAGTTTAGGGGTGTAAGTGTAATTTAAACTAAGACCGGTCCTAGGAATGGTGGACCGATCGTGTGTATAATTACACTTACTTCTCCTATCATATTACACTTTTATCCCTTTGATATTACACTTTTAACTTTTTGATGTTATAATTCATCAAATTAACATTCAAAATCATACAATAAATATTCAATTTATTAAATCAACAAGTAACATGCAATTTCATCAATTTAATACTCAATTCATCAAATTTACACCAAATTAACATTCAATTCTTCAAATCAACATTTAATTTTACCTAATAAACATTTAATTCATTAAATTAACATTAAAATTCAACTAATAAACATTTAATTCATCAACGTAACATTCAATCTCATCCAATTTATATTCAAATTCACTCAATTAACATTCAATTCATAAAATTAATATCGAAAATCCTCGATTTAACAAATGAACACCAAAGTAACGTGCAATTTCATCCAATAAACGTTTAATTTTTCAAATAAATAACAAATTAACATTCAATTCTTCAAATCAACATTCAATTTCATCTAATAAACATTTAATTCATCAACTTGACATTCAATCACATTTAATTAATATTCAATTCATCAAATGAACATTCAATTCATATAATTTAAATTCAAATTCATTAAATTAACACTCAATTTATCAAATTAGCATCGAAAATCATTCAATAAAGGTTCAATTTAACAAATCAACATCAAAGTAACATACAGTTACATCAAATAAACATTTATTTCAACAAATCAATACTAAATTAATATTCAATTCAACAAATTAACATTCAATTTCATCTAATAACATTTAATATTCAATTCATCAAATTTATACCAAATAAACATTCAATTTCATCAAATAAACATTCAAATCATCATATTAACACCAAATTAAAATTCAATTCATCAAATTAATATTTAATTCATTAAATTAACATTCAATTCATCAAATTAAAATATAAAATCATCTAATAAAGATTTAATTCATCAAATCAATATCAAATTAACATTCAATTTAACAAATTAACATTTCATTTCGAATACTAAACATTCAATTCATTAAATTAACTATTTAACATTCAATTCATCAAATCAACACCAAATTAACTTTCAATTCTTCAAGTCAACACCAAACTAACATTGAATTCATCAAATTAACACAAAATTAATATTCAATTCATTAAATTCGAATTAATCCTGACCCCTAAAAAAAAATTTCACTTACATTAGAACGAGTCAAGACTTGAATCACCAAGGTAAGCAACGGAGGATTATCAACGACAAAGTCAGTAATGGAGTTTCACAGTGTGCTTGTAGACTCAATAGGGAAGGCAAGACCTGTAACTTTTTTGGGTAGGGGTACCAACTTTTTTAGTAGGAGTTCCAACTTTTTTGGGTAGGGGTTCCAACTTTTTTGGGTAGAGGTTACAACTTTTTGGGGGAGGAGTTCCAACTCTTGAGGGAGGGGTTCCAACATTTTTTGTAGGGGTTCCAACTCTTTTGGGTAGGGGTTCCAACTTTTTTGGATAAGAGTTCCAACTTTGGAGGGAGGGGTTCCAACTTTTTTGGGTATGAGTTCCAACTCTTGGGGGAGGGGGTCCAACATTTTTGGTAGGGGTTCCAACTGTTGGGGGTAGGGGTTCCAACTCTTGGGGGGAGGGGTTCCAACTTTTTTGGGTAGGGATTTCAACTTTTTTGGGTAGAGGTTCCAACTTTTTTGGGTAAGGGTTCCAACTTTTATAGGTAATAGTTCCAACTCTTTTGGTAGGGGTTCCAACTGTTGGGGTAGGGGGTTCCAACTCTTGGGGGAGGGGTTCTAACTTTTTTGGGTAGGGGTACCAACTTTTTTGGGTAAGGGTTCCAACTTTTTTGGGTAGGGGTTCCAACTCTTGGGGGAGGGGTTCCAATTGTTTTGGGTAGGGGTTCCAACTTTTTTGGGTAGAGATTCCAACTTTTTTGGGCAAGGGTTCCAACTTTTGGGGGGGCGGGTTCCAACTTTTTTGTGTATGGGTTCCAACTGTTGGGAGAGGGTTCCAACAAATTTAGTGGGAGTTCCAACTGTTGGGAGTAAGGGTTCCATGTAACGCCCCAAATACCACCCTGGACGACATTACATTCTAAAACCATTCATAACATGAGGGCAACTAATAAAAATCCATAAATGACCGGGGGTCCCTAATTTAACGAAATTTGGGCAGAGTCTCCTTTGTACGGGAAGCTCTACCCAAAACACAACCTGTGCAATTATATTAACTTGACCACACATGGTCCATTTAACCATCCAATAACAATAAAATTTCATTTACCATCTATACTATCCATAATGTTATCCCAAAAGAATAGACCAAGTATGGCAGTTACATTCCCAAAAGAATTACATGAATATACTGCAGCGGAATTTCAAAAGAATCTAGACTTTACATTGTTCAGAATTAAATCTCCTAGTCTAGAACAAAATAAGCTACATCTCTAGATGTCCCACTCGGGATCTAGGTACCCCTCCAATGAGGCGTCCCCAAGGCCCGGCTCATTAGCGCCAAGCTCCTTCTCTATAGCATAATCTGAAAAAGGTTAGCGGTAGGGGGTGAGCACGAAGCTCTGTAGAAAATTTCTCCCAAACCCAAACAAGGTTTAGAAAACATATAAAACGGGTCGGTCTCATTTCACAAATAACATATATAGTATTTGAAGTAAAACGAGGACATTTAATTAGATCCCAAGTTTACGCATCAACAATAATTTAATGAATAAATGAAACCAATATACAATTCATAAGTAATTTCCAAAATATAATCCATCCCACCATACACCATTTCCACAAGTTCTTGTGGCATCCCATACTACCCCAAAACTCTTGTAGAAACCGTCTATGGTAAAGTGAACAATAACCCATACTAGATGTCCGACACTACCCATGTTACTAATCCGTTATCATTAGTGCTAGGAAATGTTCGTACCCACACGGCGTACAAAGACGTCTACCCACACCATGTGGTAGGAAAAGTTCATACCCGCGTAGCATACAAAGCCGTCTACCCACTACATGATACCCGGTCAATAGTAAACCATGTTAGTATCGTACAACCCCTCAAGAGATAACATACCAACAAACATCTCACATTACCACCAATACCATAAATCTCCAATTTTTCCATCCCACCTCACATGTAACATTTCAATAAAACAATTTAGGAAAAACACATGAGATCATCGAAATATCATTTTATTACTCAACACATAACACTAAATTTCCTTTTTAAAACAAGACAAAAGAGTATCCAAGGAGAATCCACACTTCATGAATAAATAGAGTTTTGAAGTGAGGACATGTGAATGTTGGGTTAGGATATCAAGGGCCAATGGATGTAAAGCTTGAAATCAAGAACAATTAAACACAAGGTCTTGAAATTAAGAATAAAGGAATAACAAGGTGGGTCATCAATGACAAAAGAACAATCAAGCCTTGACGTCCATAGCAACAAATATCAAGCTTGGGAATCCAAAAGTGAAGGAACAATCAAGTTTTGTCATTTATAACAACAAACATTAAGATTAGACCTCATGAACAAGGGGGAAATCAAGAGTAACCCAATTTCCTTACAATTAGAATTTCGAAGGCACACCAAGAGATTTAGCGATTACCCAAGCACAACATAGTTTAGAACATGTAATATTTAAGGTTAGGAATCAAGAGAAAAGGAGAAATCAAAGAAAACACAATCTCCTTGAAAATTTGGGGTTTCAAAGGCATACAAGGGATTTATGGCTATCAAGCCCTAATTTCGTTCATGATATGGTAAGGGATTACAAGAGCAACAAGAAATAGAGATTCCATAACATACATATAAGATTTGGAAGCAAAACATACATAAATATAAACCCTAACCTCAATGTAAGAGAAAAGGAAGAAATCCCCTACCTTAGATCAAGACTTTAAACTTAGAACCCAAGTTCTTGTGATCTCCTCCTTCCCTTTTCTCCCTTCTTGATCTTCCTCTAGAGTCCTAAGAGAAGTGGGTTGAGAGTGGAATGAGAGAAATGAGGAAAAATGGGATGAAATGGTGTTATATTTCGGCCAAATCCCGATTTTTACTGTTCACAGTCTGTTTTGGGGGTTCTCCGAACTTACTGTTTTCCTTATTTTTGACCATGATACACTTTGAATCTGAGAAAGTGCAAAACATGAAAGTTGTAGATCTAGATGTCTTCGGCATTGTGTCAAAATTTCAGCTCAATCGGACCATTGTAGTAAGAGTTATGACAATTCTACGACAACTGGTCCGGAGTAGACAGCATACCAGGAGGCGCGCCTCAGCGCCCATTTGGGCGCCCCAGCGCCCACATTCTGTCCAAAATGGCTCCCCTTGTCATTTCCAATCCAATTTTAACCCTTCCAACTCTAATCCTAACTTATCCCACATACTTTTCTACATCAACCTAATTAGTTCAAGTTCTATTATGATTTATTTTGTACATTTACATACCGAAACTAATCTTTAACTACTCTTTCCTTGAGTTATACTATTTTAACATTTCAAATGAAATAGTTACTAAACACCTATGTCTTTTATTTTTATATACGCATGTGGGGTATTACATTCCAACTCTTGGGGGGAGGGGTTCCAACTTTTTTGGGTAGGGGTTCTAACTTTTTTGGGTAAGGGTTCCAACTTTTAGGGTTAATAGTTCCAACTCTTTTGGGTAAGAGTTTCAACTTTTATGGGTAAAAGTTCCAACTCTTTTGGGTAGGGGTTCCAACTCTTGGGGGGAGGGGTTCCAACATTTTTGGATAAGGGTTCCAACTTTTTTGGGTAGATGATCCAACTTTTTTGGGTAAAGGTTCCAACTTTTATGGGTAATAGTTCTAACTTTTTTGGGTAAGGGTTCCAATTTTGGGGTGGAGGTTCCAATTTTTTTGGGTAGGGGTTCCAACTCTTGGGATGAGGGGTTCCAACTCTTTTGGGTAGAGGTTCCAACTTTTATGGGTAATAGTTCCAACTTTTTTGGGTAAGGGTTCCAACTTTGGGGGGGGTTCCAACTTTTTTGGATAGAGGTTCCAACTCTTGGGGGAGAAGTTCCAACTCTTGGGGGAGGGGTTCCAACATTTTTAGTAAGGGTTCTAACTGTTGGGGGGGTAAGGGTTCCAACTCTTGGGGGGAGGGGTTCCAAACTTTTTTGGGTAGAGGTTCCAACTTTTTTGGGTAAGAGTTCCAACTTTTATGGGTAATAGTTCCAACTTTTTTGGGTAAGGGTTCCAACTTTGGGGGGGGGGGGGGTTCCAACTTTTTTGGGTAGAGGTTCCAACTCTTGGGGGAGAAGTTCCAACTCTTGGAGGAGGGGTTCCAACATTTTTAGTAGGAGTTCCAACTGTTGGGGGGGGTAAGGGTTCCAACTCTTAGAGGGAGGGGTTCTAACTTTTTTGGGTAGGGGTTCCAACTTTTTTGGGTAGAGGTTCTAACTTTTTTGGGTAAGAGTTCCAACTTTTTTGGGTGAGGTTATTTGTGATATTACACTCTTTTCCATTACCGGTTTAGCAGGTAACCGGTATCCACTATAAAAAGGTTCCAGGTAACCGGTATCCACTTTAAAAAGTGATCAATGGTTACAAAAATAGAAAAATTACATCAAAGGCCCAAAATGAATTTTGGTACCGTACCGAAAAGTGGAATTCGATATTGTAGCCTGACCCAAAAAGAAGACTCTCTCTCTGTCCAGAGAGTTCATTGTAGTGACGCTAGGGAGGAATAGGTGACCCCACATCATTAACTTTGATAGATAATTTATAGGGACAATAAACACAAGCATATCAAACATAAGTACTTTTACTTCTTATCAAAATTATATTTGATAGATCAAACATATATTTGATCTATCAAATATGTTTAATCTATTTTAATCCATTATACAATTAAAAAATTGGATTTTTTTTAATTTCTTAAAAAATTGATTTTTTTTTCAATTTTTAAAAAATTGGATTTTTAAAAATTGAATTTAAAATGTTTGATAGATCAAACATATTTTACAATTTTTTTTTTTCAAATTGGATTTAAAATTTTTCCAATTTTTAAAATTTTTCTTTTAAAAAATTAAATTAATCAGTCAGTTGTAATTGCATTTAATCAATCAGAAAGATATATTGATCGATCAAATCGTTGGTAAGTAAATTCGATCGATCAAACATATATTTGATCGATCATGTTATTGCTGATTTGTACAATTAAAAGGGATATTTGATCGATCAAAACCATATTTGATCGATCATGGACTAGTAATGAATCCATTGAAGTTGTAAAGATTTCCACAAATTTGGTAAACATACCACTGAAGTTGTAAAGATTTTCACAAATTTGGTAAATATACCATTGAAGTTGTAAATATTCCCATAAATTTGGTAAATATACCACTGAAGTTGTAAATATTCCTATAAATTTGGTAATTTTATTCACTACTGTTGTAAAATTTTCACTAATATTGTAATTTTGTTCATTATAGTCGTAAATTTCCCACTAATTTTGTAATTTTGCCCTCAATTGACATAATGGCGGCTCTTCACAAGTGTCTTGTCTTGTCATCTCAATGTCTTGTCTTGTCTACCAACCGGTGTCATTTCAATGTCATTGAAGTTGTAAATAATCCATAAATTTAGTAAATATACCACTAAGGTTGTAATTACCAACCGTTGTCATTTCAATGTCATTGAAATTGTAAATAATTCATAAATTTAATAAATATACCACTGAAGTTGTAATTATTTCCACAAATTTAAAATTTTTGATATGGTACCAAAAATCTCAATGAATATACTGTAGCTTCTCCTAAAAAACAGGGCATGAGCCGCCAACCACGAACTTATGAATGATTAATAGCAGAAAAGTAAACCTTCCAAACAAAAATGGAAAAATTTGAATGCCCCATGAAGCTGACAGCGGAGAAATGCAACCAAAAAGTGGAGGGGACAATAAACACAAGCAAACAAATAAAAGAGAAGACTCTCTTTCTCTCCAGAGAGTTCATTGTAGTGACGCTAGGGAGGAATAGGTGACCCCACATCATTAACTTTGATAGATAATTTATGGGGACAATAAACACAAGCATACCAAACATAAGTACTTTTACTTCTTATCGAAAGTATATTTGATAGATCAAACATATATTTGATCTATCAAATATATTTAATCTATTTTAATTCATTGTCCAATTAAAAAATTGGATTTTTTTCAATTTTTTAAAAAATTCATTTTTTTTAATTTTTAAAAAATTAGATTTTTAAAAATTGAATTTAACATGTTTGATAGATCAAACATATTTTACAATTTTTTTTTTTCAAATTGGATTTAAAATTTTTTCAATTTTAAATTTTTTTTAAAAAAATTAAATTAATCAGTCAGTTGTAATTGCATTTGATCGATCATAATGATATATTGATCGATCAAATCGTTGGTAAGTAAATTCGATCGATCAAACATATATTCGATCGATCATATTATTGCTGATTTGTACAATTAAAGATGATATTTGATCGATCAAAACCATATTAGATTGATCATGGACTAGTAATGAATCCACTGAAATTGTAAAGATTTCCACAAATTTGGTAAATATACCACTGAAGTTGTAAATATTCCCATAAATTTGATAAATATACCACTGAAGTTGTAAATATTCCCATAAATTTGGTAATTTTATTCACTACTGTTGTAAAAGTTTCACTAATATTGTAATTTTGTTCATTATAGTCGTAAACTTTCCACTAATTTTATAATTTTGCCCTCAATTGACTTAATGGCGGCTCTTCACAAGTGTCTTGTCTTATCATCTCAATGTCTTGTCTTGTCTACCAACTGGTGTCATTTCAATGTCATTGAAGTTATAAATAATCCATAAATTTAGTAAATATACCACTAAGGTTGTAATTACCAACCGCTGTCATTTCAATGTCATTGAAGTTATAAATAATCCATAAATTTAGTAAATATATCACTGAAGTTGTAATTATTTTCACAAATTTAAAATTTTCGATATGGTACCGAAAATCTCAATGAATGTACTGTAGCCTTCTTAGGAGCTGGTACTGGTGATCAGCTACCGAAAAAATTGAGCTCGCTGACCAAGGGTATTCTCCAGCTCGTTCTCAGTACTTAAACCCCAGTTCAGGAGCTCGATGTTCTGTCGGCGAACCTCCCGAAGCTCGACCGCCCTCTGATGAGCGTCATTCCTTAGGTGATAAATCTCTCTCCCGAGAGCACAAACATGCGTCGCCGCCTCAAGACAAAGAGAAAAACCACGATATCGCAAAGGTGAAAACAAGGAGAAGTAAAAGCATGGGCAAGACTTACCTCAAGAAGGGCGTGGAGCGCTTCTCAGCTTCGAGCTCGCAAAGGAAGGTCAACAGAACGCCGCAAGTCAGCCTATGGGATCAAATCCATTAGCGCACAGCTGCTCAGGCTCACATCTCTCAACAAACTTCCCTCAAGGTCAATAACCGGGGTTGAGGGGGAGTGACCCAAACTCGGACCCACGGCTCTGACAGAAGAGGGACCCCGCCGAATTGGTCCACCCACCAGGTTAACCACAACCGTGCCCACAGTGGCTTCCCCGACACCAGTTCCCGGTTTCGACACCTGCACTTCCCCAGCCATGGGCGCAGGCTCAGACACCGGTGCCCCAGCAGCAACAGACGATGCCTTGAGTGCAGGGGTGGAGCTCAGTGTCGGCAAAGCCTCGCCAACGGTAGAAAGAACCTCAGTCCCAGCACCTATACCTAAGGCTAGGTCTGAGCTGCCCTTCCCCAGCCTAGCCCTCTTAGCCAAAGGCTCAGAAATCCTTGCTCGACTGGATGAGAGAAGCATGGAGGGAAAAAAGCTGAAAAAGTGTAAAACCCCTTGGAGGAAAGGGGAAAGTGGAAACCGAAGCCCCAATAGGAAAGGGGCCTCGAAGAAGCAAACCTCGGCCTTAACAAGACTGTAGAATCGGCGCCAATTAGCATGGCGAACGACCGCCCCAGGAGGAAACTCGAAACGCCTGGCGAGGGTTTGAACCTCTACCACGTTAATTTCACTAGCTTCCACATTGGGGAAGACTCGCTCCATAACGTCGTATGAAGAAGAAGGGGTCCTGGCCATGGAAACTGAAAGCAAATGGATTTTTCTAAAGCACTGTAGAGGAAGAGATATTATGTCAGGAAGAGGGAGTAAGAAGTTTTGGCGCCCAAAGTAAGGCCATCATTCTCCAAGAGTGGCCTATTTATAGGCTCAGCAGACGTGCGCCCGTCGCTATCGCCAGGCACAGTTAATACACATTGATTAACCATCAAAAGTGCTATTTTATTATATTTAATGATTGGTTAATTGCATATTATTTGTGATTAAATGTGTTAAATTCCTTGATTTTCTAGTTTGATACTTTTTCTAGCTGTTTGGTTTATTTTGCAGGTAAATTGGTTGATTTAAAGTAATAATGAATAATGCAAGTGAAGCAATCACTAGAGGAAGAATCATAATTGATAAGGATTGAAGAGTCAAGATTGGGATAGGAAGACTTGAAGATAAATCAGCATTTTAATCCTTATAAGAGTCCAAGTGAGAAGAAAACTCATTTAAAGTTGGATTAGGAAAGTTTCCTAGAAGATAAGGATTTGACACGTCTTCAGTATTTCAGTCATAACTTTTGACTCCGATATCGGATTGACTTGATATTTGCGGTGTTGGAAAGAAGACTTCAAGGGCTACAGAAGTGTATTTCACGAAAATTTCGTGAATCAACCTTTAAATATGCGAAATTCAAGCTCGAAATCTGGACAGATTATGTACCCGCGGGCCCCAAGATTTATGCACGGGATTTAACCTTACAAGACATCTTTTTGGGAAAGGAATTCCTTCCAACCTGTACTTAGGATTTATTTTACTATAAAAAAGGGCTCTCATCTATTGAGAGAGGGAGATTAGGATTTAGATTATTTATTCTTTTTTTTTCCATCTTTTTAGTTCGTCATGTCTAGCTAGAAGGCTAAGCTAGGGCTAGGGGAGAACCTCTCAATGAAGTACGGTAATGTTGTTGACTTTGTGCTTAATGATTTATGATGTTTTGTTAATTTAACTTCTGATTTTTTAGCAAAGTTTTTATTCTGTAAAAACTCCTGAGTTGTTGTGCCACGTACATCGATTGCTTGAGTTTCCCTGCGAATAAATAACTGGTTATTCCACGCTTGAGGTAATTATCATTATTTCATAAAATAATATAATTGGATGATTATTCAGGTTCCTGAATAATCTTTTGATTGTAACATTTGGTTTTCTTACTTGATTTGTTACTTGAATCAACCGACATCTGATTTGTGTTTCAAGTTAAGTTTTGAGTCTTCAATCATTATTGTATGGAATTGAGAGGGAGTACCCGATGCTTTAGTATTTCAATTATTGTTTTAAAAACCAAATTTATTATTTTCTGATTCCAAAATTCCTACTCAAACAAATTGCAAACAATTTCTTTTTATTTGTTTTGTGTTTCTTGTTTTCATAATTCCCTGTGGTTCGACCTCGGATTCCCGAGAAATTTATTACTTCGCACAACCTGCACTTGGGTGATCAATTCTAAAGTTGTAGCACACATCCTTCGCATTTAAAGAGGAGGGACACGTAGCATCTTCGGGGCTTCTTGGACACTGCTTTTGAGGAGCCACTAACCCCACTAACAGCGCATGTTCTCAACCGAACGAAACTGTCAAGTTTGGAGTACACGAAAAGAAATGAGAAAAGTCCAAAATAACCTTTGAAAATTCGAACAAGGCTGCCCGGCATTAGGCAAGCTCGGGAAAATAAGCTATTATTCAGCTCAAGTTAAGAATGGTGTCAGCCCAGACAGCCACGTTTTCACTGTTACCAAGGGTTACCCAAATACAACTCGGCTTCCATAATCTGCTGTCAACAGATATAACAATGAGTTCTGCAACAACATGGCTCGAAATAAACATGTCTACCCATCGGCACCAACATAAGAGCGGAACAAATCACAACACAATCATAGAGGAAAAAGGTATGCCAAGTCAAGTACATTACCATTGGAAAAATAAGAAGGTAGTACAAAAGCGCGAGTCGTCAACATATTACAAAGTAAAGAAAAAAGAAGCAGCTACAAGCCAGTTTTCAACGAACAAATCCCTCACCGCCATCGCCGCCTCCACCAATCGTTTCTATTTGAGCATTGGGCTCCTCGGTCATAACTACCTCAGCCGCAGACCCCTTCTCGACATCAGATGTCCCAATCTCCTCAGCCACCTCAGCAGCCTTCTTAAACCCGAGCAGTGGCACGAAGGAATCCAGGTCAAGGTCAGGATAAGCATCCTCGACCTGCTCCCGGAAGTTCAGAAACCCCTTCACAAAGGCA
The DNA here is from genome assembly GCA_951799425.1 of Ilex aquifolium. Lineage (NCBI taxonomy): Eukaryota > Viridiplantae > Streptophyta > Magnoliopsida > Aquifoliales > Aquifoliaceae > Ilex > Ilex aquifolium. The sequence continues at coordinate 46,921,209 of OX637394.1, forward strand.
GAGGCGCTTTCTTTCAGAAGCTCCGACACCTTAGCCTTCAGAGACGCCAGTTCGGTGTCCTTGGCCGCCAGATCGGTATCTTTAGGTTTAAGCTCGGCTTCTTTGGTTTTCATCTGAGAATCCTTGATCTTTATGAGGTCTTGATAGCGGGCGTCCAACTCGTCTTGAATCCTCTTCAGCTCAAAAGTCTCAGTTGACAGAATCTTCACTTTCTCCTCGGTAGCCTGTTTGCCCGCCACCATGGCATCAAAAGATTCCTTGGCCTTCAGGAGCTCTTGCTCATGGTGAAAGTCTATCATCTTCATGCAGGCGAGAGACTGAAAAGGAAGAGGAGTCAATCATCGCAGAGAATAACGGGAAAAGTATTCTAGGGAAAATACACGAGTAAAGATAGGAGGTACCTCGGCCAGGCCCTGGATGGTGTGCCGAATTTTCCTCTTCATGGGAACCTGCATGGCCACCCTGGGGTCCGACGTGGAGACCAGTTCGGATAAAGCAGACACGATGGCCTCAGGATCGAGAAGGAAGTCGCTCCCTTGGGTCTTGGACTTGGAGGAAACAGATTTCTCTTTCCCGCTTTTCTGAGGTACAGACTGAGGAGGAATGTGAGAGGCCGCCAAAGCCCCAGGCTGCCCCGCTGAGGACTCCTTAGGAGGATATTTGCTCTTAAGGAGCTCAAGGGCTAATAGAGATGGGGCCACACCTTCAGGGGGCAAGGTCCTCGCACTTCTGCTCTAAGGAGATAGGCATTGGCCCAGAAACCGATGCCTTCTTGGACGGCGGCTGTAAACCTTTCACCAGCTTCCTCTTCTTCCTCGTCTTATCGATATCCGAGAAAAACGTCATGATTAGATCTTGGTCCATGGGATCAGGCTGGGGAGCTGGCGATGTCGCTACTTCCACAACAAGATCAACGGGTGGCCCGAGCTCGAACTTGGCAAGATTCTCGTCGGTCACCAGGTCAAAGAAGGATTGCAACCCAAAGGCCTCGGCTCTAGCGACTCTGGCAGCCTCGGCCAGACATAAACTTGCAGGACGGATCAAAAGTTAGCAAAATATAAAAACACGAACAAAAAGGAAAGCACAACCCATCAATCGCCCTTACTAATATTCCTTGGAACCCCCCAAAACCTGGGGATGCGAGGAACATCGCCGGGCTCCCCTGACAGCTCCCAGGAATCACCCTTAACGAAGAAAAATCTTGGTTTCCACCCCTTGTTGGAGGAGGGGAGCCCAGAAATTAGATTCTTCACCTTGACCCTTTTTGCGAAATATAAAAAGCCCAAGGAAGGGGAAAACTTGAGTTGGAAGAGGGAGGCAAATTCTCGAATGGTGGGGTGAGAGTCGTTCCCACTTTCAAACTAGTGGACGAGGAATCCAGTCAGAAGGCCCCTGCCGTTTGGGGAGAGTCGAGCTGGACAAACGTTGTAAAAATCAAGGACATTCCGGATAAAAGGATGGACAGGGAACCGGAGACCAGCCCGGAATGCAGACTCAAAGAAACAGGTCAACCCGAGAATGGAGAAATTACACCTTTCATGTTCTCTGGGAGAATGCAAGGACATGGAGTCCAGGAAATGATAGTCTTGCCTCAACTCCTCCAGGTCCTCATTATTAAGATAACTGGGAGTCGCCTCTGCACAACAAGCCAGGTCGGATTGATTGCGATGAGTTTTCTTCCTAGGTATAGGAGGTGGAACCAACTTAGATATTCTCTTCTTCGAATGGCCGGAGGGAATAGAAGGAGCCTGAGCCTCTGCTAAAAGAGCCGAGGTCGAAACTTCAAGGGCGGACCCTGAAACCTCCCCACCAGCAGTAAAAGAACGGTCGCTAGAGGAAGCCGCAGTTTCTTCTCCGACCTCCTCGTTGACCCACTCCTCGAACGCAGACTCAGAAGAAGAAATGACAAACTTCCCCATAAGTGGTTCAGGTTGTAAACTAGGATGTAGAGAGGACAAATGCAAGGCACAATTCGTCAAGAACAAAGGTCTCAAGCACCAGGTCCTAAAAAAGGATACCCTTAACAAGGAAGGGTGGTCTACAAATTGCGAAAGGGAAGAGAGATCGTCCGAGTGACTCCTGAAATAACTAAAGCTCCAGATCAAGAAACAGAACCCAAAGCCCCACCAGGGAGGGTTGAAGGGATCCAGGTCGAGCAAAAAGAAGGAGGAAAGGGAAACGTACCAAGTGGGACACTAGAAGCAAAAGGAACCGAAAATGTAGAAGCCCCAAACCGCCGTAGAGCCTGGAACAAGACGCCTTAAAAGCCAAAGGAGAAGAAGACACGAAGGAAGGAGGAGTCAAAAGGGCAAAGTGGGGAAGGCGAAGGGATTTCTTCCCTCTTTTATACGTAGCATTTAAGTCGTGACAAACAAGTGACATGACACGCGAGAAAAATCGTACCAACAAACTCACCCGCAGGCGACACGTGCACACAGCCGTCCCGTCACAGCCGGCAAAGGATCACACCGCACAACTCAGGTCAGAACCGGCAATTAAGCACAGCCACCACACAGAGGAACCATGTCGGATTCAGAAAAGAAAATTTTAACCCCAGGTCAGAGGTTGACGTCATCCATATAACCTAGGGCTGGGGGGCAACTGATAAGGATGGAATCCTGAGTATGGGCCACCATAATTAAAAGCCCAAAAACAAAGGCCCCGCGATACCAGTGGACCTAAATTCCAGCCCAGCCCCGGTCCAGCTCAGCCATATGACACCCTAAGAAGGAAGTCCGGCCCAATGCCTGTCTTAAGGCATCTTCGTCATGCCACGTGTCCCAAGGACGAGGGGACCATTTCTGACACCCACAGCAGACACGCACTTCCTAGCACTGGACATGTTGGTGCGTATAACCGTTCAGAGACGGCAGGTGTAGTGACATCACATGGCAAATACGACTGTAAGACGGATGAGGGTCCACAGAATCAACAGAAAGGGGAAAGGAGCCGCAGGAAACCCTAGGGGTTGCCACTCGTATAAATAGAACACTGTTCCATTGTTGTAAGGATCATCTCTTTCCCTTGCTCGGTCAGGCCTTCAACACACTTGAATACTGTAAAAACCCTAATCCAGCTTCACCATTGTAACGACCATAAGAGTGAATAATATACCTCCAAGGAGCCACGGACTCCCTTACAGTGGACGTAGTTTTAGTCTCTCGACTAAGGTGAACCACTTATACTGTGTTTTTGTCTTCCCCACCCTGTTTTATCCTTTTTACTGTCCCACACATTCACTATGAGATAACATGTTAACACATTAAACTTGGGCCCCTATTTCCGATTACCCATCAAGGGCAAATATGATATATTTAGAATTTTACATTTGTCCTTGCATTGTACAGATTACAGATAATTTCAAATGAAATTAATGGGTTAGAAGTGAATAATTTTCGACACCACCCAGAAAATGACTCGCTCCAACATGAATAATAAATGAGTCGAAATAGTGTAAAACACAAATACCTCAAATTTTAAGATACGATAAACATGTTTAATTGTTACTGTATAAATAAAATATCTATTTTTTTATCACTTTTTATTAGGTATTAACATAAAATCCTTGAAAATTGAGAGATTTTTTAGTTGTATTTGTGATTAGCTGAATTTAATGAATTTTTAGTTTATGAAATAAACTATGAGTTAAGAGTTTAGCTTAGAAAAATTCTCGTTTTAGTCCTATATGTCTTATTCAGACTTATATGGGTCAATCAAACACGAAACAATATTAAATAGACTAGATTAACGTCAAGACATCTGACATAATTAATTAAATAGATTAAATTATAGTTAATTAAAACTTACACAAATTCAAAATAAAATGATCTAAACAAGGCTGGCGACGATCGATTTTCAACTCTATTCTACATGCATGCAATTATCTCCAAGACATCGGATGATGTCATTCTAACGAATAAATGATGCTATAAATATATCAACACTTCATTAACTTGTACTATTAATTATGCTATCATCTTCTTTGGTAGGAAGTGCCTTTCCAACTGATATAACAAATCATTATCCTTTTAATATTTTAATTTATCACTTTTGGTTGTGGGCCCAGTTAATAGATTGTATTGTCTGTGCAAATTTTCGTTCTAGGTGTACAAGATTTTCTGTTATGGCGGGATGTATGCATGATAAGTGATAGAGTACCATATTTAATTTTATTTTTTTGAAAAAATTAATTTTCAAATTTAAATCCACGATGACAATGGGATGCATACAATTTTTAAACCTGGAAATCGACATCTGCATAGGCACCATACAATTTTTTTTTTTTTTTGGGTGAGTTGCAAGAACTCGTGGGTATTTACCGATTGATATTAGTTTGGTCTCTAATGTAGCATTTGGTACGTAGAAATATTTTTACATGAAAATAAAACGAAGGTGGAAATTGAATGAACATAGTAATAAAATGGAATTGAATGGACATAGGAATAATTTAAGTAAAAAGTTTAGTCAAAATTGGAGATGGCCTAAGTCCAGTTATAGTGATGAATACTTTTGGAAAACTTTCTCATTGGTGACACTTTTCCTAATTAGTGGAAATGTGGGTGTAAAATGACCATATATACACAAATTTGGAAAATTAGGTGTGACCTCTTGCCATTTTACTGTTACAACTTTAATTATGGATGACAATTCTAGAAAGCCAGTGTGTGTTAGGTTGTACCACGTTTTTAATTAATGATTTCAAGTAGAATAATACTATGTAATTCAAATCTGCAACCTAAAGTTGCATCCCAAATAAAGGAGAATTATTGGATCAGTGGGTCCCATTTAAAAAAATTGATGGGACCCACTCATCCAATGATCCCCCTTCATTTAGGATACAAATTTGACTTGCAAATTTAGATTACATAGTATGTCCCTTTCAACTAAGCCTAATACTTGGCAATATCATGCGGAATTCGTCATTGTCGTGTGAAAATTTGTTTATCAAATATTCGTTTTATTTTAAGTCATATATAATTGAATTTATAATGTGCATAAATCTTTTATTTGTAGGTTCTTATCAATTCTTTTATTCAGTATTGATTCATATCCGATTAACAGATCATATTAAAACACCAACCCTAAATTGAGTAGGTTTGAGATTTCCCAACGCCTACCCCATCTCGATGAGTTATAGATAACCATGAAGGAACATTGAAGGTGATGATGTTATTTTTATATGGATGAGCAGAAGGTGTGTGGATTGTTTTGGACAAGTTGGATCTGAGCTTCAAGGCTCATGGGGTTCGCAATAAAAGATTTGGGGGATTGGGGTGATTCACACAGACAAAGTATAGTGGTTCGCCGGCCCTGAAGCTCAGCTAGTCCACCCTTCAATGGAGGCTCTTACTCCTCTCTTTTTCTTTATCGATCGTTCTCCCTCAGTACAATTTTTGGGTCGTCCCCTTCAATGGAGGCATTACCTAGTTTTTATAGGGTTGTTCCCTATTTTGTCATTCGTATGGTTCTCCTAGATTTCAGGAGGGAATCTTGATTAGTTGAAAGTTATTCGCCTTAATTCTAGCTTTCCACTCCGCTGGGGGTGCTGGCTGTTATCCAGCTACCCCCTATTTACTCTTGCTATTATCTTTTCCGGGGTAGAGTTTTAGCTCTGGTTTTCTGAACTCTGTGCGTCTAGCCCGACCTCCCGATCTGACCTCTTCTCCTGAGCTCATGTCTAGAACTTATTTTAGGTATCAACAGTTACCCCCCAGCCCTTGGTCCAAGCGAGATTGGGTAAGGGCTGAGCTTCTCTTTTTTTTTTTTTTTTACCGGGCTAGGCCAGCACGTGTCTGGTCCTAACTTGCACGTGAGAGTTGCTTTGTGACGGTTTTCTGTAATCATGGCCTCCTCGATTCCCGCACTCATTACAGCCCACACCTTTCAAGTTATAAATGCCCACACGGCTGTCAGAACCCCTTTTCTTCTTCTGTTCAACTTCCCTCTTCGTACCTCTCCTTTCGATTCCTTGGTTTCCTGCTCAAAGTCAAGTTTCCTCGGTTCGATTCAAAGATTTTCATTGCCCTTCTCCTGTGATTTCTCCCTTGGTTGTGGCTCGTTGTTCATCTTAAGCTAGGTACGTTTCTTGTCCTTCTTCACCTCTTTTCTCGTTCTGGATCCCTCGAGTTCGAGGTGGTTGTTGTACTTTTGGGCTTTTCGGTTCTTTTATTTCTGGAATCGGGATTATTGCTTGTCCCCTCTTCCCCTCTTCGTGGACTGGTGTTCTATTGTGAGAATCCTCGGCATTGGGAGCTACTGTGCTGACCCTAGGGTTATTAGGGAGAGCTTAATTAGCATTCCCCCTCTCTACCGCTCTTTCAATTTGCCCTTCTCTTGTCCTATCATGTCTATTTCCTCTGGAGCCACCCCTTCCTCTGTTTCCCTCCTAGGCGGAAAATCTGCCGAGGAGGATACTGACCTAGGAGATGTAGGTGTTGAAATTGACAACTTCCCGGGCATAGATTCTATTGATGCGGGGGTAAATGTTGGGGAACCTCCCTCAACATCCGCTCATGTGCCCCCTAAGCCTAGTAAAGGTAAGGGCAAGGTGAGCGAGGTGGGAATCCCTTCTGCGGGCATAGGAGCTGCCTTCAGTTATGCAGAACGCGTGGGCGCTAGTGTGGTCGATCCCTCTTTCCTGAAGGCTCTCGGGGCCCGCTACGGGTTTCCTCTTGGAGTTCGACCTTGGAGCCCTGATGCATCTACCTCATATGTCACCCAAGTTCATAAGAAGTTCTGTTTCTTTGTGGTCGCCTTTGAGAACGGCCTTCGCTTTCCAATACATCCCTTCATTAAGGGCGTTTTGCAACACTTTAACGTTTGTCCTGCCCAACTCTCTCCTAACTTCTGGGGTGTGCTAGTAGGTCTCCTTGTTTACTTTAAGACCCATAAGCTTGGAGTGCCCACTGTTCCCATACTTATGGAGCTTTTTAACGTTAAACACAACTCTTCTGAGGGCTTTTTATACATTTCAAAACGGGCATCAGCCAAGTTGATCATATCTGATCTCCCGAGCTCCCACAAGAGCTGGAAAAAGAATTACTTCTTTGTGGGAGGCACTCAATGGGAGTACGACCCTACAGATAGGACAGACACCCTCCCAATTCCTAAAGCGTGGTCTGCCCCAGATAACATGGGTAAGTTCTCAGCCGAGCTGCCTGAGATCAGATTTTTATTTGCCCCCTCCCCTGACTTCATTCTGCCTTCATCACTCCTCAGGTAAGCGCTTTGAGCTTAGTACTGAAGATAAGCAGGTGCTGCTAAAGTTGGAGAAGTGCACGCCAAAGAGATATTCTGAACTCATCCAGCCCTGGGTTCTGGTGGATCAAGGGCTGAGCCCCCCCGCGGTGACGATAGCCATCCCACTTTCGACTGTCAGCGTTGAAGGAGTGGAAGGTGGCGTCCACTTGGTTGACTTTATTGCCTTTAATTCCATCTCTTTCTTCTTTTTCTTCTTTTTTTTTTTTAAACTCGCCCAGTTTAGTTCTTCCAGGTTCTTCCATAATGAAGCCCACCTCTGAGGAACTCCAGGCCAAAATCGATCAGTTAGCGAAGAGTGGGAAAGGTAGCAAACGGAAAGCTGTGGTCGGCTTTGGAAGTAGCCCCGTTACTCGGGCTAAGATTCAAAAGTTGGGGGTGCCCTCTTCTTTTCCAGCTTCGACTTCAACAAAGCAGGTCCAACCGTTGAACACCCCACAAGTCGTTGAGGCCTGCCTCCCCTCAAGGGTTCAGCCTGCTTCAGGGCGAACTCATGAGCTAGACGAGGCTTCCCCTTCCTCGTCTGAGGTCAAGGAAGCCTTGAGGTTGGTCCCCGACCTTCAACCTGGTACTTTCTCTTATAGTCCTTCTGGGAAGATTATCAAATTTTTTCCGAAGAAACTTGGGTGTGATGAAGAAAAGAGCCCCAAGGTGAAGGAGAGTGAGGACTCCTTTTTTTAGAACAAAGAGCTTGCTGCTGGGGCCATTTCTTCTGTTCTTACTGATTTTGACGTTCAAAAGGATTCTTCTATGCCTCTTGAGGAGACCATCAGCTCGGCTCTTTAGGGAACAGCTGTCGTAAGTTCTTGCATTCTCGTACATCCATTTATCTTTACGTCATAACCTTATGCTTACCTTTTCTTGTTTTCTCTCTTGTCCCCAGCTGGCTCTCCACGTAAAGGGTTTAGTGAGCAGGATCCAATCATCGGAGAGTTCTGTCAAAGCTTTAAAGGCATACGAGGTTAAGGTTGCCCAACTCGCCTTTGACAATGACGACCTTCGAGCTCAGGTGACAGGTTTCAAAGAGAAATTGGAGAACCATGCTTCTTCCCTTCAGGGCTTACAAGCGGCAAAAGATAATGCTGAAGAAAGAGAAATGAAAGCCAGGGATGAGCTAAGAATGGCCAGGGAAGAGCTGAAACTTAAATCTGAGGCCTGGGCTAAGACCAGTCAAGAAGCCTTTGAAGAGCATAAAGAAGGACTATCTCGCTGTGACTGAGGCAAATGCTGCACTCTGCTCCGAGCTCGAGGCGCAGAAAACTCTTGTCAAGGAAAAAGATGATGTTATTGCTGAGTTGAGGGATGACGTCACCACCCAGTAGGCCACAGGATGGCTAGCCTTCAAACACCGAGCTGCGAAGACCTATCCAGACCTTGACTTCACCTTTACTATTCCCACTGAGGAGGAGCTGGAGGAGACTGATACAGATGGTGAGGGGGACAGCTTGGCTCCTCCAGACTTTACCTCAGAAGGTGTTGAGATGTCCATCCCTCCTGCTGAGACCTCTAAAGCCCGTTCTACTGGGGCAGGCTCTGTTATTACAATTCCCGAGCTCCCAACTGTAACTTCTGTTGTTTCTGCCACTGTACCGTTCTCGGCTGACCTTGTGAATGAGGCCCTTGCTCAGAATTCATCATCAATAGGAACAGAGATCCGTGTAGCTGGCACCCCTGGAAGTTCTCCTCTTCTGCCTGCTGCCGAAGGCTCATCTGCTGAGTTGCAGAATCCTTCACTTACACCTTCCCTAGACACTTAGAGCTCTCTCCATGTTCATGTGACTCTAATTTCATGTTTAATGTACTTTGACCCCGTACTCTGAAATACAAACTTTTCAAAACAATTTATGTTCTGAACTTCCGCTTCGAAATGTAATGTGACTTCTGGTTTGAAACATAATTATGCTTTCCTTTGCTTTGTGTTCCCCTTGCCCTCATTGCTTCGAGAAGTACTTCGGTTCTTCTTAAAACAAAATCATTGACTTTATGAGTTGCAGGGCTCTTTTCCTGAACTAAGGAATTCATTGTGAGCTACAGGGCTCTTTTCCTGAATTAAGGAATTCATTGTGAGCTACAGGGCTCTTTTCCTGAACTAAGGAATTCATTATGAGCTACAGGGCTCTTTTCCTGAATTAAGGAATTCATTGTGAGCTACAGGGTTCTTTTCCTGAATTAAGGAATTCATTATGAGCTACAGGGCTCTTTTCCTGAATTAAGGAATTCATTGTGAGCTACAGGGCTCTTTTCCTGAATTAAGGAATTCATTGTGAGCTACAGGGCTCTTTTTATGAATTAAAGAACTCATCATGAGCTGCAAGACTCTTTTTATGAATTAAAGAACTCATCATAAGCTGCAAGGGCTCTTTTTAGCTTCTTCATGGAAACAGGCAGGCATGAATCGAAAACTTGGTTATTTTATTGAAAATAATCTCATTACAAGGGAAACTTACTGAAAAAATTTCTTAAGGTGTTCTGCGTTCCAAGAATGAGGTAGGATTTTTCCTTCTTCTGTTTGCAGCTCATAGTTTCCAGGTCTAATTATTTTTGAGATGATGTAGGGGCCCTCCCAATTGGGTCCCAATTTGCCATCAGTGGGATCCTTTCTCGCAGGCAAAAGCTTTCTAAGTACCAAATCTCCTACCTTGAGGCTCCTCTGCTTGACCTTCTTGTCGTAGTACCTTGTGGTCTTCCTCTGATATCTCTGAATGTTCTGCAGAGATCTTTCTCTTTTTTCTTCTAAGAGATCAAGATTTAATAGAAGGGATTCATCGTTATGCCCGGGCTCAGCAAACTCAGTTCTGGGGGAGGGGTGTCCTATCTCCACTGGTGACACTGCTTCAGTCCCGAAAGCCAAAGCAAACGGTGTTTCCTGAGTTGCCACTCTGGAGGTTGTCATGTAGGGCCATAAGACCTCTGGAAGATACTCTACCCATTTCCCTTTCAGCGACTCGAGTTTGGTCTTCAAGGCCGCTTTAATTGTCCTGATAGTCACCTCAGCTTGCCCATTGGATTGCGGATGAGCTGGGGCAGAAAAATAGTTCTTTATTCCGAGCTTTGTGCAGAACTTTTTGAACTTAGGATTGTCAAATTGCTTTCCGTTGTCAGAGACAAATGCCCTAGGTACTCCAAATCTACAGATTATTGACTTTCAAGTGAAGTTTTGAACCTTCTGCTCCGTGATTGTTGCCAGTGGCTGTGCCTCCGCCCATTTAGTGAAATAATCCACTCCGACGATGACGAACCTACATTGCCCTGTGCCGGTGGGTAGAGGGCCAAGAATGTCCAATCCCCACTGTTGAAAGGGCCAGGGACTTACCACCGAGGTTAGGAGCTCTGGCGGGCAGTGTGAAATGTTGGCATGCACCTGGCAGACCTTACACCTTCTAACCAGATTGGTGGTATCCCTCAGCATAGTAGGCCAGTAATATCCTTGCCTCAAAGCCTTCCCTGCCAGTGCTCTAGCTCCAATATGGTTGCCACATATTCCCTCATGAATTTCCCTTAATATGTAATCAGCGTCCTCCTCTCCCACACATCTTAGAAGAGGCATCGAAAAACCTCGTTTGTACAAGTTCCCTTGCAAAATGGAAAACCTAGCTGATCTGGTTCTTAGCTTTGCGGCTTCTTTGGGATCCTCTGGCAAAGTCCCATTTTGTAGAAACCCTATGATAGGGTCCATCCAGCTCGTTGGGGTTTGTACTGGTAGTACTTCTTCATTCTCAATGCACACAGATGGATGTGCCAAGTGTTCTACTGGAACCAACCTGTCTAAATTTTCTTGCGAAGTTGTTGCCAGCCTTGCTAGGGCGTCTGCTCCTGAATTTTTAGATCTTGGGACATGTCTGACCTCAACTTGCACAAACTTCTTGATCAGTTCTTGCACCTTTCTGAGGTAAAGGGCCATTTTCTCACTCCTGGCCTCATAAGATTCTTCTATCTGTTTTACAACGAGCTGGGAATAACTGCAGACCTCTAGCTGTTCTGCCTCCATTGAGTGCGCAAAAGTGAGACCGGCAATAACAGCTTCATACTCCGTCTCATTGTTTAAAGCCTTGAACCCGAACCTAAGGGCGTATTCGACGTCTACTCCATCCGGGGAGGTCAGAATTAAGCCTGCACCACTCCCATGGGCATTGGCTACTCCATCCACTGAAAGTCTCCAAATAGGGAGGTCAGGCACTAGCCGGGTCGCCTCCCGTAGGCGCTGCTGTTGTAAATTCTGTGATGAAATCTGCCAATATTTGTCCTTTGATGGCTGCTCTTGGCTTGTACCTGATATCAAACTCGCTGAGTTCAATGGCCCATCTGACCAGCCTTCCCGAAGACTCTGGCCTATGTAACACCTACTTCATTGGCTGATCTGTTGGAACCTCGATAGTGTGAGCCTGAAAGTATGGTGTAAGCCTCCTCGCCGTTGTGACCAGAGCTAAAACAAGTTTTTTCATCTTCGGGTACCTCTCTTCTGCCCCCCTAAGAGCTCTGCTGCAGTAGTATACAGGTTGCTGAGCTCTTTCACGCTCTCTCATAAGCACTGCGCTTGTCGAGTAATCTGAGACCGCTAGATATAAAGTAAGCACCTCACCTTCCCTGGGGCTTACCAGGATGGGGGGAGAGCTCAAATACTCCTTTAGTGACTTAAATGCCTCTTCACATTGAGCATCCCATTCGAACGCTTTCCTCAAGATTCGAAAGAAAGGCTGGCATTTATCACTCGATCGGGACACAAAACGACTCAGGGCAGCTATTCTTCCCGTCAGACGTTGGATCTCTCTGGTATCTGATGGCGGCTACATGTCCAGTACTTTTTTTACCTTTTCTGGGTTAGCCTCAATTCCTCTGTTGTTGACTATGAAACCTAGGAATTTTCCTACTAATACTCCAAAAGCACATTTAGCGGGATTGAGTTTCATCTTGTACTCCTTGAGGAACTCGAATGATTCTACTAGGTGCTGGATGTGAAGTTTTGCTTTGAGAGAATTTACCAGCATGTCGTCAATGTAAACTTCCATGGACGTCCCAATCTGCTTTTGGAACATCCGATTCACCAGGCGTTGATATGTGGCTCCTGCATTCTTCAACCCAAAAGGCATGACCTGGTAACAGTATGTTCCTTGTTCAGTGACAAAGGAGGTCCTTTCTTGGTCGTTAAGGTCCATCATGATCTGATTGTAGCCTGAGAAGGCGTCCATGAAGCTTAGGAGCTTGTGGCCAGCTGTGGCGTCCACTATTAGGTCAATTTGAGGTAGAGAAAAAGTATCTTTGGGACAGGCTCGGTTGAGGTCTGTGAAATCAATGCAGAGTCGTCATTTGCCATTGGTCTTCTTGACGAGGACCACATTTGCTAACCAAAGAGGGTAATCCACCTCCCTAATGGCTTGGCATGAAGGAGTTTGCTGACCTCCTCATTGATTATCTTTTGTCGTTCTGGGGCGAAGCTTCTTTGCCTTTGTTTGACAGGTTTGCTAGCGGGATTCACGTTCAGTTTGTGTGTGATAACCAAGGGGTCTATACCTTCCATGTCTTCCTGTTTCCAGGCAAACACTTCCATGTTTCTCTTCAGGAATTGAATAAGGAGGTTCTTGATTTCTTTGCTTAGCTTGGTTCCGATGTAAACAAGGTGCTCCGGCTCGTCATCGAGTTGAACAGGCTCCAGCTCTTTCGATGGGGTCGGTCTGGTGTCCAGTTCGTCCCACATGTCGAGCTCGTCCAGCTGGATATTTTTAACTTCTTTTTGCTTCACAGAAGCCATGTAGCATTCCCTGGCCATGCGCTGATCTCCTCGGACCATTCCAACTCCATTCTCAGTGGGAAATTTCATAACTAGATGATAGGCAGAAGGGACAGCTCTTATTGCGTTGATGGAAGGCCTTCCGAGCAGCATATTGTATGCAGAAGGAGCGTCAACCACCAGAAATCTTACTGTTGTGGTGGCTTGACAGGGGGGTCTCCCATAGTAATCACGAGCTGAATTGATCCTAGGGGTAACACCCTCTCCCCTGAGAATCGCAGTAGATGTGCACTCACAGGTTCCAGCTTCTCCCCTCCGATGCCCATTTTATCAAATGCTGACGCAAAGATGAGGTCTGTAGAGCTGCCATTGTCAATTAGAACTCGATGAACAGTTATATTTGCTACTACAACCCTTACCACCAAAGGGTCGTCATGGGGGAGTTGACAGCCTTCCAAGTCTGAATCTGATAAGGTGATAGTTGTGTGTAGGCGCGGGGTCTTGGACACAGTATATACCTCGTGAGCCTCCTCGGCTCTGACTCTTCATAGGTAAGCTTTCCTGGCTGAGCTAGATTCTCCTCCTCTTGCGAATCCCCCAGAGATGACTCTGATTTCCCCTAGTGGCTGTTGGTGTGGTGCTGGTGCCTGTTGCTGAGGTGGTGGTGGTGGAAGAGCTCGGTTTTGATTATCTCGGGCCACAAAGTGACGCAACTGCCCTCGTTGAATCAGAAATTCTATTTCCTTTCTTAGCTGGATACAATCGTCGGTATTATGGCCATGATCTCGGTGGTAATCACAGTACTTGGTCGGGTCTTTCTTTGCTGGGTCCGCCTTCATTCGGGAAGGCCATCTTAGGAACTTCTCGTTCTGCACCTCGCATAGGATTTGAGACACCGAGGCGGTCAGGGGAGTGAGCTGCTGAGGTGCATACCTCAGTTGCAGTTCTGGCCGTGGAAGGCCTAGTCGATCCTTAACATTGCCCCTTCTTTTTGGGGACCGTTCCATGTCTCTCCTTGGAGACCTATCCTGCTCTCTTTCTTTCCTAGGACTTCAGTCCCTTTTCTTCTCCTCTCTCATTTTCTCCTTTCGTGATGATGACGAGCTCCCTACCTTAGAGAGGAGTGCTTCCTCACCGTTTATATACTTCCCTGCTTTGGCCAACACCTCAGCCATGCTTGACTGGGGTTTCTTTGATATAGAGAACATCAGATCCTTTGATTGTACTCCAAGTCCTGCGATGAAAGCAGTGATGGTGAATTTCTCGTTTGGGACATCTACTTTCAAAGATTTTGCATTGAACCTCTGGACATAGGATCGAAGGTTCTCATCAGATCTTTGATTTACATTTAACAGGTGATAACTCGGTTTTCTGTAGGTCCGCGCTCCTATGAAGTGAGATACAAAAGAGATTGAAAGTTCCTTGAAGGAGGAGATCGAGGCCGGGGGGAGCCTATTAAACCAGGCCAAGGCCGATCCTTTCAACGTGATAGCGAAGGCTCTGCAACGCACAGGGTCCTGGTACCCGTGCAGCTCCATCTGATTTTTGTAAGTATTGAGGTGGTCCATAGGGTCTTTTGTTCCATCAAAGGCTTCCACCTGTGGCATTCTGAATTTTGGTGGAAGGGGGAAGTGTAATATCCCCGTGGTGAATGGGGATTCAGTCTGCTGTACTAGCGCTTCCATTGAGACCGGAACCTTGCTCTTTACAGCCTCCTTCATGTGGCTGAGCTCTTGCTGGATGCCCCTGAAGCGCTGCTCCCAATACTGCTATTTCCCTTCCTGCTGATAGAGGAAGAAATCATCCCTCTCTCCTCCATTGTTTTGGCTTTGCACTTCTTCATTGTGGCCATTCCTAGGGGGCAGATGAGCATCCTGTCCCGTGGTCTGGCTATTTTCCCTTCCTTCATTGACCTCCCAGAGGGGATTGAGGTGTTGTTGTTCCCTGCGATGGGGGTTATTCTGGCCTTCTTGGGCCAGTCGTGCCTCCTGCGGTCGTTGCAGGAGCTTCAAGAGCTCCTCATTCTGCTGTAGCAAGCGTTGATTGGCTAGACGAAGAGCCTCCAACTCATTATTGGTGGGGAGATTTCCCATGGGAGGGTTGACCTCTGGGACATCCTGCGGATGTCTACTGTTGGTGGTTTCTTGTTGGTTTTGCATTTGTGGTAAGTTTGCTTGACTTTTACTCATGTTGCGAGTTGAGACCATCAGTCACTGAAAGATCAGCGTATTTGTAACAGGAACTGTCGTTCCCACAGACGGCGCCAAACTGATGATGTTATTTTTATGTGGATGAGCAGAAGGTGCGTGGATTGTTTTGGACAAGTTGGATCTGAGCTTCAAGGCTCATGGGGTTCGCAATAAAAGATTTGGGGGATTGGGGTGATTCACACAGACAAAGTATAGTGGTTCGCCGGCCCTGAAGCTCAGCTAGTCCACCCTTCAATGGAGGTTCTTACTCCTCTCTTTTTCTTTATTGATCGTTCTCCCTCAGTACAATTTTTGGGTCGTCCCCTTCAATGGAGGCGTTACCTAGTTTTTATAGGGTTGTTCCCTATTCTGTTAGACTTCGCCGAGATTTTTGCCTGTCATTCGTATGGTTCTCCTAGATTTCAGGAGGGGATCTTGATTAGTTGAGAGTTATTCGCCTTAATTCTAGCTTTCCACTCCGCTGGGGTGCTGCCTGTTATCCAGTTATCCCCTATTTACTCTTGCTATTATCTTTTCCGAGGTAGATTTTTAGCTCTGGTTTTCTAAACTCTGTGCGTCTAGCCCGACCTCCCGATCTGACCTCTTCTCCTGAGCTCATGTCTGGAACTTATTTTAGGTATCAACAGAAGGCATGGTTGCCCATAACTTCAAGTGAGTTATACATAACCATGAGGGAACATTGAAGGCATGATTGCCCATAACTTCAAGTTTTTTCGAACTAGGTCTTCAAATATTAGATGTATATGTGAAACACTGGGGGAGGGTTTATAGTGGGGCAGCTGTTTTCACTGAAATTTTGAAAATTTTTGGGGGAGTGGTTTGACATTTTTGAAATTTTAGGATATTGTAAAGGGAGGTTGCCCCCATTGAAATTTTTTTTGAGTAATCACGTATTTACTAAAACTATTGGGGTTTATTTAGATTTTATAAAACGTAAAAAATAACTTTTGCCTTATGTCTATCAGCCCACAGGTTCCTCTTTTTGTTTTGTCTGGAGTGCAGTCTTTACACTCACATCATAGGTGAACAATGCTGATAGTTGAAATTTCATTTATTGCTTTAGATCTGATGGGCCAAGCCCAAGAGCCCAACTCATGTTACAAGCCCAAGGGCCCAACTCCAAGAGATCCAGCGCCCAAAGTGGTCCACGTCCGGTCAACCTCATTAGGAGGAGCTACATCAGCAGCTACATCAAGGGAGCATGCAAGGTAGCAAGGGAGCGCTCAAGACCTTCACCTCTACCACCTTAGAAGCGGTCAACCTTCCTCATCCTTTGAGCGAGTCCCCTGGAGAACACCTCAACGGTCTCACCCGTTGAGGAGAAGTCGCAAGCCTCACCAGAATAGTTGGATAGTTGCTATTAAGTCGCCCCAATCTGTTAGGGGACGACTACAACTATAAAATGTAAGCCCCACCAACACTTGGGGGGCAAGACACTCAACTAAGCACATAGCTCCTCTCCCACTTTAAGCTTGTACCCTCTGCTCTCCCTACACTCTTGAATTATAAAGCACCCGGCGACCCTAGCCATTGAGAAGTGGAAGTAGGTCACATCGACCGAACCACTATAATTCTCGTCTTCTCCTCTCTATATTTTAATTACTGCATTTACTACTCACACTTGACAGGTGGTGTACAAATCCAATTTGTGCATCATCAGTTTGGCGCCGTCTGTGGGAATCGACAAACTTCGCACTTCTAATCACTCCCTATGTTGAACCTATGGTGATCACCACCAGATCGATGAATCAACCTGAGGATAACCAACCAAGAGAAAAGGAGGTTGCTCCTCCCCCAACCAATCCTGTCCCAAGTACGCAGCAGATGTTGGAGACCATGCAGGAGCTTATGGCCCAAAACTAGCAGATCCTTCAACTAATGCTCGTTGCACAAGGAGGAGCACAACCTGGACCTCAAGTGAGAGGAGCTCCACGCCTTGCGCATCAAGGAGCTCCCCACATGGGTGCTCCCCCTCTGGGCGCCCCACCCATAGGAGCCCCCTTGGGCGTCCAGCATGGGGGAGCTCCCCATGAGGGACCTCCACCTCCTCCTTCTCTAGCTCCTACACCACATGGTGAAGACCCTTGTCTCTAAGAGGATGAGGGTGAAAACCAAAGCATGGAGCATGGGAGCTATTTCCATGATTATTCCAGAGGAGCTCCCAACCATTGGGATGAGAAAATTAAGGAGGTACAAAATCAACTAGGTGACGTCTTCAACGCCATGAAAGTACAAGGACCTGAGACTGTGGACTACCTTGTTAGGCGAACTGACACGCCTTTCAAACCTGACGTGGCGAACTACCCCCTCCCTCAAAAATTTAAAATGCCATCCGTGGAGACCTTTGATGATACGAAGGATCCACTGGACCATCTGGAAATTTACAAGACCTTGATGCAGCTGCACAACATCCTTGACGAAATCATGTGCAGAGCGTTCCCGACCACCTTGAAGGGATCAGCGCGACAATGGTTCGCCAAACTCACCCTGGCCTCTATAGGCTCCTTCGCCGAATTGAGCATATCCTTTGTGACACAGGTCATTGGTGGACACCGCCAGCAGAAGCCTGTCACCCATCTGCTCATCATAAAGCAGGACCAAGGTGAGAGCCTGAGAAACTACCTCACTCGTTTTAACGAGGGTGTCCTTCAGGTCAAAGAACCCGATGAAAAAGTCAGCATGACCGCCTTCCTGGGAGGCCTCCGATCATCGAGCTTCATTTTCTCTGTGATGAAGCGACCACCAAAGAGCATGCCAGAACTATTGGCAAAAGCTCAAAAATATATGAATGCTAAGGAAATCAACAAGTCTAGGCGAGGTGAATCATCTCGCGGATCGTCAAAAGATTGACCTGCCTCTACACTGTTCTCAAACAGGCAGCCTAACGCCAGCTTAGTGGCTCTCTCGCGGGTCACCAAAAAGCTTGGCCTCTGCACTATTCTCAAACAGGCAGCCTAACTCTAGCTTAGCGGCTCTCTCACGGGTCACCAAAAAAGCTTGGCCTCTGCACTGTTCTCAAACAGGCAGCCTAACTCCAGCTTAGCGGCTCTCTCGCGGGTCGCCAAAAAAGATTGGCCTCTGCACTGTTCTTAAACAGGCAGCCTAACTCCAGCTTAGCGGCTCTCTTGCGGGTCTCCAAAAAAGCTTGGCCTCTGCACTGTTCTCAAACAGGCAGCCTATCTCCAGCTTAGCGGCTCTCTCACGAGTCGCCAAAAGCTTGGTCTCTGCTCTGCTTTCAAGCAAGCAGCCTATACCTCAAGCTTAAAGACTCTCTCATGGGTCGCCAAAAGCTCAGTCTCAAAATGTGTAGCTCTCTCACGAGCAATCCTCAGACTCTGTATTTGCTCTCGTGCAAGCAGCCTACCTCTCTCTCCAGCTAATTATGTTAGATAATTTAATGTTTGGAATAACATTGTTTTTGACATCTCCAACACAAGCTCCCAGCATCTCTCAGAACACCCAGGCGCCTAGACCAGGCACCTAGACACCCTCTGGAGCTGAGTCTGGCGCCCAGACCTCCTCTGGAGCTGAGGCTGGCGCCCAGACCCCCTCTGGAGCTGAAACTAGTGCTCAGACCCTCTCTGGAGCTCAAGTTGGTGCCCAGACCCCCTCTGGAGCTGAGGCTGGCGCTCATACCCCCTCTAGAGCTGAGGCTGGCGCTCATACCCCCTCTGGAGCTGAGGCTGGCGCCCAGACCCCCTCTGGAGCTCAAGTTGGCGCCCAGACCCCCTTTGCTCACCCAAATGAGCCAACCTAGTGCCTGGAGAGGAGCAGACCCCCCAGGCTCGCCCAAGGCAGTCCCGGTTCGCCCAAGGTGTTCCAAACAGGGCTTATAATATATCAAATTGAAGCTCTCGATGAGCTCTACAAGACTCACAGTGATGCTGTAAAAAGTCCAAAAAAGGCTCAGAAATAGCTGTTTTGGCCCCCCAAAGTTTAAAAAAAAAAAAAATTCTGCTCGCCCAGGACCCTATCTGCTCACCCAAGACACAGTGTGCTCGCCCAAAAGCTGCATGGTCGCCCAAAACCGTGCACCCAGCTCTCTGCTCGAAATTTTGACCGTAATTTTTGCTCCGTTACTCGAAATTAGGCTTATAATATATCAAATCGAAACTTTCGGCGAGCCCTACAAGACACATAACCTTTGGCTATGATTGATACTTTTAAAAGCTCAAAAAACGCCTAAAATCACATGTTTCGGCCTCTCCAAGTTTTTCCAGTTATGTCGGTCGGCCGAAAATTCAAAATCAACCGAATGTCCTCCTCTCCAAATTTCATTGGACACAGGGCATTAGGGGGCAAATGATGGGCCAAGCCCAAGAGCCCAACTCATGTTACAAGCCCAAGGGCCCAACTCCAAGAGATCCAGCGCCCAAAGTGGACCACGTCCGGTCAACCTCATTAGGAGGAGCTACATCAGCAGCTACATCAGGGGAGCATGCAAGGCAGCAAGGGAGCACTCAAGACATTCACATCTACCACCTTGGAAGCGGTCAACCTTCCTCATCCTTTGAGCGAGTCTCATGGAGAGCACCTCAACGGTCTCACCCGTTGAGGAGAAGTCGCAAGCCCCACCAGAATAGTTGGATAGTTGCTATTAAGTCGCCCCAATCTGTTAGGGGACGACTATAAAATGTAAGCCCCACCAACACTTGGGGGGCAAGACACGCAACTGAGCACATAGCTCCTCTCCCACTCTAAGCTTGTACCCTCTGTTCTCCCTACACTCTTGAATTAATAAAGCACCCGGCGACACAGCCATTGAGAAGTGGACGTAAGTCACATCGACCGAACCACTATAATTCTCGTCTTCTCCTCTATCTACTTTAATTACTGCATTTACTACTCAAACTTGACAGGTGGTGTACAAACCCAATTTGTGCATCATCAAGATCTTTGCTAAAAAAAAATTATTTTTATTTAATATCTGGACAGTAATTAGGAATTTTTTTACTTTTTTATTTTCTTACCATCTTAATATTTTCCTAATGATAGAAATAAAATTTTTAATCATTTGAATTTGAACTAAATTAACTATGAGGATTCGAAGTTTTTGTATTGATGTATTTGGGATATCATCCGCAGCGGGTCTTGCATCGAAGAAAAAATGAATGTCTTTGCACATTGAAAGTTGTTCCTCTATTGAAGTTTGATTGGCTAGACTTATCGTATACTTAATTTTTCTAAATTATTTATGGTAAAAATTGGTCAATTTTTCTAAATTCTTTTAATTGATTGGGGTTAAATAATGGATACTATGTCTGCGTTTGACAAAATAAATTAACTTTTGAATCATCAAGGAATAAGTTTCTTAAGAGAAAATACCAATGAAAGATTTTCATATAATGAGTTTTTTTTTTTTTTTTGGTTGGCTTCTTTTGTATATCACTCGAAAATATGGGTAGTATCATTAATTGGAATTTTTTTTAATGAAACCATACTTTTATGAAAATAATATTGATATTTAGAGTGAGTATTTTTATGTTTATAGTTGCCCCCACTAGAAAAATCGTCTCGCACCGTGTTGTCTCCTACTCCCAGAAAAAAGATATGCAGATTATTTTTCACATAATATTGTAATATACAATTGAATTGCTTTGTTACCAATCTCTAGAAAAAGTTTCGTAGGATATAATAAATTACGACTGGATGGTCCACGCCATAAAGGTGGATGATTAGTGCCAAGATTCACATTGTCTATATTCTTTCTGGTTTTGTTAATCAGTTTATAATTTATTTATGGTTTGTCTTAAATTTCTGACCATTCATTTTTCATTTTAAAAATATTAAGGATGCACGACGTGCATAGCACGTAAATATATTTAAATCATATTTTTTATAAAAAAATTAAGTTATTTATAGTTCAATTAAATAATAAATTATGTTGTTTTAAGCAATTTTTATTTTAATTATTATCAAACCTTAATTATTGATTTATTCTACTCCTATTTGAGTATTTAATATGTTATTTATTTATATATCTCTCTGACCTTTTATATATTTCTTCTTTTGTTTATACTGAATCTTTACTGTAAGATTATCATTATTGAGTATTTACACATCTAATTATATTAGAAATTTATTATATTTTTTGTCAAAGAAATTGATTAAATTGTACTACTACTATTTGTATTATAATAATATGATATTATTATATACCAAAAAATGAACTACATCATATATTGGACTATAGAATAATTGAATATAGATTGAACTTTATTTTTTTATATAAATATAGAATAGATATAGAAAATGGTATGCAATTGTAATACTAATAAATGAGTCCAAAATAGATATAGAAAATAAATTTGAATAAAAATAATATAGAATTTAGAAGTCAAATACAGTTAAAAAAAGAGTTTAAAAGAACTTATAAGTCAAATAGATATAAAAAAAATATTATTAATAAAAGAGTTTAAAAGAACATATAAGTCAATAGGTATAAAAAATAAAAATTAAAGGAAACTAATATATGAGTGTCATTGAATTTATAACAAAAATTAAGGATAAAATAGAAAATCAGAAGTTTTTCACAGATGCTAACATTTATAAGTACTAGCAATGCACCACGTGCGTTGCATGTGAATAATTATTGTACACAAACACATCTTAGGTATATTGTATTTGAAATAAATATCATCTCAAATTTACCAAACTTATTTTTTTATTACTCATATTTTATTATACAATTATATAATATCGAGCATATTAAAATTAAAAAAAAAAATCAATTTTTTTTAAAAATAGAATACAATATCTATTTTTACGTAAAATCTTAGTACAACTTAGAAATGTTATTGTGACTAAAAAATTATACTAATGTAACATAAATTGATTTAAAAAATTTATATATACATTATTTTTTATCTTAAAAATGAAAGGGTTAAAACTTTCGATGAAAAAGAAAATAAACATGTGTAGGCATATGTTATCTTTGTATATGAGATGTGTAATATAAGATTGACAGAGTTTTTGAAGGTTTTTTAAACATTTTATTGAAAATATATTGATGCATATTTTTTTAAGGATGATATAATCAATCAAAAAGTTTTATAGAAATTGATTAAATAATTAAAAGAGATACTATAGATAATTTAGAAATTTAAAGATATAAGGATATAATGGTAATTTAGATATTTAATTGTGGAATTATAGAGTAGCCTTTGCAATATTTTATAAGGATAAAATAGAGATTCAAAAATTTTTCATTTTAAGGTATTTTTATAAGTAGTATAGATATAGATATAGATTTTATTTGTAGTATAAATATAGATATAGATAAATAATTAAAAGAGATGTTATGGATAATTTAGAAATTTAAAGTCATAAGAATATGATGATAATTTAGATATTTAATTGCGAAAAGATAAGTGGTCTTTGCAATCCTTTATAAGGGTAAAATAGAGATTCAAAAGTTTTCATCTTAAGGTATTTTAGTATTAGTAGTATAGATATAAATATAGATATAGATATAAATAAATAATTAAAAGAGATGTTATGGATAATTTGGAGATTTAAAGATATAAGGATATGATGGTAATTTAAATATTTAGTTATGAAAGAATAGAGTGGTATTTGCAATCTTTTATAAGGGTAAAATAGAGATTCAAAATTTTTTTATATTAAAGTATTTTTATTAGTAGCATAATACCAATGTACGACGTTTGTTGCACGTAAATAAATTTAAATAATATTTTTTTATCAAAAATGGGAATTATATGTGTAATTAAATTAAATAATAAATTAAGTGCGGAATAATTAATCTATATTATAATTATTAAATTTAATTATTAATTTATTGTATAAGTTTTTAAGTATCTAATCTGTTATTTATTTAAGTATCTCTGACCCCTTTAGACATTTGCACATCTAATTATATTATAAAATTATTAATTTTTATTTTGTTGAACAGATTAATTAGATTGCTTATAATATTATTATATTATTGTATACTCAAAAATAATGTATAATATATATTTGATCGAAAAATTCAATCTAATAATTTTATGCATATAATCTATATAATAAAATACGATACAATTCAAATCTCAAAAGATAAACAAAATGACTTTTGCTTTTCGCAGTTAAGATGTTTTTAAATTTTACTTTAAAGTTAATCCGACAGCTAATATTAACACTCCAAATTTAATGGGGAAAATAGGCCCCTAAGGGTGTGTTTGGAGTAGGGGTGTTCACCCTACCCTACAGGTAGAAAATATAGTCTTTCGTCTTCCTACCCGATACTTTGCAGAAGAATTTTTTTTTGGCCTACCTTACCCGATCAAGTGTGATATTTCTACCCGATTTCTGGCCAAATAAATCGGGTAAGAAGTCGGGTAGGAAATCGAGTGAACACTTTTGTAGTTATTAATTTTTGAATCATTTTAACAATTCAATTAAATAACATGCACTAATTTAACAATACAATAAACCAATAACACTAAAACCAAAAATAATTACAAAATCAATTAAAATAAAACATAAGAAAGCATAAACATTAATCCATCATAATTGTTGCACAAATACAATAACAATTATTTTAAGTTTAAACCATATGGTTAAGGAATTAGGATTTTTAGTATATATCTATTAATGCGGGTAGGGTATGGTAGGGTAGGAATACGAAAATTAATGGCTATTCTGCATTCCTATCCGATTTTTTCGGTTAGCCGTTCAATAGGGTCGAATAGGATAAGAAATTTCGGCTAATCGAAAATTTGAACAGCTCTAGTTTTGTGTGACTTTTTAAAAGTGTTTCTAGGACTATAACTTCTCATAAGTACTTTTTTTTTTTTTTTTTAAAGTAATGTTTGGAATTGATCCACCACCACTCCCACCCCCCCACCACCATCACAACTACAACCATTATAGTCACCACACCACCACAACTACCCCTCCCCCCCACCACCACCACCACTACCGCTGCCGTTGCCACCACCACCACTGTCGCCACCCCACCACCACACCCACTACCACCACCATCGTCCCATCACCACCGTTGCCATCACCTTACCATCACTACCACCCCCACCCCCACTGCTGCCACCCCACCAGCACCTCACCATCACCTCTTCCAAACCACCACCACCACCACTGTCACTATCCCACCACCCCTACTACCACCACCACCACCACTGTTGTCTCCACCTTACCACCACCACCACTGTCCCACCACCACCCCCACCACCATCATGACTATTGCCACCATCACAATCGATCGTTGTCACTCACCACAATCATCACCGTTTTCCACGACCACCACTACCACCGCTTACCCTCATCACAACCGATACTTAAATTCTTTTCTCTATCCTCTATCTTTGTAATTTTATTTTGGACGTGAATAGAAATATGATTATTGTTGACCATTTTTTTTATTACTCCGTACTTTTAGACGCAAGAAATAACTACTAATTTAATATAGGACTTTATTTTTTTCATTTGAATATAAAAAATAATTCATGCCCCAAGTCCAATAATTCCAACCTTGCAACAAAGTCCCAGATGGTCCCCAGACTCCCCACTATAAGAAAGGGGCAACACTGCTATACCGCCAAACTACTTTTCGGTATGGTACCGAAAAGTAGTTTGACTGACACATGGGACTTAAAACCTGTGAAACCGGTTGCTCTTTCATTACTTAGCCCCAAAAGTTGGACCACCAAAACAGTTGTAACCCTCCTGTACCTTATCCTTCGATATTACACTTTTAATCTTTTGATATTATAATTCATTAAATTAACATCCAAAATCATCCAATAAATATTCAATTTATTAAATCAACAAGGAACATGCAATTTGTTCATCAAATTTACACCAAATTAATATTCAATTCTTCAAATCAACATTTAATTTTACCTAATAAACATTTAATTCATTAAATTAACATTGAAAATCCTTCAAAAAAGATTTTTTTTTCTCAATTTATCAAATTACCATCGAAAATCATCCAATAAATGTTTAATTTAACAAATCAACATCAAAATAACATACAATTTCATTCAATAAACATTTAATTCATCAAATCAGGTGAGATTTGAAGGTGAGATTTTAAAGGTTTAATTTAAAGGTTTAAATTAAACATTTAAAGTTTTCATTTAACAACTCAACATCAAAATAAACATACAATTTAGTTTCGACTTTTATGTTGTAGGGGTTCCAACTCTTAGGGTAGGGGTTCCAACTCTTGGAGGAGAGGTTCCAACTTTTTTGGGTAGGGGTTCCAACTCTTGGGGGAGGGATTCCAACATTTTTAGTTGGGTTTTCAACTCTTGGGGGTAAGGGTTCCAAGGAGGGGTTCCAACTTTTTTGGGTAGGGGTTCCAACTTTTTTGGGTAATAGTTCCAACTCTTTTGGGTAAGGGTTCCAACTTTGGGGGGGGGGGGGCGGTTTCCAACTTTTTTGGATAGGGGTTCCAACTCTTGGGAGAGGGGTTCCAACATTTTTGGGTAAGGGTTCCAACTTTTTTGGGTTGGGGTTCCAACTCTTGGGGGGAGGGTTTCCAACTTTTTTGGGTAGAGGTTCCAACTTTGTTGGGTAAGGGTTCCAACTTTTTTGGGTAGGGGTTCCAACTCTTGGGGGGAGAGGTTCCAACTCTTGGGGAAGGGGTTCCAACTTTTTTGGGTAAGAGTTCCAACTTTTTTGGGTAGAGGTTCCAACTCTTGGGGGAGGAGTTCCAACTCTTGGGGGAGGGGTTCCAACATTTTTAGTAGTAGTTCCAACTGTTGGGGGGGTAAGGGTTCCAACTCTTAGGGGAGGGGTTCCTACATTTTTGGTAGTGGTTCCAAATGTTGGGAGAGGGGTTCCAACTTTTCTTGGTAGGAGTTCCAACTTTTTGGGTAGCGGTGTCAACTGTTGGGGAGGAGTTCCAACTCTTTGGGTGAGGAGTTCCAACTCTTTGGGTTCCAACATTTTTGGTAGGGGTTGCAACTGTTGGGGGTAGGGGTTCCAACTCTTGGGGAGAGGGGTTCCAACTTTTTTGGGTAGGGGTTCCAACAATTTTGGGTAAGACTTCTAACATTTTTGGTAGAGGTTCCAACTTTTTTGGGTAAGAGTTCCAACATTTTTGGTAAAGGTTCCAACTTTTGGGGATGAGTTCCAACTCTTTTGAGGGAGGAGTTCCAACTCTTGGGGGTAGGGGTTCCAACTCTTGGGGGAGGGGTTCCAACTTTTTTGGGTAGGGGTTCCAACTTTTTTAAGTAAGAGTTCCAACTGTTTGGGTAGAGGTTTTGGAGAGGGTTTCAACTTTTTTGGGATGGTTCCAACTCTTTGGTGTTGATTTAATAAATTAAATTTTTATTGGATTATTTTAGATGTTAATTTTGATAAATTAAGTGTTAATTGGATGAATTGAATGTCAATTTAGTGTTAATTTGATGAACTCATTATTAATTGGATGAATTAAATGTTAATTTGGTATTAATTTGATGAATTAAATATTAATTTGATGAAATTGAATGTTAATTGATGAAATTGAATGTTACTATTTTGTGTTGGGTTACATTCGGAACAAAATGAAAACAGTGTTATAGTTTAGGGGTGTAAGTGTAATTTGAACTAAGACTGCTCGTAGGAATGGTGGACTGATCGTGTGTATAATTACACTTACCTCTCCTATCATATTACACTTTTATCCCTTTGATATTACACTTTTAACCTTTTGATATTATAATTCATCAAATTAACATCCAAAATCATCCAATAAATATTCAATTTATTCAATGAAGAAGTAACATGCAATTTCATCCAATTAATACTCAATTTATCAAATTTACACCAAATTAACATTCAATTCTTCAAATCAACATTTAATTTTACCTAATAAACATTTAAATTCATTAAATCAACATTAAAATTCAACTAATAAACATTTAATTCATCAACGTAACATTCAATCTGATCCAATTTATATTCAAATTAATTCAATTAACATTCAACTCATAAAATTAACAACGAAAATCCTCGATTTAACAAATTACGTAACGCGCAATTTCATCCAATAAATAACAAATTAACATTCAATTCTTCAAATCAACATTCAATTTCACCTAATAAACATTTAATTCATCAACTTGACATTCAATCACATCCAATTAATATTCAATTCATCAAATGAACATTCAATTAATCTAATTTATATTCAAATTCATTAAATTAGCACTCAATTTATCAAATTAGCATCGATAACCATTAAATAAAGGTTCAATTTAACAAATCAACATCAAATAACATACAGTTACATCCAATAAACATTTAATTCATTAAATCAATACTAAATTAATATTCAATTCAACAAATTAACGTTCAATTTCATCAAATCATCATATTAAACATTCAAATCATCATATTAACACCAAATTAAAATTCAATTTACCCAATTAATATTTAATTCAGTAAATTAACATTTAATTCATCAAATTAAAATATAAAATCATATAATAATGATTTAATTCATCAAATCAATACCAAATTAACATTCAATTTAACAAATTAACATTTCATTTCGAATAATAAACATTCAATTCATTAAATTAACATTTAAATTAACTATTTAACATTCAATTCATCAAATTAACACCAAATTAACTTTCAATTCTTCAAATCAACACCAAACTAACATTCAATTCATCAAACTAACACCAAATTAATATAAAGAAGTATGAATTGAATATATATTTGGTATTGATTTCATCAATTGAACATAATTTTGGTGTTAATTTGACGAATGAATATGTATTGGATAAATTTAATGTTAATAGTTGAATTTAAATGTTAATTTTATTAATTGAATGTTTATTAGATGAAAAGTAATGTTAATTTAGCGAAGAGTTATTGAATTAAATGTTTATTTGATTAATTTTCATATTACTTTGGTGTTGATTTGATAAATTAAATATTTATTGGATTATTTTAGAAGTTAATTTTGATAAATTGAGTGTTAATTGGATGAATTGAATGTCAATTTAGTGTTAATTTGATGAACTCATTATTAATTGGATGAATTAAATGTTAATTTTGTATTAATTTGATGAGTTAAATATTAATTTGATGAAATTGAATGTTACTATTTTGTGTTGGGTTACATTCGGAACAAAATGAAAACAGTGTTATAGTTTAGAGGTGTAAGTGTAATTTGAACTAAAACCGCTCGTAGGAATGGTGGACCGATCGTGTGTATAATTACACTTACCTCTCCTATCATATTACACTTTTATCCCTTTGATATTACACTTTTAATCTTTTGATATTATAATTCATCAAATTAACATCCAAAATCATCCAATAAATATTCAATTTATTCAATGAAGAAGTAACATGCAATTTCATCCAATTAATACTCAATTTATCAAATTTACACCAAATGAACATTCAATTCTTCAAATCAACATTTAATTTTACCTAATAAACATTTAAATTCATTAAATCAACATTAAAATTCAACTAATAAACATTTAATTCATCAACGTAACCTTCAATCTGATTCAATTTATATTCAAATTAATTCAATTAACATTCAACTCATAAAATTAACATCGAAAATCCTCGATTAACAAATTACGTAACGCGCAATTTCATCCAATAAATAACAAATTAACATTCAATTCTTCAAATCAACATTCAATTTCATCTAATAAACATTTAATTCATCAACTTGACATTCAATCACATCCAATTAATATTCAATTCATCAAATGAACATTCAATTAATCTAATTTATATTCAAATTCATTAAATTAGCACTCAATTTTGTAACGCCCCAAATACCACCCTGGACGGCATTACACTAGGAAACCATTCATGTTATGAGAGCAACTAAATATATATCCATCAAATAAGAAAACATTCTTAATTTTAACAAAATTTGGGCAGAGTCTCCTTTGTACAGGAAGCTCTACCCAAAACACAACCTGTACAATTATATTACAATTGACCACACCGGGTCCACATATGCATAACTATTGACCACACCGGGTCCATTTATCCATCATAAAATAAACTTTCATTCACCATATATCATATCCACACTATCATCCCAAAAGAATAGGCCAAGCAATGACATTTACATTCCAAGAGAATTAAAGTACACTTGCAGCGGAATAACAAAATATTAGACTTTACATGATCTCCAAATAAACTCTCTAGTCTAGTACAAAAGAAGCTATATCTCTACATGTCCACCTCGGGATCTACACTCCCGTCGATCGGAGTCTCCCAATATGCGGGCTCCTCGACTCCCAACTCCTCCTCAAGTATATAATCTGAAAATGTTAGCGGTAGGGGGTGAGCACGAAGCTCTGTAGAAAATTTCTCCCAAACCCAAACAAGGTTTAGAAAACATTTAAAATTCGGTCGGTCTCATTTTCACAAATATAGTATATAACTTTTGAAGGAAAACAGGGCATTTAAATAGATCTCCAGTTTAAGGAACCACGGTAATTAAAAGAATAAATGAACACAAGATACCAATAAGAATCAATTCCCAAAACATAATCCATCCCACCATACACCATTTTCACAAGTTCTTGTGGCATCCCATACTACCCCAAAACTCTTGCAGAAATCGTATTTGGTACAATGAACGATAACTCACACTTGAACATTTCCGGCAATATATGTACATGTATCTCAACAATGATGTAAGGCATCCACATGAATCGACACATTGAGTAACGTCTTGCCCACACCCACACACACATCTTATCAAAGATATCCAACCTTTAGGAAGGGCGTGTATCATACCAATGGCAGTGACGAAATCCAACCCAGGCATTAGTATACTAACCCTCTTACACGGCACCACGTGAGCGATAGTGGTTTAGTCTTACCAAAGCACTAATCCCACTACGAATGGATTAGTCTTACCAAAGCACTAACCCATTCTACGACATCTCGTCAAAGGACACCCATGGTCATCCCACACCCATTAGAGATACAACATCAAACCAATTTACACAATTTATAAGCATATCTCAAAAATCCCCAAATATAGCATGCGACATTGTCAATAACCAACTAAGAAAAATGCAAGAGATCATTATAAACATCATTTGTTGCACAATATAAAACTCTAAGTTTTGAAAGTGAAAACCAAGGAATTACCAAGAGAAAAGTCCATTTTCCTTACAAATCAATGATTGAAGATGAAAAAGAAAGATAAAATGGTTACCAAACCATCACATGGTTCAAAACATGGCATTGATTGCAAAAATATAAAGAATCAAAGATTTCCCTAACACATATCCAAGATTTAGAGAAAGAGACATATGTATATACATATATGTATATATATATATATGTATATATATATATATAGCCCTAGCCTCAATGTGAGAGAGTGAGAGAAAACCCCTACCTCTTAGTTGTAGCTTCAATCTAAGACTCAAGCTTCAAAATCTTCCTATTCTCCTTCCTTTTTCCTCTTAATTTCGTCCTCCTAGGGTTTCAAGAGATTTGGGTGAGAGTGATTGAAGAATAGAAGAAAAGAAATGGGTGGGGAAGTGAGATTTTTGAGAAATCTAGGATTTGATCTTCACAAATGATGTGAATCTCTCTCTTGGATGTGTTTTTCTCTTCCTCTCTTCTCCTCTCAAGCTATCTAGGGTTTGGAGTGGTGTAATGAAGGCTAAGGAGGTGAGAGGATGTATTTATAGTGGGGGAAAAATCGAGGGTTCGCGAACAGAAAAATTCGGATTTTTACAGTGACTACCGGTAGCTGATTTTGGCTACCGGTAGCTCGGGTACATTGGACACTCGACTACCTGTTGGCTACCGGTAGCTCGGACACACTGGACCATTGGCTACCGGTATCTGATTTTGGCTACCGGTAGCTACTACCCAGATTTTTCTACTTCCACTTCCAGTGCATTTTTGACCCATTTAGAGGTCGAATTGGAAAATTTTCATGAGATACACTTTTGTAGCTCTAGATGTCTACTATCTAATGTCAAAATTTCAGCTTATTTGGAATTAAGAATAAAAAGTTATGCTCGAAATAGTAGACAGTGTCCAAAATCCTTTATACCCAAATTTTCTCTAAAATGTGTTTTAACTCCAAAATACTTCCTAACTTCCAATACACCCCATATTACCACTCCCAATGTTTTTCGACCTTCCGGATTCAATGGAATCATTATTTTTACCTACAAACTTTTAGAAACTTGTCTATTCACCATTTCCAAGTTTAAACATCTTCGACACGTAACTTCACAATCAAATTGTCTCCATAGCATTTATTCCTACGGTTTATTCTTATGTCACTACACATATCTACCTCTTTACAAATATTATTTACTATATATATATATATATCTCTATAAATATATAAAAGAAAATTCGGGGTGTTACAAATTTATCAAATTAGCATCGATAACCATTAAATAAAGGTTCAATTTAACAAATCAACATCAAATAACATACAGTTACATCCAATAAACATTTAATTCATTAAATCAATACTAAATTAATATTCAATTCAACAAATTAACGTTCAATTTCATCAAATCATCATATTAAACATTCAAATCATCATATTAACACCAAATTAAAATTCAATTTACCCAATTAATATTTAATTCAGTAAATTAACATTTAATTCATCAAATTAAAATATAAAATCATATAATAATGATTTAATTCATCAAATCAATACCAAATTAACATTCAATTTAACAAATTAACATTTCATTTCGAATAATAAACATTCAATTCATTAAATTAACATTTAAATTAACTATTTAACATTCAATTCATCAAATTAACACCAAATTAACTTTCAATTCTTCAAATCAACACCAAACTAACATTCAATTCATCAAACTAACACCAAATTAATATAAAGAAGTATGAATTGAATATATATTTGGTATTGATTTCATCAATTGAACATAATTTTTTTGTTAATTTGACGAATGAATATGTATTGGATGAATTTAATGTTAATAGTTGAATTTAAATGTTAATTTTATTAATTGAATGTTTATTAGATGAAAAGTAATGTTAATTTAGCGAAGAGTTATTGAATTAAATGTTTATTTGATTAATTTTCATATTACTTTGGTGTTGATTTGATAAATTAAATATTATTGGATTATTTTAGAAGTTAATTTTGATAAATTGAGTGTTAATTAGATGAATTGAATGTCAATTTAGTGTTAATTTGATGAACTCGTTATTAATTGGATGAATTAAATGTTATCTAACCTTGAGAAAGTGCTTATAAGATGTGAAGAAAAGAACCTGGTACTTAACTGGGAGAAATGCCACTTCATGGTTCGAAAGGGAATTGTTCTTGGTCACATTGTCTCATCTGAGGGAATCCAGGTAGATAGAGCTAAGATAGAATTAATTGCCAATTTACCTTCTCCCAAAACCCTCAAGGATGTTAGATCTTTTTTGGGTCATGCTGGTTTTTATAGGAGATTTATAAGAAATTTTAGTTCTATATCTAGACCACTTTGCAATCTCCTAGGGAAGGATATACCTTTTGAGTGGGATGAGTTATGCCAAGAGGCTTTTGATAAGCTAAAAGGCATGCTCGTCACTGCTCTAATTATGCAACCCCCGAATTGGAGTCTTCCTTTTGAAATTATGTGTGATGCCAGTGACTATGCCGTAGGGGCAGTTTTAGGACAAAGGAATGAAAAAAAGCCACATGTCATCTATCATGCCAGTCGAACTTTAAATAGTGCACATATGAATTATTCTACCACAGAAAAGGAGTTACTGGCAGTAGTATTTGCACTAGACAAATTTAGGTCATATTTAATAGGATCTCCCATTGTCATTTTCACAGACCATGCAGCTCTTAAATATTTACTGACAAAGAAAGATGTCAAACCAAGATTGCTTAGGTGGATCCTCCTACTCCAAGAATTTGATATAACCATTAAAGATAAAAAAGGGATAGAGAATGTAGTGGCTGACCATTTGTCTAGACTGATGAGTGATATACCCATTGAGACAATGTCAATCAAAGACACTTTCCCTGACGAACAGTTGTTGGCAGTTTCTTCGCTACCATGGTTTGCTGACATTGTGAATTTTTGTTGTCCGAATTTGGTATTGACAATTAACGTGCAAGTATACACGATCAACAAATAATAAAGTGATAAGTAGAGTATCGTTCCTACGGAGAATTATTAATAATAAATTTCAAGTACTAACTTTATATCAATTCAATTTTATTTAAACAATTGGAATTGAACTATGGAATGAATAATTTAAACTAAAACTAAACTTAATAATCAAATATTGAATTTAACGGATAAAATAAGTTAAGATTACAACTTTCCCTAATGCTTCGTATAAATCTTTCCACTCTATTTCCAGTTAATTGATCAAATTGAATTGTTAACTAAGACTTCAAAAGTATTTATCAAACCTCTTCCGATAGTAAGATAAGCATATCTCTCCCAATTAAATTGCTATATTCCTATGCAAAATAAGTTGGAATAGATTCATTAAGTTCAAACTCTCATACAAGTTACACACGGCATATAGGTATATTCCTATCCTATACACAAACCCAGCAATTCAATCCGAAGAAGAATTAACCAGACGCATGTCATCATATTCAGATCTAAACCTAGAATTCATCTCCCAATTTCATCTAGGTTATCAAATTAATTGATGGCCAAACAATTATATATTAAACACAAAATATGACAAACAACTCATATATGATCAACAAGAACTAGAAACGAGAGTAGATAAATTTAACTAGACATTAGGTTCCGTTGCAATCTTAATAACAATTTAGTTCATAATGTAATTGAAAAACATCCTTCTCAAATTAAACAACATCTTAGAAAATCAAGAAGTAAAAGTAAGGGAAAAGAATTAAAACTTAGTTGCAATCTTCAACTCCTCTCTAGCCTTCAAGTCCGATTTTCTTCGCGTCGGTTCCTTTGATTCTTGCCTTCAATTTTCTATCAATCCTTGGTGTTTTTTCTCCATATTTTCAGCCCCCAAAGTCAGTATATTTATATCCACCATCAAACCCTAGCATATAGGTAGCATTAGAATCCAATTTCGGGTCAAAAACAAGTTGGAATTCGCATCAAACGTCCAACACACGCACAGCAGCGCTGGGACAGCGCTATATGAGCAGTAAGTGAGCGCTGGGGCGCTGAAACAGCGCTGGTCTGTTTTAGCCTTCAGCTCCCTTTGTTGCCTAGCCTTCAAAAATCCAACATTTAAGCTCCAAATTGACCTTGTTTCCTTCCAAATGATCTTGTTTGATTCCAAATGATGATTCCTATCAAATAACATTAAAATAGACAAAACAAATAAAAAGGAACATAAAATAACTAAAAACATGCAAATTCCTCAAGCCGAAAGTACTCAATTCGTAGGTATAAAACCGACTCATCAAATACCCCCAAACTTAAATCTTTGCTTGTCCTCAAGCAAAATACTAAGAACACAAACTATAAAAAATAATTCTAACAACCAAATACTCAAACAATGGATCAATATGAATTTGAATAATGGCCCCAAAAGTTACTACAAATACTAATTCACGGGAAACTTCAAAACAATGAAAAGTCCAACAGCTCAACATACTCTTTAATTTTACTTCCGCTCATGACCCTTTAAATACATGTGCATATTCTAACTGTTTAAACTAGCCATCACCCAGATAAATTTACGTAGTCAAGCGCTCCATAAGAGATACTCAATATCAACTCTATAAACTTACGTTTCACATCAACCTCTGCTTGTTAAGGCAAAACATATAACTAGAAGGTACAAAGATATTTTTTTTTTCTCTCTTTTTCTCTCATTCAGTGAGTGCATTTTATGCTCCATCTCACTTTCTATTGAGCGAGTGCGTTTTACGCTCCATCTCGCCTTTTCTTGAACGAGTGCGTTTTACGCTTCATCTCGTTCTCAACATGTGTTTATGAGTGAGTGCGTTTTACGCTCCATCATCTACTCACCACATGCCCTTTCTTGTTTCTTGGCTTCCTATTCTTCTTTTTCATCTACCTCATGAAGGATCAAATCAACATAATTTTTTTTCAAAAACTCTTTTTTTTTTTTTATACACTAACCCATCATAATCAATATTTCCCCCAAACTTATATGAATACCTCAGTTCGCTTTGACTGATGCTTAAATAAATTTTCTAGAGTTTCACTGATATCTCTCACAAGCACTTAGCCAAATAAATTCTCTAAATGATAACTAACCAAACAGATAGATATGTGCTCATGCGTGAAAAGATCATAAACAGTGTAAAACTAACTAGTATGTTAAACTACAAACTCAACATGTTCCTCAATTTCCCTTGAATTAACAATTAATCCATTTCATCATTGGCCATGATCAAATTCAATCAACCCATTGCTCAGGTTGTACTAAAACATGCAATCTAAATGCAGAACATACTATCTAAATGCAAACCTAATGATGCAAATGCAAACAAGAAAACACCCACAAACTTAAACTAAGCATTGTCTTCAATGTATAGAGTAGAAAAAATTAAGACAGAGGACTTCCCTGAGACTTCGCTAGTTCGCATCATCGTCAACGTCCTCGTCGTCCGCTGAGTCAGGAGTGTATTCGGGAAACATGGGTGGACTAGGAAACTGTACTGGAGATGTGCCCGAGTTGAAACCACAGTTGATAAACATCTGCACTAGTGATTGGAACATCTGCAAAACCACAGCGTCACTTACCTGTGGAATTGGAACATAAGGCATATTGGGCCATTAAGATGTTTAATTTTAGTTTGGACAAAGCTGGCACCTTACGAAAATTACAGTTAAATGAGCTTGAGGAGATTCGGAACGAGGCTTATGAGAATTCTAGGATTAGCAAAGAGCGAATGAAGGTATTCCATGATAAAAATATTTTACGTAAAACTTTTACACCTTCACAAAAAGTTCTTTTGTATAATTCTAGATTACATATTTTCAAAGGAAAACTTCGAACTAGATGGAGTGGTCCGTATATTGTTAAAGAAGTTTTTCCTTATGGAACAGTGGAGATAGAAAATCCCAAGAATGAAAATACTTTTAAAGTTAACGGACAGAGATTGAAACCATTCTTGGAGGGAGGTATAGTAGAAGTGGAATCGATCGGGTTGGTGGATCCCCACTATGAATGATTCATCTCTAACAATCAATCCAATTGTTGTATAATATTTTCTTTTATTTAACATTTTTTTTATTTTTGTTAAGTCTTTTATTTTTAGGTTTTTGAGTTGTTGCGGCACCAGGTATTCCTACTCTTTTGATCTTTATTCGTTATTTTTACTAAGCATTAAGGTATTTATTTTTACATTGAGAACAATGTTGAATTTAGGTTGGGGGGTGTGGATGTATTTTGTGTTGTGACAATTTCTCGTTTATTTAAATTTTAGTCTAAAAAAAAAAATTTGGTTATTAAATATCTAAATAACATTTTTATGCATAATTTGACACCACAATATATAAATAATTTGCTTAACTTTAATTTTGTAATTATTTAAGCATCAAATAGAACTTTATTCTATATTTTTGTATCTCATATCATGTTCTTATAAAAACTCACAATTTGTGCACTTTAGACTTTACCAAGTTGAAAATTTGTTAGGTATTTTACTTTGAGAACTTGAAACATATAGTGGAGATGCATAAAAACCCTAGTGAGTTTTGTTCCAATCTTTCTTAGAGGGTTATTTACATTTACTCAATAAAAAATATTTTTATTTAGCTAATCTCCTTCAATAGTCTCATTAATTTTGTTTTGCTCAACACCAATATTGTGAATGATTGCTAGACTTTAAATTATTTGCATGGAAGTGTGTTATCAATAGCTCTTGAGATATGATTTTAAGCCATCTTTGCTATTATTTGAGCCTAAGCCTTATTCTTTGAATATTATTATCCCTAGAAGCCATTATTGAGCTTTTGAAGTAAAATTTTATTTCTTATGCCCAACATAAAATAACCAATCCAATAAAAAAAAAATAATATCTTTTACCCTTGGTTATCCCGAGATTGAGCTTTTATTGTTTATGTAATTTGGGAGATGTTGGTTGAGAAAAGATGGTTAAGAAAAAAAAAAAAGAGCTTTGCATACTTGTGAATATTTGTATTAGATGTCTTGCTGAAAAAAAAAAAGAAAAAAAAAGTTGAAAAGAAAGACAATATGTCTAGCTGTGAAAAAAAAAACAGATTGAAAAAAGAGGAAAAAATAGCAAGCATGAGTTTTGAAAAAAATATGAGCAAGTGTTGTAAATTGTGCTTCTAAATGATAGAGAGTGAAAGACTATGGAAAGAAGTTTGGTTGTGCAATGTAAATGTTCTCTCGGGATAGTCTTTTGAATTCCTGAATATCCTTCGTTTCAAAACCCTAATCCCAAGGCCCCATTACAACCTTAAATAAAGACCTATTTGATCTCAATAGTGTATTGATGGATGCATGACTTGTGTGAATAAAGAAGAGAATGGTGATTATTTATTTATTGTGTGTTGATTTCCTTTCATGAGATTATGTCAAATCATTTTCTTTTGGATTACAATTATTTTAATGGAACATGTGAGCATTATTTTGTTTTGACTTAAATATCTTCTTCTCACATGTGATATTTGAGGGAATAGTCACTATAATTTGAGAGAATTTTTTATGAGTGAATTATCCAGTGAGATTTGGCATTGAGACGAATAGTTGATAGTTGTAGAGGTGATTATCGGATAAGTTATTGACTTGGTATAGTTAATTCACACTACACACGAGTTTATATGAGAATATGATAAGTGCATACATTTATATAGCGTAGAGTTCTATATTTTTGCTTTGCATATGCTTATTAAAAGAATTATAGTTTAAAATTCTTATATTGTGGTAGCAATTTGTGTTATAAAATTATTATTTAGATATTTGATTACAGGTTTATTATTGTGGGTATCATCTCTGGAAACCCTCACGAGACTATACTCGTCCACTAGGGAGAACCTAGGGGTTTAAAGGCTTGTTGCATATGCTAAATGCAATCGTGAGACCTACGAAAGTGCATTTGTGTTTTATTTTATTAGGATATTTTGTTTTTGGTTTTTAGATTTTAGGATTCATGTATTACTAGGGACTAGTAATATTCAGGTTGGGGGGGTGTGATTAACCATCAAAAGTGTTATTTTATTATATTTAATAATTTGTTAATTGCATATTATTTGTGATTAAATGTGTTAAATTCCTTGATTTTCTAATTTGATACTTTTTCTAGTTGTTTGGTTTATTTTGCAGGTAAATTGGTTGATTTAAAGTAATAATGGATAATGCAAGTGAAACAATCACTAGAGGAAGAATCACAATTGATAATGATTGAAGAGTCAAGATTGGGATAAGAAGACTTGAAGATAAATCAGACTTTTAATCCTTATAAGAGTTCAAGTTAGAAGAAAACTCATTTAAAGTTGGATGAGGAAAGTTTCCTAAAAGATTAGGATTTGACACGTCTTCAGTATTTCATTCATAACTTTTGACTCCGATATCAGATTGACTTGATTTTTATGGGGTTGGAAATAAGACTCCAAGAGCTACAAAAGTGTATTTCACGAAAATTTCGTGATTCAACCTCTAAATATGTGAAATCTAAGCTCGAAGTCTGGACAGATTATGTACCCGCGGGCCCCAAGATTTATGCACGAGATTTAACCTTACAAGACATCTTTTTGGGAAAGGAATTCCTTCCAACCTGTACTTAGGATTTATTTTACTATAAATAAGGGCTCTCATCTATTGAGAGGGGGGGATCTTTTTGCTCACGAATTCTTCAGTGTATTTTGCAATTCTTTTATCATGTTTGGCTAGGAGGCTAAGCTAGGGCTAAGAGAAAACCTCTCAGTGAAGTACAGTATTATCATTGACTTTGCACTTAATGATTTATGATATTGTGTTAATCTAATTTCTGATCTTTTAGCAAAGTTTTTATTCTGTAAAAACTCCTGAGTCGTTGTGTCACGTACATCGATTGCTTGAGTTTCCCTGCGAATAAATAACTGGTTATTCCACGCTTGAAGTGTTAGCATTGTTTCATAAAATGATATGATTGATTTACTATTCAGGTTTCTGAATAATCCTTTGATCATAACTTTTGGTTTCTTCACTTAATTTGTTATTTGGATTAACCGACATTTAATTCCTGTTTCAAATTAAGTTTTAAGTCTTTAGTTATTACCGTATGAAATTGAGAGGGAGTACCTGATGCTCTAGTATTTTTTTTATTACTATTTTAATTATTAAAGTCGATTGTTTTCAATCAACAACTCTTCAAACAAACTTTCTCCTTTTAATTTATGAGTATTCGTGTGATTGTTTACTTGTTACAATTCCTTGTGGGTTCGACCTCGGACTTCCGAGAATATATTACTCTGCTCAACCTACGCTTGAGTTTACAATTCTAAAGTTGAAGCAATGATGATTTAAAATCTCATGAAGGGTTCATAGGATAAAAATAATTTTGCAACTCCATCTTCTTCTTTATCCTTCTTCTTTGTCGTGTGAGTTTTTTTTTTTATGAATTTACTATAATCTCAATTTTAGTTTTAATAAATGATGATGATGATTTTATAATCTCTTAGGGATAAAAATAATTCTGCAACTTCATGCTTTGATCTTTCTCATTCATCTTCCCTGTCTGAGTTTTTTTTTTATGAAAAGACTACCACTCTATCTTAGTTTTAATAAATGATGATTATTTATATTATTTAAACCTAAATAAAAATATAATAAAAAATTTACAATATTTAAGTTCACCACTATTTTAAGTGATAATAGAAATTAAAATTAGTTTTAAAAAATTATAATTATTTATCATATTTCAACTTGAAATAAAAATATAAGGTAAATTTTACAATATTTAGGGTAAGTGACATTAAATTTACGATTAAGTTAAAAATATTAGAGGTTAGGATTAGGTTATTAAGTTCAAGCTAAATTACAACTAAAGTTTAGCACATTTTTTTTTGGCTATTACTATTGTCACAATTTTTTTGGTAAAATTGTCAGGGTTATATTTTGAGTTAAGTTAAAATTATTACATTTGTTTTTCACGCTAAATAAATTATAACAAAGTTAGGTAGGTGTTAAATTAAAATAGGTAAAAGAATTTGGGGTAATATGAAACTAATTACATAGTTGAAGGTGTAATGAGAAAAATATGAGGGAAAAATTGAAAAAATGTGATAATTTAGAGGTATAAGTGAATTTTATTGGACAAGCTAAAATCTTGATCGCTGGTTTGAGCGATCAAGATTTTTCAGGGATGAGATTCGTTTGTAAACTTGATCGA
Organism: Ilex aquifolium; assembly: GCA_951799425.1. Lineage (NCBI taxonomy): Eukaryota > Viridiplantae > Streptophyta > Magnoliopsida > Aquifoliales > Aquifoliaceae > Ilex > Ilex aquifolium. The sequence continues at coordinate 46,961,680 of OX637394.1, forward strand.
ATGCCCTGATTTTTTTTTTTAAATTTGTAAAGCTCAGTGAGTAGCCGGTAAAAAGTTTCAGGCTTGATCAACGGTGGAAGTTCTTCGTGAATTGTGAACCGTTCATTTTTTTTTTTGGTACCATACTGAAAAGTAGATTTCGGTACTGTAGTCAGACCCACAAATTATCTATCAAAGTTAATGATGTGGGGTCACCTATCCCTCCCTAGCGTCACTACAATGAACTCTCTGGAGAGAGAGACATAGTCTTCTTTTTTATTTGTTTGCTTGTGTTTATTGTCCCTATAAATTATCTATCAAAGTTAAGATGTGGGGTCACCTATTCCTCCCTAGTGTCACTACAATGAACTCTCTGGAGAGAGAGAGAGAGTCTTCTTTTTTATTTGTTTGCTTGTGTTTATTGTCCCTATAAATTATCTATCAAAGTTAAGATGTGGGGTCACCTATTCCTCCCTAGTGTCACTACAATGAACTCTCTGGAGAGAGAGAGAGAGAGTCTTCTTTTTTATTTGTTTGCTTGTGTTTATTGTCCCCTCCACTTTTTATTTCCATTTCTCTGCTGTCAACTTCATGGGGCATTCAAATTTTTCCATTTTTGTTTGGAAGGTTTACTTTTCTGCTATTAATCATTCATAAGTTCGTGGTTGGCGGCTCATGTTCTCCTAAAAAACAGGGCATGAGCCGCCAACCATGAACATATGAATGATTAATAGCAGAAAAGTAAACCTTCCAAACAAAAATGGAAAAATTTGAATGCCCCATGAAGCTGACAGCAGAGAAATGCAACCAAAAAGTGGAGGGGACAATAAACACAAGCAAACAGATAAAAGAGAAGGGGCAACACTACTATACCGCCAAACTACTTTTCGATACTATACTGAAAAGTAGTTTGACTGACACATGAGTCTTAAAACCGGTGAAGCCGGTTGCTCTTTCATTACTTAGCCAAAGGTAACAAGTTGTTGTACCTAGCCCCAAAAGTTGCACCACCAAAACAGTTGTAACATCCAAAACAATTGTAACCCTCCTGTACCTTATCATTTGATATTACACTTTTAACCTTTTGATATTATAATTCATTAAATTAACATCCAAAATCATCCAATAAATATTCAATTTATTAAATCAACAAGGAACATGCAATTTCATCAAATTAATACTCAATTAATCAAATTTACACCAAATTAACATTCAATTCTTCAAATCAACATTTAATTTTACCTACTAAATATTTAATTTATTAAATTAACATTAAATAACATTCAATCTCATCCAATTTATATTCAAATTCATTCAATTCATAAAATTAACATGAAAAATCCTTCAAAAAAGATTTTTTTTTCCTCAATTTATCAAATTACCATTGAAAATCATCCAATAAAGGTTTAATTTAACAAATCAACATCAAAATAACATACAATTTCATTCAATAAACATTTAATTCATCAAATCAGGTGAGATTTCATGGTGAGATTTTAAAGGTTTAAATTAAACATTTAAAGGTTTCATTTAACAACTCAACATCAAAATAAACATACAATTTAGTTCCGACTTTTATGGGGTAGGGGTTCTAACTCTTGGGGTAGGGGTTCCAACTGTTGGGAGAGGGGTTCCAACATTTTTGGTAGAGGTTCCAACTCTTGGGGGAGGAGTTCCAACTTTTTTGGTAAGAGTTCCAACTTTTTGGGTAGCGGTTCCAACTGTTGGGGAGGAGTTCCAACTCTTTGGGTTCCAACATTTTTGGTAGGGTTCCAACTATTAGGGGTAGGGTTCCAACTCTTGGAGGGAGGGGTTCCAACTTTTTTGGGTAGGGGTTCCAATTTTTTTGGGTAAGGGTTCCAACGTTTTATGTAGAGGTTCTAACTTTTTGGGGTAAGTGTTCCAACTTTTTTGGGTAGGGGTTCTAACTTTTTTGGGTAGGGGTTCCAACTTTTTTGGGTAGGGGTTCCAACTTTTTTGGGTAAGGGTTCTAACTTTTTGGGTAGAGGTTCCAACTCTTGGGGAGGAGCTCCAACTCTTTGGGGGGAGGAGTTCCAACTGTTGGGGGTAAGGGTTCCAACTCTTGGGGGAGGGGTTCCAACTTTTTTTGGGTAAGGGTTTGTAACGCCCCAAATACCACCCTGGACGGCAATACATTCTACAACCATTTATAACGTGAGAGCACAAATAAAAATTCATAAATAACCGGGGGTCCTTAATTTTCACGAAATTTGGGCAGAGCCTCCTTTGTTCGGGGAGCTCTACCCAAAACACAACCTGTGCATTTATAATACATCGACCACACCGGGTCCATTTATCCCTCAAATCTCTACAACGTTGCCCCAAAAGATTTTCCATTCACCACATGTAATATTCACAATAACATTCTCCAAAATAATAAGTCAAGCCATGGCCACAATATCAAAAGAATATGTCCAACAATGGCCTTTACATTTCCAAATGAATTGAACTAAGATAACGCAGCGGAATACAAAATATTAGACTTTACATGACTTCCAAAATAATTTATCAAGTCTAGTACAAAAATAAATGACATCTCTATATGTCCCACTCGGGATCCACGTATCCCTCTAAGGAAGCTTCTCCTTGGCCCGGCTCATGAGCATCGAGCTCCTCCTCTAGAGTAAAATCTGAAAATATTCAACGGTAGGGGGTGAGCACGAAGCTCTGTAGAAAAATCCTCTCAATCCCAAACAAGGTTTAGAAAAGTATATAAAACGGTCGGTCTCATTTTACAAATAACATATATAGCATTTCAAGTAAAACATGACATTTTAAGTAGATCTCCAGTTTAAGCTATAATCATGATCTAGTGAAAAGTTAATGTAAATTGCATAACATTATACCATTTATGAAGGGCGTCTTCCGATGTATTGTCCCATACCAATGCACCGACCAAGACAATACAACCATCATTCTCTATATATATATTTTGGTTCATCCCCGTACCATGTATGTTGATTGCTTCTCATGAATCTACCCAACGATTATACTTAGTCCACCTATTTACATCATAATCACAAGCACTATAGGAAATGGCGTCTACCATCCCAATGGCAGTGACGAGTCCCTTCCTAGGAAAAATATACAATCTCTTGTTCGAACTCCAGTGAACGATAGTGGTCGCATTACCAAATGACAAACCACTACAAGTGTTAGGAAACCATTTCACCCCTCACTGGGATAGACTAATCTCTAACACTCTACGGCATCTCTCGATGGCAATCCAAGTCCCTCACAACAACCATACAATGAGGAAACCAAGATATTCTCCATTCATAAACAATTTCCAATATATACAAAATCCACAATTCCTCATTTATAATTCAAGAGTCACAAGTGTACCATTCTCAATATACTATAATACTAAGGAATTTAAAATATGCAAGAGATCATATCAATAAACCTTCACAACCTTGATATCAAAATTCTAGGGTTTTTCCAAACCAAACATAATTTCTTGGAATAATAACAAGGATTAGATTAAAACATGATTTAGTCAACAATAGGCATTTAGAAATCATGAATTCATATATTTTTCATAACCCAAACATGTATTTAACAAAACTAAGATTTTGGGAACTCAAGAACAATGTCTCTTGAACCCAATCATGCATTTTGTTCAAAATCTATGTTTCAATAACAAAGAATCCAAGAACTCATATCTATTTATCATATACTCTCAAGAATATTGAAAACATACATATATAATACCCTAATCCTCAATGAAAGAGTTTGAGAAGAATCCCCTACCTTGAAATCAAACCAAAGTCCAAACAAAAGCCCAAGCTTTAGAGACTCTCTTTGCCCCTTTTTTTCTTCCCTTTCTCTTCCCCTAGGGTTCTAACAAGTTGGAGGTGAGAGTGGAGTGAAAGGATGGGAGCAAATGGACTGAAAAATGGTGTTTTAAACATAGCAGCCCCGATTTTTACTGTTCACTGGGCTGCAATTTGAGTTTTTCTCCAAAATTACGATTTTGCCACTAAGAATCCCCAATTTGATCCATATGACTACCCTAAGGTTTTTCGACGTTCCGGATTCATTTCTAATGTTATTTTAACCTAAAAACATTTATTTTTATGATTTATTTTAAAACTAAAATAAATTTACACTCGAATATTAAAATTACAACCCAAGTGCAGATTTTTGGTCAACTTCGGAGAATAAACTGATTTGACTCAGGTATTTCTAGTATGTGTGACCTATATGGTTGGAAATATATACGAGTTAGGGTTCTAACAAAAATAACGGTGCGCAATTTGGACTTTCCAACAAAGAGTTATGATCAAATTGGTGAAAGGTAGTCGGCCGGACTGTTTCGACATTGTTTCGTTATCTGGGCATAACTCTCTCATCCGAGCTCCGATTGAGATGATTCAAGATGCTATGGAACGCTACGAAGGATCTCTTCAACTTTCATGTTTTGAGTTTTGAGAGATATTGACTGCATCAAGGTCGAAATCGCACTTGAAGTTGCAGCCAGTGCACTGTTCACAGCCTATTTCATCCATTTTTACAACAATTATTTACTATATATCTATATGCATATATAAAATAAAATGCGGGGTGTTACAGGGTTCCAACTTTTTTGGGTAAGGGTTCCAACTTTTTTGGTAGAGGTTTCAACTTTTTTGGGTAAGGGTTTCAACTGTTTGGATAGAGGTTCTGAGGAGGGTTTCAACTTTTTTGAGATGGTTGCAAGGGGTTTCAACTCTTGACAATGAATATGTATTGGATGAATTTAATGTTAATAGTTGAATTTAAATGTTAATTTTATTAATTGAATGTTTATTAGATGAAATGTAATGTTAATTTAGAGTTGAGTTAATGAATTAACTATTTATTTGATTAATTTTCATATTACTTTGGTTTGGTGTTGATTTGATAAATAAATTTTTTTTGGGATTATTTTGGATTTTAATTTTGATAAATTGAGTGGTAATTGGATGAATTGAATGTCGATTTAGTATTAATTTGATGAATTGAATATTAATTGGATGAATTAAATGTTAATTTGATATTAATTTGATGAATTAAATATTAATTTGATGAAATTGAATGTTAATTTAATTGTGTTGCGTTAGATTGAGAACAAAATAAAAATAGTGTTATAGTTTAGGGGTGTAAGTGTAATTTAAACTAAGACCGGTCCTAGGAATGGTGGACTGATCGTGTGTATAATTACACTTACTTCTCCTATCATATTACACTTTTATCCCTTTGATATTACACTTTTAACTTTTTGATATTATAATTCATCAAATTAACATTGAAAATCATACAATAAATATTCAATTTATTAAATCAACAAGTAACATGCAATTTCATCAATTTAATACTCAATTCATCAAATTTACACCAAATTAACATTCAATTCTTCAAATCAACATTTAATTTTACCTAATAAACATTTAATTCATTAAATTAACATTAAAATTCAACTAATAAACATTTAATTCATCAACGTAACATTCAATCTCATCCAATTTATATTCAAATTCACTCAATTAACATTCAATTCATAAAATTAATATCGAAAATCCTCGATTTAACAAATGAACACCAAAGTAACGTGCAATTTCATCCAATAAACGTTTAATTTTTCAAATAAATAACAAATTAACATTCAATTCTTCAAATCAACATTCAATTTCATCTAATAAACATTTAATTCATCAACTTGACATTCAATCACATTTAATTAATATTCAATTCATCAAATGAACATTCAATTCATCTAATTTATATTCAAATTCATTAAATTAACACTCAATTTATCAAATTATCATCGAAAATCATTCAATAAAGGTTCAATTTAACAAATCAACATCAAAGTAACATACAGTTACATCCAATAAACATTTATTTCAACAAATCAATACTAAATTAATATTCAATTCAACAAATTAACATTCAATTTCATCTAATAACATTTAATATTCAATTCATCAAATTTATACCAAATAAACATTCAATTTCATTAAATAAACATTCAAATCATCATATTAACACCAAATTAAAATTCAATTCATCAAATTAATATTTAATTCATTAAATTAACATTCAATTCATCAAATTAAAATATAAAATCATCTAATAAAGATTTAATTCATCAAATCAATATCAAATTAACATTCAATTTAACAAATTAACATTTCATTTTGAATACTAAACATTCAATTCATTAAATTAACTATTTAACATTCAATTCATCAAATTAACACCAAATTAACTTTCAATTCTTCAAATCAACACCAAACTAACATTGAATTCATCAAATTAACACAAAATTAATATTTAATTCATTAAATTCGAATTAATCCTGACCCCTAAAAAAAAATTTCACTTACATTAGAACGAGTCAAGAATTGAATCACCATGGTAAGCAACGGAGGATTATCAACGACAAAGTCAGTAATGGAGTTTCACAGTGTGCTTGCAGACTCAATAGGGAAGGCAAGACCTGTAACTTTTTTGGGTAGGGGTACCAACTTTTTTAGTAGGAGTTCCAACTTTTTTGGGTAGGGGTTCCAACTTTTTTGGGTAGATGTTACAACTTTTTGGGGGAGGAGTTCCAACTCTTGAGGAAGGGGTTCCAACTCTTGGGGGAGGGATTCCAACTTTTTTGGGTAAGAGTTCCAACTTTTTGGGGGGGGGGGGGTTCCAAATTTTTTGGGTATGAGTTCCAACTCTTGGGGGAGGGGGTCCAACATTTTTGGTAGGGGTTCCAACTGTTGGGGGTAGGGGTTCCAACTCTTGAGGGGAGGGGTTCCAACTTTTTTGGGTAGGGATTTCAACTTTTTTGGGTAGAGGTTCCAACTTTTTTGGGTAAGGGTTCCAACTTTTATGGGTAATAGTTTCAACTCTTTTGGTAGGGGTTCCAACTGTTGGGGTAGGGGGTTCCAACTCTTGGGGGAGGGGTTCTAACTTTTTTGGGTAGGGGTTCCAACTCTTGGGGGAGGGGTTCCAATTGTTTTGGGTAGGGGTTCCAACTTTTTTGGGTAGAGATTCCAATTTTTTTGGGCAAGGGTTCCAACTTTTGGGAGGGCGGGTTCCAACTTTTTTGGGTATGTGTTCCAACTGTTGGGGGAGGGTTCCAACAAATTTAGTGGGAGTTCCAACTGTTGGGGGTAAGGGTTCCAACTCTTGGGGGGAGGGGTTCCAACTTTTTTGGGTAGGGGTTCCAACTTTTTTGGGTAAGGGTTCCAACTTTTATGGTTAATAGTTCCAACTCTTTTGGGTAAGGGTTTCAACTTTTATGAGTAAAAGTTCCAATTCTTTTGGGTAGGTGATGAGCGCATAATATTTCATATTTGAAGGGCTCATTACATGCATTATAACTCAACTTTTGCATTTAAATACTTAGTGTTAGCCAAAATTGTCTATAATGTTGATATTTTGATGTTGCAACCTTTTATAGCTTAAATGATTGATTTTAGGACATTGCAACCTTGATGGATGTGTGGTGAAGGCATGGACACAATACATGAAGAATTGGAGGCTTAAAAGTGAAGAAATCAAGAAGGCATTGGTGCTTGGGAACAAGGGCACCAGCTGCAGCAACAATTGGAAGCACTGCCTCGGAATTCCTCCATTTTGACCATGATCTACTCAGAATTTGGAAAAGTTAAAAACATTAAAGTTGTAGATATGGGTGTCTTCTGTTTGGTGTCACAATTTCAGCCCAATCCAACGGTTAGATCAAGAGTTATGCCGATTCTACCGAAGGTGGTCCAGTGCAGAAAAACAGTACCGGTACCCAGTACCGGTACTCCGGACCTTCTGGTCGCGAAAACAGCCTGTAACTCAACTTTGAGGCTTGGGGGTCCCACCTACACTTCTCCCACGCCTATCCCAACATTTCCTTACACATTTACAGGCCTCCTACACTCAAGTGGAAGACTTTAAAGGCCAATGCATTAAAGGAGGAATGGGGGGAAGTGGGCTGCCCAGGCTATGATCTCCTAGCCTGTCAAAGCCATCCATTCAGCCCTCTCTTGATGGGAGCTCGTACACACAGCTAGGGGGGAGCCTCATGGACGAAAATGCAACTCTCTCACACCATTATTTTTCAGCATTCCATTCATTTGTAAAGGGTTGGCTACCTAAGCTTAGAGTAGTTTTAGTGAGGAAGAAGATGAATAGTAAAGTTGTGATTTTTACATGTTCTTCCATCCATTTCTCTTGTAACCTCTTGTAAGGATATTGTAAGCTTCCTTTACTGTCTTTAATGCCATTTATTAGAAGTACATTTCAAGTTTAGCCTTGCACTTTACATTTCACCATTGTTATGCTTTCAAGTTCTTCATTTTTAGCTTAAAATGGGTATTGAATGTTTTTGTTCATAGCTTTAGATTTCTTGCTTCAAGTTTAGTTTCATGCTTTAAAGCTTCATTTCTATACAATGTCTTTCATTTACATTATGCTTGTCTTTCCTTTATGCATTTTTAATATGAGTAGCTAGGATTTAAGTTGGTTAATCCAAGAGAAAATTCCTCTTGGGAATACCATTTTCAACTCTTCTTCATTCCTCCCTTAAGAGTCCAATGGTTCGGTTTGACAGGGTTGAGAGTGGATGAGTTGGTGAGCCTTTGATATTCCGTAGGCCTAGTCACGGTTTATGCTTAGATACTCACCAATCTTGTCCCTAGCTTCCCCCGAATCAATCGTTCATTCATGCTCTATCGAAGGAAGGCTTTGAGTTGATTTGGTATTCCCATTGGAATGAACCCTTTGGATTAGCCAACACTTGCTTTATTTGCATTTTCATTCACAAACCAAACACAAAACTCAAATACAAGATTTTACACTTTCTTTTCACTTTTGCAAAATCACTTTCACAAAACTCCCTTTCCTTCCCTGAGGAGACGACCTTGGAATATTTTCCAAGTAAAACACACGACCACAAAAGACTCCTTTCGATTGGGGAGCATTTTTGTGCACACCGCATCTCATTCCATCTATTTTGTTCATCACATTTCCATTCACATCCATTTTGTTGTTGTTTCCTATCTTCTTGCATCATCCGGAGGGAGAGTGACACTCCCCCATCACTATAAGCCACATACACACATTGAGGGTGAAGGTGATGTTTAGAGGTTAGGATACAACAACCTTTTCCAATCAATCATTTTTGGCGCCGTTGCCGGGAAAGGTTAAGCGTCGAGTTCGAGGGTGATTTTGGGACGGCATAAGGTAAGTCTTGTGATTTTCATCACGGGCCAAGGTATGTCGTCTAACTTGTAAATATTTTGTTTTATATAATGTCTTATAATTTTTATGATAATGTATCAAATGCCCAAAATTTTCAAAATATGTGTAAGATTTGTGATGAGTATGGGCATATTTCTAGTGAGTGCCCAAGAATGGCCTCTTATTTTGAAAACGTATGCAAGATTTGTGGTGAGTTTGGACACATCACTAGTGAGTGCCCAATAAATGCCCCTTATTTTGAATATGTTTGCGAGATGTGTGGTGAGAATGGACACCTCAGTAGTGAATCCCCAATAAATTATCCGGTTCAAGACTTTGCATGCGAAAACTTTTACCCCAACCATTATGCTACACCGAGTTACTCGAGTTATGGTTGGGAGAATGAACCTCATGATTTTTCATCCAATTTCACACCACCTAATGATTTTTGCCACTATCCAACATATAGGGACTCAACCGAACAAGAATTGGAAAATACGTTGTACGAGTTTATTCAATCCCAAATGGAATGCAATGCCCAAATGACCCAACAACTTTCTGTAATTAGTGATCAACTTAATACATTGACTAATGCTATAATTGCTATGGATGAAGAATTACACCTTGAGCATAGTCAATGTATTGAGGATGATCACCCCATTGAAATACATATTGAGGTTGAATCTCCCACCACTCTTGATTGTGAAAAGTTTGATGAAGTGTTTATCTCACATGAGGCTAATGAGCCCAAGGTCTTTTCTCCATCTAAGAGTGGTGTTGAGATTCACATTTCTCAACTTGGGGAGGGCATTGCAATGGAGTCAAGTGTTGAAACTTGTAAAGAAAAATTGTATACTCCATTTGTGGGATTGCATAAACTTGCCTACACATCTATTTGGTTGAGATTTTTTAATCAACATCCTTTATATGTTTGGATAGATGGTTTAAGAAGGGCATTGATGCAACAAAAAAATTTTAAAATCAAAAAAATCCATGGGCGTAAGGTCATATCCGAATTGAAGCCGGATTGACATGAGCCCTTGTTGTTTTGTTTCCATGTACATAGTAGTTAGATCTCTTTTATTGTCATATTTTTATTTTTCATGTCGTTATAGTATAATGGTGAGTATCATTGTAGTGAAGTTTTTAGCATAAAGCTTGTTTAAGAATCAGGAAACAGACAAAGCAGAACAGTACCGGTACTCGGTACCGGTACTAAAAGTCTACTGGAATCGCAGTACCGGTACCCAGTACCGGTACTGTTTGCCTGACAGACCCAATCTCTGCAATGCTGTTCCACCTGCTTTGAGGGCATCACCAGCATTTCTCCCCCATGTTCTAGTCTAAGTTGGGGGGTGTAAATGAGCTTTGTGTGTTTCATTTTCTCTTTTATGTTTATATATATATAAAAAAAAAAAAAAAGGGGTATCTCATTTCCCATTTTACCTTCATTGTTTTCATTGCATGATTCCCTGTGCATTGAGGACAATGCATAGTTTAAGTTGGGGGGTGAGGTGCACCATTCACATGTTCCACCACTTTGTGTATAGAATAAGTTGGAAATGTGAAAATTTTGAAAAATTTTGGACAATTTTTGTGAAAAATAGTCAATATTGAACTATATTCCTTTATCCTAATTGTTATGGGATTTGTGAATTGCTTGATCTTCATTTTGAACTTTGAATACATGAGCACATTATAGAAGTTTATCCTATGCTTGAGTATCACATATGTGTTTTCTTTCAAACTCAACCATTGTGCACCTTGAATGTGTAATTTGGACAATTTACGGATTGAGTTCACATTTGAATGCTTGACATGAATAGTGGAGATGAGTAAGAACCCATGTGAGCTTTAATGCCAATCCTTGTTTGGAGGGAACTTACATTTACTCAAGGAACAATTTTTCAAATTCTAAATTTGTTCAATAATCTCATTATGTTTGTTTTGGTTAGGTGCTTTTGGGTAGTTGATTGACTTTGTCTTGAAACGCAAAATGCTCCTCCTATGCTTATCTAGAGATGATCTTAGGCCATCTTTGAAATGCTTTGAGCCTTTGCCTTTTTCTTGTGAAAATATTATCCCTAGTGCCGTGATTGAGCCTTAATTGAATTCGTTTCTATGCCACACATGTAACCAAGCCATTGAAAATGATAAATATCTACCTTACCTTGGTTGTTCCTAGTGCTAAGTTGGGTGATGATAAAAGAAAAGGAATGATGGTGTGAAAAATCAAACAAAAGGGATGAAGGATGTTGAAACTCAAAAGAGTTCAATGGAAAAAGAATGAAAATCCAAGAAAAGGAGAGAAAGGGAGTGAAAAAGGAGAAAAAGAATGAGAAAAAGAAAAGGGAAAAATGTAAAGGAAAAGAAAAAAAAAGAAACAAAGGGTGTGGTGATGGTGTGAAAATCAAAATCCCATAAAAGGGAAGTGTTTTTCTAAGATTAAGGTCATTCACCCGGAACAACCCTCTTTATTATCCTATATCCTTCGTTTCCCTTACCACAACATCACCCCAAGGCCTCATTACAACCCATGAAAGTCTTAAAAGATCTAGAGAAGCATGGGGGATGCACACGTTTAAAAGAACAAGAGAAGTTGATTTTGCTATCTAATGCCCTAGCATTCCTTTCATGAGATTATGCCAAGGTTGTTTCATTTTTATGCATACTTCATTTTTGGATTATATGTGAGCATACTTTGTTTTGTGCACAAGATTCCATCTCACATATACACATGGAGAGCATGCCCGGATAATCATAGTGTTATTCATTTTGAGAGAACACCCTTGGTGAGTTTTTGCATCGAAGCTTAATGTGGATGGCCAAAGTAAATGTGAACTTCATTGTGTAAATGTTTAAATTACATGTTCATTTCACACACACACGAGTTTTGAAAGGAAATGTGTATGTGGATACTCTAGAATAGCATTTATGGCTATGATATGTCTCATGTGTGATTTGTTCGGGTGTTTGAACCAAGTTGTTTTTGTATCCCATTGCTAATTAAGATAAGGGAATATATTTTAAATATTGGATATTAGCAAGAAGTTTGTAGGTACCTTCACTGGAAACCTTCACGAGACAAAACTCGTCCACTAGAGATCACCTAGGGGTTTAAAGGCTTGTTGCATGTGCTAAATGCAATTGCGGAATTAGTATAGGTTTATTTTTGTTTGCTTGCTTTTACATTTTGTTTGCTAGGGACTAGCAAAGCTTAAGTTGGGGGGTGTGATGAGCGCATAATATTTCATATTTGAAGGGCTCATTACATGCATTATAACTCAACTTTTGCATTTAAATACTTAGTGTTAGCCAAAATTGTCTATAATGTTGATATTTTGATGTTGCAACCTTTTATAGCTTAAATGATTGATTTTAGGACATTGCAACCTTGATGGATGTGTGGTGAAGGCATGGACACAATACATGAAGAATTGGAGGCTTAAAAGTGAAGAAATCAAGAAGGCATTGGTGCTTGGGAACAAAGGCACCAGCTGCAGCAACAATTGGAAGCACTGCCTCGGAATTCCTCCATTTTGACCATGATCTACTCAGAATTTGGAAAAGTTAAAAACATTAAAGTTGTAGATATGGGTGTCTTCTGTTTGGTGTCAAAATTTCAGCCCAATCCAACGGTTAGATCAAGAGTTATGCCGATTCTACCGAAGGTGGTCCAGTGAAGAAAAAAAGTACCGGTACCCAGTACCGGTACTCCGGACCTTCTGGTCGCGAAAACAACCTGTAACTCAACTTTGAGGCTTGGGGTTCCCACCTACACTTCTCCCACGCCTATCCCAACATTTCCTTACACATTTACAGGCCTCCTACACTCAAGTGGAAGACTTTAAAGGCCAATGCATTAAAGGAGGAATGGGGGGAAGTGGGCTGCCCAGGCTATGATCTCCTAGCCTGTCAAAGCCATCCATTCAGCCCTCTCTTGATGGGAGCTCGTACACACAGCTAGGGGGGAGCCTCATGGACGAAAATGCAACTCTCTCACACCATTATTTTTCAGCATTCCATTCATTTGTAAAGGGTTGGCTACCTAAGCTTAGAGTAGTTTTAGTGAGGAAGAAGATGAATAGTAAAGTTATGATTTTTACATGTTCTTCCATCCATTTCTCTTGTAACCTCTTGTAAGGATATTGTAAGCTTCCTTTACTGTCTTTAATGCCATTTATTAGAAGTACATTTCAAGTTTAGCCTTGCACTTTACATTTCACCATTGTTATGCTTTCAAGTTCTTCATTTTTAGCTTAAAATGGGTATTGAATGTTTTTGTTCATAGCTTTAGATTTCTTGCTTCAAGTTTAGTTTCATGCTTTAAAGCTTCATTTCTATACAATGTCTTTCATTTACATTATGCTTGTCTTTCCTTTATGCATTTTTAATATGAGTAGCTAGGATTTAAGTTGGTTAATCCAAGAGAAAATTCCTCTTGGGAATACCATTTTGAACTCTTCTTCATTCCTCCCTTAAGAGTCCAATGGTTCGGTTTGACAGGGTTGAGAGTGGATGAGTTGGTGAGCCTTTGATATTCCGTAGGCCTAGTCACGGTTTATGCTTAGATACTCACCAATCTTGTCCCTAGCTTCCCCCGAATCAATCGTTCATTCATGCTCTATCGGAGGAAGGCTTTGAGTTGATTTGGTATTCCCATTGGAATGAACCCTTTGGATTAGCCAACACTTGCTTTATTTGCATTTTCATTCACAAACCAAACACAAAACTCAAATACAAGATTTTACACTTTCTTTTCACTTTTGCAAAATCACTTTCACAAAACTCCCTTTCCTTCCCTGAGGAGACGACCTTGGAATATTTTCCAAGTAAAACACACGACCACAAAAGACTTCTTTCGATTGGGGAGCATTTTTGTGCACACCGCATCTCATTCCATCTATTTTGTTCATCACATTTCCATTCACATCCATTTTGTTGTTGTTTCCTATCTTCTTGCATCATCCGGAGGGAGAGTGACACTCCCCCATCACTATAAGCCACATACACACATTGAGGGTGAAGGTGATGTTTAGAGGTTAGGATACAACAACCTTTTCCAATCAATCAGTAGGGGTTCCAACTCTTGGGGGGAGGGGTTCCAACATTTTTGGGTAAGCGTTCCAACTTTTTTGGGTAGATGATCCAGCTTTTTTGGGTAAAGGTTCCAACTTTTATGGGTAATAGTTCTAACTTTTTTGGGTAAGGGTTCCAATTTTGGGGTGGAGGTTCCAATTTTTTTGGGTAGGGGTTCCAACTCTTGGGATGAGGGGTTCCAACTCTTTTGGGTAGAGATTCCAACTTTTATGGGTAATAGTTCCAACTTTTTTGGGTAGAGGTTCCAACTCTTGGGGGAGGGGTTCCAACATTTTTAGTAAGGGTTCTAACTGTTGGGGGGGTAAGGGTTCCAACTCTTGGGGGGAGGGGTTCCAAACTTTTTTGGGTAGAGGTTCCAACTTTTTTGGGTAAGAGTTCCAACTTTTATGGGTAATAGTTCCAACTTTTTTGGGTAAGGGTTCCAACTTTGGGGGGGGGGGTTCCAACTTTTTTGGGTAGAGGTTCCAACTCTTGGGGGAGAAGTTCCAACTTTTGGGGGAGGGGTTCCAACATTTTTAGTAGGGGTTCCAACTGTTGGGGGGGGGGGGGTAAGGGTTCCAGTACATTCATTGTGATTTTCGGTACCATATCGAAAATTTTAAATTTGTGAAAATAATTACAACTTCAGTGATATATTTACTAAATTTAAGGATTATTTATAACTTCAATGACATTGAAATGACAACGGTTGGTAATTACAACCTTAGTGGTATATTTACTAAATTTATGGATTATTTATAACTTCAATGACATTGAAATGACACCAGTTGGTAGACAAGATAAGACATTGAGATGACAAGACAAGACACTTGTGAAAAGCCGCCATTAAGTCAATTGATGGCAAAATTACAAAATTAGTGGGAAGTTTACGACTATAATGAACAAAATTACAATATTAGTGAAAATTTTACAACAGTAGTGAATAAAATTACCAAATTTATGAGAATATTTACAACTTCAGTGGTATATTTACCAAATTTGTGGAAATCTTTACAACTTCAGTTGTATGTTTACCAAATTTGTAGAAATCTTTACAACTTCAATGGATTCATTACTAGTCCATAATCGATCAAATATCCCCTTTAATTGTACAAATCAGCAATAACATGATCGATCAAATATATGTTTGATCGATCGAATTTACTTACCAACGATTTGATCGATCAATATATCTTTCTAGTCGAGGTAGGACAGTTGTCAATGACTTTTTCAGAGGTAGGAGCCGCGTCAGGGTCATAGCCGTAGTTAGCATCCCTCAGCGCCGAGGGAGAACGATGTCCTCATCATAAATGTACCCTCGATGCCGAGGGTATGCAGTCGGAGAAGCTGAATAACCTTTATTCGCCGAGGGTACGTCACATCGTCATCGGCACCGAGGACACATGTCCTGATCTGCTTTGATCTCAGAAATGTCCCATCAACTGCCCCCAGCCCTTTGATCTTCTTACTTGGGGTAGTCGTGTCGTCAGAAGGTGAAAGGGCTCAACCGCTCCAACTGTCACATCAATGCTTCAGCTGTTTCCTCGCCTTTTGGAGAACGTGCGCATTCAATGCGCCTGTCCTTGTCCTTCGTGCGCCAATGATGGCGCCTGAGACCCTATATAAGCAGGCCCTCAGCCTCACTTCGCCACCTTTGAATTTCCAGACCTTCGTTCTAGAGCTTCTCTGAGATTACGCCGGAGAACCATCAGAGTTGTGCCTGACCACTGCGATCTTCCCCCCTGTGCCTGAGTATTCCTGAATCCTGCACTTGATCACGCTTTCGAAGGAGGAAAGCTGCTTTCGAGTTTCCCATTTGTCTTTTTTAACTTTCCGGTGAGTCTGTTCTTCTCCCTTTCGTTCTTCTCGTTCTTTTCATCTTCTCCAGCAACCAGTCATTTCCCTGACCGTCATTGTCTCTCTCGCTGCCCCTAAGCCTGGTGGGACATTTGTAGGATCTTCGTTTTCTGACGCTTGGGGTTCAGTATTCGACTAGGGCTTTTTTATTTTTTGAAAGGTCCTTAGGAACTCTCGATTCCCCTTTTTCCCAAGTCATGCCGAGAAGACGCCCATCTTCTGCCGAGGCTCAAGAGGCTGGGACCTCCAAGTCGAGGAAGTATGAGGTCAAGGGTACCCAGCAAATAGTAAACTTCAGAACCCACTACGATATTCCCCGAAATGTCGATATAGACGAGTTTGACCCACAAATCCATAATCGTAACGCCGGCACCGAGGGTGCCATGCCCTTTTACACAAAGGCTATCATAGAGGGCGGGATTAGATTCCCCCTCCCTCAATTACTGCTCCAATTTCTTTCTAGGTTCCGCCTCTTCCCGGGGCAGTGTGCCCTCAACACTTTTAGGATAATCATGGGGGTCTTGGAGCTCAACAGGCGCCTCGGGGTCAATCTGGGCCTCGAGGATATCCTCTTCTGCTACGCCCTCATGAGGGTAATGCCCCAACAGACTTTCTACCTCAAAGCCCGGGACACAAGCATGTATCTAGTCACCCACCTTCCTGAATCTGACAAGGGTTTTAAGGATGATCTGCTGATCTTCGACGGAGCTTGGGAGAGAGGGGCAGGCCCCGAGTACGACGGCTTGTCTTACCCCAAGGAGTGGTGAACAACGAGTACGTCGGTTCCTCTCTTCTAGGCCTTTCTTGCTTTCTTTGTTTCGAATTCTTTGATTGAATTGTTCCTTACAGTCTCATTTTCTTATGCAGACGTTTCCACTCGCGAAGCCGCTCCTCCAGTACGTCACCTTGTGAACTTTGCTGATCTCGTAACCGTCTGGGGTTAAGTTGGCGACAGTCGGGGACGAACTGCTCACGTTCTCCTGGACTACCGACCAGGATACAAGAATTTTTCCCAACTCCCACAGCCATACGAACCTTCTCGGTGGTCTAACTTCTTCACAGAGGCTGCCGGGCAAGACTTAGAACCCAATTTGGAGAACGACCCCGACAGGGCCACCGAGGCTGAAGTAGAGGGACCAGTCGCGGAAGAGGATATAGTCCGAGAACCCCTTTCCTCCGCCCAAGCCGAAGCCAGTACGGCAGGGAGACCAACTTGGCCAGACTTCGACATCCTTCAGAAGTTGGACGTTGAAGAGGCACTTGAAGTCGCCATGACGCGCCAACCTCACATCAACCTAAGTTACCTGAACCGGAGATCTGCCGTCAACGCTGGGAGGGGCCGAGGGGCCTCCAGCGCCGCGCTTCCATCTTCTGGGGCCAACGTTCCTGCCCCTGTGACTACAACTGCTGCCACCCTGCCCCCGCTGCTGCTCCTACCCCACCGGCACCGTCGCGGGCCGCTGGTCGGGGCCAAGTTCGTATTCGAGACCCTCCTCAAGAGGAGGGAAGAAGGGTCAAACACCGGCCTGACGGAACTAGCCGGGGAAGCGGCAGCCAGCAGCCGCAACAAGATCTTCCTCCTCCTCCTCCCGTGCCGGCAGCCACTGCCGAGGAATGGCGCCCCCGAGCCCTAGACAGGGAGAACAGGCCAATCTGGGTCGATGACTCCATCGTCCAGTCTCCTATCGTCGCTTATGCGGTCAGTGAGACGCTCCACTTCAGAGCGGACATGGAGGAACATCGCACCCGTCCGACAAACCACCACTTTCACTCCATCATTCAAAACTCTTTGGTGGTAAATGTCACACTTTGCCATTTCTTTCCTTTTGGTTGTGTGACCTAACCCCTTTTCTCTCTACAGGCCGCCCAGCAAGTGTCGGTTATCACCGAGCGGTACCATGACCAGAGGCGAAGGCTTCAAGAGTCTGAGAAGCTCAAGGCTGACGCCGAGGCTGCTCTGGCTACTGCCCGGGAAGACGTTGCTGCCAGAGATAAGACGCTTTCTTCCCAAGCGGCTCAAATCGAACAACTGTTGAAGGACGGTGAGGCGGCGAAGGCCAGCGTTGAAAAGCTAAGCGCAGCCCTCGTCGATGCCGATCGAAAGATTACCGAGGCTGCCCAGCGAATGTCTTCGGCGGAGGCCAAGGTGGGGGAGTCAGAGCAAACTTGCTCGGCTCTTACTCAGGAGCTGGACAAGGTCCGGTCGGAGATGGAGGCCAACTATAGGACGGTGGAGCAGCTCAAGGAGGAGTTTGCCGACGACGTCTTGCCTGCCCTGGAGGAGAATAAGAGGGAATTCTTCAAGAAGGGCTGGGACGAGGCGCTCCAAGCAGCGGGTGTCCCCTCTGACTCTCCCTTGTTCCAAATGCACAAGTATGTGCCATCAGAGGACATGCTTCGTGCCATGGAGGAGGCGGCTGCTGAAGATGCTTCCAATGCCCAAGTTCCAGTCACAGGGGAGCCTTCTGCTACTGCTGCCTTGGCCCCTGTTGCAGTCGTCCCTCTTGAGGTCGGTCCTCCTGCTCCTGCCCTTCCAGAGCATGCTACTGAAGCTCCCAACGCTCCCTCTTCTCTCAGTGTGGAAGAGCTCTACAGCGAGCTGCATCTTGCCGATGGGGCGAGATCTTCAGTCCTCCACCTCCGGGAGCCGGGCCTTGAATCTTTTGTACTCTTCTTTTTTGCTTTCTGCTTGGGGACGCAAAGCCCCTTTGTTTCCTATTTTGTCGTTGTAGCTTGGGGACACAAAACCCCTTTCTTTTGAAATGGAAACATATTTTGTCTTGATCAATGTACTCCCTTTTTTTTTTGCCTGTAATACTCTGTCGTCGTCTTGCGTCTTAGATAAGTAACTCTCTTAACTTTGAACCCCCAATGTCTTCTAAGGGCCGTCCCTCGGGGGTTCAATAGCTAGTAGAGGGTTCACGTATCTTGGTTTTAAAGTCTCCTTGCCTGCCTAACTCTGTTAATAGTGACGCCGAGGGTGAAGTCATGCCGAGCCAAGGCAATTTTCCACTCCGACTAGTTTCTTCTAGCCCATCAGGCATCCCGTCGAAGGCTCTTTGCCACCTGCGCCGATCTCTGTTTACCTCACCCATGTACTTGTGCAAGCATACCTCAGGAGCTAATTTCGTCGTCCGAATAGACACCAGGGATGCTTTTACCGAGCAGTGATCGATGCGCGTCCCTTTTTCAAGGGTCATATTCCATTCAGGGGAAATGCCCCTGTATATGAAGTGAGGTCAGGGATTTTCGCATCGCGGTTTTAATTTTAGGAGACGTGCTCCTGTTTTACCCAGAACCTGGGGTCCCTAGAGTGTTGCTTTTAGGGGCATAGCATGCCCTGTCTAGGAGGCTGGCTCCTCTTTCGTTCGGAAGCCGAAGTCCTTAGAGACTGCTTCCAGGGCCTCGCCCTGTTCAGGAGGCTGGCTCCTCTTTCGTTCGGAAGCCGAAATCCTTAAAGACTGCTTCTAGGGCCTCGCCCTGTTCAGGAGGCTGGCTCCTCTTTCGTTCGGAAGCCGAAGTCCTTAGAGACTGCTTCCAGGGCCTCGCCCTGTTCAGGAGGCTGGCTCCTCTTTCGTTCGGAAGCCGAAGTCCTTAGAGACTGCTTCCAGGGCCTCGCCCTGTTCATCATCATTCATCCGTCATTACAGTGTTTGTTCTCAAATATAGTATTTTTTCAAATTTATTACATTCCAGGGGCGAATTACAGCGGTCCCTTCCAGGTCTTCCAGCTTATATGACCCGGAACCTCCTACTGATGTGACCTTGTATGGTCCTTCCCAGTTAGGTCCCATTTTCCTGTCCGCGGGGTCTCGGGTGTTTGCTACCACCCTTCTGAGTACGAGATCGTCGGTTTGAAATTCCCGGGACTTGATCCTTCGGTTGTAGAGTCTGGATACTCCTTCCTGGTACTTGGCCAGTCTCAAGGCTGCCACTTCTCTTCTTTCTTCTACGAGGTCCATGTCCATGCCGAGCTGTCGATCGTTGTCCCCAGTTTCAAAGGCCTGCGTTCTTATGGTAGGGAGGCCTACTTCCAGAGGGATGACAGCCTCTACCCCGTAAGCGAGAGTGTAGGGCGTCTCCCCAGTCGACCTTCGCGGCGTGGTTCGGTACGCCCAGAGAACGTTTAGAAGTTCTTCCACCCATTTCCCCTTGGCATTTTCCAACCTCTTCTTGATTCCATTGATGATAGTTTTGTTCGAGGATTTCGCCTGTCCGTTGGCTTGCGGATACACGGGTGTGGAGTAATAATTTCGGATCCCCAGTTACTCGCAGAAGGACTTAAAAGGCCCGCTATTGAATTGGGTCCCGTTGTCTAATACGAGCGCACTGGGGATTCCAAACCTCGTGACTATATTCTTCCATACAAACTTCTTAGTGTCTGTGTCTCGAATACGGGCAAGAGGCTCCGCTTCTATCCATTTGGTGAAGTAGTCAGTCCCTACAATCAAGAACCTCGTGTTTCCAGGAGCCGTTGGAAGTGGCCCGACTAGATCAAGCCCCCACTGAGCGAATGGCCAAGGCTAGTCAATGGATGCAAGTCCCCAGCCGGTTGTCGGATGATAGGTGCAAACCTCTGGCATTGGTCACATTTCTGGACATAGGCTTGGGCGTCCTTCTGCATTCATGGCCACCAATACCCTTGGGACATGATACGGTGGGCCATGGATCGTCCGCCTGAGTGCCCCCCACATATACCCTCGTGGACTTCAAACAGGAGGGGTTCAACCTTATCCTCACGGACGCATAGGAGGTAGGGTCCGGAGAACGACTTTCGGTAGAGCATTCGATCGGGGGAGACCCAGAACCTTGGGGCCCTCAACCTTATCCCTCGGGCCTCCTTGGGACATTCAGGGAGCTCCCCGGAAAGGATGAACTTGATCAGCGGATCAGTCCAACTGGGTGATCCTTCACCCTCTTGGATGACTGCTACCTGACATGTTCCGTCTATGCTCGAGTTGGGAAGATACTCCACCGTAATTCTTCGTGTGGCATCAGAGTCTAGTGCCGAAGCTAGGCAAGCCAGGGCGTCGGCATGGGTGTTCTTGTCTCGGGGGACCTGCTTGACTTCCACCTTTCTGAACTTTTGGAGTAAAGCAACTGCTATACCGTGGTAAGCCTTCATCAGGGAGTCCCTTGCTTCAAATTTCCCATTGACCTGGTTAACCACTAGTATGGAATCGCACTGTACAGTGAGTTCGGCCACGCCCGCTACGTCAGCGAGCTTGAGCCCAAAGATCAAGGTCTCGTATTCTGCCTCATTGTTAGACGCCTTGAAGCCCAGTCGCACAGCTTGTTCCGTGATCCTCCCATCTAGGGAGATCAACAGTACTCCAATCCCGGAGCCCCTGCTGTTAGAGGATCCGTCCACACAGAGGTTCCAGGAGCCTTGACTACACGCCAGGGGCCAATCGAGGGGGAAATGTTCATTCGGCTGATGAGGTTCCCCGGAGAACTCGGCTATGAAGTCGGCCAGTACTTGCCCCTTGATGGTAGTACGAGGTTTGAAATGTACTTCGTGCTCTCCCATCTCCACCGCCCATTTGGCTATTCTTCCCTAGAGGTCTGCCCTTCTCAGGATTGCTTTCAATGGTTGATCAGTCAAGACTGTGATCGGGTGTGCTTGGAAGTAATGCCTTAGTTTCCTGGCAGCTGTGATAAGTGCCAATGCCAATTTCTCTAGGGGAAGGTATCTGGTCTCGGCGCTCAACAGCGCCTTGCTTACGTAGTACACCAGTTTCTGTTCCCGTTCATGTTCGTGGACCAACACCCCACTAACCGCGAATTCGGACACAGCCAAATATAAGAATAGCACTTCCCCCCTCGTCGGTACAGACAAAGTTGGGAGGATCCGGAGGTACTCTTTGATTTCGCCAAGCGCGTCCTCGCATTCTATATCCCAGGTGTCATTCCCAGACCTCTTGATTGCTCCAAAGAAGGGCCTGCATTTGTCCGACGAGCGGGAGATGAACCGGTTCAGCGCCGCCAACATCCCTGTGAGCTTTTGAACTTCTCGGGTCGTTCGGGGGCTTCGGATACTCATGATGGCTTGTATCTGCTCCAGATTCGCCTCCACCCCACGGCGGCTAACGAGGTACCCAAGGAACTTTCCGGACCCTACCCCGAAGACGCACTTAGCTGCGTTGAGTTTCAGACCGTATGTTCGGAGGGTAGAGAAGGTGATCCCTAGGTCTGTGAGGTGATCATTTTCGTCCCTGGTTTTCACCAACATGTCGTCAATATATACCTCCATGGTGTTCCTGATCTGTTCTTTGAATATTCGGTTCATGAGCCTTTGGTAAGTGGCCCCCGCGTTCTTTAGGCCAAAAGACATGACTTTGTAGCAATAGACCCCTCTTGGTGTGATAAAGGCGGTTTTCTCCTGATCTTCAGGATGGAGGGGGATCTGGTGGTAACCTGCCTTGGCGTCGAGGAAAGACATGCGCTGATGCCCTGCTGTGGCGTCCACCAATTGGTCCACTTTTGGGAGAGGGAAGTCGTCTTTAGGGCAGGCCTTGTTTAGATCAGTAAAATCCACGCAAACGCGCCATTTACCTTCCTTCTTTTTCGCACACACCGTGTTGGATAACCACTCCGGGAACTGGACTTCTCGGATGGTGTCAGCCTCCAGGAGCTTGTCCACCTCGTCGTTTACTGCTTGCGCATGGTGTGGGGCTGCCCGCTGGAGTTTTTGTTTCACCGGCTTATGAGCAGGGTCGATGTGAAGTCTATGAGTCATGACATCGGGACTTATTCCTCTCATGTCAGTGGCCTTCCAGGCGAACACATCCATATTATTTCTTAAAAACTCCGTCATGGCTTCTTGTTCAGCAATTGACATAGAGGAGCCAATCAAGAAATATTTGTCTTCCTCTCCGTCAACCAGGAATATCTTGCGGAGGTCCTCCACCGAGCGATCTGCCGGGTCTAGCCGTGGTTCGTCGATCCCCAGCCGACCGGACTGTAATTGCTATTTGTTCAAGACCTCGTCGGGGTCCCGCTCCTTTTCCTTGCCGGCGACCCCCGCCCTTACAGCAGAATAGAAACAACTTTTGGTGGACGCTTGGTCTCCTCGAATTTCCCTAATCCCCTCTGGGGTGGGAAACTTTAATTTCTGGTGATAAGTCGAGTGCACTGCCCCCAATGCATGCAACCAAGCTCGTCCCATGATGATGTTGTAGGGCGAATCGGAGTCGATTACCACAAACTCCGTGTCAATCGTAACCGGCCCGGAGGTAACTGGCATCGTGATTTTCCCCAAGGGCACGGCGTAAGAGCCGTTAAATCCGACAAGGGGCGTGCCGACTTTTGCCAGATCCGAGCAATTGAGCCCCATGCGTTTCAGGACTTCAAGGTACATTACCTCGGAGGAACTCCCCGAATCTATCAGCACCCTTTTGACGTCAAAGTCGCCGATCTTCAGGGTAAGCACCAAGGCGTCTTCGTGGGGGAGAACCACGCCGGCCAGGTCGGCGTCGGAGAACGTGATTTCCCCTTTGCTAATCCGGGGCCTCTTGTCTGGCCGGCCCCCGTCTGTCTCATCTACCCTCCTTGTAAACGCCACCCTCTTAAGGTCGGATTTGAGGGTCCTGGATGTTGGGCGCTCCAGAGGGCAGACGTGAATGACATCAATTACGTTGCGCCGGGCGCCGACTTGATCATGCGCCACCTGACCCTCCACAGGAGTAGGGCCCTCAATGTATTCTTTCAAATGTCTGTCTTGTACCAGCTTCTCCAAGAAGGACTTATAGACTCTGCAATCTTCAGTGCGGTGTCCAACATCTTGGTGATACAAGCATCTCACTCTCTGGTTCCGGGTGGATGGATCACCTGGCATCTTGGGGGGCCATTTGAAGAAGGGTTCCCCCTGAATCTTACGAAGAAGCCTGTAGATAGGCTCTTTGAACAGGGTGTGAACCCCTTTGAAGGATTCTCCCGACGGGGGCCTAAGTCCCCTTTGGGGAGGCGTCGCCTCCCTCTCTCTTTCCTTTCTCTTGGGGGTGGGAGCTTTTCCCTTGGTCCCCATCGTTTCATCCTCTATTCGGGAATACTTGTTTATCCGGGACATGAGTTCCCCCATATCCATTGGCGTCTTCTTGGTCAAAGACCTGTAGAGGTCGGAGTCTCGTGACAGGCCCAGCTTGAAGGAGGCTGCCGCCATCACCTCGGAACATCCCTCCACTTCATTCACTTCCTCCCAGTACCGTGCAGCATATTGGTGAAGCGTCTCTCCTTCCTTTCGTTTCAAGGTTAGTAAAGAACCGACATCTTTGTGGCGCCTACTGCCCGTGATAAACCTGGCGAAAAATTGATCGGTCAATTCCTTCCAAGATCCTATGGCACCAGGGGGGATGGTCTCGAACCACTTCATAGCGGAGTCTCCCAAGCTCATGGAGAACACCCGGCACAGTAGTCGGCGATCGGCGTGATAGAGGGATATCATCTGTTTGTACTGCCTGAGGTGGGCTTCCGGGTCAGAACGCCCATCGTACACCTTGAATCTTGGTACTACGAAATTCCTCGGCACCTCCATTTCCGTGATATCTCTCGTGAAAGGCGACTGAATAACCTCGTCGTCTGCATCGATTCCCCGGATGGCTCTTTCCCTTGTGGAATACAATCGAACCCTGAGGTCTTCATCCCGGGCGGGACGTACAACGCTTCTTCGGTGGCGGTCAGCCATTTCTCCCGCTCTTGGACGTCGGGTGGAGAGGGTAGAATCCTCTTCGGACTCTTCTGCGCCTCCTCGCCCAGACAGATTTCTGCGAAGGTCATCCCAAGCCAGAGACCGGGGTCTCTTGGCTGGGACCTCAGGGGCTTGGCCGCGGACCCTTGGTCGCTGCGGGGCCCTGGAGCTTTCCGCCCTACTGCTCAGGCGGTTTCTCAGATCCTCAGGTCCAACTTCCCTGATGGAGGGTTCCCGGGACCTCTCCAAGTCTCAGGATCCTCCGTCGGAGGGGGCGAATTCCTCAAGACGGTTAAGGACATTCACATTGTCTTCTTCCAACTACCGCAGTCGATCTCCAAATTTTTCCTCGATCACTTCGGCTAGCTGGCGGGCCAATGGGGCGGACCTCCTGGTGTACCCTTTCGAGTGGGTAGAAAGACCTTTGTTAACACTGTTAACAGGGTCTTTTGTCCTTGACATGGTACGTGCCGACAAATCGGCATTCTTCTACTGGTGGCCCTTGCCTTTCTGATGAGTATTCACCATGGTCACTGCGCTTCAAAAAGTTTGAACGTTTCCCACAGACGGCGCCAAATTGTGCGCACTGATTTTCGCACAATGGTTATGGAAGACAGGTCTCTCCCCTGGTGAACTCGCGCCGGTATCGAATGTCGACGATCTCCCAGCAAGGAGAGGGTTGACAGGGCCAAAGGGCCTGATGGAGTGGTGATGAATCGTTTCTTTGGGTCACTCGATCCTCAGGCGGTTCGATAAGGATACCGGCCTGGGGGGTGGTATCTTCCGCAGCAAGGAATAGGTTGCGAGGGCCAAATGAGGTCTAAGGAGTGGTGATGAATTGTTGTTATGGTCGATCGATGACTTCATATGGTTTGACGGGGATTCCTGATACACAGAAAAAAGGGTCAGAAAAGGGCGCCAGAGTGTTTTTCGGCGTATCCCCTCCAACGATCAAGTCAGTTCTTTGAGGATGGGGAAGAACAAAACACTGGTTGCTCTTGAGAGTTGTTCTTGCGTACCTTTGTAATGTATTTTTGGGAGCTATTTATACCCACCCGGACTCATCATTGATGATAGTCTAGAAAGTAGGTAGTGTTCAGAGGTGGGGCAATGTGCCCCCTATTGCATATGGGGAAGACCCCATCATTGACTGCTCAGATCCCCGAGCAATCAAAGCTCGTCTTTTCATGGAAGAACATTGAATGTTCGGTTCCCGGGGTATTTAATGTTCTTCTTTTGAGGACAAACCTTTGATTGCCTCGGCGCTGGAGCATTTAATGCCCATCACTTCTCGGCTTCCTGTGTCTTTGTAGGCATCCCATCAGGTGGGGATTCATTAAATACTCGCTTGCTACTGCCGCATGTTAACAGGGGAGGTTTCGTCCGCCTGCAACTAATCATGCGCTTTTTGCCACGTGTCTCACTTTCCTTGGAGGGGCGTCCTGTCGGTCCTGACATACTAACTCCCTTGTGCAGAGTGCCCTCATGATTCCTAGTCTAGTCGAGGTAGGACAGTTGTCAGTGACTTTTTCAGAGGTAGGAGCCGCGTCAGGGTCATAGCCGTAGTTAGCATCCCTCGGCGCCGAGGGAGAACGATGTCCTCATCATAAATGTACCCTCGATGCCGAGGGTATGCAGTCGGAGAAGCTGAATAACCCTTATTCGCCAAGGGTACGTCACATCGTCATCGGCACCGAGGACATGTGTCCTGATCTGCTTTGATCTCAGAAATGTCCCATCATAACTCATCTTCCAAAAGAGAATGTGTGCGTGTGTGTGTTTTTCCAGGAAAGATACATCGTGAACTCAACAAATCCTTGTCCAATTTATTTTGGGGGTCGGCTTTCTTTGTCAACTTACATCCTGTTTAAAATTGAACACACATTGTTTTGGAATTTGATGAGTAGATAATCTCTAATTCCTCGTCCTGATCCCAAATCTCTTGTTATTGCACTTTTCAGCTCATATCAAACGACAAGTTTAGAAGCATTGAGCATAGAGTACTAGCAAACCGTGTTGGCCCAAGAATTTCAGTGGCATGCTTTTTTAGCACCGGTATGTTCCCGACCTCCAAGCTTTACAGACCCATCGAAGAGTTATTGTCAGAAGAGAATCCCCCGAAGTACAGGGCAACCACAGTTAAAGAGTATGTAGAGCACTTCCGCGCGAAAGGGCTTGGTGGAACTTCTGCCCTTTTGCATTTCAAGCTCTGAAATTGCCATGGAAATAACAAAAATGTTAGAATTGATGATGCACAAAATTGGTTTGCACACCACAGTCAAGTAATAGTATAAAATGCAGTAATAATAAGTAGAGGAAAGACAAGAACAACACAAGGATTATAGTGGTTCGGTCAACGAGACCTATGTCCACTTTCAATGGCTAAGTTCGCCGGGAAGTTTATTAACTCAGGTAAGGAGATCAGGGAATTACAAGAGAGAAAGATGAGCTTCGGGTTTTTGTGAGATGCCCCTCAAGTGATGGGAAAACTTACAATTTATAGTGGTTGGCTCATAATGGGTATTAATCATGTAGGCAGGGGGTCTCAACGGATTAGGAAGATTTTAATAGTAGATAATGGTTCGGTGACCCCTCCTCTTCTCAACGGGTAGGGGAGCTCCAAGAGACCCGGTCAATGTTTGAGGGAAGGTTGACTCTCTCCAAGTGGCAGAGGTGAGGCTCCTGGACGCTCTCTTGATGACGCAGCTCCTTGAGGGACTTGATCGGCTTGGACCTCATTGTGTTGGTAGGGTCTTCTTATAAACTTGGGCCTTTCAACAAGCTTGGGTTTTCCACATGAGTTGGGCCATTTGGGCCTGACCCATCATTTGCCCCCCCAATGCCTCATGTCCAATGAAATTTGGAGAAGACGGCATTCACTTGATTTTGAATTCTGACCTGAGAAGACCTCTCTCCCGCTACGACCATGTTGCGCTACGACTGAATTTCGGGGATCACAAACCAAGGTTCCTTCTTCATTCCTGATATATATTTTAGCTTTGTAGGGCGTCTCCAGCTGCATTACCTCCTCTTTTATTTCCCCATTTTGAATTCTAGAAGAGCCCTTGCTTTGAATTGGGCCTTTTTATTTTCCCTTGATTTGAAGAAACCCTGGGGTATAAATAGGAGACCTCTCATCTATTTCACCCATTCTATTCAATCTTGAGTGAGGAGGAGAGCTTTATCCCAAAAGATCTTTTAAGAGCTTGTTGAGTTGAGTGTTTGAGAAAACATGTTGGCCAAAGAAGATGATGTGCAGCTCTTAGGGAATATTAATGGAGAACTTGAAGAAGTCAACGCTGTGGAGGAAGAGGCCAAGCTGTCCGACGCCGGAGTGGAGGCGCCGTTGGAGACCCGACATGGGGCGCTGGGCGCCGATGTGCTGGGCGTGCAGGGGCTGGGCGCGCAGGCGCTGGGCGTGCAGGGGCTGGGCGCGCAGGCGCTGGGCGTGCAGGGGCTGGGCGCGCAGGCGCTGGGCGTGCAGGGGCTGGGCGCGCCGGTGCTGGGCGCGCAGGCGCTGGGCGCGCGGGAGCTGGGCGCGCAGGCGCTGGGCGGCCTGGGCGAGCTGCCTAGGTGTGCAGCTGGCGTGGACTGCCTGGGCGCGCTGCCTGGGCGCGCGGACTGTCTGGGCGCGCTGCCTGGGCGCGCGGACTGTCTGGGCGCGCTGCCTGGGCGCGTTTTGGGTGCTGATTCGAGGAGTTTTGGCGATGTAGGGACTTTGGGTGAGCAAGGGAGAGGGCTGGACAGCTTGGGTGTGCTGCCTGATCATGTAGCTGCGGCGGAGAGGCGAACAGGACAGGCTGTCCCTGCTGTCCAGGCGAGCAAACAGGCTGTCCCTGCTGTCCAGGCGAACGAACAGGCTGTCCCTACTGTCCAGGCGAGCAAACAGGCTGCCCCGGGGAGCCAAGTGCACGAGCAGGCTGTCCAGGTCGGGTCTGGGCGCGCGGACTGCCTAGGGGCGCTGCCTGGGCGCGCGGACTGTCCGGGCACGCTGCCTGGGCGCGCGGACTGTCCGGGCACGCTGTCCGGAGGCGGACTTGACACTTGTATTGGTGATGATCCAGTCTCTCAGGATATAGCTATTCAAAGTCAAACTCTTCAGCGCCTCCGTAAGAGAAAATACCGAAGCAAAATAGTTGACGATGGGTCCAAGGTAAATACTCTCTTTAGTACTTTAACCTTAGATGATATTTCGCGGATTGTTTCCACCTACCATATTCCTCCGACTGTGCTATGTCGGAAGGCCGGGATGGATGAGCCCG
Source organism: Ilex aquifolium (assembly GCA_951799425.1). Taxonomy (NCBI): domain Eukaryota; kingdom Viridiplantae; phylum Streptophyta; class Magnoliopsida; order Aquifoliales; family Aquifoliaceae; genus Ilex; species Ilex aquifolium. The sequence continues at coordinate 46,990,756 of OX637394.1, forward strand.
CCTCGGATGACTCTTCTGGGGATATTGTTATTTATGAGGAAATGCTTGAGGCTGGGCTCCGACTTCCCATGTCCCCTCCTATCTGTCGCATCCTTAAATATTTTTCACTCACCCCGGGGCGACTGTCACCCAACGGCTGGAGAGTTCTGCTATGCTTTTTGGTGTTGTGGAAAAAAGTGCACCATGAGGATGCCTCTCCGGAGGAGTTTCACGGAGCTTATACTCTGAGCGAGACCCCTGCTCCCAATCGAGGTTGGTATTACTTTACAACAAAAGACAGACTGATCACTGGACTGAAGTCCAACTGTGGAACTTGGAAATCTTGCTTTCTATTCGTCGGTGGAGAATGGGCTGCTGAGGCCGATAGAGCTTCGACACTACGGGGATGGAGTATCCCTAAAGAGCTCGGTAAGCTTCACACTTGCTTTAACTCTTTTGTGTGTTTTCTATTTTTTACTCATCATTCCTTTTGCAGATCCCCTCATGCTTTCCAAGGGTCAGGAGTGGAAACTGCAGGCGTTGAAGGCTTATCCTGAAAAAGATATTGGAGTCCTCATGCCCGGAGTTCGTGTCACCCCTAAGTCTGGCGGCTCCTCTTCGAAGAGAAAAAGTGAGTTGACCATCTCGTACCTTCTTTTAATCTCGTACCTTCTTTTAACCTCGTACCTTATCTTTTATATCTAGGTAACACTTTACTTCCTTGCAGCAATAGATAGGGAGGCGATTGGGTCTCTTCTCTCTGGTAGAAGTCCTCCCCTTCCCAAGATGGTCAGGGTCCCTGAGATGGCGAATACGGGCCCGGTTTCCCAAGTGACATCCCCAATGGTACCGCCCGAGGGGAGCTCTCCTCAATCAACTCCTCTAGTGATTCCTAGGGCTCCCTTGGGTCCAGTGCCCCCTCCAGTGGTGCCTACACCCTCAGTTGTACCTCTTACTCCGGAGTTTTTCCTATCGGCTGCACCTTCTATTTTCCCTCCATCTTCTCCTGTGGGGACTTCTTCTGGGATACATTCTCAGGATATCTCTATGCTGGGTAACCTGCCGCTCATTAGGGATCGGATTGGGAAGTTTGTGTGTTCCAGGGATGTGACCGAGCTCGGTTCCATGGGCACCGATAGAATTCTCCGCTCTTACTTGGAAAGTTGGGCTCAGGTAAGGGTTTATTATCTCCCTTTCCTCCCTTCCTCTCATACCTTTCTGACATCTTTTTGCCTTTTGTTTTTCCTCAGGCCTCAACAACATCTATGTGTATGTTTGCAAGGACCCTCCTTTATCACCAGTTGAAGGAAACCCATGAAGTTGTGAAAAATAAACTTCTAGCTGCTCAGGGGAGGATCACAGAGCTTGAAGCTGCTGGAAGGGCTTCTGCTATGAGGGCGACTGATCTTGAGACTGAGCTTTTGGCAAGCCATGGGAGGGTGGCCAGGCTCGAGGATGAGCTTGTTGAGGTCCGCGAGAGGGCCACGCTCAGTGAGGCTGAGCTTGCAAAGACCCAGGTTGAGTTTTCTACGACCCATGGGAGGGTGGCCAAGCTTGAGGCTGAGTTTGCAGAGACCCGCGAGAGGGCCATACTCAGAGAGGCTGAGTTTTCGGCGACCCATGAGAGGGTGGCCAAACTTGAGGCTGAGCTTGCAGAGACCCGCGAGAGGGCCATGCTCAGAGAGGCTGAGTTTTCGGCGACCCATGAGAGGGTGGCCAAACTTGAGGCTGAGCTTGCAGAGACCCGCGAGAGGGCCATGCTCAGAGAAGCTGCCGCAGAGGCAGATGTGAAGACTGCTCAAGAGAGAGCTTCCCGGGCTGAGGCGGACCTGAGGTATGGCACTGCCGAAACTTTCATTGACGGCTATGAGGAGCTTCGGGGAAAGATTTCCGCTGTTTACCCCAATATTGATGTCTCACGCTTCGTGGCGACTGAGGCGCCTGAGAGTGATGGAGGTTCTGAGGATGCCGAGGAGGAGGATGACGACCCCAAGAGCAGTTAAAGTGCTAGGGACTTTTTGATTTAAGGATTTCTTTATTTCTTTGTTTGAAAAGCATTTTGTAGCCGTACTTTTGCGAAAGTGGTAGTGGTTTTGCCCTTTTGATCTTAAATACAAAAATGCAAAGATTTTTTGAGTAAATCTAGAAATTTCGTTTTATTTATTTCATTGCTTCTGAAAAAGCAACATCGAGCAACAGCCCAAAAAGGTACAGAAAATAAAATCAAGTTCCCAACTTTTCTACTTTTAGTCTCTCCAGGTGTCACTGATAGTACCTCTTCAGGTGCTCGGCATTCCATGGATGGGGCAAAACTTTCCCCTCAGAACCCTGTATTTTGTAGGTACCCGGCCTCACCACTTCTACTATGAGGTAGGGTCCTTCCCAATTCGGTCCCAACTTTCCTTCTCGTGAATCCTTTGTGGCTAGGATCACTTTCTTAAGGACCAAGTCTCCTGGTTGGAAGGAACGAGGCTTCACCCTCGAGTTGTAGTATTTCGCCATGCGACGCTTGTACTCCGCGTTGCGGACCACAGCCATCTCCCTTGCCTCCTCTACTAAGTCGAGGTTGATGCGAAGTCCTTCCTCATTGGTGACAGGGTCGTGATGTTGGACCCTTAGAGAATGCACCCCGATCTCTACAGGAATGACTGCCTCAGTTCCAAAGGCGAGGGAGAAAGGGGTTTCGCCGGTTGGAGTTCTTGGGGTGGTCCGATAGGCCCATAATACGCCTGGGAGCTCCTCGACCCAAAGACCTTTTGCCTTTTCGAGCCTTGTCTTTAGGTTACGCAGCACCGTTCTCACCATGACCTCAGCCTGCCCGTTTGCCTGCGGGTGTGCCGGGCTGGAATGAGGTTGCTTTATTTGAAGGTCTGAGCAGAAAGAGTTTAGGAGCTTGTTGTCGAACTGCTTGGCGTTGTCGCTGACAATGGCATGGGGTATCCCAAAGCGACAGACCAGGTTTTTCCAGATGAAATCCTTCACCTTGACGTCTGTTATTTTTGCTAAGGGTTCTGCCTCCGCCCATTTAGTGAAGTAGTCCACCGCTACCACCATGAACTTGCACTGTCCTTTGCTGAGGGGTAGGGGACCTAGGATGTCGATGCCCCATTTGGAGAAAGGCCATGGACTTGTGACGACTGTGAGTTCCTCTGGTGGTTGTTTGGGCACAGTGGCGAAGCGCTGACATTTGTCGCACTTCTTGGCAAATTCCTGAGCATCCCTCATCATACTAGGCCAGAAGTAGCCTTGTCTGAGCGCCTTGTAGGCAAGGGAACGCCCTCCAGAATGATTCCCACAAATCCCTTCATGGATCTCCCGCAGGGCATAGTTTGCCTCTTCAGGCGAAAGGCACCGCAACAACGGCAAAGAGTACCCTTTTTTGTACAGAGTATCTTGTAAAATAGTAAATTTGGAGGCTCTCATCCTGAGTTTCCTGGCTTCACTAGAGTCATTAGGCAACGCACCTTCCTGGAGGTATGCCTTTATTGGGGTCATCCAAGTTGTCTCGGCAGATGCACAATTGATACTTGTAGCTTCCATGTCTAACCTGCTTGGTTCTAACTGGTGACCCATGAATGTTGGTCCTGGTGGGGCGTCTGAGGACGAGGCGAGCCGGGCTAGTGCATCAGCGGCCATGTTCTCCTCCCTCGGGATATGGGAGATTTGAAAAATTTTAAACTTGACGACCAAGGCTTTCACCATGACGAGGTACTCCTGCATTCTGGCTCCCTTTGCTTCGAACTCACCATTTACTTGGTTGACTATTAGCTGAGAGTCGCTGTGAGTGATGAGGTGTTGAGCCTCCATCTCTATTGCCAATCTAAGTCCAGAGAGGAGGGCCTCATATTCTGCCTCATTGTTGGAGGCGATAAAGTGGAGCTTCACAGCGTATTTGATGGTAGCGCCTTCGGGGCTGATTAGGATTAAGCCAGCCCCACCTCCTTCACGGGTTGATGATCCATCCACATAAAGCTTCCAAAGCGGCGAAGAGGAGAGTTCGGAGACCGCTGAGGGAGTCAAAGAAACAAGATTGGGTGGCAAGGCTCCAGGCTGGGTGCCTGCGGAGGAGGCCTGGATGCCTGCAGAGGAGGCCTGGACGCCCGGGAGTGTCTGGGCGCCTGCGGAGGAGGTATGGGCGCCTGCAGAGGAGGTCTGGGCTCCTGCAGAGGAGGCCTGGGCGCCCGGGAGTGCCTGGATGCCTGCAGAGGAGGCCTGAACGCCTGCAGAGGAGGCCTGGACGCTCGGGAGTGCCTGGATGCCTGCAGAGGAGGCCTGAACGCCTGCAGAGGAGGCCTGGACGCTCGGGAGTGCCTGGATGCCTGCAGAGGAGGCCTGGACGCCTGCAGAGGAGGCCTGGACGCCCGGGAGTGCCTGGATGCCTACAGAGGAGGTTTGGGCGCCTGAGGCCTGGACGCATGCAGAGGGGGGCTGGACACTCTGGAGTGTCTGGGCGCCTGCGGAGGAGGCCTGGGCGCCCGGGAGTGCCTGGGCGCCTGTAGAGGAGGTCTGGGCGCCTGCAGAGGAGGCATGGGCGCCCAGGAGTGTCTGGGCACCAGGGGTGGGTGCCCTAGTGTCCTCGTTGTGTATCACCTTGCTTTGGGTGTCCGGACTCGATGTCTGGAGCGTAGAATATTCATTTACCTCCCCTATTGGTGTAAGCTCCGCGATAAAATCTGCCAAGGCTTGCGCTTTGATAGCCGCCCTTGGCTGGTACTGGATGTCGAACTCGCCTAGTTCCACTGCCCATTTTAGGAGTCTCCCGGATACATCTGGCTTCCCCAATACTCTCTTTAGAGGCTGATCTGTGATGACAACAATAGTGTGACTCTGAAAGTAGTGCCGCAGACGCCTAGCTGTTGAGATGAGGGCTAGTGCTAATTTTTCTAGCTCTGAATATCTGACTTCCGCTCCCCGATATGCCCTGCTCACATAATAAATCGGTCTCTGTACCCCGTCACTGTTCCTGATGAGAACCGAACTCACTGCTGATCGGGAAGCAGAAAGGTATAGATATAAAGTCTCACCAGATGTAGCGTGTGAAAGGAGTGGAGGTTTAGCCAAGTAGAGTTTAAGCTTTTGGAATGCTTCTTCTGCCTCAGGTCCCCACTCGAAAGCCTTTCGGAGAATTTTGAAGAAAGGCAGACATTTGTCTGCAGATTTGGAGACGAACCTATTGAGCGCTGCAATTCTCCCATTGAGGCGCTGGAGCTCCTTGGTTGAGGACGGTGACTTCATATTTAAGATTGCCTTGATTTTGTCGGGGTTCGCCTCAATTCCTCTCTGGTTGACCATAAAGCCAAGGAACTTTCCTGAGCCTACGCCAAAGGCACACTTTTCAGGATTCAACTTCATGTGGTATGATCTGAGAACATTGAAAGTTTCTTGGAGGTGATCAATATGATCTGCTGCTGCAAGACTCTTTACGAGCATGTCGTCTACATACACCTCCATTGTTCTCCCGATCTGCGACTGGAACATCTTGTTCACCAGTCGTTGATAAGTTGCTCCTGCGTTCTTCAACCCGAAGGGCATGACCCTGTAGCAGTAGGTTCCCCTTGGAGTGATGAACGATGTCTTCTCCTGGTCTGGGGGGTGCATACTGATCTGGTTATACCCAGAGTATGCATCCAAGAAGGTGAGCAATTCATGCCCTGCTGTGGCGTCGATGAGGAGGTCGATTCGCGGTAGTGGATAGCTATCCTTTGGGCACGCCTTGTTGAGTTCAGTAAAGTCGACGCAGAGGCGCCACTTCCCATTAGCTTTAGTCACCATCACCACATTTGAGAGCCACTCAGGATAGGCTACTTCTCTAACTGCTCCGTTCTCTATCAACTTTCCCACCTCATTTTCCATTGCTTGGGCCCTTTCAGTGGAGGCACCCCTTAGTTTTTGGCGAACAGGTTTGTGGTGAGGGTCGATGTTGAGGCGGTGGGTGGCAACCTCAGGGTCGATGCCCTCTAGGTCCGCATGTGACCAAGCAAAAACGTCCATATTACCCCTCAAAAAGTCTATGAGTTGGTGGACCAAGTCTTCAGGAATGGAAGAGCCGATGTACACTTTTTTGTCTGGATACTCTACATCCAGGGTCACTGGGGTGAGCTTCTCAACTGGTTCTCCTCTTTCTATAGTGGCATCATCCCTTGGGTCGAGGACCTCTACTTGCAGTGCCTCCTGTGGCTTCCTCGCCTTCATAGAGGAGACGTAGCACTCTCTTGCAGTTACTTGGTCTCCTCGGACCTCTCCGACTCCGCTCGGGGTAGGGAAGCGAAGAATGAGGTGGTAGGTAGAGGGCACCGCTCTTAGAGTGTTGAGAGCGGGTCGGCCTAGAATGATGTTGTACGCCGAAGGGCAATCTATCACCAGGAAGTTAACCATGATTGTGGAGCTCCGGGGTGCTACGCCTGCGGTGACTGGTAAGGTGCTGGACCCTAAGGGATACACCTTCTCTCCGGAGAACCCAATGAGGGGTGACCTGATAGGCTGTAGTCTATCCCTGCCCAAGTTGAGCTTGTCATAAGCCTCTGCGAACAAGATATCCGCAGAGCTGCCACTGTCCATGAGAATTCTCCGTACTTGGAAGTTGGCGACGGTCATGGTGAGCACCAGAGGGTCATCATGGGGGTGCTGGATTCCCTCTAAATCCTTGTCCGAGAAAGATATGACCTCATCGTTGCCATGCTTTAGTACCTTGGATGGGCGCAATTCATCGGGGTGCCTGGCTTTCCTGGCATGAGTCTTCATTGCGGAGAGGGATTCTCCTCCCCCTGCAAGCCCCCCGGAGATGGTGTGAATCTCCCCGATGGGCTGCTGGTCTTCCTGGTTACGGGGTGGTGCCGGTGCCTGTCCTCTACCGGCTATTGGCGTAGGTGACCCCTTTGAATGAGTTCCTCAATCTGTCTTTTGAGGTCATAGCAGTCATCGGTGTCATGGCCATGGTCACGATGGAAGCGACAATACTTGTTCGGGCTCCTACGGTTTGGGGGAGACTTCATTTTCCCTGGCCACTTTACTGCGGGATCATCCTGGATTTGTAATAGGATGTGCCCGACAGAGGCGTTGAGGGGAGTGAAGGCTTGTCGCTCCCTCTGGGGAGCGGGTCCGAGACGGTCTTTGGCAGGTACCCTCTCTGTCCTGCCGCGCTTGTTATTACTCTCCCTCTTGTCGTCTCTGTCTCTCTCCTTTCTTTTCTCCTCAGTTCTGGAGGACTCACCTCGTCTGGCCCTTGTAATGTCTTCGGCGTTCATATACTTCTGGGCCTTCGCTAGTAATTCAGGCATGCTTTTCGGTGGGCGCTTCATCACCGAGAAAAGGAAGCTCGACGACCGGAGGCCTCCCAGGAAGGCGGTCATGCTAACCTTTTCATCGGGCTCTTCGACCTGAAGGACTTCCTCGTTAAAACGAGTGAGG